>CM074789.1:7846162-8446162 GCA_037355745.1 Pseudo-nitzschia multiseries
AATCTCGGCTCGGTCCCTTCGAGCGGGAGGGGGCTATGGTATTAAATTCCTTTCGTGACCAGAAGTACCAAAGTTATCAAAGGGTAGATTTCCTATGCGCATGAATCAATGAGTCCCGTATCCATCTAAGTAATCGATTCCCACGGCATATCGATTCCCACGGCGCATCGATTCCCATCGCGCATAAACGGTGAGCAATCCCTGTCTTACGATATTGCCATTGTTCTTCGGTGAGCAAACTCTGATTTCATAAAATATCACACGAGCTACGGGAGCAATTCCTGACCTTAATGATAAACATTTCATGGAGTCTTCCTAACGGAACAAGAGAAGAAAACCGTTGGCATGTGATTCTCACACAATACATATACATGCATACAAATATATATGGTCAACGACTAATACATGTACGGAAATAATCAGCGAGTAATCTCAGCACTACGCAACAGCAGTTGCAACGTATTCATCTCAATAAAAGAGATATCTTGCATTTCGGCAAGATTTCACTTTATCTCATACTTTTAACATACAACTGATTTATATCCCAAAATTCACACTAGTTGCTACCAACTACTTGTAATCTACATACTAAGGTCTGTCTCGCTGCAATCTGAATAAGTCACAGCAAGAGGAGATCTGGCGTTTCCCTAGTCTCGCCTGTAGTCCGATTATCCGTTGCCGAAAATATCCAAACTCAATTATCACGCGTAGAGTACAATCGTTCGTCTACTAACACACTAACACAGCGTTGCTGTTCGTCAGAAGTCCTTGAATCAGACTCTCAACGAATCGGATTCAGAAGGAAAATAATAGATTAACAGTCGCAAGCTCTAAGAAGGCTTGCACACAAGAAGGAACAGGAACGGAATTGAACATAATCCCTACGCTGGCATATGCACGTCGCACATCGCACAAGAAGCAGTTCTCATTCTCAGTTACCACGCACTTCTTTCCAAGGCTCCGAACCACCACAGATGCCGAACATACCGGTAATGCCCGTCAATGCACTCGGAGGCGAAGAGAAGAATGACGCCGAAGTCACCACTATCGAACGCTTTCCCAGCTTCGATGCTGATATGAGAAAGATACTCATATCATTACTCAACGTAACAAGTGAGATTACTAGCAAGTTGTGCCTAGCTCTCAAAGAAGGCGGATTATGCGAGTGGAAGTCATTCCTCGACGCACTTATCGAACCGGATTTTGCACGCGAACTTACCTATATGGAGCAAGGATTGGCAACGCATATCCCTCGATCCATCCAAAGGAGCATAGAAGCACTTGCGGATTTCGCTATCGACCTACAAGAAGAAGGTGTCAACCTAGGAGAAGACGAGAAGGACTGGAAAGATGTAAAGCCATATACATACAGGGAATTCCAGGCATTCCGCGGAGAGCGTGCCCAACGCTTACGTAACGAATCTGTTCTGAACCCACCACCTCCTCCGGCGGGAAGTAACAAAAAGTCCCCTCAGCAGGTAAAGTACAAATCATGGTGCCGAAAAGCACGAGATGAAAAGTCCTTTACACCCCTCACGAATGACTCGAGATTCGAACACTGGCTCGTCGGTTTCAAAGCTAAACTCGAGGCATACGACATCGATACAGAGACATTCCTCGATGAAACTTGGCCTCCAGCCACGCTTGTGGGTTACACCCGTGATCTCTACGTCAAACAATGTGCCTTCTTCTGGGTGCTAATGTTGGAAGTCTTCAAGAGTGACCTTTCTGCATCATGTGTACACAGCCATTCTACCACTCGTGATGGACGCAAGGCCTACTTCGACTTCGTAAACCTTCATAGCCAATCAAAAGCAAAGGTATACGACAACTCGACCCAGCTACAAGCGTTGCTCAAGTTGAACCTCAACAATTGGAAGGAATCCAAAGTGAAATTCATCACACATTGGTTCGATGAATTGAATCACCTCAACAAGCTCCGTCCTCCCAACAAGCCCCTCGAGTACCACACTGTAAAATCAGCATTGTGTCAGGCATGCTATTCCAGCTTCCAGCTAAGCGAACAGTTTGCCAAAGTCAAGGATCCAGGTGGGACAAATAGCACCGTAACGGATGCAGTTGCCGAAGCCGCTGCTATCCACGACCTTAAAATCACGCTTTTACTCGAAGCAACTCGACTTGATTCCCAGTCTGCGATGTCTGCTCCTCGGTCGACCGTACGTGCACACGTTCATGATTTCTCTTCTGACTCGATCCAAAACCATGAGGACTATGCTCTCCCCATCGAATTTGAAGGAGACTATCAAGATTATGCTGTGTTCAAGGCTGGACGTACCCCTGACCCTACCACAAGGTTGCCTACAAACATATGGAAGGCCTTGTCACGTCAGGACATGAAGAGTTGGCTCAGTTTTTCTCCGGAAGGCAAGAAAATCGTGGTTGCCTCATTGCGACACGACTTACTTAACACTAACCAACCTGACCCCAACAGTGTCAAACCCATTACCCGAAAGGCATACCAACATGAACACTCGGTATCTTTTCAAGAAGACGATACTTCGACCAAGGATGAGCAAGCTAATTCCGCAGCAGACCTACATCCTGCTGTAGAGAATGATCGTAGAGGCGTTTTCCATGCATCTCTAGGTGTATACAAATCCACGACTTCCTCGTCTAAGGACCAGCGACCTCTCAAGTCTTCCGTGTCACCCGCGCATCCAGCTCGATTCCTTTCAAACAACCCTGACATTCAGTACAAAAAGGACGGTGACACCCAAATACCTGTCGGAACACCATCGTATTCCGCCAATTTTCACCAGTGGTATACTCCCGAGGATGATCTCACCTTTCCTAATGATGGGCCCGTAACATCATACACATACCGTATACACAAAACTACGGTTACTAGCCCTGGTCTTGCCATGGTCGATCGCGGCGCAAATGGCTGCATCATCGGTAATGATGCATGTCTCATCTCCAAGGATATTCCACCACGATATGTTAACGTCACCGGCATTAACAATCATCAGGTACAAAACATTCCCATTGCTACATGCGGAGCATATTCTATGTTGAACAGAGGCCCCGTCATTCTTATTTTCAATGAATGTGCCTATACAGGACGACATCCTTCCATATTGTCTTCCGGCCAGATGGAAGCATATTTTTCCACTGTAGACGACACGTCCATCAAAGCAGGCGGAGGACAGGTCATCACCACCTCCGATGGCTATGCACTGCCTCTTAGCATACGGCACGGCTTACCATACCTTGCGATGCGAAAGTATACGACTGTCGAATTTGACACGCTACCACATGTCATCATGACGTCCGATAAACATTGGGACCCATCTGTTCTCGATACCACGATCAGTGCAAAGGATGAACAATTTCTCCAGAAATATCCTCCCCAACCACAGCAACTCCCTTATGCCGATTACGATGAATATGGGAACCCACGCTGCCTTGAAGGATTCGATATATCTGTTTCTCCCGGGTCCTCCACGGTCACATCCCTCAGCTCGTATTCCAGCCATTCCACCCGATCTCCCTTTCTTCCAATTGATGATCATAAGAATAACGATCGCTCCTTTTGGCTTACTTCCACTGACTACGCTCATCAAGAACGTCTCGCATACTGCGCGCCAACCGCGGTCTCTGGAACAGTCACTGCGTTTCCGACAGATTGTACAGCCAGTGACACTACGCGCATTGCAGCTACGCCCCGCGAAAGATACCCCAACGAACATGACTACTTATCCCTCAAACCTTTCTTTTGTTGGGTTTCCACCGATCGCATCAAAGCTACTTTTGAAAACTCAACCCAATACGGTTCGTTAGCGGTTAGCCCTGATGGTAACATTTTCAAACGGTTTCATTCCCCTCAACCGGCCATGAACGTTCGCCCCTTCAATGACGATGTTATGTCCGATGCAGTCTATTCAGATGTCCCAGCAATTGATGGTGGATCCAAGATTGCTCAGATCTTCTTTGGCCGCAAATCACATATTATTCACGTTGAAGAAATGCGTACCACCGGCGATTTCCTACCCTGTTTTCAGAACTTTGTTCGAAAATGGGGCAGGCCCATCCGCCTCCTTTGTGACCACGGTAACTATCAATCAAGTAAGAAAGTCATGGATTACCTCAAAATGTTATGGATTGGACTCTGGCAAAGTGAACCGTACCATCAACACCAGAATCAATTCGAACGACAATACCAAACGTTCAAACGCATTGTCAATCGCGTCATGGATCGTACCGGCACACCACCACACATGTGGTTACTGTGCATGACATACGTCGCGGGTCTCCTCAATGTTGTCTCTGACCCTACGCTGTCCGATAAACAACCGATCTTCATTGCAACGGGTACAATTCGCGACATCAGCGCATACACCAGTTTCTTCTGGTTTGAACCTGTGTATTTCAAGACAAATGACTCTCCTTTTGGTACCAAATCTACCGAACGCCTAGGTCATTTCGTCGGCATCGCCGAACATGTTGGCAATGGACTCTGCTTTCGAATCTGGGATCCAGTTACCAACAAGTTACTAGACCGGTCCGGTGTTCGATCTGCTCTTACACCCGAGTCACGTAACAAACGCGCGGGCTTATTTACTGATGATGGTTTCATCAAATGGCGTAATGCAAAGGATTCCTTACCCCGTATATACGCCACTGGAGAAGCTCCAGCTTTCAAACATGGGGAGCATACCAATCAGAATAAACTCATTGACGAGTCTACTAAACCAAACAGCTCAGTTTCCCCTAACGGTTCACCTGCTGATTGTGACACCGCCGATGACACCGTTCCATCTGCACCCAACAACCAAACAGATACCACGCCCCAGACATCTGGCACTCAACCAAATCTTCAACCACCCGCCCACCCCTCGTTACCGAGCTTTCTTTATAAGAAGGTCGATGACAGCCCAAGCTGGTCACCTTCTCCACTCCCTAACAACTATGGGGAGAGTCTTGATGGTCCTCCTACGACACACATCTTCAGCAAGACATCCGACGGCGTCCTCCTTACTGAAGATGATTTTGACCCACCGGAATTAGCATACTTTGATGTCAGTGACGTCGCCACTCCACACACAAACCCCGCTACTCCTTCCGTAGACCCATCACAGGTAGTTGTTACCAACGAAGAAGGTAACGCACAATTTGACGATGACGGTAAACCTATTACCATTCCTACGATCCCGATTGCCGATCTACAAGGACGTTCCTTCCTTGTAAACAATCTCGATGGCACCCGGAAACGTCTCACCATTGTCGATGTTGAAGACAGTCTTGAACGCAATAAAGACTTCATCAAGTTCAAGTGCAAACACTCCGATGACGAACTCGATGATATCATTGCATACAATGACGTCATGAATTACATACATCGTGATTCAACACAAGAAGACGGCAAACTCTGGTCGTTTCGCCGCATCCTAGGACACCAAGGCCCACTGGATAACAAGCATCCTCAATACAAAGGTTCCAAGTATAACCTCTGGATTGAATGGGAGAATATGGAACGCACATATGAACCTCTGGCCAACATTGCAGCCGACGACCCGGTCACCGTTGCAAAATATGGGAAAGACAACAACTTGCTTGATCTCCTGGGTTGGAAACGTCTCAGAAGAATCACCAACCTAGCCCGACGAACCAAGAAACTTGATCGGCTCGTGCACCAAGCCAAACTACGTTCCTTCCGTACCACTCCGCAGTATCAATATGGATTCAAAGTTCCTCGTAGCCACGAAGAAGCCCTCCGATTTGATCAAGCCAACGGAAACACCAAATGGGAAGATGCCACCACTCTGGAAATGGCACAACTCAATGAATACAATACATTCATTGATAAAGGCGTATACAAGACAAGCTCCATTCCCACGGGATTCCAACAAATCAAGGTACACATGATATACGCCGTCAAACACGACGGAAGACACAAGGCTCGCCTCGTTGCTAACGGTAATCTCACTGAGGCCCCTATCCACAGTGTTTACGCAGGCGTCGTATCTCTTCGCGGTCTACGTATGTGCCTATTCCTAGCTGAACTCAATGATCTAGAAGCATGGGGCACTGACATAGGTAACGCCTACTTAGAAGCAGTCACCTGCGAGAAAGTATGCATCAAGGCAGGTCCCGAATTCGGACCGTTGGAGGGTCACCTGTTGGTCATTTACAAAGCCCTATATGGTCTCAGGTCTTCGGGCAAGTGTTTTGGAGACTTACTCGCGGCTTGTCTCATCGAACTCGGCTTCGAAAGATCCCGCGCAGAACCGGAAATATTCCTCAAACCCGGAACGAACAAGCATGGTGAACGTGTATATGAGCTTATATGCACATATGTCGATGACCTATGCCTCTGCATGGCAGATCCCAATTCCTTCTTGAAGATATTGCAATCGTCACCATATAACTTCAAATTGAAGGGATCCGGACCTATGAACTTTCATTTAGGATGTGGATTTGAGCGCGACGAACATGGTGTTCTGTGCATGAATCCCATAAAATTTATCGAAAAGATGGAAGCATCTTACGAACAAATGTTCGGATGCAAACCTAGCACTAGGTTCCGATCACCCATCGCGGAGAACGATCATCCTGAATTGGACTCCTCAGCCTTTCTTGAAGAAACCGGTATACAGAAATACCAAAGTATGATCGGTTCACTGCAATGGATCATCACTATTGGGCGTTTCGATGTACAAACAGCCGTGATGACGCTCTCAAGTTTCAGAGCTCAGCCACGAGATGGGCATCTCGAACGTGCTAAACGTATCTATGGATATATCTCCAAGTTTAGACATTTTAAAATCAGATTCCGCGTGGAACCGCCCGATTTTATATTGACTAAACCCAACACCATCGACTGGTCCAACACCGTCTATGGGGAGCATTCTGAAGAGCTACCCGACGACGCTCCTGCACCGCTTGGAAAGACAGTAGTGTTAACACACTTCTATGATGCCAACCTCATGCATGATATTCTCAGTGGCAAGGCAGTTACCGGCATTCTTCATTTCGCGAACAAGACTCCCATGATGTGGTTCTCGAAGAAGCAGTCTACTACGGAAACAGCCACTTTTGGAGCTGAATTTGTTGCAGGAAGAACTTGCATCGAACAGATTGTCGATCTACGCCACTCATTCGGATACCTTGGAACACGAGTCCATGATATCTGATACTCCTGGGGTGACAATGAAAAGATGATCCAAACGTCGACATTTCCTTACGCAAGGTTGCATAAGCGTCATAACATTCTATCGTTTCACTACGTACGGAGCATGATAGCGAGAGGATTCATTTTAATGATGCACGTCCCAGGTAAGGATAACTGTGCAGACATTCTCACCAAGCATTGGAGTCACTCAGTTGTGTATCCACTGCTCAGGCCCATCTTCCACTTCTGTGGTAATACTGGCGACCTTCTCCAAGATGATGGAAGCATCATGTAGAGCGTGATGACCCTTCACAAGGAGACATGGGGAGTATTAAATTCCTTTCGTGACCAGAAGTACCAAAGTTACCAAAGGGTAGATTTCCTATGCGCATGAATCAATGAGTCCCGTATCCATCTAAGTAATCGATTCCCACGGCATATCGATTCCCACGGCGCATCGATTCCCATCGCGCATAAACGGTGAGCAATCCCTGTCTTACGATATTGCCATTGTTCTTCGGTGAGCAAACTCTGATTTCATAAAATATCACACGAGCTACGGGAGCAATTCCTGACCTTAATGATAAACATTTCATGGAGTCTTCCTAACGGAACAAGAGAAGAAAACCGTTGGCATGTGATTCTCACACAATACATATACATGCATACAAATATATATGGTCAACAACTAATACATGTACGGAAATAATCAGCGAGTAATCTCAGCACTACGCAACAGCAGTTGCAACGTATTCATCTCAATAAAAGAGATATCTTGCATTTCGGCAAGATTTCACTTTATCTCATACTTTTAACATACAACTGATTTATATCCCAAAATTCACACTAGTTGCTACCAACTACTTGTAATCTACATACTAAGGTCTGTCTCGCTGCAATCTGAATAAGTCACAGCAAGAGGAGATCTGGCGTTTCCCTAGTCTCGCCTGTAGTCCGATTATCCGTTGCCGAAAATATACAAACTCAATTATCACGCGTAGAGTACAATCGTTCGTCTACTAACACACTAACACAGCGTTGCTGTTCGTCAGAAGTCCTTGAATCAGACTCTCAACGAATCGGATTCAGAAGAAAAATAATATATGGCCCTGCTCCAGGGCAAATGTGATTCTAATGTCATCAAGCTCCTCGCAAGATGGCACAGTGACTGCATGATGAGGTACTTGCACCAGCACTCCCTCCCCATCTTCCAGAATCTTGCCTCTGTAATGTTCAACAATGGAACATACTCCTTCCTGCCAGAAGAGTGGGTGCCAGCGGCCGCCCCCACTCCCACTGGCAGCTCTCTCTGATTCCTCTTGGGGAATCTCCCACCCTCGCAGTCTGGCCTCCTGTCTCCTCCAGATCCAGTCTCCATCCAGCTCCCACCCTGTGGCTTGTGGCCCAATGGCAGAAAAGGCTTAACAGCCAAAGGCTTAACTGCCCAAGCTGTTAAGCCAGGCTGTGCGCCGGTGTGTGTGGGCACAGCAAACTAAGGGACCGGACTACAGCCTGCAAAACAACCAACAGGCTGGAGTTCCCGGCTCTCCCTCTAGCAATTGCTTAACCCACCAACACACCCATGAACTACAAGCATTGCACATACAGTACTACAAGTAGGCTGGCTACTGAGGCTATCACGAATGTAGTGAGTGATAGTTGATGTAGCGAGCCGAATGAAAGTAATGGTAGTGCCACGTGGCACTCCCTACAACCGGTAGAGAGCCAGACCGGGGGGAAAACCTAGTAGAAATCTAGTAGATTTCACTATCACTGAAACCAGCTTCTAAGCACATGCTTCGAACCCCCCGATAGCCTCAACAAGCCAGCAAAGGATTCCTCCAGCAAAGCGCAAGCCTACTACTACACGCCCTACCAGAAGGAATACGATCAATTCAATCGATTCCCTGTATCACTAAAACCAGAAGGTATACGACCTATTTCCCTGTATCACTAAAACCAGCGTCTAAGCACACGCTTGAACCTCGTGTAGCCTTAACAAGCCGGCAAAGGATTCACCCAGCAAAGCGCAAGCCTACACTTCCTACCAGAGAGAATACAATCGATTCCCCGTATCACCGGATAGTAGATGTATCACTGTGTCACTGTATCACGGTACCTGTACAAATGGAGGGCTGCGACCGAAAGACGCGTCTGCAAGCGAAATTACAGGCTAGCAATAACAAGTCCGCCGTAAAGGATCCCTCCAGGAAATCCAAGCATACAGCTCACTCTTTCTGTTCCTAAAACGATTAGTAATAGAATAAGTAAAAAGGCCCACCACGCCCGCCTGCAGAAAAGGCTTAACAGCCAAAGGCTTAACTGCCCAAGCTGTTAAGCCAGGCTGTGCGCCGGTGTGTGTGGGCACAGCAAACTAAGGGACCGGACTACAGCCTGCAAAACAACCAACAGGCTGGAGTTCCCGGCTCTCCCTCTAGCAATTGCTTAACCCACCAACACACCCATGAACTACAAGCATTGCACATACAGTACTACAAGTAGGCTGGCTACTGAGGCTATCACGAATGTAGTGAGTGATAGCTGGAAAAGAAGTAGTTAGCATTGGAAGAGAAGGGGATTTGCTGGATAGATATTGTTTGGACTGCAGCCTTACATATACGTCTTGAAATCAATGAACTGGCTTTGTCCCTTGCAATTATATCAACAGGAACAAGGTACTGTTTTTCGTGACATGGAGTAAGAAGTAATCTACGGCAGCAACTACAATTTCATTGGGACGATTGTCGGAACGTCGGAATCGGATCGGTTGTTGGAACGTCGGAACGTCGGAACAAGCAAAGGTAAGAACGAGAGAGATAGGCATCGGCAACGACAAGGGCAATTGATTGGTCTTCCACTCCACCGGCATTACTGATAATGTATTTCCTCTCTGTTTTTCTTCTTACTTTCATAGGACCGGATCGGAAGGAACGAATCGAAACAAACGGATCGGATTGGAATCAATGGATCGGAATCAACGGATCGGAATCCTTGAGGTGCATTGTCGTCTTCCCTGTAGGTGCGAGGAAATTTCCCGGTTGGTGATAATTATAAATCGATTGAGAGAGATAGGCAATGGCAACGGCTATGGCGATTGGTTTTCCACTTCAACGGCATTACTGATAATGTATTTCCTCTCTGTTTTTCTTCTTATTTCCATAGGACCGGATCGGAAGCAATGAATCGGAACCATTGAATCAAAACCAAGGGATCGGAAGCAACCATCAATTTGGAAGCAACCATCGATTCTTCCCTGTAGGTGCGACGAATTTTCCCAGATTGGTGATAATTATGAATCAATCGGCATGTACATTATCATATTATTCTGTTGTTATTATTTACTCTATGTAGTACATCAATAGATACTCACCCATTTTGTTCAATTATCATATCATATATTCAAATAGGATCGCCGGCAATGACAACGGCAACGACTCATTGATCTTACAGCAAGCAACAGCAACAGCCACCGGGAAGGATGGAGCCGCAGAGCGAGAGCAACAAGAGCAACCGGGTGGGGGCTTGGAGGCCCATTTTTTAGCCACATTTTGCCCATCATCTTTCCCATCCATGTTGAGTCATTTTTTTTTTCTGATCCGCTGAATCAATCGATTCGAAACTTGGGCGGCGTGTTCTTCTAGATGTAATGAAGAGGACCCTGCAATATCATTGCTGTTGGTGCCGTTGGTCCAGAGATATCTGCTGTGACTGTTATTTGGGTTGCTTTCTTGAAATATAGCCGAATTTTGCCCCTCTGCTTCACCGGTTCGATTCTTCTGATCCGCTGGATCAATCGATTCGAAACTTGGGCGGCGTGTTCTTCTAGATGTAATGAAGAGGACCCTGCAATATCATTGCTGTTGGTGCCGTTGGTCCAGAGATATCTGCTGTGACTGTTATTTGGGGTGTTTCTTTGAAATACAACCAAATTTTCCCAATCTGCTTCACCGGTTCGATTCTTCTATTCCTCTCAATCAATCAATTCGAAACTTGGGCGGCGTGTTCTTCTAGATGTAATGAAGAGGACCCTGCAATATCATTGCTGTTGGTGCCGTTGGTCCAGAGATATCTGCTGTGACTGTTATTTGGGGTGTTTCTTTGAAATACAACCAAATTTTCCCAATCTGCTTCACCGGTTCGATTCTTCTATTCCTCTCAATCAATCAATTCGAAACTTGGGCGGCGTGTTCTTCTAGATGTAATGAAGAGGACCCTGCAATATCGTTGACAGCGGCGACCTCGGTATGGAGATATCTGCTGTCGCCGTTATTTGGGGTGTTTCTTTGAAATACAACCAAATTTTCCCAATCTGCTTCACCGGTTCGATTCTTCTATTCCTCTCAATCAATCAATTCGAAACTTGGGCGGCGTGTTCTTCTAGATGTAATGAAGAGGACCCTGCAATATCGTTGACAGCGGCGACCTCGGTATGGAGATATCTGCTGTCGCCGTTATTTGGGGTGTTTCTTTGAAATACAACCAAATTTTCCCAATCTGCTTCACCGGTTCGATTCTTCTATTCCTCTCAATCAATCAATTCGAAACTTGGGCGGCGTGTTCTTCTAGATGTAATGAAGAGGACCCTGCAATATCGTTGACAGCGGCGACCTCGGTATGGAGATATCTGCTGTCGCCGTTATTTGGGGTGTTTCTTTGAAATACAACCAAATTTTCCCAATCTGCTTTACCGGTTCGATTCTTCTATTCCTCTCAATCAATCAATTCGAAACTTGGGCGGCGTGTTCTTCTAGATGTAATGAAGAGGACCCTGCAATATCGTTGACAGCGGCGACCTCGGTATGGAGATATCTGCTGTCGCCGTTATTTGGGGTGTTTCTTTGAAATACAACCAAATTTTCCCAATCTGCTTCACCGGTTCGATTCTTCTATTCCTCTCAATCAATCAATCCGAAACTTGGGCGGCGTGTTCTTCTAGATGTAATGAAGAGAGCCCTGCAATATCGTTGACAGCGGCGACCTCGGTATGGAGATATCTGCTGTCGCCGTTATTTGGGGTGTTTCTTTGAAATACAACCAAATTTTCCCAATCTGCTTCACCGGTTCGATTCTTCTATTCCTCTCAATCAATCAATCCGAAACTTGGGCGGCGTGTTCTTCTAGATGTAATGAAGAGGACCCTGCAATATCGTTGACAGCGGCGACCTCGGTATGGAGATATCTGCTGTCGCCGTTATTTGGGGTGTTTCTTTGAAATACAACCAAATTTTCCCAATCTGCTTCACCGGTTCGATTCTTCTATTCCTCTCAATCAATCAATCCGAAACTTGGGCGGCGTGTTCTTCTAGATGTAATGAAGAGAGCCCTGCAATATCGTTGACAGCGGCGACCTCGGTATGGAGATATCTGCTGTCGCCGTTATTTGGGTTGCTTCCTTGAAATACAACCAAATTTGTCACTTTTCTATGTTGAGTCCGTTCCTTCTAATCTGCTCAATGGATCAATACGAAACTTGGCAGGCGTCTTCTCATATATGTAATCAAGGGGACCCTGCAATATCGTTGCTGTTGGTGTAGTTGTTATAGAGATATCTGCTGTCGCCGTTATTTGGGTTGCTTCCTTGAAATTCAACCAAATTTGTCACTTTTCTATGTTGAGTCCATTCCTTCTGATCCGCTCAATGGATCAATACGAAACTTGGCGGGCGTCTCCTCGTAGATGTAATGAAGAAGCCCCTGCAATATCGTTGCTGTTGGTGTCGTTGTTATAGAGATAGTTGCTGTCGCCGTTATTTGGGTTGCTTCCTTGAAATACAACCAAATTTGTCACTCTGCTATGTTGAGTCCATTCCTTCTGATCCGCTCAATGGATCAATACGAAACTTGGCGGGCGTCTTCTCATATATGTAATCAAGGGGACCCTGCAATATCGTTGCTGTTGGTGTCGTTGTTATAGAGATAGTTGCTGTCGCCGTTATTTGGGTTGCTTCCTTGAAATACAACCAAATTTCTCCCTTCTGCTTCACCGGTTTGATTCTTCTAATGTGCTCGATCAATCGATTCGAAACTTGCAGGCCTTGTCCTTCTTAGTATAATGAACGGATCCCTGCAATATCGTTGCCCGCGGTGACTTCAGTATGGAGATATTAATATTCACCATTTTTTTTTCCTTGTTTACCTTCAAAATGGACCTTGTGTGTCCAATGCTTTGCCGGTTAGATACTTTCTGACACTCCCAATCCACTCAATCAATTGATTCGAAACTTGCAGGCCTTGTCCTACTTAGTATAATGAAGGGATCCCTGCAATATCGTTGCCTGCGGCGCCTTCAGTATGGAGATATCTGCTGTCCCTTGGGTTTGGAGGGGGTGTTTTCTGTGGAGGTGAAAATTCGGATTTGGAGTCCTCTGCTAGGCCCTCCTATTGCTTCTAATGTGTACGGCAGATCCCTTTGAGACTTGCAGGCCTTGTTAGTATTGTTGTCTAGAATCGTTTGCCTATCCTACCAACTTTTTGGAGTTCTTGGTTTATGAGATACAAGGGGGGGGGACAGGTCCCTATCCATTGTAATGAAAATGGGATTGTTTGGAGTTGGATTTGAGTTGGAGTTGGAGGATTTGGGACGGAGCCCGTTATATGGTGGCAACATGTTGAGAAAATGAAATAAGTCATTCGTGCACAAGTTGTACACAAAATAGTGCTTGTCACAAAAGGATATGATATCCTTAACCCTAAAATAGTAATTTTATTTGAGGAGTGACGAGATATTGTCTCGAAAGTAAAGGTGTGCGACGCGCGAGGTATTTTAGTAGACACGCGACCTAAAAAGATAGGAAATTAAAAAAATAGGGTCAAGAATTGTAAAAATACCGCGCGATAGCCCGCGGGGGGTAGAGAAACAGTTCTCGGACGTAGAATTGAGTCATAGAATTGAGTCATAGAATTGAGTCATAGAATTGAATCATAGAATGATGAGTAATAGAATGGAATCATAGAAATCAATCATAGAAATGAATTATAGGTTTGAGTCAGACAATGAAATCATAAACTAGAATCACAGACTTAAATCATTAAATTGAATCATTGACTGGAGTCAAAGAATTGAATTATATACTTGAATTATATACTTGAATCATAAAATTGAATCATAAAATTGAATCATGGACTTAGTCATGGAATTGAGTCACAGAATTGAATTGTAGATTTGAGTCATGGACTGGAATCGTAGCCTTGAATCAAAGACTTGAGTCATAGAATTGAATCATGGAATTGAGTCATAGAGTTGAATCATGAAATTGAATCATGGAAGTCCATCAAAGAATTGAATCGTAGAATTGAATCATAGAATGATGAGTATATAGAATGGAATCATAGAAATTTATCATAGAAATGAATTGTAGGTTTGAGTCAAAGAATGAAATCATAAGCTTGAATCATAGACTTACATCATTGAATTGAATCATTGACTGGAGTCAAAGAGTTGAATTATAGACTTGAATTCTATAGTTAAATCATAAAATTGAATCATAAATTTGAATCATAGATTTGAATCATATAATTGAGTCATGAGATTGAATCATGGATTGGAATCATAGACTTGGATTGATGAATTGAATAATAGAAATTAGTCATAGAATGGAATCCTTGACATGAGTCATAAAAATGAGTCATATAATTGACTGATAGACCTGACTCATATACTTGACTCAAAATTGAATCATAGACTTGAATCATAGACTTGAATGATGGAATTGAATCATGGAATTGAATCATGGAATTGAATCATGGAATTGAATCATGGAATTGAATCGTAGACTTGGATTGATGAATTGAAAGATAGATTTGAGTCATAGTATGGAATCATTGACTTGAGTCATAAAATTAAATTATATAATTGACTCATAGACCTGATTCATAAACTTGACTCAAAATTGAATCATAGAATGGATTCATAGAATGGAATCATAGACTTGGATGATGGAATTGAATCATGGATTTGAATCATGGAATTGAATCGTGGATTTGAATCATGCAATCGAATCATGAATCATGGAATTGAATCATAGACTTGGATTGAAGAATTGAATGATAGATTTGAGTCATGGAATGGAATCATTGACTTGAGTCATGAAAATAAATCATATAATTGACTCATACACGTGACTCATAGACTTGATTGAAAATTGAATAATAGACTTGAATAATAGAATGAAATCATAGACTTGGATGATGGAATTGAATCAAAGAATTGAATCATGGATTTGAATCATGGAATTGAATCATGAATCATGGAGTTGAATCATGGATTTCAATCATAGACTTGGATTGAAGAATTGAATCATAGATGCGATTCATGGAATGGAATTGTTAAATTGAGTCATGAAAATGAATCATGTAATTGACTCATAGACCTGACTCATAGACTTGATTGAAAATTGAATAATAGAATTGAATAATAGAATTGAATCATAGACTTCTATGAAGGAATTGAATCATGGTTTTAAATCATGAATCATGGAATTGAATCATGGAATTGAATCACATACTGAGGTTGTTTAGTAAACATGCAAGCTCAGGAGGCAGGGAATTTTAAAAATAAGGTAATTGAATCATAGAATTGAATCATAGACTTGTATCATGGAATTGAGTCAAAGAATTGAATCATAGAATTGAATCATGGAATTGAGTCCTAGAATTGAAACACAGACTTGAATTATGGAATTGAAGCATAGACTTAAAGTACTGCATTGAAGCATAGAGCTTAATCTTAGACTTGAGTCATTGTCTTGAATCATAGAATTAAATCATACTTCCTCCGTTTCAAAATGAGTGTGTTATGACCGATCTGTGTGGGTTCCGAAAAGAGTGTTCCTCTTACGTAGAACTGTGCAGGATTAGTACCAGGGAATAAAAATTATTCACGAACTTTAATTTTCTAGTAACCCTAACTTTAATTTTCTAACTTTTTTAACATCACAAATAATGTACTGTACGTGTAAAGCACTAAAGCACTACTACTAGTAGTAGCCTCACTCATCAGCTACTACCAGTCCATTATTATTAGCGCCAGCTAAAACCTGTTGTGCTCTGGCAATATTAGCAGCTTTAGCAGTAATGGAAACAGGGAGGCGGCCTTCTCGACGAAGCTGCTCTTTGCCCATGTGAAGGAGCTTATAAGTGTTGTCACCGTCAACTGTAAGAGATGCTTCCAAAGCACATTGAAGAGATAAGAACACATTATCTAGTGTGTCCCTCTCTGAAATATGGAAAGCATTTTCAACACATTCAATAATGCCATCAAGATCACGTGCTCTTGGTTGCTTGTACTGCAAATTTTGGATGGAGGTAAAGAACCCCAAGTCCAACACGTTAAAGTCAGGACTGTTTGGAGGTTGTGGTGTCACAGAGATATTCCAACCATCCTCTTCTGCCTTCTGCTTGACAGCAGCTTGAACACTTGGTTTGTGCGGTTTTGCATTGTCCTCCTGAATGATGATCTCATCTCTAGCTCCTGATCGTGGCCACTTCTCATAGATAGATGGAAGAACCTTCTCCAGCATCATTTTCTTGTGATCCTCGGCATTAACTGACTCAATGATCTTTGTCACCATAGTGCCTCTTGCACGGTTTTGGGAGTTTCGCAGAGCAGGCTCTCTCTTAACAAATGGCCAAATACCAATCTTTCCATCAAACCATGCATTATGGTTGGTGTCATACCGTGGGCGCGCCACCGCACAAAGGAGCATCATCTTCTGAAGAAACCGTTTAGACTTACACTTAGAGACAGGGTCTTCTTTGTCAGGGAGCAAGTACAGTTTGTCATTTAACCCTTTAATATAAAACCACTTCTCATCCACATGAATCGTGTTGTACATGTTATGGAATCTACCGTTACCATCCATGTGAGACAATGACCACCAAATTCTCTCTAGTTTGTTCTCATTTGTGAGCAGGGGCTTTGTAGTCCCAGTAAACCTATGTAGCGCACCTTTTTGAAGAAGACGCCACAAGCTTGCAAGGGGAATTACCACTTGCTGCAGAGAGACTCCTCAAGTCACGCATTCTGTTTAGTGGAATAGTACAAATCATTTCCAACTCCTCCACTGCCCTTGCCTTCCTCCCACAGTTCTTCTTCTTCCTGCTGGACACATCTCCTCCAGGGCAATCTTCTGATACGGTCAACTTGTATCTCTTCCAGATTCGTCTGCACGTCATAGGGGACACCTTGAGGGAAGCAGCAGCCATCCTTGTTGCTTTTCTCTCAAGCTGTCCTGGAGAGGTTTGGTGTTGAAGAAGAATGTGTAGCACGGCATGCCTCTGATTGTCGGTGAGGTTGGCGCGTTTGGCACGAACGGGGGGCGGGGTAACAAGCATGGTAGCAACAAGAATGGCGTCCGGCGTTCGTTTTCTTAGCAGCGTTTTCGTTTTCTTCGCAGCGTTTTCCTAGCACCGACCTGTAAAATTGTGAGCAAAACGAATGGTTAAGGATTGGTTGATTGTTGACAACAACTGGCAGAGGTACTAGGTGTGTGTGCGTCGTGTTTGTGTGGTGTGCTGTCAATCCGCGCCATCTTTTGCGTTACCCCCCTCCCTGTAAAAGAACACCAACTGTAGGAAAGTACTAGGCTGTTCCGCTCCACCCACAGAGGTGCTAAACTCATCCGCGCCACTTTTTCCAGTATATGAACTGTAGGAGAGTACGGTTCTTCCTTGTTGCTTTCTTCAATCCACGTTTTGTTGAGTATGAGAGTGTTGCAAAACATGGCGCGGATCAATAGGAGCATCCGCGCCATCGGTGCAACAGCGAGGGGAGTGGAATAGGTATGAATGGAAACACATACGGAACGGTAAAAAACACGGTAAAGAAACACGGTGAAAATCACCGTGTAAAAACACACACAAAAAAGCGAGAAAAATGCGATGCGCGATCTAAAATCCCCTCTCAGATCAGTTTTTTGCATCGGTTGAGTTTTTTAAACTGACACCCATGAAAATGGCACAGGCCACACGAGCATAAAATGGCTCTATTTGGAACACTAATGAAAGTACAAGACCGTTCTTACTGTTTATAACCGCTGTGCCCTTACACAAATTCAGTGTCTTAGCTTGCATGTGGAAGTATCCGGACGTTAAAATGACCGGTGGAACCCTTTCAACCGGTAAAATCAGTTTTGCAAGGTGTGACAGGCCTTCTTCAAGTCCCTATGAAAGGCACAGCAATACCACTGAGATCTCTAATGTTTAACCCATCATGTAGAGTTGGTTGAGGAGAGTTCAACCCAAAAAGAGCGGTCTTAATAGGTTAAAAATTGATGTCTATGCAATTTAGTATGTGCCAACGGCACACTCATTTTGAAATGGAGGAAGTACTAGAATCATTGATTTAAATCATACAATGGAATCATAGAATGGAATAATAGAATGGAATCATAGGATTGAATTGTAGAATTGAATCATTGTATTGAATCACAGACTAGATTAGTAGAATTGAATCATTGAATTGAATCATTGAATTGAATCATAGAATTAAATCATAGTATTGAATCATAGAATTGAATGTTAGAGTTGAATCATAGAATTGAATCACAGAATTCAATCTCTGGCTTGTTGTTGAACCATAGAACTGTATATTAATTTTGAATCACAGACTAGAATCATTTATTCAATTCATAGTTTTGAATCATAGGATAGAATAATAGAATGGAATCATAGGATTGAGTTATACGAATGAATGAGTGATTCCCACCACGAATAAAGTAATAAACGACCAGAGTAATAAAAAAATATTCCGGAGTGAATAATTCAACGCACGAATATTTTTTATTAACTATCACTCCGAGCAAATTTGGAATTTGGAATCTCTAAATAAGAAACAGTAACTGTCTGTTTACGTCTGTTGAATCACTACCCGCGCCACCTACCCGCCTATTTTGGCAAGCAAACCTGTTCAGTAATTAAATTGGTGCGCCTTTTGCTTGATTGAGACCCACTCCGAAGCTATAAGTACCTCGTTTCCTCATGGGCAGCTTTGTTTATTCTTTTGAATACATGTAGGGGATTCTATGATCGATCTGGTTTTTTAATGATATCTTGGTTCGTACCTTTTTTGGTGTTAAGTGGAATGGTTTTTACCACTTAACGTTTTCAAAATAAGAGGTGCACATGATTGATTCGTGCGTTGGGCGACTAAAATAGTTGATTTTAGTATGATTCTAAGATTCTGTTGGAGTTTATTCTCTCTTAAAAAATCTGGCAGTCAAGGCTGCCTCGACTGCCAGATAATATTCGAAATGGGATAAATCTATTACTTAGAGAATAAATTTATTTGTCTGGTCCCGAACTTTTATTACTTTATTCGTGGTGGGAATCACTCAATCATAGACTAGAATCGTATAATTGGATCACAGATCATAGAATTAAGTCTTAGACTTGAATCATAGAATTGAATCATAGATAAGAATCTTAGACTTGAATTTTAGACTTGAATCATAGATTATAATCATTCATTTGAATTGCAGAATTGAATCATTGAGTTGAATCATTGAGTTAAACCATCCACTAGAATCATTGATTTGATTCATAGATTTCAAACGTGGAATTGAATCATTGAATGGAATCATAGAATGCGATCATAGAATGGAATCATAGAATGGAATCATAGAATGGAATCTGCATAGAATACTACAAATACGTAAGGAAACTACGTACACAACAACTCCACAGGGCCCCTGCAAAGCACTAATTGAAAATAATCATGATCTGGTACAGGCTACATACATACGTACAGGTACCACACAGACAGATTGGTGCAGGAAGAATGAGTGACTCCCACCACGAATAAAGTAATAAAAGCTTGCGACCAAAGTAATAAATCTATTCACATAATACATACTAGATTTCTTAACTATGGAATACTATAATTTGGCAGTCGAGACTGCCTCGACTTTCAAAACTTTATTAACTGAGCAAAAACCAAATAAACTCCACGTCACATAAATGATGCTCATGCTTTTGTCAAATTTGTGCAATGTTTTTTAAAAATTCCAAAACGTTTTGTTGCACGCACAATAAATAATTCTCTACGTATTTTTGCACGCAACAATTTCAAGTAGGACTATTTTTGCAACCATTTTTTCAGTCCGTATATTATGGTTGCTTCACAATTTTTCTATTCTACAATTTTGTTTAATGCTTACCCCAATAATAATTTATTCTCCATTTGATTTTTGTTTTTTCTTACAAATCTCATCTTTTGTAATAATATCCTCTGGTAGGATCAGTATGAACATCTATAGCTTGCTTGCTTGGTTGTACCAGTAGTTTCCAACTGTGCCTTTTCAAATAAAAATCCCGCGATCAATGACTTGATTGGTAGAATTGAATCATAGAATTGAATCATAGCATTGAATCGTGGATTTGAGTCAAAGAATGAAATCATAGACTTGAATCATTGAATTGAATCATTGAATTGAATCATAGACTTGAATTGTCATAGCCTTGAATCATAGACTTGAATCATTAAATTGAATCATTGCATTGAATTGTAGATTTGAGGCAATAAAAGAATGAAATCATAGACTTGAATCGTAGAATTGAATCATATACTGCAGTCAAAGAATTGAATCATTGAATTGAATCATAGATTTGAGTCAAAGAATGGAATCATAGATTTGAATCATGGAATTGAATCATAGAATTGAGTGCTTGAAGTGAATCATGGAATCGAATCATTGGAATGAATAATAGACTTGAGTTGTAGTAGACTTGAATCATAGAATTGAATCATAGAATTGAATTATACTAGAGTTGAATCATAGAATTGAATCATAGAATTAAATCATTGAAGTGAATCAATGATGAAAATGAGTCATAGAATTGACTTATAGACCTGACTCATAGACTTGTATGATGGAATTGAATCATGGATTTGAATCATAATTTTTAATCATGAAACTGGAATTGAATCATAGACTTGGATCATGGAATTGAATCATATCATTGAATCATATCATTGAATGATGGAATTGAATCATAGACTTTATAATTGACTCATGGAATTGATTCACGGCATTGAATCATAGACTTGGATGGATGAATCGAATGATAGATTTGAGTCATTGTATGGAATCATTGACTTGAGTCATGGAAATGAATCATATAATTGACTCAATGACCCGACTCATAGACTTGACTCAAAATTGAATCATAGAATTGAATCATATGATTGAATCATATGATTGAATCATAGACTTGTATGATGGAATTGAATGATGGATTTGAATCATGATTTGAAATCATGAATCTGGAATTGAATCATGGAATTGAATCATAGACTTGAATCATTGACCCAAGTCATAGACTTGAACCATAAACTTGAATCATTGAAGGGAGTCATAGAACTGAATCATGGTTTTGAATTGTTTTTCTGAGTAAAAAAAATGAAATCATAGACTTGAATCATGAAATTGAGTCACAGAATTGAATTTTAGATTTGAGACATGGACTGGAATCATAGACTGGAATCATGGAAGTGAATCATAGAATTGTATCATAGACTTGAATCATGCAATTTAATCATGGAATTGAATCATAGAATTGAATCATAGAAATGAATCATAGACTTGAGAATTTTTTGAATCATAGCATTGGATCATGGAATTGGATCATGGAATTGAATCATGCAAGTGAATCATGCAAGTGAATCATGCAAGTGAGTCAAAGAATCGAATCATAAAATTGAGCCATATAATGATGAGTTATTGAATGGAATCATAAAAATCAATCATATAAATGAATCGTAGGTTTGAGTCAAAGAATGGAATCATAAGCTTGAATCACAGACTTGAGTCATAGAATTGAATCATTGACTGGAGTCAAAGAATTGAATCATAGACTTGAATTATAGACTTGAATTACAGAATTGAAACTTGGAATTTAATCATAGACTTTAATCATATAAAATTGAATCATGGATTTGAATCATAGACTTTAATCATATCATTCACTCATGAAATTGAATCATGGAATTGAATTATAGACTTGGATTAAAGAATTGAATGATATATTTGAGTCATGGAATGGAATCATTGACCTGAGTCATGAAAATGAATCATATAATTGACTTATAGACCTGACTCATAGACTTGAATCAAAATTGAATAATAGAATCGAATCATACACTTGGATCATGAAATTAAATCATGGAATTAAATCATGGAATTGAATCATTGAGTTGAAACATAGACTTGGATTGATGAATTGAATGATATATTTGAGTCATGGAATGGAATCGTTGACTTGAGTCATGAAAACGAATCATATAATTGACACATAGACCTGACTCATAGACTTGAATCAAAATTGAATTATAGAATTGAACCGTAGACTTGAATCATGAATCATGGAATTGAATCATGGAATTGAACTATGGCATTGAACCATAGACTTGGATTAAGAATTTTAATCAAAGATTTGAATCATGGTATGGAATCATTTACTTGAGTCATGAAAATAAATCATAGAATTTACTTATAGACCTGACTCATAGACTTGATTAAAAATTGAATCATAGATTTGAATCATAGAATGGAATCATAGACTTGGATGATGGAATTGAATCATTTAATTGAATCATGGAATTGAATCACGGAATTGAATAATGAATTATGGATTTGAATCATGAATTTGAATCATAGACTTGGATTAAGGATTTGAATCATAGATTTAAGTCACGGAATGGAATCATTGACTTGAGTCATGCAAATGAATCATATACTTGACTCATAGATCTGACTCATATACTTGATTGAAAATTGAATCATAGAATTGAATCATAGAATTGAATCCTAGACTTGGATGATGGAATTGAATCATTCAATTGAATCATGAATCATGAATCATGGATTTCAATCATGGATTGGAATCATAGACTTGGATTGATGAATTGATTCATAGATTTGAGGCATGGAATAGAATCATTTACTTGAGTCATGAAAATGAATCATATATTTGACTCATAGACCTGACTCATATACTTGACTCAAAATTGAATGATGGAATTGAATCATTTAATTGAACCATGGAATTGAATCATGCATTTGAATCATGATTTTAAATCATGAATCATGGATTTGAATCATGGAATTGAATCATAGACTTGAATCATAGACTTGAATCATAGAATTGAATCATGGATTTGAATCATAGACTTTAATCATATAATTCACTCATGAAATTCACTCATGGAATTGAATCATAGACTTGGATTGAAGAATTGAATGTCTTGTTGAATCATAGAACTTTATCTTAATTTTGAATCACAGACTAGAATCATTTATTCAATTCATAGTTTTGAATCATAGGATAGAATAATAGAATGGAATCATAGGAATGAATGATAGGAATGAATCATAGACTAGAATTTTAGAATTGGATCACAGATCATAGAATTACATCTTAGACTGGAATCATAGATAAGAATCTTAGACTTGAATTATAGACTTGAATGATAGATTAGAATCATTGATTTGAATTGCAGAATTGAATTATAGAATTGAATCATTCACTCGAATCATGACTCGAATCATTAATTTGATTCATTGATTTCAATTGTGGAATTGAATCATAGGATGGAATCAAAGAATGAGATCATAGAATGGAATAATAAAATACTACAAATATGTAAGAAAAATACATACACAACAACTCCACAGGGCCCCTGCAAAGCACTAATTTGCCCAGTCAAATGAAACTTACATGAAAAAACGTCGAATTGGGTCATTCCCGAAATACTCCGGGGTACTTTTATGTAGTACATAAACCGGGAATTTTTTACTTGATCAGTCATTCTCACATAGATCATAGTCGTTTTGAGCTCACGTGGACTATGATTTATGTAGTATATACTTTTTTTTCGGAATCCACATGCTTTGCGCCTACTTGTTCATACCTATCCACCATACGAAGAATTCCACATATATTCCAAAATGAGAAAATGAGATTCCACATTCCAAAATGAGATTTATGCACTGTTGTCGGCAAAAAAATACAGACTTCTTATCGCCATCAAATTCGATTGGAAAAGCCAACAAAATGAAACGACGACCGAGGTGCGGAATACAAGATACGGATATTTCGTTGATTGAGCCTTAGAATCAAACGCACCTCCACTACTTGGAAATCCTTAAGTGGTAAAAACGACAACACCTAAGGCTACAAACAAAAGAGGATAATTGGTTAGAAACAAGACATCTCCAAAGACCTGACCAATACGTAAACACTTGGAATCCTTAAATATATTCGGAAGAATATACTCAATATCCTGTGAGATAATTACTTATTCCAATCATGAAATTCAATACCAATACCGAATGGGCCTCATCTATCTCAAATGCCACAAATAAGCATTTGCCCCATCAGATAAAACACTTACCCTCATAAATGACCGATACCATCAAATGACCAATACAGTAAGACCGACACGACACTAACACAGCAACAGCACCAGTATCGACTGATGAAGACCAAATAACCGGGGAAGATCTCTAACATGTAAAATACAGCAGAGAACCCCAATACAGTAAAAATACACAGTAAAAAAAGAGCCTCTCTCTGAGCTCACATCTCTTTAAATTTAAAATATTCGTTATACCTATCGGTTCGATTTTTAGAGTAACAACAGGTTATAGAGCCCTTATAACTAACACTCGTGTCCCGCAAGAGCACTAATGTTTACCTTAAGCTACCTATCTCCGGCCGTTCAGCACCTCCACTGCCAGTTAACTCCAGAGGAAATTGTGTGTTTAGCTCCCTGTGCGGCACATTCTCGCCCCCCCCCCCCCCCCCCTCTCATTCTTTCTCTCTCTTTCTCCCTTCTCGTGAATCAGGGGGTGTATCTACCAATCCCTCTACAGGAATCTTCTCTTTGTAATCCACGACCAAGAACCGACGATCGATTGTTTCTCCGAACATCATCCAAGGTTAATTCTCTTCTACAATTAACGGCCGACGCGGACGAAGATTAATTGGATTGACGTTGATGACGCCGACATCGACATTGACAACGCCGACAGCACCGATTTTTCCTCTGACGGATCATTGTCATCAGTCTCCTTGTCATAACGCCGACGATACTGATTGGACGGCACATCTGTGACCGCAATCGATGGTTAATAACACCATCACCAGACGCCGACACGTCGACCCACAATCCATCTGATTGATTACAACAAAGACAACGGCACGCCGACCAACCAACAGATTAGACCATGCCGACTCCATTTGATTGGACTCCAATCTTTGGGATTGAATTCTGATTCGCAAGCGCTAGCAACCCAACTGCGGCCACTTCCCTTAACAAAGCCTACTCTGAAATCATTGGCAAAGATGAACTCTCAGAATTCTTTGTGACCCGCGAGGATGAAGAAGAAGAAGGACCACTAGAAATAGCCCCAGATCCACAACTCCACATCCTCAATTGCACCGCAAAGGCTATCGCTATCAATCTAGTGGAGCCACCGCCGGATGAAATAACAAAAGGCCACATTGCCAATCTCCTCAGCAAATGCGTTATCAAACATGTCAGAAACAATGGATCCACCAAACTGATGAGATACAAGACAGAATTTTATGCAGCTGCAAAACATGCAATACGCACCAACACAGATGACAAACCTACAGTGGTAATCGAATTCACTATCACTCATTGGAGATTCACCAAGAAATGGCGCTCTGATCTATTCATGGAAGCATACACCGGGGAACCACCACCGACTGATGATGCCGACGCGAACAAAAACATTGAAGCAGGCACACAAGACACACCTCCTGCTTCCGTGGAAGGCACCGACATGAGACAACTGACCAACCTACTACAGCAATTGGTCAACAATGGCAACAACAACATCAGCAACACCGGCGCCAACCACCAAGCGGCGCTTGACCTTCCATGGAATCCAGGAACCTTACCTCCTATGGTCCAGGAAAGATACAACAGAAGAGAAGACTTTCTTACCAGCGATGAAATGAAATACTTTGAAATCACCTCTACAGACGCAGCAGGAGATGAAGTGACTGTCAGACAAAACTACTACCTCCATAACCTAGGCAGTGGCCGAAATGATCAACGCTTAGTCACAAGAAGTGGTGATTGCTTTGATCTAACCAGAGCTTCAGACAAATCCAAAGAGGCAGCGCGAGACAAATTATTTCTCACAGGTTTTCAACAACTAAAGAACTCTACAGCTCCTCAGGTTTGCAAGTGGTACAGGGAAGTCACTGCTCGTGCACAGCAACACCATATCTATGTCCATCCATATTACCTCTACAGACGCGAAGCTGATCATCTCAGAGGGTTCACCATTGGGGACACCTATGTGGACGACCTCCCCGCAAGATATGAATTGGCCATCCATGAATGGGAAAACCTAATCTATACTGCCCTAAGAACAGATAAAGTCATCCCTGAATCATGCAAGAGTGCGAAAGCTGCAATTCAGAGCTTTGAAAGTGGACAGGAATATGAATCTCTCTATAGTGTGATTGCCAAAACACATCCCAACTCAGAAAGATCATCCTACAAAGGAAAGATGGTAAGAAGCCCACCAAACCAGGAATGAGATGAGTCACTCGAAGAATATTTTTTCAGGTACAAGGATTATCTCAGACTCCGGGTATTTCTACACAACCAATCCAGCACAATCAGTTCAATGGAAGAGGTGAGCAACATTATTGAATGAGCAACTCTCTCTTATGAATTGCGCAAGAAAACAGAGGATGAGCACAAGTCAGAGGATCAATTCAAGCGAGATAAATATAAGGCAGGCAGGCTCCTCTAAACTCTTCAAACATATGAGCAGGAAATCAAGGCAGAAATGAAGTACAAGGATAAAGCCTCCAAATCCAGCCTACCCAAACCGGCATTCACAGCTGGGACCAGACCAGGCTCTCGTCAAAATTACCGATTCAAAAACCGGGCAGGCAGCAACAACACTACCAAAACTCCATCCACCCTACCTTCTCACTCCATCAGTCTGATTGAATCACTTGGATACCCCAAAATGGATGAAGCATCCGACAACCCATTCCTCCATCAAGTCTACTACAATACCATCTCTGCATTTGATAAACAACCCAGTCTCTTTGACACATCCAGAAAATGCATTGTTTGTCATACATCCGGCCATAGCTTTGACAATTGTCCTGCCTTGCAAGATGTTGAGTCTCTCAGGAAACATAGGATTGCAACAGCTGTTTTTCTAAGCAAATGCAATAGAGAAACCCAACAGCTCTTGGATTCTACTCACCAAATCTCCAAGATCAATATTGAAGATGAGGACCAGGATGAGGAATCAACAGAGGATGCTCTAGGAGACCAAAATTTTTGTCAAGGCCAGGAATAAATCGACTTTCCTGCTGCCAGACCACGTCACTTCAAGATGATCCTCAAGGATTTGACAATGTACCAGAATCACCAATGGAAGGCCCATGCCCCTCATTGGACTCCAGCAGTGCCAGTTCTTATGAGTCCATTCAAATTGGCGCGGTCAATCTAATCCCTAGGGACAACCTTAAACCATCCATTCCAACTGACGTCTATTGCGGCATGGAAACACTTGAAGTCACAGCTCCTGCATTGGAATCACATTTAGAGACCAATGGGGATCCCAACTTTGACCGCGACAATCCCATCATAGTTGACACCAACAATGTTCAGAATCTTGTACCAGCAGATCCAATAGCAGCTGCATTGCATTTTCAACAAGGACAACGGGCACAAATTGATACAGGTGCTAAATTTTCTTGCACAAACCTACAGCATATCCTCCATGATTACAAACCTTACACCAAGCTGAGAAAATGTCCAGTCAGGCTAACAGCGGCGATTGGAGGCAAGGCAGCCAGCTGCATCCCTGAAGGATCAGGGTATGTGCACATACCGGCCCCCAATCACAGAGGGTATATTAGAGTCTTCTTCTACTATTCTCCATTGCTTTTAACAACATTGCTGAGTGAAAATGATCTCTGTGGCATGACATCACACATGAGAGAACAATTCAGTGGACAGGTCCATACACAAAGCCTTCACTGACACCTATGACTTGTCCATTCAACAGAATGGTAACCTCACCATTATTTGTCATCACAAATACAGCACTGCTAAAAGCATTGTCCTCCATGGAGCCATCATTGATGGCCAGTGCTATACCCATCCAGTCTTGATCCCTGATGTAGATCTGGAATCATCATATGCCAATTGTGCTACCTCCTCAGCATATGCTTTAGCGGCTGACATGGAGTTCAAACAAGCTTGTGATCTAGCCTCCAAAGAAGCCATTAGCAATTTCAGGTATGACATCTACACAAATCTTGTGACACTCCAAAAGTGCACTGAAGCTGCCAGAGCGCAGCCTGATACCAGCAACACACCATGGTTTGATGCAAAATTGTTTTTCACCAAGATTGCTGACAAACATATCCCCATTCAAGCAATCAAAACAAAGACTTCCAAACTCCTCTGGCACCAAAGACTTGGACATCCATGTGATGACTTTCTATATCAAGCACATAGCACATTCTTGGTGTTCCAAAATTCAGACGGCAAACAAGCATTCTTGACCAGTGTCCTGCATGCATTCAATGCAAGCACACTAAGTCGCCTGCCGGGTCCCATTCTACAAGGAAGGCCACTCAGCCTTTCCAAGGTCTGTCTATTGACTTTGCTTTTTCAGGGACAAAATCATCCAACTCCAAACGAAGGCGTGATTATGAAGGTATTCATGGTGAGACAGCTTGGATCCTCATCACAGATCACTACAGTGGTATGAAATATGGCGACACCAGGATTTCAAAAGCTGCACCTCTCCACTGGCTAGAACATTTTTTCTCTCAGCACAACCCAACTTGCCCCAACAAGTATGTAACAGTTGACCAAGGTGGCGAGCTATATCACAATCCAGACATCAGAAGCCTCTTCTCTGCTTTTGGATACTCCATTTTCCCCACAGGGGCTGATGCTTTGCATCAAAATGGCACAGTCGAAAGAGCGCACCGGACTCTAGCTAACTCAATGAGGACCATGCTCACTGGCGCCAACCTACCAATCAAATTCTGACCTTTTACCTTCTACCATGAACTGCGCTTGTCAAATGCCTTCCCTGAAGGCAACCAACACCATTCACCCTTGGAATTGGCAACTGGTCACAAGGAAAGTCTCACTGACTTCAGAACCTTTGGTTGTCGTGTTTGGGTTAGGCCTCCAGGCAAGAGACCAGTGAAGCTCGGACCTAATGCGCGGAAAGGAGTATTTTTGGATTTTGTCCCCTACACTACCAGAAACATTCTTTGGTATGATACAGAAACCCATCGTGTCAAAATTGCCACCCATGTCAGGTTTGATGAAGGCATGAATGACTTGCCACTTGCTGACCTCCCTACCAACGTCAGGCACCTACTCAGGACTGATGACAATTTGCCTCTCCCACCAGAACCCACTGAGGTGTCATCCAGTTATTTCCAATTCTCCATCTCACCATTTGCGGATCTCACCAATCTCAGGCTCACTGTTTCCTGTTCATGTACTGATAAAGCATTTGGTCTCAAGTATGTCAATGACTTGCTCCTCGGCAGAGCCTATGTTACTGACATCCTTCCCAAAAGCCCTGCCTCCAAGCTCTACTCCTCGCATAAGAAGTCCCTTTCCAAACTACAAGGCGCTTATATTCTATCTAGAATCAATCACAATCGTGTGTTCACTGCTGCTGATGTCACCACAGCCCTGCAGGAATCATACAATAGAGGGGTGAGGGATTCCATAGATACACCCATAGCCTTCACACTTGAAGAAAAATTATCTACGAAAGAAGTCAGGAAACACTCGAATGAATATGGTTTATTTGCTCCCAATACTTCATGGAAGGAACCCACTGATGAAGAGGACCCACCATTTTTGGACCGAATTTCATCCATCAAAGCTATCAAGCACATTGGCACCAAATATAAAAAGCTGATCCAATCAAGAATCCGCCAAGTTAATAGCACTGAAGCACTACATGCCTCCATCCAAAACCACTTGGCACCAACTGAAGATGACATGGATATTGTCATTCCCACTATTGATATTGCGTCACTAAGAGCCATCACCAAGCTTCATATGGCAGACAATCATGCATTACCACTAGATGCAGATTCACTACCAACTGAACACATTGAACTTTCAATAAAGGCCATCAATTCAAAGGAAACCACGCCTGAAGAACAAGCGCTAGGTCATTTCACTCAAAGGAACCTCAAGTCATTGTCCACATGGACTGAATGGGAAGCTGGAGAGCGAAAACAACTTGATCAGTTTGAAGACTTAGAAATGTTTGGATCACCAATTCCATATCCCAAAGACCCAGATGACATTATCCTCAGACCTCATTGGCAATACAGTGTCAAGAGGAATGGTGTCTGCCGTGCAAGACAGTGTTGCAATGGAAGCAAATATCCTGCTCCAACTCTTCACGCCATCGCCTTGTCATATTCATCATGTGTTGAACATCCCATCCAAACATTATTCTTTGCCATTGCAGCCAGCCTCAACCTCAAAGTGTACGGGGGTGATGCTGCAGACGCCTATGCGCACAGCCCAGGACCCAACATCCCTACTTACATGACTATTGATGATGCATATGCAGAATGGTACAAACACAAGCATGACAAAGACATAGACAGACGATTGGTGCTCCCTGTCCTTCGAGCACTCCAAGGCCATCCAGAATCTGGAAGACTTTGGGAAACCCACATCAACAAGATTCTGAAAGGCCCTGATCTCAACTTCAAGACCACCATGCATGACAGAACAATCTACACAACAGTCTGTGAGGGTGAAACAGTCTATATGCTGAGACAAGTTGATGATTTTGCGCTAGCCTGCAGAATCCATATCCGACAAGATCTATGACATCATTGGCGAGAAACTGAAGCTACCTAAAGAAGATGTTGTCCCCTTCACAAAAATGGGATTGCTTGAAGACTTCATTGGAATTGATGTCAAACAGACAGCTGATTACATTGAACTGTCCTGTGCCAATTACATTGACAGAATTATGAGATCCCATGGTTGGGAAACAGATTCTAAAATGAAACCCCACTCCAAACCATCAGCGCCATTATCAACTGAAGTACTGAGCCAGCTGCAATCCCATACGAATGGACCTTTAGAAGGCACCAAAGAACATGCTGAACTACAATCCACATCTGGTTTCTCCTACAGGACACTCTTGGGTGAAATGATGTTTGCATATGTCAGCTGCCGACCATACATTGGATATGCAGTGACCCTGATGTCAAAATACAGTTCCAATCCCACTGCCTTCCACTATTCTAGCCTGAAGAACATAGCTCGATACCTCAGGACGCACAACCAGATCTTGGGGTATTAGGTTCTACAGGCCAATGCTGAACCATTTCTACCCCCAGGGATACCATATGATGACTCAGTCCAAGATGCATTGCTTCCCAAATACCCTGAAGATATCAAGCAAGATAAACTGATGTGTTTTGTTGACACAGCGTATGGAAATGATCCGAAGCATTGCAGGTCCACCACAGGCTATGTATTTACCTATGCTGGTGGAGCAATTGTTTATCAATCCAAAGCACAATCGCTCACTGCTCAAAGCTCTACAGAAGCTGAGTTCATTGCTGCAGTCACAGCAGCCAAAACAGTGAGATATCTCAGATCCATACTCAAGGAACTAGGCTTTATTCAGGTTGGACCAACTCCGATCTATGAAGACAACGCGTCAGCAATTGAAATCATCAATGCCCAGAAGGCAACTGAAAGAACCAGACATATTGAAATCAGGTTCTTTGCTATCCAAGCATGGAAAGAAAACGGTGAAATCAAAATGATCCATATTCCTGGAGTTATTAACCCTGCTGATGATCTAACCAAACCATTGGGATGGATCTTGTACGCTTGGCACGCAAGATACATCATGGGACACTACCCAGGTCAAATCATGCACGTTAAGACACGGACGAACTAGAATCGATCCGAACGTTTGATCGATCAATCGATAGAGCTTTGATTCGATTCCAGGTTAAATAACCGACTTTGATCTACTCCAACAGTAATCCAACATTGAACAAACATGTTGGATCAAGGGGTGTGTTGTCGGCAAAAAAATACAGACTTCTTATCGCCATCAAATTCGATTGGAAAAGCCGACAAAATGAAACAACGACCGAGGTGCAGAATACAAGATACGGATATTTCGTTGATTGAGCCTTAGAATCAAACGCACCTCAACTACTTGGAAATCCTTAAGTGGTAAAAATGATAACACCTAAGGCTACAAACAAAAGAGGATAATTGGTTAGAAACAAGACATCTCCAAAGACCTGACCAATACGTAAACACTTGGAATCCTTAAATATATTCGGAAGAATATACTCAATATCCTGTGAGGAAATTACTTATTCCAATCATGAAATTCAATACCGATACCAAATGGGCCTCATCTATCTCAAATGCCACAAATAAGCATTTGCCCCATCAGATAAAACACTTACCCTCATAAATGACCGATACCATCAAATGACCAATACAGTAAGACCAACACGACGCTAACACAGCAACAGCACCAGTATCGATTGATGTAGACCAAATAACCGGGGAAGATCTCTAACATGTAAAATACAGCAGAGAGCCCCGATACAGTAAAAATACACAGTAAAAAAAAGAGCCTCTCTCTGAGCTCACATCTCTTTAAATTTAAAATATTCGTTATACCTATCCAGTCGATTTTTAGAGTAACAGCATGCACTAGCCCGCCAAAAAATCTATGTAAAAAATTTCATTCCCAAAATACTAAAAACATAAATCTATGTACTACATAAAAAAGTATTTCAGGAATGACCCATGGTTCAGCCTCAATACTACAAACTTGTAATACACGCCGGGTAACTAGAAATTAGAAATAATGGTTCGAATTGTCTTCTTTAATTTCCCTTATTGGGTGATTCCCGAAATACTAAAAACAGAAATCTATGTACGTTAGATGGGATTAACACGTCCGGCGCTGTGTTGAACCCTTCTTAAGGAGTTCGTCCGATAACTGTCACGCGACCCTTTTTTTTTTGTCGCGAGGTACTGTCGCAACCCCTTTTTGTGTGTAATTTTAACACGAGTCCCCCTTGTGATTCACTAGGTCAGTATCAAGCCCGCCCTTGTATTCTCAATCCCTGGTTCGGGATTATTTTTTTCCTCGGGTCATGAATAATTACTATTAATTTTTAATCTCGCCTACCCGTATGTTCGTGAATCGCACGTACTGAAAATTAAATACGCATGGTCATGACTCACACCCAAGCCCCCCTGTGATTCACTGGGTCAGTATCAAGCCCGCCCTCATAACTCTCAATACCTGGTTCGCAATAATTTTTTCCCTTGGGTCATGAATAATTATTATTAAATTTTAATATCACCTACCTGTACGTTTGCAAATCACACCTACAAAAATGAAATACGGAAGGTCACGTCTCACAACCAGTATAATTTAACATTAGTGCTTGCGGCACATAATTTTAAAAATGTATCTCCGTTGCTCGTGACACATTACCCCTATAACTTAGGCTCGTGACACTTTACGCTTTAAAATTTATCTTCTATGCTTGCGACACACAACAGTTACAATTTAACATTAGTGCTCTTGACACACTACCCTTATAATTTAATATTTGTTCTCGCGACACCCAACCCTTAAAATTTAATATCATCGCTTGCAACTACCTACCACTACAGTTGAATTATTCGGGTCAAGAATTTGCCTAGTACTATCATATGCAAAATATGTATGATATGTATGAGTACTCCTTTCCGTACATTTTAATCATTTGTGTCACACAATCTACTGTTTGCAACCATGGTATGCAATGTATGTAAGATATGTACCTTTTACCCTAATCACTCTCCCCGAAGATTTACCCGTGTCGTACTAACGTAGGTGTGAACCCACTTGTGTCAAATTAGTGAATGAACTGACACAATGAACAGTAACGATTCTGAAAACAATGCCTAAACTTCCTCCATTTTGTCAAGCAATCGCATCCATGCAGGATCAATATAGTTGTCATCCTCACTTTCCTCTTCAGCAAGACTACTGGCAACAGTGCCACCATTTTTCGATACAGTACTGGTAGGATTGCTTTCCGAGTTGAATCTTTCCAGCAGCATTTTCTCCAAATTTTTACCCGTTTTGGAATTTTCTCTTAACGTTTGTACCTTTTTGCACAATTTAGTGAACACTTTCCGTCCTTCTTTGTCCCATCCATTTGCACTTCCACTTTTTGAATCGCAATATTTTTTTTCATGTATTTTGTTTTCTTTTGTGTAGTGTATGTTCCATCAAGTTTCATTTGCTTCTGTTTTTCCCAATTGCTGTACTCGTTGTCAATTATCATAAGGGCAAAAGCCTCATCCGTAACAGTAAAGATGGTACTAATAAGATCCTTTGTCTTCCTCAGCCTAAAGTTTGTCTTTCCCGGATTAACGGCAGACAGGATTCTTGTCACAAAATAATAAAATTCTTCATTATCCGCATTTCCATATCGCCGGTACTCTTTCGCCAGAATTTCCATCGAGTCCGTATTTAGAGCTACAGTACCAGGATATGATGCCGGCACTTTTGCCATTTCACTATCAGCTGCGGTGATGACAACAAATGGCAGTATGATATCATAGTATGGTGGGGTTAGTTGTACGTCGGTTGTAGGCACATATGGAAGAACGTCGAAAGCACCATAATTTCCAGATGATTCAATGATTACGCCGTCACTTACCAAACCAATTTTTTCTAGCCAATGTTTGATTATTGTGCCTCAATTTTGCCAGGGCTTTTGGTACTGCATTATCAAAGTAGGCACAGATTTCTTAATGGGTATATTTTTGGAACGGATATTACACACGCATCGATTCCTTGCACGATTATTTTATTGGAGAGTGTGTTTGTTGTCATAAATTTCAGGCCACCATACCATGCCTTCTTCACATAGCCCTCACCTGTCCTTCAATTGTATCTTTATGTGTTTTCAATAGTTTCATAGTTTCTGTTTTCATACTATGTATAGTTCCACAACTCAACATACTCACTTTATCAATGCTATCGCCGCCCCGCACTGTTTTCAATGGAACCGTGTTGGTAGTTTTTGCAGCATCCTCTTCAGAATTGTCTCCCTTCTTACCAGCTCTCACCCTTTTCAGGATATCCTCTATTAGATCTGGATTCTCATTCGCTATTTCTGTTAATGTTTTCACCGTTTGGTTCACGTTTTTCTTTTTCTGTTGTCCGCCCTCCGTAGTTTTTGCTTTGTTGTCTCTTTGGTATTTTCTCTAGTATCCTTATTCTTGTTGGAGCTCCCATCATTGTCTTCACTACCCGAACTCGAATTAGTGTCACTGTCAGTGTCACTTTCACTTTCACTGTCGCTGCTGTCCATCATGCTAATGTTTTCAGCTTTTCTTTTTAGTGGTGTCTCTCTTTCCGCCATAGTGGTGCCTTTTTGTGTTGCTGCAATTGTTGTGTTCTTCTCTGTGGACATGGTAGTAATGCTTGTATTTTTGGTATTATCTCTATTGTCTCCGTCCCTGGCTGCGTTTGCCATATCTGCTATTTTCTTTTCTTGGAGACGTGTTATTTTTGCCTTGGGTAGGTTGGACCATTTTTGTTTCGGCATCTTGTATTTTTATCAATTGTCTGTGTTTTTGGCAATTTTGTGAATTTTTATGCTGCCTTGTTTTTGCATCGATTGTACGAAGTCATCAATTTGCAATACATTTCTCTTTGTGGAAGCGGGCTTGTGAGCGCGGGCCAACCAAAAAGAACTGTCTGCCTAGCCGCGCCATTTTTTCCCCTACATTCGCTTCTTATTTCCACACAAGTAGTACTACCTGTACTAGATTGTACGATACCAATTTATTTTGATGTTCCCCATCCTACCGTATCACACCACTGCATATTGAAATCTGTAGAACCAAAAACAGGCACATTGTATGGAACTGTGTTGGAGATGACAATTCTCTGTTAGGGAAAATCCGCACAACGTATGTATTTTCGTTTCAGGGTTAAGTTTCTGTAACAATGTTCCCAATGAAGTTGTCTGGAATGGCAATTCTGACTTCTTTATTTGTAAGGAACTAGTTGCATTGATGAGCCTGTAATGGAAAATAAGCACGATATCTGCAACGGCGTTTCCGAGTTATGTGTCTGGAACGGTGTTGTAGATAACAATTCACTGTTAGGGAAAATCCACAGGACGTCTTTATTTGCGTTTCAGGGTTAAATTTCTGGAACGGCGTTTCAGATTGAGTTTTCTGGAACGGAATTCTGATGAAAAGAATTCACCGTGTAACGCGTATTCGTACGTACTAAGCGGGCGTATCACGAAAAGTCACAAGGGCAAATAACCTTATTCTTAAGGCTATTCCTGAGTGAATGATCGTCGACGATTCCATGTGGATTGCCTCTTAGCGGATTTCCCCATCAGCTCACTCTTTGAAGAATTAACAACTTTAAACTCATGCCCTAAAATCTACGTACATTATAGTACTAATTCTACATGATAAGGTACAATCACATGTGATATTCCAATGAGAATATCACAGCAAATTATACGGTAAAAGACCAATCGAAGATGGTTTCCGTGTGTTTCGTGTCTTAATTACGTGTGTTTTGTATGCTTAGAATTACACGGTAATATGCTAAGATTACGCGATGACAACGAGTAATTTAATGACGAGTAATTAACCTGTCGATCGGCAAAGGTGATCGAACTGTGACAATGATTGTTCTACTCACTAAACCAATCGACCATAAGGCCGATTGCGTTTTGCTTTAATTGTTACAACACACTTTCTCTAGTTTATCAGACCCAGAGCACTCTACGAGCTGTGGAGGACCGACCAAATGGCGTTTCCCACCGAGAAACGCAGTTGAGCTCGAAGACCAAAGAATCCGGATTAGCCTGATCAGCAACCGGCATCAACCCTCAAGGATGTAAAAGGGGCAATTGCTTGTGGAGCCCTGGAACAGACCAACACCAGGGCGGTCTCCCTGAAAGAAGAGACCAAATACCCGAACCAAGATGGTAGGCTCCATCGGGTTTCGAGATCCAGCAACAAGCAAGGGAAAAGGGACTGGACAATTCAGCCAAAAGAGTTGCCCAGGTTGGCATCAGTTGAAAGGAATCAATATCCAATCCGAGAACACTGATCTTTCACTGAAAACAAGAATGACGTGAGCCAGAAGATTGAGCCTCAAGTATTCTGTGGTGAAACAGATTGGAAGGAACAGATTGCGAAGAGCATCTGCCCGCAAGAAAATCCAAAGATACGGAAACAAGAACACCAAATCTCAAAGATCCAAAAGGAAAAGAGAACACTAAATTCTCAGGAAACAAGACAAGATCATAGATCTTTCACCACAGAAATACAGAATGAGCAAATCCTGAGAACGGATAGGAAAGCTCAAAATCTTAAATCGCAACAAAAGCAAAAGCTCACAGACCGGAACAAAAACTCGATCTGAACAAAAGTACAGACCGGAACGAAAACTTGATCCGAACAAAAGTACAGAACGGAACGAAAACTCGATCTGAACAACAGTACACAAACCGGAACGAGAATTCGATCCGGATATACAAATACAAAAACAGATAAGCGAATCACACACAACAGTCACCAACATCTAACATCCATCTCACATCCAACCCTTCGGCCCGATTACACTCTCTTTCCACATACCACCTTCGATTGAATATTCGATCCCAACGAACATCGAATATCGTCCTCCAAATAATTCGAAACTTCATTTGAAACCTTGTCTCCACCATGGCCCAAACAAGAGCAAACTACGACTCCATTGAGGAAACAAAAATGGAAGTGGATCCGCAAGATCCTGATGGAGGCAATGAAGGAGGTATGGAAGAAAACGATGAATTTGATGAAAGAGTCATGCGTGTAATGGAAAGGGCTATTGCTGACCCAGAAATGAACTCAACTATGAAGAGGATCATCGACCAAGAAGTAAAGAAAAGAATCAGAGCATTGCAGGAAGCTGAAAGAGGGGGTAGGAATCCAGATGATGATAGTGGTGATGAAGGCCAACAAGATGTCAACCCAAGGGCTGAACAATACGAAAGGAGGTCATCCCAACCCAAAATAAGAATCAGGGGATTCAACAATGGAAGATTTCTGAATCCAGAACAGCTTGCCTTCAGAAGCAGCTTGATGGACTTTGGTATCAACTATGAATCAGCTGAAGAAATTATGAGGGGAGGAATGTCTAACATTCGAGAAATTACAGACCTCAATAAGGAAAGCATCAAATCATTTATGCATGGATTGAAATCAATCAGTCCAGAATGTCCTAATCCAAAAAGTATCCACTATGGTAACAGGCTATCATCGAGGCTCCTCAAATGGGCAAATTGGGCTCGGTATCAACCATTGATTGGAGTCAAACCAAGAGCCATTGACTGGAACGCGAACCCAAATAATCTGGAACTGCAACAATTCAGGATCAAGATGATGGAATCAAGTGTGAAATCACAGGAAAAAGCAACTCCACCTGAGTTAAAGGACCTTACAAAATTCAGAGAATGGGAGGAAGGCTTTCGTCAAAACTTGAGATACAGATTCAACTCTGAAGGTTTCCCAATCTTGTATGTCATAAGACCCCAAGAGAAGGAAGATGTTACTGATGAAGCCAGGTCTGGAACAGTCGGGCAAAGTCCATCAGATACCTATCTGACTTGGAGTGACTACAATGAAAGGTGTGGTGTTTTGTCAGGTCATCAGTATGATGAAGATAACAATGTCGTCTGGAGGTTGTTATGTGATGCAACAAGAAAAGGGCCAGGTTGGGAATATGTGGCACATTTCCAAAATACCGAATTGAACTCAGGTCATGCAAGAAACGCGTTCATATCATTGATGCAACATGCTTACACTGACACCAATATCACTATGGTTCTGAACAAAACCCACCAGGAAATGAAAGAATCACATTACACGGGTGATCATAAGAGTTATGATTGGAACAAGCACAAGAGGAATTGGACTGCTTTCCATGGAACGTTTTTGAGATTTGAAAAAAACCACAATGAAAGGAGATTTGTTTGGGACCTTATCAATTCAATCAGTGATGAGAGACTTGATGCTGCTAAAGCTGATGCAATTGATGAGAGCAAAGATTATTGGGACAATTTCAATGAATGTTTGATTCTATTCACCAATCGTCTTGGATTGAAGAAGCTTGCAAATGGAAAGCATAAAAGAGGTTCCAGAAGTGTATATTCAGTGGGCACATCAAGCAACAAGAAGCAGAAAACAACTGGGACGTTCACAGAAACAGTTGAGAACAAGACCTATCCAACAAGTGTGTATAAAACAATGTCAAAAGAACAGCGTCAGGAACTGTACCAGATGAGACAGGCGAGTAAGAAAAAGAGGGCTCTCAAGGCTGCTGAGACCAAAAAGGCAAAGGAAGCTGAGAAGGAAGGTGCAGGTGACAGCTTTGGCTCAAAATCTAAGAAATGACATCATAACCGGACACTAGAAAACAAATGTGTAAAAATGGTGAGCCGGTCATTATATAAGATAAATATTCCTCTAGATTTTGATGATGGTGAAAACGAAGAAGGATACTGTGAGCTAGACTCACATGCTGACACCACTGCCGCTGGAAGCAACATGATACTGCTTAATCCTGATCAGATAACAACACATGTGGATGTTGCGCCCTTTTCTGAGGAGTACAAGCCAATCAAGAAAATCCCAATTGGAAGTTGTGCAACTGCTTAGACAAGTCCAACATCAGGTCAAGTCTACATTATTGTGTTCCATCAAGCGCTGTACTTTGGGAACAAATTGAAGAACAGCCTGATATGTCCAAATCAAGTGAGGGACTGCAATTTCAATTCTGTTGAAGAAACACCTCGTCAGTTTGATCCCAGATCCAAGCATGGAATTACAATCCAAACCCCAATGGAAGATGATGACCCCAAGAAAGTTTTCATAAAACTGAGTATGAGAAATGTGATTTCATACTTTCCTGCAAGAAAGCCAACAAGATTGGAGCTTGATGAATGTCAACATTTGATTGCAACAAATGACACCCCGTGGGACCCTCATTCACTGAAGTTCAGGATGGCCGAGTTAGCAATTGACAATGGTGATCCAGTTTCAGGGGACCAATTCAGCGTTCAAGCCATGTCAACTGAAGATGCAAGTTCGGTGGTAACAGAACCTACAAGTAATGTCACAGACATGTTCTCCAAGACTAGCATAGAGCCCAAGCATCCAAATCTCACGCAGCAATGCAAGCTGATGAGATTGCATCAGATATCAACCAGAAGAATGCTGACTGAATGCCAGATAGCGACAGATGGTAATATTTCTCACAGGATTTTGTCAGTGACCACAAAGTTTCAAGATGCAAATATTTCAAGCGCGCAAAGGGTAGACCAGTTTTTGTTTGATGACACAGAATTTGACTTCACAGAAGCCCCTGAAGATGAATCAAAACCAGCCCCTAGCTTGCAAGAAGTTGACAATACACTTGAAAGGAGATCTCTTGACAGAAGAAATCAATGGGGACCATCAGTGACAACTATTGAAGGTCCGAACAAAGTTGATTGTGAATGCCTAGCTAAGACTTGGAATATCAGTTTCAAGAAGGCCAAACAAACACTGAAAGTCACTACTCAGAAAGCTCTGAGGAATTTGCAACTACCTTTGATGAAGCGTCTGCCTACACAGCGCTTTAGAAACAAGAGAATTGCTCAAGGAACCTGGTATACTGATACCTGGCATGCTAGAACCAAGAGCATTATGAGGCAAGAAAAATGTGCACAGATCTTTACAAATGGAAATGGGTTTGAAGTATTCATACCAATACAGGACAAATCGCAAGCGCATCAAGGGTTGAAAATATTCATTCATGAAGTTGGAATCCCTGAACATCTGATTTCTGATGGTGCTCCAGAACAAGGCTCGCCAAGGACCTACAAAACGCACTAGAATTCAATTGTGAAGCGCAACCATATACACCAAACATTAATCCAACCACATTGCCCTTTCCAAAATCGAGCAGAGCAAGGGATAGGGCATCTTGGTAGTGCAATCACAACCAAGACAGCAAAGAAGAAATCACCAAAAAGACTATGGTCATTTTGTGGTGAACTATGTGCAAACATCAGGCAGAGGACTGCGTCAAGCAACCCTTCTTCAATGGGAAGAACTCCATTTGAATTGGTGCATGGATATATGCCTGATATTGCATTATACACATCATCAGAATGGTATGATTTTATATTTTACTTTGACAAAGGTGATTCTTCCTCCCGGGGAGTTGAAAGATTGGGCCGGTGGCTTGGCCCTTGCGGTAACAAGGTGGGTGGAGGTGATTGTTTTTGGATCCTCACTGAAACAGCAATACCAATATCTACAAATTCAATAAGGCCTGTCAAGGAATTTGAATGGAGGGATAGAGATGTCCTAAGAAGAATGGAAGCGATCGACAAATCAATTGAATCCAAGATTGGTGATGAAGTGAAAGACAGCACGTCCTTCTTCCAGGAAAATTACCCAGAACCTCAACTAGAGCTATTTGAGGAGCAAGAACCAGTGAATTCATCTGATCTGAGACTTGAAATGGCTGAACCAGCGGCGTCAGTTGAAGATATTGATGAACCAGATGAGTATCTGGGGAATGAAGTAATCATTGAAAGAAATGATGAAAGGCTCAGGTGCATTGTCAAGGATAGGGTGCGCAATCTCCAAAACAGACCAATTGGAGTAAGGAATGAGAATCCAATACTGGACACGAGGCTGTACAAATTGCAACTACCTGATGGCACCATTGAAGAATACACGGCAAACATTGTTGCAGAAAGTCTTTACAGTTCTGTTGATGACGATGGAAGGATGTTCACGCTGTTGGATGAGCTAATTGATCATGAATGCGACAACACTGCTTTAAGTGATGAGGAGACCACAACTGTTGCCAAAAATGGTCAAAAAAGCCATAAGCCGACGACTAGGGGTTGGAGGATTTTGGCCAGTTGGAAAGATGGAACCGAATCATGGTGTAAGTTAAGTGATGTCAAAGAATCATTCCCAGTGCAGCTTGCTGAGTACGCAGTCAACAACAAACTTGATAAATTACCAGCATTCAGATGGTGGGTGCATAAAATTTTGAGAAGAAAGGAACGCATCCTTAAGGCAGCCAAAACAGCCAAGTATTGGTTGAAGAGTCACAAATATGGTGTTGAATTACCACATTCAATTACACAAGCACTGGCGATTGATAAGAAAACAGGCACTGATCACTGGGAACGAGCAATTCATAAAGAAATGATAAATAATATGGCAGCGTTCGAATTTTCTGATGATGATGTTATTCCAGTCGGTCACAAGGAAATCACAACCCACATGATATTTGATATCAAGCTTGGATCCCTAACAAGAAAGGCTAGGTTGGTAGGGGACGGTCACAAAGTTCCTGCAGTGGCAAAAGAAAATACCTATTCATTGGTTCCCAGTCGTGATTCAGTGAGAATATTCTTCTTGCTAGCAGCACTGCCTGAATGATTTGAAGGTCCTCTCAGCAGATATTCAAAATGCATATTTGACAGCCCCGATAAAAGAGAAATACTTTCTAAAAGCGAGAGCTGAAGATGGTTTTCGTCCACACCTTGCAGGACGGCCTTGCAAGATAGTTCGAGCACTATATGGGTTACCAGTTGCAGGAGCATCATTCAGATCATATCTCACAAAGCATTTGAGGGATCTTGGATATTCCCCTTGTAAAGCAGATCCGGATGTGCACTTACGAATTGAAACCAGAAAAGATGGATCCAGATACTGGGCAATGCTGATTGCCTATGTTGACGATATCTTATGCTCTGGCGAAGATCCAAAATTCCAACTAGAAAACATTGAACAAAAGTTCAAGTTGAAAGATGATACGATCGAAGAACCAACTCTGTATTTGGGAGCTGATATTGAAAGTTTTACTTTGAAGGTGATTCAAAAGCAAGGTGGTCATTATCAAGCACCAAATATATTGCAAAAGCTGTCGCAGCTGTCGAACAAGAGCTTGGAACTGAGAAGTATGGCTACAAATATTTACCAAAGTCCGCATCCAGTCCACTGTCACATGATTACAGACCAGAAATTGATATATCAGAGGAATTAAATCCTGAATTGCAAAATTACTATCAAGGTTTGATTGGAGTTCTCAGATGGATTTGTGAACTAGGAAGGCTCGACATCGTAATGCCAGTCTCGCTGATGTCAAGGTATTTGGCTCAAGCAAGAAAGGGACATTTGAACCAGTTATTTCACATATTTGCATATTTGAAGAAATATAACAGGTCAAAATTGGTTTTTGATGATTCAGTACCAAGTATTGATCAGAGTAAATTCCAAAAATGTGACTGGTCTGAATTTTATCCTGGTGCCGCTGAAGTCATACCAGCAGATATGCCTGAAGCTTTGGGAAAACATGTAACAATGAGTTGTTTTGTTGATGCTGACTATGCTGGATGCAAAGCAACGAGGAGATCTCATACTGGTGTTATTATCTTCATTAATAATGCACCAATTATTTGGTTTTCCAAAAGACAAACAACAGTTGAAACATCAACTTTTGGATCTGAAATCATTGCATTGAAAATTGCAATCGAATTGGTTGAAGGTCTAAGATACAAGTTGAGAATGATGGGTGTTCCAATTGATGGGAGCACCAATGTGTATTGTGATAATGATTCTGTTGTCACCAATGTTACATGACCTGAAAGCCCATGCAAGAAGAAACACAACAGCATTGCATACCACAAGGCCCGAGAATCTATTGCAGCAGGGATTATCCAAGTTGCAAAGGAACCAGGTTCAACAAATATTGCTGATTTGTTTACTAAGCTAATGAGTGGCGCTGTTTTCCGAGAACATTGTTCCCGATGCATGTGGTAAGTTTGTTTTTGTTCTGAGCATTAACACCAAACCAATCATTCGATTTAATGTTCAATCAATCGTTCGATTGAAGCGTCCGATCATGGAATGAAAGAAAATGGATACTTTGATCCATGGATTACAATATATCATTCGGGTAAGGATCAGGGCAAAATGCCTTGATACAAGCCAGAATGAATGGCAAAATGCCTCCCCATTTTTGATAGGGCCTCTGATGGTAGACTGGATACAGTTTGGTATTCAACACACGACAATGACTCACGATGAATAATATGTTAAGTCATAAGAATCCAGCCGCTTAACGGTTGGAGATTTACGACTGAAGGGGACTGAAAAGAATTCACCGTGTAAATGTGTATTCGTACGTACTAAGCGGGCGTATCACGAAAAGTCACAAGGGCAAATAACCTTATTCTTAAGGTTATTCCTGAGTGAATGATCGTCGATGATTCCATGTGGATTACCTCTTAGCGGATTGCCCCATCAGCTCACTCTTTGAAGAATTAACAACTTTAAAACACTATCATGCCCTAAAATCTACGTACATTCTAGTACTAATTCTACATGATAAGGTACAATTACATGTGATATTCCAATGAGAATATCACGGCAAATTATACGGTAAAAGACCGATCGAAGATGGTTTCCGTGTGTTTCGTGTCATGTGATATTCCAATGAGAATATCACGGCAAATTATACGGTAAAAGACCGATCGAAGATGGTTTCCGTGTGTTTCGTGTCTTAATTACGTGTGTTTTGTATGCTTAGAATTACACGGTAATATGCTAAGATTACGCGATGACAACGAGTAATTTAATGACGAGTAATTAACCTGTCGATCGGCAAAGGCGATCGAACTGTGACAATGATTGTTCTACTCACTAAGCCAATCGACCATAAGGCCGTTACAACACACTTTCTCTACTGACTTTTTCATTTGTAACTAACGTTTTTCACAGTAGTTAATTTTATATTTACGTATTTAACGAGGACAGGATCGTGCACGTATTTGTAAGTAGGGGTAAGTATTGCCATAGTAAAGCTTGTTACTAGCACTATTTCACACGTCCCCATGCACCACAAGGAACGGGATAGTTATTGTACTCCTCTAAATCTTCCGGTGAATTCCAACGTTTTTCGTAAAGTTGTAGCCAGTGCACAATGTTTCTCTCCTTTCTATCCTCTTCCTCCCTTTTCTCTTTGTTTGCAAATTGTTTGAGTTTTCTTTTTTTCTTCTTAGACTGCTTTTTCGCTTTGTTCCTGAATGAATTCCAATTGTCTTTATTATTGTTGTTTTCTCTGTTTCTTCGTTTCGTTCCTTTCCGTCCTCGGTTTCTTCGATGTACATTATACTGTACTTTTCAATGATTGCCTCTTCAGTCATTGTGCGCCACTCGTTGAACCAAAGGGTTGTCAGACAGGGACGGTTACCCGGGTGAAAATGTATGCATTGCTTTATGTGTTTTCTGGCTTCCGGCGTCAGGTTACACCATTTTTTTGGTGGAAATGTATGACCATTGAGTTCAAGCCTCTCTCGTTCTCCTGATTGTACTGGTCGTCCAATACCCACGTTGTTGTAGCACTGTATGTCCTCCGTTCCTTTCAATGCTGGATAACCGCATAAAATGTGTGCCATAATGATACCCAAAGCCCACACGTGGTCAACGGCATCAGTGTCGCCTTCCTCGTAGAAAGGAAATATGTCCTCAGTTACGTAATTCAAGCATTGTTCCCAAATTTCTAAAGCTTCTTCTTCATCGAAATGCCCTTTCGGGCTGTTGAGTCTATCTCTAACATCGTCTATCTTGTTGCATCCATTAAGTATTGTGAGTACCAAGTTGCCGTTTTTGGCACATAGCGCATCGAACCCAGTTTCAAAATGATATAAGAATGGATTTCTCTTGTTGTTTTCGTCACCGTCATTTAGCTCATTCCTTCTTGCACAGTACTCCGCCGAATCCAAAAGATACCTAGGCTTCAAAACCTTCCTCTTGTACGCTGATTTTGGTGTTGTGTTCTCCATTTTGCTCTTCCTTGTAATAATGATTTACGTTGGGCAAATACTGAGGTATTTTCGTTCAATTACTCGTTGTAAACTGTTAAGGAATAATTCTTACCGCACTTATTTAAGTAATGTAAATTTCGTCATCTCGCAAGGATTGGGTTATATTGAAGTCACTGTGTCTTGTGGTTCGACTCCTCCTTAGATCGGTCCATACGTAGTACTTTCCTCATTACTTTTTGTTCCTACTAGTTATATTTCTTTATTTTTGTATGAAGTAACCTAAATAGTGATTGCTACTAAGTTTTTGAGTGCAAAAGTTTGTTAGTTTCTGCAGTTTCCAGTACCCAAATGCACTCATTAGGTGGTGACACACAAACTATCACAGATAACTCACTTATGTTTCTTTCATGATTCATCTTATCCATTACAGGAACAATATTCATGGACTAATCATACAAAATATCTGATTTTCTATTTTCTAATTGCAAATTTGTGTGTATTTTTCCTCCCAATCCAGGACCCAAATGCACTCATTAGTTTGTGACACACAAACTATCAAAGATAACTCACTTCTATTTCTTTCATGATTCATCTTATCCATTACAGGAACAATATTCATGGATTCAACACCAAAAATATCTGATTTTCTAATTTTTAATTGCAAATTAGTGAGTATTTTTCCTCCCAATCCAGGACCCAAATGCACTCATTAGTTTGTGACACACAAACTATCAAAGATAATTCACTTCTGTTTCTTTCATGATTCATCTTATCCATAATAGGAACAATATTCATGGACTAATCACCCAAAATATCTAATTTTCTAATTTTTAATTGCAACTTAGTGTGTATTTTTCCTCCAATTCCATTACCCAAATGGACTGATTAGGTGGTGACACACAAACTATCAAAGATAACTCACTTCTGTTTCTTTCATCATTCATATTATCCATTACAGGAACAATATTCATGGACTAATCACCCAAAATATCTGATTTTCTAATTTCTAATTGCAAATTAGTGTGTATTTTTCCTCCAAATCCAGTACCCAAATGCATTCATTAGGTGGTGACACACAAACTATCATACACCCGGACACATATTCTTTACGAAAAGAGCATTTTTTGGAACGCCGTTCCCAAAAAAGGAAAAAAGGGATAATGGTGGTGAAATCGTTTAGGAAGGTAGTGCTGTAGATTTCTACACAAATTCGTTACCAGAAATTATCTAGTACGAAAACAGTGTAGAAAGCTACTGTAGTAGAAAGCTATGCAAATTCAATACCAGAATTTATCTAGTACAAAAATAGTGTAGAAAGCTACTGGTGTAGAATGGTACACAAATTTGTTACCAGAAATTATCTAGTAAAAAAATGGTGTAGAAAGCTACTGTAGTAGAAAGCTATGCAAATTCAATACCAGAATTTATCTAGTACAAAAATAGTGTAGAAAGCTACTGGCGCAGAATGGTACACAAATTCGTTACCAGAAATTATCTAGTACAAAAATGGTGTAGAAAGCTACTGTAGTAGAAAGCTATGCAAATTCAATACCAGAATTTATCTAGTACTTCTACAAAAATAGTGTAGAAAGCTACTGGCCTAGAATGGTACACAAATTTGTTACCAGAAATTATCTAGCACAAAAATGGTGTAGAAAGCTACTGTAGTAGAAAGCTATGCAAATTCAATACCAGAATTTATCTAGTACTTCTACAAAAATAGTGTAGAAAGCTACTGGCGTAGAATGGTACACAAATTCGTTACCAGAAATTATCTAGTACGAAAATGGTGTAGAAAGCTACTGGAGTAGAAAGCTATGCAAATTCAATACCAGAATTTATCTAGTACAAAAATAGTGTAGAAAGCTACTGGCATAGAATGGTACACAAATTCGATTATCTAGTACAAAAATGGTGTAGAAAGCTACTGGAGTAGAAAGCTATGCAAATTCAATACCAGAATTTATCTAGTACAAAAATAGTGTAGAAAGCTACTGGCGTAGAATGGTACACAATTCGTTAGCAGAAATTATCTAGTACAAAAATGGTGTAGAAAGCTACTGTAGTAGAAAGCTATGCAAATTCAATACCAGAATTTATCTAGTACAAAAATAGTGTAGAAAGCTACTGGTGTAGAATGGTACACAAATTCGTTACCAGAAATTATCTAGTAGTATGAAAATGGTGTAGAAAGCTACTGGCGTAGAAAGCTATGCAAACTCAATACCAGAATTTATCAAGTACAAAAATCGTGTAGAAAGCTACTGGCCTAGAATGGTACACAAATTTGTTACCAGAAATTATCTAGTACAAAAATGGTGTAGAAAGCTACTGTAGTAGAAAGCTATGCAAATTCAATACCAGAATTTATCTAGTACAAAAATAGTGTAGAAAGCTACTGGCATAGAATGGTACACAAATTCGTTACCAGAAATTATCTAGTACAAAAATGGTGTAGAAAGCTACTGTAGTAAAAAGCTATGCAAATTCAATACCAGAATTTATCTAGTACAAAAATAGTGTAGAAAGCTACTGGCGTAGAATGGTACACAAATTCGTTACCAGAAATTATCTAGTAGTACAAAAATGGTGTAGAAAGCTACTGGCGTAGAAAGCTATGCAAATTCAATACCAGAATTTATCTAGTACGAAAATTGTGTAGAAAGCTACTGGCGTAGACTGCTACAAAAATTCGTTACCAGAAATTATCTAGTAGTACGAAAATGGTGTAGAAAGCTACTCTCCCAGCACCGGTACATGAAAGATCTCACTGTATCACAAGTTGAGAACGTTAACTAAAAAAATCAGGGCACTATTCTTTATTGTTCTATATTCAAAGCACGCGCTATGCGTGATTTATGTACTTAACATTCTTATTTTCATGAAGAAAATCAAATTATTCTTCATTGTTCTATATTTACTGCATTAGATCTCACAGGTTAAGTATTGATTTTTTCTTCTTCGAACACACACACACACAGTGTGATTTTACAGTGTGGTGATTTTACAGTGTGATTTTACAGTGTGGTGATTTTACAGAGTGATTTTACAGTGTGGTGATTTTACAGAGTGATTTTACAGTGTAATTTTACAGTGTGATTTTACAGTGTGATTTTACAGTGTGATAGTCAAAGATTTGGAGGAAGAAAACGTTGGATCGCAATTGGCACAATCAAATGGGCGTCGATGGTCCTTTATGGGGATGATGGACGCGGAAGAAAATGGATGGGTGATTGCAATCGGCGTGGCCGGTGCTTGAAGACGGCGCGGTCGTTATCGTGTAAGCCAATCAGAGAACTGGTTGGGGATTACAATGTTTGGCATGTCGAGTACACCCCCTGATCCACAAGCAGTGAAAGAGAGGGGAAGGAAGATCGGCAAAACGGACTTTGGAAAAAGGAACCGGAGGAAGGACCGAAAGAAGGAACCGACGAAATGACCGAGCGAAGGTGCGTCGGCCGTGTCGAAGGGAAGACCGACGGAAGAGTCCAAAGGGACGGTCTGAGTAGATCTGAGGGAGATTGGAAGGGAGTCGCTCAACAGCAGGCTCACGACAATCTCTGCGCTGGGGGGAAGGCCTATCGCTCAACAGCAATGCCCTCTGGCTGTAACCGGTCAGTGGAGGTGCTGACCGGGCGGAGATAGGCTCTTAAAGTATACGCTCAACAGCGCGAGTTATAAGGGCTCTATAACCTGTTGTTACTCTAAAAATCGACGGAAAGGTATAGGATACGTCCGAGAACTGTTTCTCTACCCCCCGCGGGCTATCGCGCGGTATTTTTACAATTCTCGACCCTATTTTTTAAATTTACTATCTTTTTAGGTCGCGTGTCTACTAAAATACCTCGCGCGTCGCACACCTTTACTTTTGAGACAATATCTCGTCACTCCTCAAATAAAATAACTATTTTAGGGTTAAGGATATCATATTCGTTTCGTGACAAGCACTATTTTGTGTACAACTTGTGCACGAATGACTTATTTCATTTTCTCAACATGCTTCCACCATACCGGTATAATGGGCTCCGACCCAAATCCTCCAACTCCAACTCAAATCCCATCTCCAACTCCATGTCAACTCCAAGTCGAATCCACCCCAGGCGGGCTATTGCACTCAAGGGTTTTGTTCCTCTTTAATGGCAGGGAGATCCGCTGTATTTTCAGAAGCTACACTGTCGGAATCGCCACTCAAATCTTGTTCGCTCTTAAATAACCCGCTTGGTGGATTGATGCTGCTGGTTACATTCGGAACGACTTGATGATTGCTAGTAGGATCGACGCTTTCATTTTTAACATTTGGATGATTGCTTTTTCCTGCACGAATCTTACGCATCATTTTTTGGAGTCGAGCAGTCTCTTTCTTGTGATAAACAATCATTTTCCCAACTTCTTGTTCGAGATAGGCTGGGTGTTCCTGAACCACCTTTTGTATTTTGTAAATTCCCTCCATTGTTGGTTCGACTGTCGATTGGAAGATTAGTATTAGTAGTATCAGTAGAGTAGATTATCTATTCGAAGATTAGTTAGTAGTAACACCTAACACGTTGGTATTTGTTTTCCTCGTCGGAAAGAAAATGAAATAATGAATTATAATGATGAAGTACTAGTGAAAATAATGTATTACTAGTATCTACTAGTAATAACTCATGCAAAATAGCGTAGTTTGTTTTACCGGTACATGAAAGTCAGAATCAACTCGATCGCAATCAACAAAACAATTGTCCACGATTTCCATTTTGATAATCAACAACGCAATTGTCCACGATTTCCATTCCGATTAAGTACTAGTGAAAATAATGTACTAGTATCTACTAGTAATAACTCATGCAAAATAGCGTACTAGTTGGTTTTACGGGTACATGAAAGTCGGAATCAACATGATGGTAATCAACAACACAATTGTCCACAATTTCCATTTCGATAATCAACAACGCAATTGTCCACAATTTCCATTACGATTCACGTTTCCGTGCACCTTATGGAAGAACTGACGCGCCTGCCAACGAATTTTTGGAAGAACTGATTGACACGTCCGGCGCTGTGCATTAACCCTCTTAATGAGTTGATTGTACGTACTGTTCACTACTAAACATATTGTACGAGGAATGTTGCAATCATCACTAAGTAGTAATTACTTTACGTACCATTTTTGCAATCGAAGTATGGTAGTAAGGAAATCTACCGTACAAGAAAACACATCACACACAAAGTAACACATGTAATTTTTTCCTTTCAACGATTCATCTTTCTGACCTCCTTCGTTTCGACCCATTCTACTGATATTTTCCTTCATACAACTCCGCAACATCATGCCTCCTGTTATCAAAACCCCTCTTCTATTCTACTGCCGTTGTTGCGCGCTGAATGGCAAAAACTCCAAGTTTTTAGGATATAAATCCACGGCAAACAAGCAGGGTACTTTGAAATACGTCTCTGTTGGCCTAAGAAGACATCTTTATTGTCTTGATGAGTGCCGTCATTTTTACCATAGTCAGGGTCTAATTAAACGAAAGATCTATAACCTCTCCACCTCTATCAAAATGCAGCCTACCTTGCCGTCTGTTCAACATTTTCCGTCAGATTTTGGGATGACTATGACACAAAACGGTCCATCTGTTCCCCCTTCCCATCTCTCCCAGCACCACACTGTCACAAGTCAATCAGCGACGGGTCTTCATTCTGTTCTAAACCAACAGATTGTACATGATGTCTTTTTACCGCCAATGGATCGGAACGCCATTGAATCTTATCTGGCTGTTTCTGCTGTTCAAGATGAAGATGCATTCCCGCTGAATAATGATATCGACAATTCCGATGACAAGGATGACAATGACGATGACGTAAATGAAAATAACGACAACAATTCTACCAACAACATTGATTGTGGAGACACCGAAGAAGATCACACTAATGGTTCTGATGTTAACGTCGCTACTGCTCAGCCAGCCCCTCCACCACCATCTTTTCATGAAAGCATTAATTTGAACGAAAGAGAGGATGCATTTCAAAGCCACACAAAACTACCGCTGCCCCCTCATCTTCTTGCTGAATTGGAACTCATGAATTTAATGGCCAGACATAAATTGCCACTGAACACATTCAAATCCATTTTCCAGTGGGCAAAGAAAAGTCAAATGAGACCGGGTTTTGATTTTTGCGATGCCAAAATTAGATCTCTGAAAGCAATTTTTGACAATCTCCAATCCAATCTGGGTCTCTCCGATATGAAATTTCATCCTCATATACTGAATTGGTTACCTGATAATAAGCCCACTCAGGTGTATGTCCGTTCTTTTAAGGATGCCATTTATTCTCTTCTTTCTGACCAGCAGCTAATGATAGAAGAAAACCTCTCATTTCCCAACTATTCCACCCCTCTATCTCCCGACAATAATCCTGAGTTGAATCCTCATTCTGTAATCTCAGAATTGCATCACGGCTCGTGGTGGAAATCTTCTTGGAAAGAAATTTGCAATCCCAATTCGCAAGAAATTCTTGTTCCTATTATATTTTACATGGACGGCATATCTTTGGATGCGCACGGACGACTTACGTTAACACCATTGAACATGACACTCGGTATTTTTAATGTGGAGACTCGTTCTCGACCTGAAGCATGGACAACTATTTACTTCCATCCCGACCCTGAATGGGAGTCAACCAGACACTCTCGTCCTGCCACTTCAAAGGAAAAAATTCATAATCTTCACAATGGTTTGGAAGTAGCGTTTCGTTCCTTCAAAGCCGCGTGTAACGAAGACGGTGGTATCGAATGGAATTATCTTCCGTACGCAAATCAACAGTGGAAGGTAAAAATGAAATTTGCCATTGCCTATGTTATTGGCGACACAGAACTTCACGATAAATTGTGTGGAAAATATGGCTCCTTCAATAAGGGTGTCATGCGGATGTGCCGTCACTGCAACTGTTATTCTCCGAACATAAACATTCCTTCTGTTCAACCTGCAACAAAGAAGTGGTCACCTGTTGATTTCCATTGTTTTCCCGGCACTGATCTAAACGATATCAATAAGAACTTCAAAAACAACTCTCATCATAACATCAGGAATGTATTTCATGATTTATGCTTTGGTACTAATCAGAACAACATTCATTTTGCAACTCCCGGTGAATGTTTGCACATGCACCAGCTTGGTACTGCCAAACGGGCCATCGAGTCAATTGAATTGTTGCTCCGCGGAAGTGTTCCATGTGTTTATGCCACCAATTTGAAGCACGGTGTGGCTGTTGCTAACAGTATTGGCCATTTAGCACAACGGTACAGTGGTTTGTTATCACGCCAGTCTGATAGAGATTTTCCTCGCACCAAATTTGGGACTCAGCTATTATCAACTACGAAGAAAGAAGGGCATGATTTCTCTGGAATGCTTATTTCTCTTCTGATCGTTATGGTTTCCAAACATGGATCTGACATTATTGGTGACCATCGTTTTGTAAAGAAACAGATAGAGGTAATTCAGCTAATTCTATCAATGGAAGAATTTCTTAAACACGGTCGAATGAAATATGCTTCCTTAAAGAATCTCCCAAAAACAATTGTTCACTTTATTAATTGTATAAACTCAACATGTCACAGGAAAGGGATGGGAACAAAACTAATCAAGAATCACCTGTACTTTCACCTACCAGATTATATCTCTTTATGGGGGAGCCCCCCAGGCTGGGATAGTGCTCCGAATGAGTCTCACCATAAAACTGAGATTAAAGCTCCTTCCAAGAACACGCAAGGTAATGCTGCATCACTAATCGGTCAAACGGCCAAGCGAAAGTCTGAGAAAATGATGCTAAGCCAGGCAACATATCACTACAACTTGAATCCGCCTGATCCTCCTCCAATTGAACGTCCTGATGGTGGTGGTTCTCATTTTCAAATAATGAGAACCGAGAATGGGGAATCAACAATGAAGTGGCTTCGTTCTACCAACAAAACCAAACCATTTTTCCTTCTGACATACTCGACTTTGTTTGTGATTCTGTGCTACCTTTATTGGAGAATCCTTTGCACATTTGTGGAGTTACAGAGCACAATCGTTTCGATGTTGCTTGTGGTTCTAATTTTATATTTCGCTCGCATCCTTCATATAGATCAGACAGTTCTCTGCTCAACTCCGTATGGATGGATTGGTGTTTGATGAAATTGGACTTTGATTTAAATAACAATCCCAAGCTCATACCGTGCCATCTGCTATGCTTTTTAACTGTACAGAGTTTGAAGCAGCCATACTTTAGTATTGGTGGCTATCCAATTGATACAAACGGAATGTATGCTGTGGCTCGTCGGTTTCAAGATGAGCCAAAGAAAACAGCTTCTGAATTTGTCAAACGTGGGCGCCTCATGAATTCTCTGTACCTATTTCATGTCGACACTATCCATTCTGAGCTGGCAGTTGTTCCAGAGCAAGGACTTGATGGCTGCATAACCAATTGTGATTGGCTAGTGATATCGAATCGGATCTCATGGCTAAATTTTTTTGAAAGCAAAAATGCTGCTACACCACCATCTTACGAATGTTTGTACAATGCATGCACACTACAGGACGACATCCAGTTGGAACCATTTGAGATAGCATTGAATGATAACGAGTCCAGTGATTATGTATCGAGTTCTGACAGCGATAGTAGTTCTGACAGCAGTTCCGATTGAGTAGCGATGGGGAATGTAACGGGTAACTTTAAATTATCGTTTAATATTATTATAGAGGCTTAGCTCTAAGCACAGTTTTGCGAGATACATATGCACTCATAATATAACACCCTTCGAATTTGGGATTCGAACAGCTATGTAATACTAATGGATTGAACAATAGAGTATCTCCAGAACGCAACGGCACGTTGATATGGTACGTTGGGAAGACAAAATAATAAATCACCTCGTCAGCAGACACTTCCGCCGGAGCAATGACTGTCAAACGAGTGTAGTACATGTCATCGTCCACATGGCATCTAGAATGGTAGTTGCGACCGATCGAAAATGCTAAGGCCTGCTGCCCAATTGCATTTAGCTTTGTACGAGACAGAATCTGAGACAACACATCCATTTCCTTTGCAACAAATGGTTCCACGTCAATTAAACTATGATGCATATGCTTCACAATTTCAACTGTTTTCTCTTCTAGCTCTAGTTTCATGCTTGGATCGACATGACTTTTGAAAACATACTCACCATTATTTGAATCCAATCTTTCTGGTTGAATTCCAATGATAGCATAATCATCATTGATACTTCCCCGCTTCACTCCTCTTCCAACGGTGGGTTTTGCTCCAACAATAGCAGGAGCGAATTCTCTCAACAAGTTGATATTATTCTTGGAAGCCAGGTGTCGTTCTGCTAAACCTCTTGAAACTTTGGCAAAAATGCGCAACGATGGTTTATAATCGTCAAATGCAAGAATATACTCGTCTTTCGTACTATCCAACGTCTCGAAATTGTCGATAGACAATGCCAGTTCCAGTTCATACTTCTTCTTTCCCCCTATTTTGCCACCACACCAATTGGTTTCCATGTATTTACCTGCCACCACAGTTGATTGGTATTTGTTTTTCAGCGCTATTGTCTTGACAGGTTTGTCAATGGGCTTATTTACCCTCTTCCTCTCCGGTTTTATCTGTGACAATTGTTTATAAGTCTCATGGCTGTTCGTCACTGGTGCTGCAATGGTCAGAAAATTTGAAGACATTCTCTGTTTATGTCTTCTCTCATGTTTCCTATTTGCTTTTTGCCTCCTTCCTCGTGCTGACAATTGCTTTCCATTCGTTGTGGTTGGTTTCATTGTTGCCGAGACGAATTGCTGTTGGAGGATGACGACGACGAATCGATTTGCCGATGGAATGGGAGTTCAATTGTTGTTGCCGTTGCCAGGACGAATTGCCGTTGGATGACGACGAATCGATTTGGCGTTGGAGTAGATGGAGGAGGAGGAACGGTTCGATGCCAACGATTCGTTGCCGCTTGCCGGTGGAGGAGGACGAGCGATTCGCTTATTCGTTGCCAAGCGCTGGTGGAGGAGGAGGAGGAGCGTTTCTATGCCGAAGATTCGTTGCTGAGCGCCTGTGGAGGAGGATCGATTTGATGCCAGATCACCAGTGGAGGAGGAGGAAGATCAAGCCAATGCCGGATCGCCGGTGGAGGAGGAGCGTTTCTATGCAGACGATTGGAGGAGGTACGTTGCTATGCCGACGATTCGTTGCCGTTAGCGTTGGTTGAGGAGGAGCGATTCGATGCCTAGCGCCGGTGTATGCTCTCGCTGTTGCTCTCGCTGTTGCTCTCCTCGCTGTGGCTCTCTCGGTTCGAACTTTCACGGTTGCTGTTGTGGCTCTCGCTGTTGCTCTTGGTTTCGCGGTTCAATCTTACCGGGTTGCGGTTGATCGTTCCCGGTTGCTGTGGTTGCTCTCGCTGTTGCTCTTGCAGTTGGATTGTTCCCGGTTGAGTCTGTTGCGGTCGCTGTTGCTCTAGCTGTTGCTCTCGTGGTTTGATCGTTCCCGGTTGCGGCTGTTGCTCTCGCTGTTGCTCTGTATGTTGCTGTCGCTGTGGCTCTCTTGGTTCAAACGTTCACGGTGTCTGTTGTTGCTGTCGCTGTTGCCCTTGGTTTCCGATTCGATCGTTCCCGCTTCCTGTCGTTCCCGGTTCCTGGTGCTCTTGCTGTAGCTGTTGCTTTCTGCTTTGATCGTTCCTGGTTGCGGTTGGTTCTGCCGCTTGCCGCTGTGTTGGATCGATTCGTGTTGGATCGATTGGTGTTGGATCGATTGGTGTTGCAGATCGGTGGAGGAGGAGCGAGGTTGGTGGATCGCCGGTGGAGGAGGAGGAGCGATTCCCGGTGGAGGAGGAGGAGCGATTTGATACCAACAATTCGTTGCCGCGCGCCGCTGGAGGAGGAGCGAGTTTGGTGGATCCCCGGTGGAGGAGGAGGAGCGATTCCCGGTGGAGGAGGAGGAGCGATTCCCGGTGGAGGACGAGGAGCGATTCACGGTGGAGGAGGAGGAGCGATTACCGGTGGAGGAGGAGGAGCAATTCGATGCCAACGATTCGTTGCCGCGGAATTGGTGGAGGAGGAGCGTTTCGCTGATTCGTTATCGGAGGAGCGTTTCGCTGATTCGTTATCGGAGGAGCGTTTCGCTGATTCGTTATCGGAGGAGCGTTTCGCTGATTCGTTTTCGCTTGGAGCGATTCCCGGTGGAGGAGTAGGAGCGTTTCCCTTATTCGTTGTCGGAGGAGCGTTTCGCTGATTCGTTGTCGCTTGGAGCGATTCCCGGTGGAGTAGGAGGAGGAGCGTTTCGCTGATTCGTTGTCAGAGGAGCGTTTCGCTGATTCGTTGTCGGAGGAGCGTTTCGCTGATTCGTTTTCGCTTGGAGCGATTCCTGGTGGAGTAGGAGGAGGAGCGTTTCGCTGATTCGTTATCGGAGGAGCGTTTCCCTTATTCGTTGTCAGAGGAGCGTTTCGCTGATTCGTTTTCGCTTGGAGCGATTCCCGGTGGAGTAGGAGGAGGAGCGTTTCCCTGATTCGTTGTCGGAGGAGCGTTTCACTGATTCGTTGTCGCTTGGATTGATTCCCGGTGGAGTAGGAGGAGGAGGAGGAGGAGCGTTTCGATGATTCGTTGCCGAGCGCTGATGGAGGAGGAGCGTTTCTATGTCAACGATTCCTGGTGGGTTTGCCGACGATCCTATTCAAATAATACATGATAAATGAACAAAATGGGTGAGTATCTATTGATGTAGTACATAGGAGGGTAAATAATAACAACAGAATAATATAATCTACATGCCAATCGATTCGATGCTGATGTTGATTCGATCGATGCCGCACCTTCAATGTCGAGCGCTGGTGGAGGAGGAGCAATTCGATGCCGACGATTTGATGCCGACGATTCGTTGCGATGGTTGCTTCCGATTTGATGGTTGCTTCCAATTTGATGGTTGCTTCCAATTCCGATTAGATTCGTTGCTTCCGATCTGATGGTTGCTTCGATGGTTTCGATTAGTTGCTTCTGATCCGGTCCTATGAAAAATAGAAGAAAACCAAAGGGAATCAGTAATGCCGGTGGAGTGGAAGACCAATATGCCGATGCCGATGCCGATGCCGATGCTGATGCCGATGCCGATGCCGATGCCGATCTCTCTCATTCTTAACTTTGCTTGTTCTGACGTTCCGACAATCGTCCCGATGAAATTGTAGTTGCTGCCGTAGAATACTTCTTACTCCATGTCAAGAAAAACAGTACCTTGTTCCTGTTGATATAATTGCAAGGGACAAAGCCAGTTCATTGATTTCAAGACGTATATGTAAGGCTGCAGTCCAAACAATATCTATCCAGCAAATCCCCTTCTCGTCAAATGCTAACTACTTCTTTTCCAGTACAAGGCTGTTATTTCGGACTAAAATATCTGACAACAGATTCTCCAGCTCAAAAGAGGTTTTGGATCAAACGTTCTCGGACGGAGTGTTGATTACAAGAACCAACACCCTAGTCAAATAAGTCGGATGTAAGAAGGCAGATTATGAAGTGATTTTTTTTTGTTGCGAGGTAGATTGTTTTTTTTGTTGCGAGGTAGAAAAAGTGTTTTTTTTGTCGCGAGGTAGAAAAAGTGATTTTTTTTGTCGCGAGGTAGAAAATAAAATTACTGTGTGTTTGTGTGAGAGAGTTTTTTTTTTCCGCGTACGATTTTCTAGCGAGGTAGAAAAAAAAAGGATACTTCAACTCCTGTAGAATTCTACACGTTTTTTGTACTACGTACGTACGAAAAAAAATCAATCTCGTACGTACAATAAAAATCAATCTCGTACGTACGAAAAATCTCGTACGTACGTTCGAAAAAGAATCTTTTTTCGTACGTACGACGTTCGAAAAAGAAAAAGAATCTCATACGTACAACGTTCGAAAAAGAATCTCGTACGTACAGTTGGGGTTAGGGATTAGGGATAGGTTTGGGGTTAGGGATTAGGGATAGGTTTAGGGTTAGGGTGTAGGATTGATTCCACGCGAGATGATTAATTTGCGCTTGTTGTACAATATAAACAGTAGTAGTGTATCAACATGGTACAGGGGGGTAAAGAACTCGCGAGAAGTCCACATATGAGAACTAATAATTACTGAATTTGCAAACCGGTTGTAACCCTAACCATATTGGGAAAACCTTTGCCACACAGAATGCCCAAAATGATGTGGTTTGACTCTCCAAATGGCAAACATGAGGGTATTTTTGGTGCAATTCCAGGGCACAAACTAACTTATTGGGTAATGACTCAAATAGTATCGGGTCCAAGCCATGAATATATTCATCATGACTCATCAAATACATATTGGGAACAACTTTGTCACACAGAATGCCCAAAATTTGGTGGTTTAACTCTCCAAATGGCAATCATGGGGGTATTTTTGGTGCAATTCTAGGGCACAAACTAACTTATTGGGTAATGACTCAAAAAGTATCTGGTCCGAGCCATGAATATATTCATCATGACTCATCCAATGCATATTGGGAACAACTTTGTCACACAGAATGCCCAAAATGTTGTGGTTTGACTCTACAAATGGCAAACATGAGGGTATTTTTGGTGCAATTCCAGGGCACAAACTAACTTATTGGGTAATGACTCAAAAAGTATCCGGTCCAAGCAATGAATACATTCCTCATGACTCAGAATGCCCAAAATGTTGTGGTTTAACTCTCCAAATGGCAATCATGGGGTATTTTTGGTGCAATTCTAGGGCACAAACTAACTTATTGGGTAATGACTCAAAAAGTATCTGGTCCGAGCCATGAATATATTCATCATGACTCATCAAATTCATATTGGGAACAACTTTGTCACACAGAATGCCCAAAATGTTGTGGTTTGACTCTACAAATGGCAAACATGAGGGTATTTTTGGTGCAATTCTAGGGCACAAACTAACTTATTGGGTAATGACTCAAAAAGTATCCGGTCCAAGCAATGAATACATTCCTCATGACTCATTAAATGCATATTGGGAACAACTTTGTCACATAGAATGCCCAAAATCTCAAGGTTTGACTCTCCAATTGGCAAACATGGGGGTATTTTGGGTGCAATTCCAGGGCACAAACTAACTTATTGGGTAATGACTCAAAAAGTATCCGGTCCAAGCAATGAATACATTCCTCATGACTAATCAATTGCATATTGGGAACAACTTTGTCACATAGAATGCCCAAAACTTGGTGGTTTAACTCTCGAAATGGCAAACATGGGTGTATTTTTGGTGCAATTCCAGGGCACAAACTAACTGATTTGGTAATGACTCAAATAGTATCGGGTCCGAGCCATGAATACATTCATCATGATTCATCAAATGCATATTGGGAACAACTTTGTCACACAGAATGCCCAAAATTTGGTGGTTTAACTCTCCAAATGGCAATCATGGGGGTATTTTTGGTGCAATTCTAGGGCACAAACTAACTTATTGGGTAATGACTCAAAAAGTATCTGGTCCAAGCCATGAATATATTCATCATGACTCATCCAATGCATATTGGGAACAACTTTGTCACACAGAATGCCCAAAATGTTGTGGTTTGACTCTACAAATGGCAAACATGAGGGTATTTTTGGTGCAATTCCAGGGCACAAACTAACTTATTGGGTAATGACTCAAAAAGTATCCGGTCCAAGCAATGAATACATTCCTCATGACTCATCAATTGCATATTGGGAACAACTTTCTCACATAGAATGCCTAAAACTTGGTGGTTTAACTCTCGAAATGGCAAACATGGGTGTATTTTTGGTGCAATTCCAGGGCAGCACAATATAATTAATTGGGTAATGACACAAAAAGTATCTGGTCCAAGCCATGAATACATTCATCATGACTCATCAAATGCATATTGGGAACAACTTTGTCACATAGAATGCCCAAAATCTTAAGGTTTGACTCTACAAATGGCAAACATGGGTGTATTTTTGGTGCAATTCTAGGGCACAAACTAACTGATTGGGTAATGACTCAAATAGTATCGGGTCCAAGCCATGAATGCATTCATCAGCATGACTCATCCAATGCATATTGGAAACAACTTTGTCACATAGAATGCCCAAAATCTTAAGGTTTGACTCTACAAATGGCAAACATGGGTGTATTTTTGGTGCAATTCTAGGGCACAAACAAACTGATTGGGTAATGACTCAAATAGTATCGGGTCCAAGCCATGAATGCATTCATCATGACTCATCCAATGCATATTGGGAACAACTTTGTCACATAGAATGCCCAAAATCTCAAGGTTTGACTCTACAAATGGCAAACATGGGGGTATTTTTGGTGCAATTCTAGGGCACAAACTAACTGATTGGGTAATGACTCAAATAGTATCGGGTCCAAGCCATGAATGCATTCATCATGACTCATCCAATGCATATTGGAAACAACTTTGTCACACAGAATGCCCAAAATCTTAAGGTTTGACTCTCCAACTGACAAACATTAGGGTATTTTTGGTGCAATTCCAGGGCACAAACTAACTTATTGGGTAATGACTCAAAAAGTATCCGGTCCAAGCAATGAATACATTCCTCATGACTCATCAAATACATATTGGGAACAACTTTGTCACACAGAATGCCCGAAATCTTAAGGTTTGACTCTCCAACTGACAAACATGAGGGTATTTTGGGTGCAATTCCAGGGCACAAACTAACTTATTGGGTAATGACTCAAAAAGTATCAGGTCCGAGCAATGAATACATTCCTCATGACTCATCAAATGCATATTGGGAACAACTTTGTCACACAGAATGCTGTAAATGTTGTGGTTTGACTCTCGAAATGGCAAACATGATGATGGTATTTTGGGTGCAATTCCAGGGCACAAACTAACTGATTTGGTAATGACTCCAAAAGTATCCGGTCCAAACTATGAATACATTTATCATGACTCATCAAATGCATATTGGGAACAACTTTGTCACACAGAATGCTGTAAATGTTGTGGTTTCACTCTCAAAATGGCAAACATGATGAGGGTATTTTTGGTGCAATTCCAGGGCACAAACAGTCTCATTTGGTAATGACTACCAAAGTTTTTGTACCAGGCCATGAATGCATATCACATGACTTACGAAATGCATGTTGGGAACAACTTGTAAATGCATATTGGGAACAACTTTGACACACACAGTACAGACAATGTTGTGGTTTGTAGATACAAATGTCACACAAGACAGTACGGTATGTTAGGTGCAGACTACGAGATTCTACATGTGACTAGAGGATTGAAATACATAACCTTAGTGTGATCAAAAGTTTCCCTTCTGAAAAAATTATGGCGCGGGAGGGCTGGCTGGCACAGGTACGTGATCTACTTCTACAAATATAACAGGGCGCCCAAAACCAGACAACACACAGAAGATGTTAGGGCAAACAACATAGTACAGAACCCAGGGAAAAATTCTACACACAAAACAACGTACACATACTACACGAAACACCGTACACACACACACACACACACACACACGACACACACAACACACACAACACAAAACACCGTACACAACCCGACAAAATTATTAGTACACACACATAACCACACAAAAAGAAACACATGATTCTTGATCGGCACCGTATTCAGAAAATAAAATAAAAAAATATGAATGCTATCGGAAAGACACGACGAAGCAAAAAATCCGAGGGGAAGACCCTTCGAAACAACAAAACCATCCGGCCCGGTGATCATCAAAATACAGGGGACAACAACGGTAAGAAAAAAAGAGTGAAAACAAACACCGCAATTACTAACAAAGTGAGTAACAGTAATACCACAACTATGAACGCATCAAAGGGCAACAGTAAAAAGAATGGTACCGACAACACAATTTCTACTACTACAAACACGGAAGAACAAAACACCATCAACCAGAGTAACGAACCAGTACTGAGCATTACCAACACAACCACCACTACAGTAATGAACCAACAGAAAGAAGGAACAAAAACCAATGTGGTAGAGAAAACATCTAACGGAGAATGCTACAATTTAGAGGATGTTGCGGAACTTGTCATGAAAAAAATCCAATATGACAAATTAGCACAGGAAGTGGCAAAACACTTACGGCAACAAGAGAGGGAACCACATATAGGGGTGGGAAAGGTAGTAATGGTACATAAACAAACGGAGGCAACCATGCAGCAGGGAGAGGGGACTGATAATGCCGGCGACACAAGAGAACGAGCAGTAAGTACTATTACAGACGAATATGGGCTTATAATAGACAACGATATGCTTAAGGCTTTGAGTGATATGACTGAAACAGTGGACAAGCAGCTAAGGGATTACGTCAAAAAACATTGGTACCCCAACATGAAGTTCCCTATCAATGACAAGGTAACGGCGCATGTAATAAAAAAAGCTGTTGGAGCAAGTGCGGTTATGAAGCCACCAAATATTCCACTTGCGTCATTCTGTTCCTTTTACAGGAAACGAGTAGGGACAGTACTGACTGCATTGAGGCACAACTCACAAACATTAGCGAGAAAAAACTGGATAGGTAAATACAGACAGGAGAATTGGTTGTTGAAATTAGGAATTTTGGAATCTATTTTTGGTCCGACAACACTAACATGCTGCCCGTTGCTACTGATGATACTTCCGTACAGACGATTACAGAAAAGGTCGAGTCCCTATCACATTCCCTGGTACTGTTGCAGTTATTCAAGACACAGAATATGAGGACACAGGTATTTTAAACCCTCAATACAGAACATACAAAGACGCGGAAGATGAAGATTTTTATTATTTTGTTACAAGAATCATGTCGGCAATCAATCCGACAAATTCCAATTTCAAACAACGGAAGGAGAGGCACTTGCTGAGTGATATATTTACTATCCCTTAATTGGAGTAAAATAAGGTGCATATACGCACCTTATTTTGTACGTAAAAATTACTAGTAAAAAATTATTTAAAATAAGGTGCATATACGCACCTTATTATTACTAGTAAAAAATTATTATTCGAAAACCAAAACAACAACAACAACAACAACAATGACAACAACGCCGCTGCCGCAACGACGACACTAAAGTAAAGAGTGGAAATAACATCGAACCTGCTAATTGATACATTACTTGGAGGACGCCTCCCTTTTATAGTGTTTAGAGAGGTTTTTTTTGCTTGCAATAAGATCAACATTGGTATGAAATGGGGTGTAACAATCTAAGCAAAGATTGACATTGCAGGTCTTGCAGAGTACTACATCGCGTTGTCTTTGCACTCCAGCAGCCCACCGATGCATTGCACACTTGGGTCGGTTGCCAGTAGGTGCAGCTGGCAAGTGTGATAGCGCTGTATTACAACGGATTGCAAAGCAGCCGCCTGGTGAAAGGGACTTGTCATTCATCTTTGCAAACCTACCAGCAGATGACGAGTCACCTGATCCTGAAGAAAATGACAAGCTAGAGACTGTAGAGGACGATGACTCCATTGATTCAAGCTTGCGCTTCCTGGAGATGTGGAAGGTGCTGCTGTTGGTGGCTTTTGATGCAGCAGACTCTGGATTGATCCAATACAAAGCAATTGACTTGCGGAATTCATACTGAGACATCAAATTCTTTCGGGGGATTCCTTCTGCTTCATTTACAGACCGGTATAACACATAGGCATTCGTGAGACACACTCCAAGCCCCCAAAACATGAGTGACCACCACCATTTCCTGTTGCGCAACCAGGTTTGAACTTGATATGACTCGCGTAATTGATCTGCAATGTCAACACCACCCATTTCATTGTTATACTTATCAATAAAATTCATGCGAAGGAATCTGAGGTTTTCAACCCTTCCTGTGTCCACATTGTAGACAGGCTTTTCCTTCACTATCCACCTGATCACTGATGCTACCATGCTTAAGTAGTGGACTGGCTTTGTGTCATACACACTTGAAGCAATCATATTCTTGGACAGTGGGTCACCTTCAAGAATAGCAGCCTTCACCGTACCCCGAACAGCATGGGCCTGCTTTGGATTTGTCACTTCTTCCTGCAGCACACATCCAGGCAATCCACGTCCACCCTTCCTTGTTACTCCATGGCACAGGACCTTGTAAGAGTGATTGAATGCCGCGCGGCAGAATGGAACAGAGTTGTACAGGTTATCCATGCTGACCCTGTGATAGCAATCCTTCAGCGTATCAAACAGAGCCATCGTCCGTGAATGAAGCGCAGACAAGCCTTGATTAGTGTATCTGGCTGGTGGTGGATCATTCCTCATGTAGAATTGATAGCAATAACCAGCATCGCACAACGCGTCAGCTTGGAAGCCATCCCCAGCATTCTTGTAAGTGATCCGCTTCTTGTCTGGGTGTTTGCCTTGGAACCCCATAGTCATTTCATCCACTGAAACGCCAGGTCCAAGTTGCCAGCACTGGGGGAACATGTGATTCATAAACTTGAGCAACGGCCATACCTTCCAGTTAGGATACTGTGTCCTAGGGGGTGGAAGTATCCTTGGATCCTGGCAAGCAAGAAAGGCTTTGAAGTGCCTGTGACGGCGCTCTGCATTGGCGCCAAAGCTCTGATAAATGAAGTCATTGCCATTAACCGGATCAACAATTTGTGGCCGGAACTTCATTTCAATCCTAGGGGAGGGGGATAGTCCATGGAAGATGTACAAGCCAAAGTGTTGCCGCAGTTCACTTGCAGTGAAGTTCTTGTAGTCCTTGTACTGACTACCACCAGATCCTGCTTCAGCTACACCCGCCTTGAGGTTTGTCCATGTCGACATATCTTGAAAGCTGAAGGAATTTGCCCCCCCTTGCTTCTTCAAAGGAAAGAACAGCTCAATGAACTCATACGGCTTGGTACTAGAAGAAAGGTTGTGCTTCCTTGCAAACTCTGGATCAACAGTGCCCTTCTCTCGTACTCGCTGCTCTGCCAATGGGTTGCCTTGTTGGTCTCTCTTTAGGTTGCCCTTCCGATCGAAGGTGTAGGATGAGGTTTTTCCTGGGAACACAGGGACATTAAATTGTTCTGCAAAATTGTACTTGATAGGGATGAAGTCTGCAAACTCTTCAGGGACAGTTGGAGCTCTTGCTTTTGCACTGAATGAAGGATTTGCTGGCTCTGACACTGCTGTGGTTAGTGGAAGAAGCTCCCTCCAGCAGGCGCCAATGGGGAGGGTCGAGTTGGCTGCTTTCCTTCTTGTTGTAGTACTCCTCTTCTTTCCCCCCTTACTCGGCGCCTGCTTCAATCGTCCCTCCCCTGCTGCAGCCAAAGGTCCCACAGGAAGCCGCTTCAGTAGAGCAGCCCGTAGCCGCTCTTGTAGCACTGATTTGATTCCATAGACAGGGCATCCTCTAGATTTGAGCTCTGCGTGCAAATCTTTCCTTGGCATCCTATCAATGGCACTATCATCGATGGGGACATGCTTTTGTTCAACCGGAGCTGGAGTGCTGGCGCTCTCAACAGGTTCGATACCTGGGGAGGGGACTGTATCCCCTGTAGCAGCGGTAGTGGTGGCTGCTGTCCACTCAGGGATAATCAAGACTTCCTCATGGTCTTCCTCCTCACCCTGTACAGCATCGTAAAATGGACCAATTTCGTCATCAGTATCGTATCCAGATTCAAATCGATTTTCAATGGTGGACTCGCTTCTCCTAGTGAATCCAACAAGCTTTCGAAGCTTAGGGCTTCCTGTGGGCTTTAAATGGACCTGGGTGGGGACAGACTGGGGTGTAGAGTGTGCGCCATCCGCAGCATGATTTTTCTCTTTTTTTGAGGAAAATCGTCCCTTACCATGATCCTTGTTTTTTCCTTCCCCCTTGGAGGAATCGATCCGTTCTTCTTGCTGATCCTCCCTAATACTAGTAGGGAGAGATCCGGACCATTCCCCTGCTGTCGGAGCACTCACAGTGGTCACCTCTCCAATTTTACTCAGGTCAGGAAGGGAATCATCCTCAGGGAACGATGCCAAATTACAAGATGTGTCCTTATTTCCTTGAATATTGGACAAATCAGTCCGGACTTCTTGTGGATTATCCGCAGGTGGTAGGGGAAGAGGTTGGTATGCTTGGATTGCAGTCGGAGGCTCTGTGGAAGGCTGGGTATACGATTTCACCATGGTCGATTTTGGGTGTTCATAAGGTGCATGGTGTTGAATTTTCGGCTTTAGGGAACTTTCGGAGCTCACTGCTGACCAAGTTTCAGCTGGTAGGACCTATGGGATAGCTCATTCTAGACCAAAATTTTACGTAGATAACGAATATGCTATTGGTTTCATCTAGAAATTGATTTTAAGATTACCAAAAACCCTCTGAAAATCGGTAAATAAGGTGCATATACGCACCTTATCCAATTAAGGGATAGCAGATGAAGCATTTGCATTGGTACTGATCTACAATGAGCATCATGTATGGGTGAACCAGCAGCAGCGAAAGGGTGATGCCACGATTCCGCGACAAAAAAAAATTCTGCGATTCAGACAGTGGAAGCAGAAATGGATGGATGGAGGAAGGACGCGAGTTGTTCAGTGACTTGTGTGACAAAATTGGCGAGATGCGAAAACACCCAGAAACAGGAAGGAAATTGGAAGAAATGATGAGGGACAGATTTAGGAACGAGAGTTCGACAAATTACACCAACAATAAGCATGGCGATGCAAATATTACTAGTAGCAGCTCCAGTAATTGTAGTGGACCAAAAAAGAAAAAGAAAAGAAACGTCTATATTGATCCGGCAATAACAGCATCGATGAATGAAAGTTTATCTATTGGTGAACTAATGTAGAAAATAACAGTACATACATAATACAAAACTACTACTACTAATCTTGAACTTAATTGAGAGAATATTAGAAATAATGGAGGATTCGTAATACGTTGCAATAGGAATAAATCAAGCATAATAGAATCTACATTTTAAAAAGGGAATATTGTAGTCAAGAAATAGAATACACAATTAGGAGAGCAGAATCGAATTGTTGTTTGGTAGATTAATATTTTGGAATTAATACTGACTCAAGATTTCTTTTTTATTCGTGAATAGAAGTAAGTGTTGTTTGTACAGGATAATAATTCGGTTCTGCTAGAGACTGAAATAAATTCTTTTTATTCGAGAGTAGAGTAATGTGCATCACGCGCACAGAAATAGTGCTGAGTTTACATATACCCTTATACGATCGTCGCGAATTTCAGGGTGTCCAGAAATATTGCCGTGTTAAAATCACGCACAAAATTTGTGCGCGAGAAGTAAATTCGAACCCCGCGAAACAGTTCTCGGACGTAATTGAAATTTAAAGAGATGTGAGCTCAGAGAGAGGCTCTTATTTTTACTGTGTATTTTACTGTATTTGACCGGTATCCCTGTGTTATTCGTGTTGTATGTAGGGATGTCTAAACCGGACGTAGATCATGTGCAATTTGTCATAAGACAGAGAACACATGATGTGACGTAGATATCTTGATACTTGAAGTCATTTTCATCTCAGGAGGAGTATAAGTAACTTTTCAAGTGTAGAATGGATATAATTCCTGTAGAACGTACGTAAGTAGGGTACGTGTATTTTTGACCGACAACAAAAAATACTCTTTCCCTTCATAATCTTACCGAACTTTTCTTGAGCAGAGTTGCTTTACCGTACTTGTACGATAAAGCACTCCGTCCGAGAACGCGGGATCCCACTGAACTGATCAGCAATGATCACTAGTAGGCAGGGAATTCAGGCTCAAGATATTTTAATCCGAAATAACTGCCTTGGCTGGAAAAAGAATTGGACTGCATTGGACGAGAGAGGAATTGCTGGATAGATATTGTTGTTTGGGTGCACACAAACATATACGTCTTGAAAGCAATAAATCTGCATCCATTGCGTATATATATCAACAGGATCAAGATCCAGTTTTTCGTGACAAAGGAGTAAGAAGGCTGCAAATCTACGGCAGCAGCAGCAACAACGGCAATCGTCGGAACGACAGCGAAAGGTCGGCAACGGTGGATCGGATACGAAAAGGATAGGAAACGGTGAACAACGTGAGATACATAGACAATGATGCCTATATCCTACATTGCTGACGATAATGTATTCCTCACTTCTGTTTTCCTTATCATTTTCATAGGTGCGGATTGGAAACAACCGATTGGATCGGAAAGAACGGAGCAGAAAGAACGGATCGGAAACATTGGATCGAGGTGCGGTGAATGGTGTGGCAAATCATCGTATTCTTCCCTGTAGGTGCGACGAATTTTCCCTGTAGGTGTGGCAAATATTGGAACAATGAATCGGCAGCATCGAATCGATCGGACGCCAACAGTGTAGGTTGGTAGCACGTAGATTATATTATTCTGTTGTTAACGATCGAACCAACAGCAACAGCGGAAGCGATAGCAACAGCGGCAAGCGGCAGCGATAGCAACAGCGATAGCAACAGCAGCAAGCGGAAACGATCAAAGCTTCGCCGCAAAAGTCAGAATTGCCATTCCAGACAACTCAATCTGAAACGCTGTTCCTGAAACTTGACCCTGAAACGCCAATGCAGATGTTCTGCGGATTTTCAAGCAGCCGGAACCGGGAACGATCGAACCAACAGCCACAGCGGCAGCGATAGCAACAGCGGCAAGCGGGAACGATCAAAGCGGCCGCAAAAGTCAGAATTGCCGTTCCAGACAACTCAATCTGAAACGCCGTTCCTGAAACTTGACCCTGAAACGCCAATACAGCAGACGTTCAAGTCAGAATTGCCGTTCCAGACAACTCAATCTGAAACGCTGTTCCTGAAACTTGACCCTGAAACGCCAATGCAGATGTTCTGCGGATTTTCAAGCAGCCGGAACCGGGAACGATCGAACCAACAGCCACAGCGGCAGCGATAGCAACAGCGGCAAGCGGGAACAATCAAAGCGGCCGCAAAAGTCAGAATTGCCGTTCCAGACAACTCAATCTGAAACGCCGTTCCTGAAACTTGACCCTGAAACGCCAATACAGCAGACGTTCAAGTCAGAATTGCCGTTCCAGACAACTCAATCTGAAACGCTGTTCCAGAGACTTGACCCTGAAACGCCAATACAGCAGACGTTCAAGTCAGAATTGCCGTTCCAGACAACTCAATCTGAAACGCCGTTCCAGAAACTTGACCCTGAAACGCCAATACAGCAGACGTTCAAGTCAGAATTGCCGTTCCAGACAACTCAATCTGAAACGCCATTCCAGAAACTTGACCCTGAAACGCCAATACAGCAGATGTTCAAGTCAGAATTGCCGTTCCAGACAACTCAATCTGAAACGCCGTTCCAGAAACTTGACCCTGAAACGCCAATACAGACGTTCTGCGGATTTTCAAGCGGCTGGAACCGGGAACGATCAAACCAACAGCAACCTTGATTTCACTAAATATGGCTTCTTGATGGCGGGGGAAGGTACAGCTAAAGTCAACACAATGAATAGTTTGACATTCGTTTGCCCATTGAAAAATAGATTTGAATGTGTTTAGAGGTAACTTGTGTTTTGTCATTAGATTCATGAGCTTCATTTCAGCAATGAGCCTATTAGTGCTTTGCAGGGGCCCTGTGGAGTTGTTGAGTACGTAGTTATTGTATGTATTGTAAGTATGTGTCAGTAAAGTTATGGTAAGAAGTACTCATACAATAACGCGTACAATTTCTACTAGTACTAGTGTGCATCAAGTCAGATCAGAATTACCAAAGGTGTTCTGATCTGTACCAATTCTTACCAGTTCCAATTCTACCATTAGCCAACCAACCAAATTCATGTGTAAGCTATCAGCAAGGTATCTACACTTAAAGGGTTGGGGTTAGATTTGAACAAGCAAGCTGTACGAGCTACCGGTAATTACGAGCTATCAGATTTACAAGCAAGCAACCTACCTTCATACCGATCATACCAATCGATTTATATTACTATTGAAGTGTCGTCATTCGCGCAAGCTCTTTTTTAAATTCGAACAAGCAAGCTGTACGAGCTACCGGAAATTACGAGGTACCAGATCTACAAGCAAGCTACCTACCTTCATATTGATCATACAAATTGATCTATACTACCAATGAAATGAGTCATTTGTTCAAGTTTTATTTTAAATTGGAGCAAGCAAGCTGTACGAGCTACAGGTAATTACAAGCTACCAGATCTGTCAGCAGATTTGAACGCAGTGCAAATCTTTCCAGTCCCTAACCTAAATATAATTCAATCGTCAACCCAAAAACAAACCAGATTTGAACACAGTGCAAATCCTGGCAGTCCCCAAACAAACTATAACTCAGTCATCAACCCAAAAACCCACCAGATTTGAACACTGTGCAAATCCTGCCAGTCCCCGACCAAAATATAACTCATTCATCAACCCAAAAACCCACAAGATTTGAACACTGTGCAAATCCTGCCAGTCCCGGACCAAAATATAACTCAGTCATCGACCAAAAAAACCCACCAAATTTGAACACATTGCAAATCCTGCCAGTCCCCGACCAAAATATAACTCAGTCATCAACCCAAAAACCCACCAGATTGAACACTGTGCAAATCCTGCCAATCCCCAACCAAAATATAACTCATTCATCAACCCAAAAACCCACCAGATTTGAGCACAGTGCAAATCTTTCCAGTCCCAAACCAAAATATAACTCAGTCATCAACCCAAAAACCCACCAGATTTTAGCACAGTGCAAATCCTGCCAATCCCCGACTAAAATATAACTCAGTAATCAACCCAAAAACCCACCTGATTTGAAGAAAGTGCAAATCCTGCCAGTCCCCGACCAAAATATAACTCATTCATCAACCCAAAAACCCACCAGATATGAACACAGTGCAAATCCTGCCAATCCCCAACCAAAATATAACTCAGTCATCAACCCAAAAACCCACCGGATTTTAGCACAGTGGAAATCCTGCCAATCCCCGACCAAAATATAACTCATTCATTAACCCAAGAACCCACCAGATTTGAACACTGTGTAAATCCTGCCTATCCCCGACCAAAATATTACTCATTCATCAAACCAAAAAAACCACCAGATTTGAACACAGTGCAAATCCTGCCAATCCCCGACTAAAATATAACTCAGTAATCAAAACAAAAACCCACCTGATTTGAACACTGTGCAAATCCTGCCAGTCCCCGACCAAAATATAACTCATTCATCAACCCAAAAACCCACCAGATTTGAACACAGTGCAAATCCTGCCAATCCCCAACCAAAATATAACTCAGTCATCAATCCAAAAAACCACCAGATTTGAACACAGTGCAAATCTTTCCAGTCCCTAACCAAAATATAACTCATTCATCAACCCAAAAACCCACCAGATTTTTGCACAGTGCAAATCTTTCCAGTCCCAAACCAAAATATAACTCAGTCATCAACCCAAAAACCCACCAGATTTTAGCACAGTGCAAATCCTGCCAATCCCCGACTCAAATATAACTCAGTCATCAATCCAAAAACCCACCAGATTTGAACACATTGCAAATCTTTCCAGTCCCTAACCAAAATATAACTCAGTCATCAACCCGAAAACTCACCAGATATGAGCACAGTGCAAATCCTGCCAATCCCTGACCAAAATATAACTCATTCATCAACCCAAAAACCCACCAGATTTGAGCACAGTACAAATCTTTCCAGTCCCTAACCAAAATATAATTCAGTCATCAACCCAAGAACCCACCAGATTTGAACACAGTGAAAATCCTGCCAATCCTCGACCAAAATATAACTCAGTAATCAACCCAAAAACCCACCAGATTTGAACACTGTGCAAATCCTGCCAATCCCCAACTGAAATATAACTCAGTCATCAACCGCGAAACCCACCAGATTTGAACACAGTGCAAATCTTTCCAGTCCCTAACCAAAATATAACTCAGTCATTAACCAAAAACCCACCAAACTTTAGCACAGTGCAAATCCTGCCAATCCCCGACCAAAATATAACTCACTCATCAACCCAAAAACCCACCAGATTTGAACACAGTGCAAATCCTGCCAGTCCCCGACCAAAATATAACTCAGTCATCAACCCAAAAACCCACCAAATTTGAGCACAGTGCAAATCCTGCCAATCCCCGACCAAAATATAACTCACTCATCAACCCAAAAACCCACCAGATTTGAGCACAGTGCAAATCCTGCCAATCCCCAACCAAAATATAACTCAGTCATCAATCCAAAAACCCACCAGATTTTAGCACAGTGGAAATCCTGCCAATCCCCGACCAAAATATAACTCATTCATTAACCCAAGAACCCACCAGATTTGAACACTGTGCAAATCCTGCCAATCCCCAACCAAAATATAACTCACTCATCAACCCAAAAACCAACCAAATTTGAGCACAGTGCAAATCCTGCCGATCCCCAACCAAAATATAACTCAGTCATCAACCCAAAAACCCACCAGATTTGAACACATTGCAAATCCTGCCAATCCCCGACCAAAATATAACTTAGTACTCAACCCAAAAACACACCAGATTTTAACACAGTGCAAATCCTGCCTATCCCCGACCAAAATATAACTCATTCATCAACCAAAAAAAACACCAGATTTGAACACTGCGCAAATCCTGCCAGTCCCCGACCAAAATATAACACAGTCATCAATCCAAAAAACCACCAGATTTGAACACAGTGCAAATCTTTCCAGTCCCAAACCAAAATATAACTCAGTCATCAACCCAAAAACCCACCAGATTTGAACACAGTGCAAATCCTGCCGATCCCCAACCAAAATATAACTCAGTCATCAATCCAAAAAACCACCAGATTTGAACACAGTGCAAATCTTTCCAGTCCCTGACCAAAATATAACTCATTCATCAACCCCAAAACCCACCAGATTTTCGCACAGTGCAAATCCTGCCTATCCCCGACCAAAATATAACTCATTCATCAACCAAAAAAAACACCAGATTTGAACACTGTGCAAATCCTGCCAGTCCCCGACCAAAATATAACTCAGTCATCAACCCCAAAACCCACCACATTTGAGCACAGTGCAAATCCTTCCATTCCCCAACCAAAATATAACTCAGTCATCAACCCAAAAACCCATCAGATTTGAACACATTGCAAATCCTGCCAGTCCCCTACCAAATATAACGCAGTCAACAACCCAAAAACCCACCAGATTTTAGCACAGTGCAGATCCTGCCAATTCCCGACTAAAATATATCTCAGTCATCAACACAAAAACCCACCTGATTTGAAGACAGTGCAAATCCTGCCAATCCCTGACCAAAATATAACTCATTCATCAACCCAAAAACCCACTAGATTTGAGCACAGTACAAATCTTTCCAGTCCCTAACCAAAATATAACTCAGTCATCAACCCAAAAACCCACCAGATTTGAACACAGTGTAAATCCTGCCTATCCCCGACCAAAATATTACTCATTCATCAAACCAAAAAAACCACCAGATTTGAACACAGTGCAAATCCTGCCAATCCCCGACTAAAATATAACTCAGTAATCAAAACAAAAACCCACCTGATTTGAACACTGTGCAAATCCTGCCAGTCCCCGACCAAAATATAACTCATTCATCAACCCAAAAACCCACCAGATTTGAACACAGTGCAAATTCTGCCAATCCCCAACCAAAATATAACTCAGTCATCAATCCAAAAAACCACCAGATTTGAACACAGTGCAAATCTTTCCAGTCCCTGACCAAAATATAACTCATTCATCAACCCCAAAACCCACCAGATTTTCGCACAGTGCAAATCTTTCCAGTCCCAAACCAAAATATAACTCAGTCATCAACCCAAAAACCCACCAGATTTGAACACAGTGAAAATCCTGCCAATCCCCGACCAAAAAAAAACTCAGTCATCAACCCAAAAACCCAACTGATTTGAACACTGTGCAAATCCTTCCAATCCCCAACTGAAATATAACTCAGTCATCAACCGCGAAACCCACCAGATTTGAACACAGCGCAAATCTTTCCAGTCCCTAACCAAAATATAACTCAGTCATCAACCCGAAAACTCACCAGATATGAGCACAGTGCAAATCCTGCCAATCCCTGACCAAAATATAACTCATTCATCAACCCAAAAACCCACCAGATTTGAACACAGTGCAAATCCTGCCGATCCCCAACCAAAATATAACTCAGTCATCAATCCAAAAAACCACCAGATTTGAACACAGTGCAAATCTTTCCAGTCCCTGACCAAAATATAACTCATTCATCAACCCCAAAACCCACCAGATTTTCGCACAGTGCAAATCCTGCCTATCCCCGACCAAAATATAACTCATTCATCAACCAAAAAAAACACCAGATTTGAACACTGTGCAAATCCTGCCAGTCCCCGACCAAAATATAACTCAGTCATCAACCCCAAAACCCACCACATTTGAGCACAGTGCAAATCCTTCCATTCCCCAACCAAAATATAACTCAGTCATCAACCCAAAAACCCATCAGATTTGAACACATTGCAAATCCTGCCAGTCCCCTACCAAATATAACGCAGTCAACAACCCAAAAACCCACCAGATTTTAGCACAGTGCAGATCCTGCCAATTCCCGACTAAAATATATCTCAGTCATCAACACAAAAACCCACCTGATTTGAAGACAGTGCAAATCCTGCCAATCCCTGACCAAAATATAACTCATTCATCAACCCAAAAACCCACCGGATTTTAGCACAGTGGAAATCCTGCCAATCCCCGACCAAAATATAACTCATTCATTAACCCAAGAACCCACCAGATTTGAACACTGTGTAAATCCTGCCTATCCCCGACCAAAATATTACTCATTCATCAAACCAAAAAAACCACCAGATTTGAACACAGTGCAAATCCTGCCAATCCCTGACTAAAATATAACTCAGTAATCAAAACAAAAACCCACCTGATTTGAACACTGTGCAAATCCTGCCAGTCCCCGACCAAAATATAACTCATTCATCAACCCAAAAACCCACCAGATTTGAACACAGTGCAAATTCTGCCAATCCCCAACCAAAATATAACTCAGTCATCAATCCAAAAAACCACCAGATTTGAACACAGTGCAAATCTTTCCAGTCCCTGACCAAAATATAACTCATTCATCAACCCCAAAACCCACCAGATTTTCGCACAGTGCAAATCTTTCCAGTCCCAAACCAAAATATAACTCAGTCATCAACCCAAAAACCCACCAGATTTGAACACAGTGCAAATCCTGCCGATCCCCAACCAAAATATAACTCAGTCATCAATCCAAAAAACCACCAGATTTGAACACAGTGCAAATCTTTCCAGTCCCTGACCAAAATATAACTCATTCATCAACCCCAAAACCCACCAGATTTTCGCACAGTGCAAATCCTGCCTATCCCCGACCAAAATATAACTCATTCATCAACCAAAAAAAACACCAGATTTGAACACTGTGCAAATCCTGCCAGTCCCCGACCAAAATATAACTCAGTCATCAACCCCAAAACCCACCACATTTGAGCACAGTGCAAATCCTTCCATTCCCCAACCAAAATATAACTCAGTCATCAACCCAAAAACCCATCAGATTTGAACACATTGCAAATCCTGCCAGTCCCCTACCAAATATAACGCAGTCAACAACCCAAAAACCCACCAGATTTTAGCACAGTGCAGATCCTGCCAATTCCCGACTAAAATATATCTCAGTCATCAACACAAAAACCCACCTGATTTGAAGACAGTGCAAATCCTGCCAATCCCTGACCAAAATATAACTCATTCATCAACCCAAAAACCCACTAGATTTGAGCACAGTACAAATCTTTCCAGTCCCTAACCAAAATATAACTCAGTCATCAACCCAAAAACCCACCAGATTTGAACACAGTGTAAATCCTGCCTATCCCCGACCAAAATATTACTCATTCATCAAACCAAAAAAACCACCAGATTTGAACACAGTGCAAATCCTGCCAATCCCCGACTAAAATATAACTCAGTAATCAAAACAAAAACCCACCTGATTTGAACACTGTGCAAATCCTGCCAGTCCCCGACCAAAATATAACTCATTCATCAACCCAAAAACCCACCAGATTTGAACACAGTGCAAATTCTGCCAATCCCCAACCAAAATATAACTCAGTCATCAATCCAAAAAACCACCAGATTTGAACACAGTGCAAATCTTTCCAGTCCCTGACCAAAATATAACTCATTCATCAACCCCAAAACCCACCAGATTTTCGCACAGTGCAAATCTTTCCAGTCCCAAACCAAAATATAACTCAGTCATCAACCCAAAAACCCACCAGATTTGAACACAGTGAAAATCCTGCCAATCCCCGACCAAAAAAAAACTCAGTCATCAACCCAAAAACCCAACTGATTTGAACACTGTGCAAATCCTTCCAATCCCCAACTGAAATATAACTCAGTCATCAACCGCGAAACCCACCAGATTTGAACACAGCGCAAATCTTTCCAGTCCCTAACCAAAATATAACTCAGTCATCAACCCGAAAACTCACCAGATATGAGCACAGTGCAAATCCTGCCAATCCCTGACCAAAATATAACTCATTCATCAACCCAAAAACCCACCAGATTTGAACACAGTGCAAATCCTGCCGATCCCCAACCAAAATATAACTCAGTCATCAATCCAAAAAACCACCAGATTTGAACACAGTGCAAATCTTTCCAGTCCCTGACCAAAATATAACTCATTCATCAACCCCAAAACCCACCAGATTTTCGCACAGTGCAAATCCTGCCTATCCCCGACCAAAATATAACTCATTCATCAACCAAAAAAAACACCAGATTTGAACACTGTGCAAATCCTGCCAGTCCCCGACCAAAATATAACTCAGTCATCAACCCCAAAACCCACCACATTTGAGCACAGTGCAAATCCTTCCATTCCCCAACCAAAATATAACTCAGTCATCAACCCAAAAACCCATCAGATTTGAACACATTGCAAATCCTGCCAGTCCCCTACCAAATATAACGCAGTCAACAACCCAAAAACCCACCAGATTTTAGCACAGTGCAGATCCTGCCAATTCCCGACTAAAATATATCTCAGTCATCAACACAAAAACCCACCTGATTTGAAGACAGTGCAAATTCTGCCAATCCCTGACCAAAATATAACTCATTCATCAACCCCAAAACCCACCAGATTTTCGCACAGTGCAAATCTTTCCAGTCCCAAACCAAAATATAACTCAGTCATCAACCCAAAAACCCACCAGATTTGAACACAGTGCAAATCCTGCCGATCCCCAACCAAAATATAACTCAGTCATCAATCCAAAAAACCACCAGATTTGAACACAGTGCAAATCTTTCCAGTCCCTGACCAAAATATAACTCATTCATCAACCCCAAAACCCACCAGATTTTCGCACAGTGCAAATCCTGCCTATCCCCGACCAAAATATAACTCATTCATCAACCAAAAAAAACACCAGATTTGAACACTGTGCAAATCCTGCCAGTCCCCGACCAAAATATAACTCAGTCATCAACCCCAAAACCCACCACATTTGAGCACAGTGCAAATCCTTCCATTCCCCAACCAAAATATAACTCAGTCATCAACCCAAAAACCCATCAGATTTGAACACATTGCAAATCCTGCCAGTCCCCTACCAAATATAACGCAGTCAACAACCCAAAAACCCACCAGATTTTAGCACAGTGCAGATCCTGCCAATTCCCGACTAAAATATATCTCAGTCATCAACACAAAAACCCACCTGATTTGAAGACAGTGCAAATCCTGCCAATCCCTGACCAAAATATAACTCATTCATCAACCCAAAAACCCACCGGATTTTAGCACAGTGGAAATCCTGCCAATCCCCGACCAAAATATAACTCATTCATTAACCCAAGAACCCACCAGATTTGAACACTGTGTAAATCCTGCCTATCCCCGACCAAAATATTACTCATTCATCAAACCAAAAAAACCACCAGATTTGAACACAGTGCAAATCCTGCCAATCCCCGACTAAAATATAACTCAGTAATCAAAACAAAAACCCACCTGATTTGAACACTGTGCAAATCCTGCCAGTCCCCGACCAAAATATAACTCATTCATCAACCCAAAAACCCACCAGATTTGAACACAGTGCAAATTCTGCCAATCCCCAACCAAAATATAACTCAGTCATCAATCCAAAAAACCACCAGATTTGAACACAGTGCAAATCTTTCCAGTCCCTGACCAAAATATAACTCATTCATCAACCCCAAAACCCACCAGATTTTCGCACAGTGCAAATCTTTCCAGTCCCAAACCAAAATATAACTCAGTCATCAACCCAAAAACCCACCAGATTTGAACACAGTGAAAATCCTGCCAATCCCCGACTCAAATATAACTCAGTCATCAATCCAAAAACCCACCAGATTTGAACACATTGCAAATCTTTCCAGTCCCTAACCAAAATATAACTCAGTCATCAACCCGAAAACTCACCAGATATGAGCACAGTGCAAATCCTGCCAATCCCTGACCAAAATATAACTCATTCATCAACCCAAAAACCCACCAGATTTGAGCACAGTACAAATCTTTCCAGTCCCTAACCAAAATATAATTCAGTCATCAACCCAAAAACCCACCAGATTTGAGCACAGTGCAAATCCTGCCAATCCCCGACCATAATATAACTCAGTCATCAACCCAAAAACCCAACTGATTTGAACACTGTGCGAATCCTGCCAGTCCCAGACCAAAATATAACTCAGTCATCAATCCAAAAACCCACCAGATTTGAACACAGCGCAAATCTTTCCAGTCCCTAACCAAAATATAACTCAGTCATCAACCCAAAAACTCACCAGATATGAGCACAGTGCAAATCCTGCCAATCCCTGACCAAAATATAACTCAGTCATCAACCCAAAAACCCAACTGATTTGAAGACAGTGCAAATCCTGCCGATCCACGACCAAAATATAACTCATTCATCAACCCAAAAACCCACCAGATTTGAGCACATTGCAAATCTTTCCAGTCCCTAACCAAAATATAACTCAGTCATCAACCCGAAAACTCACCAGATATGAGCACAGTGCAAATCCTGCCAATCCCTGACCAAAATATAACTCATTCATCAACCCAAAAACCCACCAGATTTGAGCACAGTACAAATCTTTCCAGTCCCTAACCAAAATATAATTCAGTCATCAACCCAAAAACCCACCAGATTTGAGCACAGTGCAAATCCTGCCAATCCCCGACCATAATATAACTCAGTCATCAATCCTAAAACCCACCAGATTTGAACACAGTGCAAAACTTTCCAGTCCCTAACCAAAATATAATTCAATTGTCAACCCAAAAACCCACCAGATTTGAAGACAGTTCAAATCCTGCCAATCCCCGTCCAAACTATAACTCAGTCGTCAACCCAAAAACCCACTAGATTTGAGCACAGTGCAAATCTTTCCAGTCCCTAACCAAAATATAATTGAATCGTCAACCCAAAAACCCACCTGATTTGGAGACAGTGCAAATCCTGCCGACCACCGACCAAAATATAATTCAATCGTCAGCGCAAAAACCCACCAGATTTGAACACAGTGCAAATCTTTCCAGTCCCTAATCAAAATATAACTCATTCATCAACCCAAAAACCCACCAGATTTAAAGACCGAACCTACAAATCCTGCCCATCCCCAACCTAAAACAAACTGTCATTATCTATTCATATTATGGTTCCAGTTCAGACAGCCATAGTTCTGACAGCAGTTCCAATTGAGTAGCAATGGTGAATGTAACGGGTAACTTTAAATTATTGTTTAATAGTACTATAGAGGGTTAGCTCTAAGTACAGTTTTGCGAGATACATATGTGCTCATAATATAACAGCCTTCGTATTTCGGATTCGAACAGCTATGTAATACTAATGGATTGAACAATAGAGTATCGCCTGACCTCAATGGAACTTTCACTCCATACATGGGGAAGACAAAGTAATAAATCACCTCTTCATCACTTACATGTTTTGGAGCAATAACTGTCAGCCTTGTATAGAACATATCGGCATCGGTATGGCATTTTGAGTGATAATCCTTTCCAATAGCAAAGGCCGTTACGTGATGGCCGATTGCATTCAGCGTTGTACAATTAACAACCTCATTCATCACAGTCGTTTCAAGGTTGACAAATTTGGACATTGGAGTTAAACTAAGCTGCATTTCCTTCACAATGTGTAGGGCTTTCTGTTCAAGGTTGTCTTTTGTTGTCGAGTCCACATTGTTTATTGAAAACGTACACACCATTTCCTGATTTCAATCGATTTGGTCTCATCCCAATAATAGCATATCCACTGTTTACACTGTCACATTTGGTTCCGCGGCCTATTTTGGGTTTTGATTGAACAATCTGCCCAGCGAATGTTCTTGTGATTTCTATATTTTTGGGAGTACCCAAGCGTCGTTTTGCGAATTGTCTGGAAGCTTTTGCAAAGATTCTCAATGATGGTTCTGATTCTGCAAACGCTAGAACAAACTTCTCGTTGGTACTATCCAATGTCTTGAAACTGTCTATAGACACTGCTTGTGCCAAAGAATATTTCTTCTCTCCAACTGTTGTCCGGCCCCAATTCGTATCCAGGAATTTTCCTTTAAACCCATTTTTGTTAACTGTTTTCAATGCTATTTCCTTGACATGTTTGAAAATTGCTTTTGTATCTCGATTCCTGTCCCCTTTTGCTGTCTTGTTAGGTTTTATCTCCGACAAGTGTTTGTAAGTCTGGTGGATTGTTGATGATGACGGTGCTGCGTTTTTGAGAAAATTTGAAGTCATTTTCTTTCTAAATGTCTTCCCAAATTTCCTCTTTGATTTTTGCTTCATTGCTTTTGCTGGCAATTGCTTTGTTGTTGATTTGAATCCCATTGTTGTTGGATCGATTGGTGTTGCGTATCGATTGGTGTTGCATATCAATTGGTGTTGCGTATCGATTGGTGTTGCGTATCGATTGGTGTTCTGGATCGATTGGTGTTCCGGATCGATTGGTGTTGCTGTTGCTGATCGTTTGGTGTTCCGGATCGATTGGTGTTTTGGATTGATAGGTGTTGCTGTTGCCGATCGATTGGTGTTCCGGATCGATTGGTGTTGCTGTTGCCAATGATTCGTGTTGCCGATCGATTGGTGTTGGATCGATTCGTTTTGCAGATCGATTCTTTTGCAGATCGATTCGTGTTGCAGATCGATTGGTGTTGGATCGATTCTTTTGCAGATCGATTCGTGTTGCAGATCGATTGGTGTTGGATCAATTGGTGTTGGATCGATTGGTGTTGCAGATCGATTGGTGTTGGATCGAATGGTGTTGCAGATCGATTGGTGTTGCAGATCGATTGGTGTTGCAGATCGATTGGTGTTGCAGATCGATTGGTGTTGGATCGATTGGTTTTGCAGATCGATTAGTGTTGTGGATCGATTGGTGTTGCAGATCGATTGGTGTTGGATCGATTGGTGTTGGATCGTTTGTTGTTGCAGATTGATTCGTGTTGCAGATCGATTGGTGTTGGATTGATAGGTTTTGCAGATCGATTGGTGTTGGATCGTTTGTTGTTGCAGATCGATTGGTGTTGGATCGATTGGTTTTGCAGATCGATTGGTGTTGCAGATCGATTGGTGTTGGATCGATTGGTTTTGAAAATTGATTGGTGTTGTGGATCGATTGGTGTTGCAGATCGATTCGTGTTGGATCGATTGGTGTTGGATCGATTCATTTTCGAGCTCGATTCGTGTTGTGGTTCAATCGTTGGTGCTGGGACGAATTGTCGTTGGAGGACAATGACAAGACGATTCGACGTTGGAGTGGAAGACTAATTGCCGTTGCTGTTGCCGATGATGGAGTGGAAGACCAATTGCCGTTGCTGTTGCTGACGATGGAGTGGAAGACCGATTGCCTTTGCCGTTGCCGGACGACGTTGGTGTTGGATCGATTGGTCTGGGATCGCCGGTGGAGGAGGAGGAGCGATTCGATGCCAACGATTCGTTGCCGCTTGTCGGTGTAGGAGGTGGAGCGATTCGATGATTCGGATGGAATAACGGTGGAGGGTTTTGCGGATCAATTGCTGTTGGATCGTTTGCTGTTGGATCGATTGGTGTTGCGGATTGATCTGTGTGTTGCGGATCGATTTGTGTTCCTGTTGCGGATCGATTGGTGTTGCTGTTGCGGATCGATTGGTGTCGACGATCCTATTCGAATATATGATATGATAATCGAACAAAAAGGTGAGTATCTAATGATGTAGTACATAGAGTAAATAATAACAACAGAATAATATAAATGTACATGCCGATCAACCGGGAAAATTCGCCGCACCTACAGGGAAGAAAACGATGCACGTCAACGAAAGATTTGCCACACCAGGAAAGATCCGTTCTTCCAATCCTTTGCTTCCGATCCGTTGATTCCGATTCGTTGGTTCCAATCCGGTCCTATGAAAAGAAGATGAAAAAAACAGAATGGAGGAAATACATTATCAGTAATGCCCGAGGCAGTATAATCATTGTCTATCTCTCTCATTCTTACCTTTGCTTGTTCTGACGTTCCGACAATCGTCCCGATGAAATTACTCAATCGTTGTTCCGACAATCGTTGTTCCCCGCACCTCGATCTTCCAATGATTGTTCTTTGTTACGATTTGGTCCTATGAAAATGAGAGAAAAACAGAAGGGAGGAAAAACAATCAGTTTGAGCAATACCGGAGGCAGTATAATTATTCTCTATCTATCTCATTCGTACTGTTGCTTGTTACCGTTGTTCCGACAATCGTTGTTGTTCCGACAATCGTCCGGATGAAATGGTTGTTGTTACTGCTGCCGTTGATTTGCAGCCTTCTTAGTACCCTCTGTCACGAAAAACAGTACCCCGTGCCTGTTGATATAGAAGCAATGGATGCAGATTTATTGCTCTCAAGACGTATATGTTTGGGTGATCAAGTCCAAGAACACTACTATCTATTGAGCAAACCACCTCTTCTCCAATGCGAGCTAATTCTTTTTTCAGTACAAGGCTGTTATTTCAGACTAAAATATAAGAGCACGGATAACCTGCCTAATGCTGATAAAGGATTAGGTGGAATCCCACGTTCACCGATGGAGTGCCAAATAGCAACTCTACTCAAATAAGTTGGATGTAAGAAGGCTGATTATGAAGTGACTTTTCTTTTTTGGTCCAGAGGTACAAAAAGTGATTTTTTTGTCTGGCGCAAGGTAAGAAAAGATTATTACTGTTTGTGTGGGAGAGAGTTTTTTTTTCCCGAGGCAGAAAAAAAAAATCATCGATCGATCGAAGTAGAGGATACTTCAGTCTTCTGTATAATTCTACAGGAGTTTGTACTAGTGTATAATTCTACACAGGAATCCGCATAGGCTTCTACACGAGAAGATGTTTACACCTTACTAGATAATTTTTGGTATTGAATCCATGTAGCTTTCTACACGAATAGAATTCTACACGTTTTTAGTACTAGATAGTTTACGGTATTGAATCCACGTAGGTTTTACACGAGAAGATGTTTACACCTTACTAGAAAATTTTTGGTATTGAATCCGTGTAGGTTTCTACGCGAGTAGATTTCTACACATTTTTAGTACTAGATAATTTTTGGTATTGAATCCATGTACGTTTCTACGCGAGTAGCTTTTTACACGTTTTTAGTACTAGATAATTTTCGGTATTGAATCCGTGTAGGGTTCTACGCAAGTAGATTTCTACACGTTTTTAGTACTAGATAATTTACGGTATTGAATCCGCGTAGGTTTCTACACAAGTAGATTATTCCACGTTATTTCTTATAGATATTGTCTGGTATTGAATCCGTGTATATTTCTGGTGGGTTTTTGTGTTGATGATTGAGTAATATTTTGGTGGGGGATTGGCAAGATTTGCACAGTGTTCAAGTCTGATGGGGTTTTGGGTTGACGATTGAATTATATTTTGGTTAGGGACTGGAAAGATTTGCACTGTGTTCAAATCTGGTGGTTTTTTAGGTTGATGACTGAGTTTTATTTTGGTGGGGGATCGGCAGGATTTGCACTGTGTTCAAATCTGGTGGGTTTTTGGGTTGATGACTGAGTTTTATTTTGGTTAGGGACTGGAAAGATTTGCACTGTGTTCAAATCTGGTGGGTTTTGGGGTTGATGACTGAGTTATAGTTTGGACGGGGATTGGTAGGATTTGCACTGTGTTCAAATTTGGTGGGTTTTTTGGGTTGACGATTGAATTATATTTTGGTTAGGGACTGGAAAGATTTGCACTGTGTTCAAATCTAGTGGGTTTTTGGGTTGACGACTGAGTTATAGTTTGGACGGGGATGGGCAGGATTTGAACTGTCTTCAAATCTGGTGGGTTTTTGGGTTGACGATTGAGTTATATTTTGGTTAGGGACTGGAAAGATTTGCACTGTGTTCAAATCTGTTGAGTTTTTGGATTGATGACTGAGTTATATTTTGGTCGGGGATTGACAGGATTTGCACTGTGTTCAAATCTGGTGGGTTTTTGGGTTAACAATTCAATTATATTTTGGTTAGGGACTGGAAAGATTTGCACTGTGTTCAAATCTGGTGGGTTTTTGGGTTCATGACTGAGTTATAGTTTGGACAAAGATGGGCAGGATTTGCACTGTGTTCAAATCTGGTGGGTTTTTGGGTTGACAATTGAATTATATTTTGGTTAGGGACTGGAAAGATTTGCACTGTGTTCAAATCTGGTGGTTTTTTAGGTTGATGACTGAGTTTTATTTTGGTGGGGGATCGGCAGGATTTGCACTGTGTTCAAATCTGGTGGGTTTTTGGGTTGACGATTGAATTATATTTTGGTTAGGGACTGGAAAGATTTGCACTGTGTTCAAATCTGGTGGGTTTTGGGGTTGATGACTGAGTTATAGTTTGGACGGGGATTAGTAGGATTTGCACTGTGTTCAAATTTGGTGGGTTTTTGGGTTGACGATTGAATTATATTTTGGTTAGGGACTGGAAAGATTTGCACTGTGTTCAAATCTGGTGGGTTTTTGGGTTGATGACTGAGTTATAGTTTGGACGGGGATGGGCAGGATTTGAACTGTCTTCAAATCTGGTGGGTTTTTGGGTTGACGATTGAATTCTGTTTTGGTTAGGGACTGGCAGGATTTGCACTGTGTTCAAATCTGGTGGGTTTTTGGATTGATGACTGAGTTATATTTTAGTGGGGGTTTGACAGGATTTGCACTGTGTTCAAATCTGTTATGTTTTAGGGTTGAGGATTGAGTTATATTTTGGTCGGGGATTGGCAAGATTTGCACTGGCTTCAAATCTGTTCAATTTTTGAACTGATGACTGAGTTACTTTTTAGTCAGGGATTGAAATAATTTGCTCTGTGCTCAAATCTCGTGAGTTTTTGGGTTGTTGGGAGTCACAAAACATAAGAATACTGATCTACAAAGAAGAAAAGACGAAAACAAGCACATAACTTCACAGTACCTGACAGGAACAAACCATCATGAACAGCAATATACCTCCCATGGATTTGGATGGTCAGGAAATCAATGACAATGCCAATACAACTGTGGGTACAGAGAAGACACTAGAAGGAAAAACAGAGTCAAAAACAATTTCTGTCGTGCTAGAAGCAGCAATCGATACAGCACCCGACAGGAACAATCCTATCATGAACAGCAATTTATCGCCCGCCAACAAACCTGCTTTGACGACACTAACTCCCATGGATTTAGAGGGTCAGGAAAGTAATGACAATGCCAATCCAACTGTGTGTATGGAGAAGACACTAGAAGGAAAAATGGAGTCAAAAACAATTTCTGTCATGCTAGAAGCAGCAAGTGATACAGCACCCGACAGGAACAATCCCATCATGAACAGCAATTTATCGCCCACCAACAATCCTGCTTTGACGACACTAACTCCCATGGATTTAGAGGGTCAGGAAAGTAATGACAATGCCAATCCAACTGTGGGTACGGAGAAGACACTTGAAGGAAAAATGGAGTCAAAAACAATTTCTGTCATGCTAGAAGCAGCAATCGATGACAATGGTAATGCCAATGTGAATGTCGGCATTGTTAAGGAAACAAATTTAGAAAATATTGGACAGGACACGGTGAATTACAAAACGGTTGCAGGGACAGAGACGACAACAATTTCTGGTAATGACGCAACAGCAACAACAACAGAAATAGATGTGACGACAAATGAGACAACCCCACCGGACGACCACCAGATTGTTGAAAGGATGTCAGATAATCAAGAGACAAAGAATAAAGGGAAGCCAATCGGTTCAAAGAAAAAAAATGATCCTCTATCAAAATACAACAAACCCAATCTAGTGGAAATTAGAAAACTATCTAAAGAAAAAGCAATCGACATGATGTCTGGATCATGCAGTTACATCTTTCATGATAATGACAAGGAAATACCATATGCGATGCCAACTTCGGTGATGAGTTTCATATGTAAATGTGGGCAAGTTATGGGCCATGCAAAAAAAGCAAGTAAACACTTACAAAACTGCCAATCCATGGAAGACACTGTCCCAAAATGCATACCAGATGAAATGAATTATAGAGCTGAATCTCGATATGCATGGTATCAGAACAAGCTTCAGTTGAAATTGAGTCTTAATCAAAAAACATTTGCCTGTATCTGTGGTGAGATGCATGGAATAACAGCTTTTTCCACTCATGCTAATGCCTGTCAATTTGCTGCAGAGTGCGTCAAGGAATTTGAGTTGAGGAATGCTACTCCTCAACCATTGAAATCTATGAGAAATGGATCTTTTTCTAATGATGTTTTGCTTGAAATTTCTCAACCCAATCATTCAACATCTTACAAATGCATGAAATGTGAAGAAATGATAGATCACCCATTTGTTACTATGACGTTTGAACAAGCTGCGTTTTATGTGCCAAAACTTGAAGATCCATTGTTTGCTACACAGCTGCAAATTGTTGATAGCATCCAAGCAAAAATTATGAAACATTGGGATTTTTTCAAGTCAGTTGTTTCTAAGGCAAGGAAAGCAGATCATTCCGCACAACCAATACAAGCATTCAGATATGAAATGCATCTGTCTTTCAGTCCAAAGCACCTAGCACAGAAACCGGCATGGAAAAAGTTTTGTGATAAAACTGGTTTTGAAATGCGTCATATGGTTTCTTTTTAAAAATTTATTGAAGAAACCACTATGAGTATGTGTTTACCCCGAACAATTCCAAAAGAAGAAATTCAATATTGGAAGGTTGCTACACCAAGCCTAATAATCACTGACATGATTTTGAAAAACAATTTGGAATGCTGCTTACAGGAGGGCAGAGTACAACAAAAGTGGTTGAACCAAGTCAAAAAGAAAAGGTTGGTTATAGAACAGCGATTGATCTCATTCAGAAAGGTTTATCATCTGTTCGGGCTTTGAATTGGATAAATATTCCAGATTCGTTTTTTCAGAAAATCAAAAATATGGGAGAAACGGAAGAAGCCTTGGATGAATATTTTCAAACAGCATTTGGTGATTTATTCAGGATTATTCATGGTGAACGTCATGTCAAATACGACAAAAATGAATCAATTACACCCAATCTGCTGGAAAATTTTGAATTCAAAGCAGCCAGACTCGTACGGTGTCCTTTGCTGTCTTTTTCTGAAATTCCAGGAGGAGTAATCCACGCTGGTAGTGGTTCATCCATAAACACGATCCGTATTTTGCTATTTTGGACTGCATGTAACAAGACAAAAACAAAACAGTATGATGCTGGTTTACAGGTAACACTTCTGCAGAATATGGTTATGATTGCAGAGTCTGTTTGGAAACATATTGATGATTTGGACAAAGAATATATGATTCATCTACTCTACTATGCATATTACGTTTCAGCAGAAGCTTACAAGCCTACAGCCTCTGGAATGTTTGCAAGTCAAGGCAATTTTTCTGAGGTGCACACACTTGTTTCAAAATTTCACATTATATGTGAATGTGAATCAGATGCAGAGAAGAATCAAAAAATGACTGAATTGCTTTCCACCTATACTAAACGTTTGTTCAAGGTTCAATATCACCGTGAAGCAAAAAACATAAAAGAAACTATAAGGAAAATTAAGTTCTTTTCCCCCACGACCCCCTTTTTGGGGGGTCTAATACGTGCAAAGGACAGATTACATTAAAAAAATTAAAATTTGTTTGTTTGATGTTAATTTCTCATTCCCTCTATGCTTTGAATTCATTTTGTGCGCGAGACATGCTCACACATACATCACATGCACATACATGACATGTGCCCCACGCATGGTATAATTGGAAGACACATGTTGAATAGTTTTTAGAGTACTTTTCACATCATAGTATCTTCAATTCGATCATCTTAATCAATTCCATTACTATGAAGTCCCAGGTTTGTGAAAAAATCTTTATTTTATTATCTATGATTAATCCAATTGACCTATTGCAAATTCTAAGGCAATCTTGTTTCATTGTTTTTAATCTATCACAACAGTGTTAAGTCCCAGGTTCTTAAAATCGTTTGACAGGATAATGTAGAATTAGCAGGCAAACAATCAATTTGGAATTACTTCACACACTACTGTGTGGATTTTGAAGGTATTTTGGCCCGTGCATTACCACTGCAATTTTTGCACACTTTTTTTCAAGTTGAAAAACCCATCCTAATCACGATAAAATAAACACTTCAAATACAGCAGCATCTAATCAATCATTCCTTTCAATATGGCGCCAACGAGAAAGGCTGTAAACTCCATTGATGACTCTAAGAAAAAGACTACCACTGTCACCAGAAAACCTCCATCTCCAGTTAAAAAAGAGAAAATCATTAAACCTACTAGAAAGTTGAGCAGCCCGCGCAAGTACTATCAGCAGAATGTGGTAGAAGTTTTCAAATTTTGCATGGATGATAGAATGATGGGTGCACAGCTTCTTAATGTTATGGGTGAAGCTGGTTTTGCGTTTCCTGTGTTGAAAGCAATCAGAGAAGGTAATTTGAACAAGTATCCTGAGCTAGGTCCTGATCATTTTGATGTGAGATGCACGGAAACTCTTATTCTGAGGGAATCACATGACACTAACAAAGCTCTAAAAGACACACCCACCAGCAAATATGGACATGTTGCTTTTGTTGCCTTCCCTAATCCTGACAGATACCCTACCATTGAAACACAGACTATGGAAGAATTCAGAGATTTGATCGTCAAGATTTTTTGTAGTGAAGAACAGAAAAATGCCGAAAAAACATTTCTTCCATTTTCTCCAACTCATATCAAAATCCCAAACAATGCCCCTCCTAATAGTTCCATTGACAAAATATTCAAGGATGATAGTACACATGCAATCTTTGAAACTTATCATTGTCCAGAAGAGGTGAATACTCCAGAAGAGAAATATTCATACATCCGTGAGAATGATTTGTGGGACATCTTCACACGCAAAAACAATGGTGAATACAGCTACTATACAACACGCTTTGTTGGCTTCCCTGTAGGACAGAACTATCAGGATTAAAGTATCATCTCCAGATTAACAGAAATCATGTGGTCAATTACAAAGGGTCAATGCCACCTTAACAGAAGATTATCAAATTAAACCAAAAAGAATTATCGCATCAAAAACAATGGACATAATCGCATACCATCCCAAAAGCAATTACATAACAAATACAAAAAAAACATATTATTCATCATCTTTTTCTCAACTGTCATAAATTGAAAAATCTAAATCAGCAAAGCATAACATTTGTGTACAAAAACAAAACATAATAAGTCCATTCCCGTACCAAAATTATAGAGATTTGAAGACAGTGCAAATCCTGTCAATCCCGGACCAAAATATAACTCAGTCGTCAATCCAAAAACTCAACAGATTTGAAGACAGTGCAAATCTTGTCAGTCCCGGACCAAATTATTAGTCAGGCATCAACCCAAAAACCAACCAAAAACTCACCAGATTTGAAGACAGTGCAAATCTTGCCAGTCCCCGACCAAAATATAACTCAATCATAAACCAAAAAACTCACCAGATTAGAAGACAGTGCAAATCCTGCCCATCCCCGACCAAAATATAACTCAGTCATCAATCCAAAAACTCACCAGATTTGAAGATAGTGCAAATCGTGCCAATCCCAGACCAAAATATAACTCAATCATCAACCAAAAACTCACCCGATTTGAAGACAGTGCAAATCTTGCCAGTCCCCGACCAAAATATAACTCAATCATCAACCCAAAAACTCACCAGATTTGAACACAGTGCAAATCCTGCCAGTCCCCGATCAAAATATAACTCAGTCATCAACTCAGTCATGAACCCAAAAACCCACCAGATTTGAACACAGTGCAAATCTTTCCAGTCCCTAACCAAAATATAATTTAATCATCAACCCAAAAACCCACCAGATTTGAAGACAGTTCAAATCCTGCCCATCCCCAACCTAAAATTAACTCAATCATCAATAAAAAAACCCACCAGATTTGAAGAGAGTGCAAGTCTTGCCAATCCCCGACCAAACTATAACTCAGTCATAACTCAGTCATCAACCCCAAAACCCACCAGATTTGAACACTGTGCAAATCTTGCCAGTCCCTGACCAAAATATAACTCAGTCATCAACCCAAAAACCCACCAGATTTGAACACAGTGCAAATCTTTCCAGTCCCTAACCAAAATATAATTCAATCGTCAACCCAAAAACCCACCAGATTTGAAGTCAGTGCAATTCCTGTCAATCCCCCACCAAAATATAACTAAGTCATCAACCCAAAAACCCACCAGATTTGAACACAGTGCAAATCCTGCCAATCCCCAACCAAAATATAACTCAATCATCAACCCAAAAACACACCAGATTTGAAGACAGTGCAATTCTCAGTTGAGTTCTATGATTCAGTTTGGTTGCAAAATTCTACGATTCAATTGGTCGGATTCTATGATTGAATTCTACGATTGAATTCTATGATTGATTCCTACTATTGAGTTGAATTCTATGATTCAGTTGGTTGCAGAATTCTACGATTCAATTGGCCGGATTTTATGATTGACTTCTACGCTACCTTCATACTGATCCTACCAATCGATCTATACTACCAATCAAGCAAGCAAGCTACATACGTTCATATCGATCCTACCAAGTGATCTAGTATACTACCAATCAAGTGATGTCATTCGCGCGAGTTCTATTTTAAATTCGAACAAGCAAGCAAGTTGTACCCGTACAAGCTACTGATAATTACGAGCTACCACGACGATTAGAAAATTTCGATTTGTACCGGTACCGATCTTTTTCGCACCTCGGTTTCGTTCGCGTTTTTTTCAATCGAATTTGGTACCGTATTTTTCGCCGACAACAGGGAAAAATTCGGTTCGTATGAGAGTAGATAGCTGTAAGTACATCAAGTCCGACTCATTCATGTACAAATTGTACCAAATCTAAAAAGTCCGATTGTATTTCTCACCAACTCTCTCATCTGACAACAATGACAATGGGCCGACGATGACGACGACGAGAATCGTATGATTTTTTTCTTTATTCAGGTTAAATCTTATGGTTACGTGCAACCATAAAAATGAGAGTTCGCTACCATAAAAATGAACGCGCGCCACTAAATATTACTATTGCTTTTAGACAAAGCATCTCATTTCCGTAAATAAATGTTTGGCTAAGCTTTTTAGCAATTTTTAGTCGTTGCGTTTGTACCAAGTCTACTTGTTAAAAACAGATTTTTTTAATATTTCTACATATTTTCCCCCCCCCCCAAACCCCCCCATAAACTCCGTCTAGAAGGTTACGTTGTCAACGTTCAACTTTCAACTAACAACTCCACCAATTGGTAGGTGAAAAAGAAACAGGGGATCAGACCAATTGCTCTCTTTCATTGATGTTTGGTTGGTATGCCGTGGGTTCCGAAGCATCCATACCATTATTGTTCTGAATAGGAAGGCAAATTTCTTTATGAATAACCATGTCATCATTGTTGCTGTTGTCTTCTGAAGGAAACAACTGTGATTCCATTACATTTCTATCAATTGGTGGAACAAATAAATTGTGTACTACCTGACTGTTTAGAACTGAGTTGAACGTTTCGTTAGAGGATGCCTTGTTAGTGTGAGCGACGGCAACAGCGGCGGAGGGAACAATTGGACCATTCTTGGTCAATTTCAGGCCATATTGCGAAGGGGAATGGCAAACTGTAGTAGTGGATTCTTCTTTGGCAGATGACAAAAATTCCATTAGGTTATGGTTTAAATAGAAATCACGGCAAAAAGCCATTGAATCAAGGTGACGTGACAGGCCTCGTGATACATATCGGTATGATTTGTGTGAAGAGGAATCTTGTCTGCTTCCGATGAATGTCTTCGACTTGCCCTTATAGGACATGCAGCTACGACAAGTAAATGATTTGGGAATTTTGGTATAACAACCACTCTTGAAGTGATGGCAATTTTTACTAGGTTGTGACATGTTCTTCTATTGGAAGAAGGGAGGGGGAGAAATGGTTTTGATGGGGGTGTTCAATGAAAATGATGAAGATGAGCATGATGCTATCGGATCGAGCATGAAAAGGCATGATGGTATGAAAAAAGAAACGACGTGACATAGAAACAACGTCCGAACGCGGAAACATAGCAAACAAACACTTCTGAAAATAATTTTATTTCATATCTTGGGTTAAGGTTAGGAAGTTTGACACAGAGATTTCAAATTTAAACATGATTTGAACACAAAAGCCTGAAACGCCGTTCCGGTTAGAGAATTCTGAAACGCCGTTCCATGATTGTTGACATGAATTGTACAAAAAAACGTTTCACCACCCCAACAGAAGTTGTTACTATCATACCTACATTACTAAAGGAGCGATGGTATGAAAGAAGACACGACATGACATACCGTAGAAACAACACGGGAACATAGCAAACAAACACTTCTGAAATTAATTTTATTTCATATCTTGGGTTAAGGTTAGAAAGTTTGGTAGTGAGAAATAGATTTTTTAAATCAATTTAGTCAAAATTGAGAGATCAATGGACATTTTGAGTCATCAGGGAGACTTTTGGTCGCAACCTGAGGGGGGTCAAAACTCTTCACCACAAAAATTGTGAATTTAAAAAAATTCCCTTGCGCATAACAAAAGCCGGGTCGATTTTCTGAAAATAGGGCTTGCGAGGGGTCGCGTTGGGTCGCGTGACAGTTATCGGACGTTGAACCTCTCTTAGGGAGTCGTGCAGTTTTTACAAACCCAAACACCAAAAACAAAACTACTCCGGATCACCAGCAGATCAATCGAAACTACTTGTATAGGATTGATACTACTTGTATAGGATCGATACTACTCGTATAGGATTGATACTGATTCAGCTCATAATTCATAAAGTTAGCAAAAGCGAAAGCTATGTCCAAATCTCTGCTAGCTACTACTAATTGGTCGTTAATCTCTGCTACTACTAATTGGTTGTTAATCTTTACTTGGTCGTTAATCTCTGCTACTACTAATTTGTTGTTAATCTTTACACTTTACACTTTGGACCGGTCGACCGTATCGACCATGGTCCCACTCAACAACAATCTACTCAACTGGAGAATCAATATTTGGAACCGACAATCTACTCAACCACGCAAAGCAAAATTCAACGGCAAACCGATCGGCAGCTCAATGGCTCAACGCTCGAAGAGGCCAGTGGCATCTTCCGGTAGATTGTTGTCATAAGAGAAGTATCTGTCCTTCTTATGAATGAAAACATTCAGGATCTGGTTGTGGCCGACAGTACTGATTTGGTAGTTGTACAGAAGCATCATTAAGTTCAAAATGACCTTCCTATTGCCAAATGTCTCCAATAGGAGCCTGTCTTTCAATCGTGGAAACTGCCCCTGGATCATTTGCATCCCCCATTCTGATAACTGTCAAAGGGACTTTGCTTCTCTGTTCAACAGAATAGCCTTTAGGGTATCCGGATCATTCTGGGAACTTTGGACAAGGCATTGGTGTCTCCCTGTGGCAACCCTAAACGCAGAGTCAACACAAACCATTGCTCCGAACTTGACAAACAGTTCTTCTATTTTATCATAAACACCATGATCGGCGATCATGATGTCATGCCAGGTACCGGGGCAGTTGTAACAGCAAATAGAATTTCTCCCATCGGCAGCAAAGACAAAGACACTGTTGACATACGTGTCACAGACCCAGCTGTTGTAATACCGGCTCTGAATCAACCAATTGGAAGACTGCTGAATTTTGACTTTGAGTCCATGGGCCGCACCCCAGACACGGCGTTCTTTTAGTCTGGGATATTTGGCACCAATGGCGCTGATGTATTCCTCCAATTCTTCTTCAGTTGGAGGTCTAATCATTGCCTTCGGATGATACTGCAATACAAACAAAAGAACCTTTCTGGAGAATTTCAACCATTTGTACATAACAGTGGAGGCGAGTGCAAATGCCATAGACACAGATCTTACCACGGATCCTCGTGTTCTAAACCAATGAAGTACTAGACCAAGACAGCATGTTACATTTGCCTCACGCTTTCTTCCACTCCATACTCCATTCAGGTTAACCTTCCTCTTCCAAATAGCATTGGTGTATCTATTGACTGTGTAACTATCGAATGTTGGTTCAAATAGACCAAGAAGCTCTCTAAAAACTGTGTGGTCGACACCACAGCAGTTGAGAAGAGCCTGTTCATTGCCTGAGTTGAATAGATAAAGAAAGGGAGACTCGGAATGACGGGGTAGGGCTATCCTTGGTGTTCTCCTATCTCTTTGCCGTCTTTCTTCCGCGTCATCATCATCATTGTCATCCTCCTCCTCATCATCTTCTAGAAGATACAAGCAAACAAGCAACTCGAGTGACGTGGTCAACGGATGGGCAACTATTTATGTTGTCGGTTGAGAAGTACCTATCGTTGGTTGAGTACCTATCGTCGGTTGAGTCGCTGAAAGGTTGAGTCGGTGAAAGTGAAAAATTTGATCATGAAGTCACTGAAAAATCTGAACGTCACTGAAAAATCTGAACGGATTAAACCCACATGTGTAATCGTATGAAGAAGACAAATTTGGCTATTATTATTGTACATGCCATGAGATTCCAGATTCCAAAATGAGATTTATGCACTTTCCCGCCCAAAAAAGTATGTACGAAATTTTCATTCCCAAAATACTAAAAACAGAAATATATGTACGTTATAAAAAAGTATTTCGGGAATCACCCATTATGACGAAGAATAGTGTGCTTCACATCGCGACTTCGGAACCATCGGAAAACTTAAAAACTCCTCAGAAATACCGTACGGAGACAACTTCGTGTTGACGTCGGCCTTCTTAAAGTTGATTGATGTAGCGAACCGAATGTAAGGAATGGTAGTGCCACGTGGAACGTACGACGTACGAACCAAAGAACACCCTTGAGTATGCAAGATCTCACTGTATCATCAACGTAGGTATGAACTCTACGATCACTCCTCACTGCATGCAGCAATCGAACTGTAAGCAGCAAACGGTTGTAAGCAGCAAATTACAGGCAAAGCACCAACAAGCCTGCAAAGGATTCCTCCAGCAAGAACCAAGCCTACAGCTCACTCTTTTTGCTCCTAAAATGATTAGTAGTAGAATAAGTAAAAGGCTTATACATCCAGGTCCAATAGTCTTCCCTATTGTACCCATACAAGTCCCCACTAATCCTCCCAACGCGAGGATTACAGAAGGCCCAACGTGCCTACCAGATACGTCACCAAGAAGGCCCAACGCGCCTACGTGAGTATCACTGAACAAATGACGAAGTGTCACCGAACAAACGACTCGTCTCCACCCTACTAGGATTATGACAAGGCCCAACGTGCCTATCCCTCTCCCACAAGTACTCCCGAGCTACTCTGCCCGCTCTCTTCCAATGCCGTCTCGACATACAACTAACGGCGTGACGAGCTCCTACACCTACACGGCATGAACTACAGGGAGTCCTTCCAAGGGAGGGGCCCCTTTGGGGAGGCCCCTGCTAGCCACGACGTCTACCAGGTCATCTACACGCTCTTCACTGAAGCTGATGGGGATCGGCTTCTCCCCCTCCTTCTGGATATCTTCAACGCGCAAGCCATTGGAGGCTTGGGCATCTTCCAAGAAGACGCGGCGGGGGTGGACCGGCTCCAGGTCATCCATGGCCTACGCCAATATTTAGGGACCATCACCCAGCCCTCAGCCAACCGGGGCAGCTCCTTTGGCTACATCGATGGTGTAGAAGGACAAGAGGGTGAGCTGGTGCAGGTGAATGCAGACCTACTGTCAAGGGCTTCAGCAAGCCGGGTGTATCTTATGGCTCATCATGAGGCCGCCATATCCCAACACCCTGATAGAGATTACATCCCTGCCATCCCTGAAGAGACCGTCCACACCGAGATGCTCCAGGCTCACAAGGTGTGCTTCTTACCCTTTGAATTCATCCCACTGGTGTTGTGCCGAGGCCTCACACCTAAGCAGGCCTTCCAAGTCCTCCAACCTCACATCCACCAGCAAGGGCTGGGGGATATCTGCAAACCCCTTTTGGACACCCTATGGGCAGTGGGAACACAACCCACCACTCTTCTTGGCGCCATCCGCCTCCTAGAACCCAGCCAATCCTTCCAAGGTGAGGCCAGCCTCCGCGCCTACATGAAGAAGAATGTCCTCCTCTGAGACCTCCCAGGCCTAGCAGGCTCAGTGCCTGCAGACTCTACACTCACCGCAGCCCTCTCAGCGCTCACAGACCAGCACCTAAGACTGAGTGAGTCCCTGGACCAAAGACGACAAGAATCCTCCAAGCTGCACTCTGTCAGGGAGGTGTGGGGCGCCCTTTACACTGAAAGACTCCTCCTCCTATGTGGCAAAACAACCGAAGCAGATCTGCCTCCCATCTACACAGCCTGGGCCAAGAATAGCAAACACGAGAAGACCCACATGATCCTCCAAAGCCAAATAGCCACGGACGTCTACAACCTTGGTATCCAAGCGCCACTCATCACTACAGCCGTCCTCAAGCAATTTCAAGACTGCAACTTCTATAGAACCGACCCCTTTGATGTAGCAGATGGCATCCTCCCCCTAGCCTTCACTCCTCCAGGCGGGTCATTCCTGCAATGTTTTTCGTCACATAAACGATGCTCATGCTTTCGTAATATTCGTGCGATGTTTTAAAATATTCCGAAACATTTTGTTGCGCGCACAATAAATAATTCTCTACCTATTTTTGCACGCAACAATTTCAAGTAGGTCTATTTTCGCCACCGTTTTTTCCAGCCCCTTTTCATGCTTGCTTAAGAATCTTTCTATTCTACAATTTTGTTTCATGCTTACCCCGATAATATTTATTCGCCATTCAATTTTTGTTTTTTCCACACGAAACTCCTCATATTTTGTAATAATATCCTCTATGTACACTGATATTGTTGTAGCGTTGATACAAATTTCTTACCAAATATACAAGCTTCTTGATAACCAGCAATGTATTCTGTTACGTTGCTTTCACAATACTCACACTACATTTATCGAATATCAAATTCCAACAACCATATTTTTGTACTCATAAGAAAGTATTTTATCCGCATTTGCAATACTCTCCGACATTTTACAATATTCACGCTACGCTTATCAAATACGGAAATACAACAAACATATTTTGTAACAAATACGAAAGTATTTTATCAGCCTTTGAAATTATCTTGTTTATTGTATTATATTCGAACAGAAGACCCGGAACAATATTGTGCTAACCATAAAAATAATAATGAACTAGCCGTTCTACTATTGCTGTTGATATCATCAATTACTCTTGTTCGTTTTTATTATATTCCATGAAAAATTTGTAGTCCTCATCATCTTCGCCTAGAATCTCAACCAAGGTACATTTTCGCTTCCGTGTTTTTCCCTCTTTGTTCTCCTCCTTATCTTGTTGTTTACGATTGCCATTTTGCTTTTGGTACATTTTAAGTATTTCCGTCTCTAATTCTTTTGACTGTTGTTCCTTCCTTCGTTCTTCTAATTCACTTACTAGGTATTCGTAAAGATCTTGTCCCTCGCTACTCCAACCCTCCTTATTTCCAGACTTACCGTCAGTGAATTTTTTTCTCAACCTCGTGCCCTTTGTTGTGTTTATCCACGAGTCGTAGTCGTTGTAAAGGAAAAGCAATGCAAAAGCTTCATCGCTTGGGGTGAAAATGTTACTGATTGTCATTCTGACTGATTTTCTTTGAAGTCTGTCTGTTTTGGTGACACCGCTCCCAGAATTCTTTTCATGAAGTATTTGAATTCTGGTGAATTTTTCCGCCGATAGTCTTCGTGCAATTGGTACCTATTTTCTGAGTTAACGTCTTGTGTGTCCGTGATTAGAACCATTCCTGGGAAACTATCTGGTATCAGGTTGTTTCTTTTATCGTCTACGTGTCAGTGTTCATACGACCAAAATGTTAGAATGGCTTATGAACGATTGCATGCCGGCAAACATTTTCTTGTTGGTTGCGTACCTTTGTAGTTTTTCCTGCCAAGAGTTTGAGCATTGTGCCTACACGCAGTCACTGCACGGCAATAAATTCCACTCCACTTTTGGTCTTTTATATCGATCGTATTTGGTATTTCATTGTTATTTGCTTGTTTTACAATTTTGAATATCGTTGACTTCACGAATGTAATCTCTGACGGGAATTTAAATTTCCTGAATGCTTTTTCTTTGACGTGTTTGACAATGTTGTTTTCCAAGTTATCGTTATCGGATTCTTTTGTTGTCTGTAGAATATTTCTGTTGCTACTGTTGGTGGTTCTATATGTTTGGCTAGCGTTTGTGTTTGTTTGGTCACTTCCCGATACACTGCTGTTTGGGCTGTTTGTGTTATTGGTAACAATGGTTCTACCTGTCACCGGACTGCAACTAGTACTCAGTTCTACCATTATTTTTTTGTTAACTCGTGCACCTCAACTTACCGTTTTTTCCTTTGATTGATTTGGCGCGCTATTTTTATGATAATAATGTTGTTTGTAGGAATCGTTTGGCATGTTTTTTTCATTCCTACTGTACACACTGTAAGCTCTTGATTTACTGTCTCCAAGGAATTGTTGCATTTCAACTAATTGTACTATCTGTGAGTGTTGTTCTTGTACTGTCGCCTGCCTATCTTATTTTCGAGCGTGCCGTGATATTCTGGAATGTGGAGTCCTCAAAATTTTGGTGCGGACCCGAACATTTTGATCTTCCCTACCCTACCGTACTTACCCTACGGTACCGTATCATTCCGTATTTATTTATTTACTTATTGTTTTTCAATTTTCTGCAACGGCGTTGCAGTAAATTCTATATTTTGGGTGGTTGACACTCCCCCCTGAATCAATTATGGATTGGATCACAATTTGTAGGTTCAACGGAGGGAATTTTGTTGTTGTTGTTTTGTTGCTTTCTGATGAGTATTTTTTTTGAATGTATCGACTTTTTAAGGTGATATTTTACATAATTTCCGTTCTAATTTTTGCACTTAATTTGTACCGGTGATACCTTTGATATTATCCTGGGTTTTTTTTTGTAATGGAATCCTTACAGAGTTGCAGAGTTAGTGTTTCACGCGTCCCCATGCTCCACAAGGAACGGGATAGTTGTTATATTCCTCTAAATCTTCTGGCGAATTCCATCGTTTTTCGTAAAGACTTAGCCATTTCTTAATTTTCCACTCGTTTTCGTCTTGTTCGCTCTTTTCCCCCCTGTTTGTCACTTCTTTTACTTTCCGTTTTTTCTTTTTTGACTGTTTTCTTGCTTTGTTCATGAACGAATCCCACTTATGTTTGGTACATTTGTTTTTCGTGTCTTTGTTATTTATGTTCTCTTCTTTAATTGGCGGAAATATTTCTTGTGTTGAGTACCACTCGTTATCATCTTTTGATCTGCAATACCATTCCAATCTGTCAGTTTCGATGATTGCCTCATTCGTCATTTTGCGCCAGTTGTTGAACCAAATGTACTTCATACAAGGACGGTTCCCAGGGTGGTAATGTATACATTCTTTTATGTGTTCTCTTGCCTCCGGCGTCAGATTACTCCATTTTTTTGCTGGGAAAGTACGACCGTCTTGTATCATTCTCTCTCGTTCTATTGATTTTACTTCCGGTCCAATACCCACGTTGTCGTAGCACTTAATGTCTTCCGATGTTTTCAATGCGGGATAACCACATGTAATGTATGCAAGAATGACTCCCATTGCCCATACATGGTCCATCCCATCAGTGTTCCCTTCTTTGTAGTCGGGAAATACTTCCTCGGTTATGTACTTGAAGCATTGTTCCCAAATGTTCAAAGCTTCGTCCTCCTCGAAATGTCCTTTTTTGCTGTTGAGTCTTTGTCGCACTTCTTCTATCTTCTGGCATCCACTAAGGATTGTGTTAACCAAGTGTCCGTTTTTGGCACACAAGGCATCAAATCCTGTTTCGAAATGATATAGAAACGGGTTTCCGTCGTTGTTTACGTCATCGTTGTTTAGCTCATGCATCTGTTTGTTGTAATCCTTGGACAAGACAGTACCCCGGGTTGGCACAACTGTTGTTTTGTGTGTCGGTTTAGGTGTTTTGTTTTTCATTTTCCTGTTATTTTCCATTTGTAACGCAGTCATGCACCTATTTGTACCACAGTACACCTAACGTTCGTACTCCAACGCCGAATCATAAAGTTGGTATTTGTTGTTTTCTCCAGGCGTTGTAACTTTCAGTTTTTGGTTGTGGCTTCTTTTTCCCGAACACGCATAATTCTTACTATTGTTATGTACCGGCACCAACACTATGACGATGCACGTAAATAGTCTGATTCAAAAACCGACAAGCTTTAAGTAGTGTAACTTTCCTCGTTTGCATGCGATTGGTTCTTGATGTATCGTAGAGATGAACGTGTCAGGTGGATCGATACCTCCATAGAGATGTGTACAAGATGTATTCTTCGTACTTGTTCCTTGGTACTATTTTTTTAATATTGTATTGGTACGATGCACATAAATTGTCTGATTCATAAACAGACTGCCATTAAGTAGTGTAACTTTCCTCGTTTTGACATGAATGGTTCTTGATATACCGGTAGAGGTGAACGTGTCCTTTGGATCGACTCCCCCGTAGATATATGTCAAATGTGTGTTCTACGTTATATTTTTTTATAATTTTTTTATTATTGTATTGGGACGGTGCACACAAATTGTAGGATTCAAAAACTGACCAGCTTTAGGTAGTGTAATTTTCCCCGATCACGTATGATTGGTTATTGATATAGAGGTGAATGTGTCCAGTGGTTCGATTCCCCCGTAGTGACCTGTACCAAGGGTAGTAGTTTTGGCATATTATTGTATTTTTTGGTGATTTTCTTATGAAGAAGTAACCAAAATAGAGTTTCTCAGTTCTTTTTTGAGTGCAAAAGTGTGTTCTTTTCTGAAATTTTTGGATGAATATTGCTCCTACTAATGATTGGGGAGACAATGAAACAATATTGATGACAATTCTCCGGCTATTACTTTAGTCAGTATGAATTGTATAATAATGGTTGTCCCTGGTCATGCATGCTCCAAAATTGTGATTCCTAGTCACTTTTTGAGTACAAGAGTGTTTCATTCGATTCAATTGAAGGATATGTGTGGCATTCACTGCAAGAATTTCAGGATGAATAGTGTTCATACTATGGATGCGGTAGACTATGAAACAAACCGGACAAGAAACAGGCTGATACTTTAGTCAGTATGAATTATAGAATAATGTTTGTCCCTGGACATGCATGTACCAAAATAGTGAGTCCTAGTCAGTTGTAGAGTGCAAATGTGTGGCATTGACTGCAATTTCAGGATGAATATTGCTCATACTATGGATGCGGTAGACTATGAAACAAACTGGACAAGAAACAGGCTGATACTTTAGTCAGTATGAATTTTAGAATAATGTTTGACCCTGGACATGCATGTACCAAAATAGTGAGTCCTAGTCAGTTGTAGAGTGCAAATGTGTGGCATTGACTGCAATTTCAGGATGAATAGTGTTCATACTATGGATGCGGTAGACTATGAAACAAACTGGACAAGAAACAGGCTGATACTTCAGTCATTATGAATTTTAGAAAAATGTTTGTCCCTGGACATGCATGTACCAAAATATTGAGTCCTAGTCAGTTTTAGAGTGCAAATGTGTGGCATTGACTGCAGTTTCAGGATGAATAGTGTTCATACTATGAATGTGGTAGACTATGAAACAAATCAGACAAGAAACAGGCTGATACTTTAGTCTGTATGAATTTTAGAAAAATGTTTGTCCCTGGACATGCATGTACCAAAATAGTGAGTCCTGGTCAGTTTTAGAGTGCAAATGTGTGGCATTGACTGCAATTTCAGGATGAATATTGCTCATACTATGGATGGTGTATACTATGAAACAAACTGGACAAGAAACAGGCTGATACTTTAGTCAGTGTGAATTTTAGAATAATGTTTGACCCTGGACATGCATGTACCAAAATAGTGAGTCCTAGTCAGTTTTGAGTGCAAATGTGTGGCATTGACTGCAGTTTCAGGATGAAAAGTGTTCATACTATGGATTGGGGAGACTATGAAACAAATCGGACAAGAAACAGGCTGATACTTTAGTCATTATGAATTTTAGAAAAATGTTTGTCCCTGGACATGCATGTACCAAAATAGTGAGTCCTAGGCTAGTCAGTTTAGAGTGCAAATGAGTGGCATTGACTGCAATTTCAGGATGAATAGTGTTCATACTATGGATGGGGTAGACTATGAAACAAACCGGACAAGAAACAGGCTGATACTTTAGTCAGTATGAATTTTAGAATAATGTTTGTCCCTGGACATGCATGTACCAAAATAGTGAGTCCTGGTCAGTTGTAGAGTGCAAATGTGTGGCATTGACTGCAATTTCAGGATGAATATTGCTCATACTATGGATGGTGTATACTATGAAACAAACTGGACAAGAAACAGGCTGATACTTTAGTCAGTGTGAATTTTAGAATAATGTTTTTCCCTGGGCATACATGTACCAAAATAGTGAGTCCTAGTCAGTTTTGAGTGCAAATGTGTGGCATTGACTGCAGTTTCAGGATGAATAGTGTTCATACTATGGATTGGGGAGACTATGAAACAAACCGGACAAGAAACAGGCTGATACTTTAGTCATTATGAATTTTAGAAAAATGTTTGTCCCTGGACATGCATGTACCAAAATAGTGAGTCCTAGGCTAGTCAGTTTAGAGTGCAAATGAGTGGCATTGACTGCAATTTCAGGATGAATAGTGTTCATACTATGGATGGGGTAGACTATGAAACAAACTGGACAAGAAACAGGCTGATACTTTAGTCAGTATGAATTTTAGAATAATGTTTGTCCCTGGACATGCATGTACCAAAATAGTGAGTCCTAGTCAGTTGTAGAGTGCAAATGTGTGGCATTGACTGCAATTTCAGGATGAATATTGCTCATACTATGGATGGGGTACACTGTGAAACAAACTGGACAAGAAACAGGTTGATACTTTAGTCAGTGTGAATTTTAGAATAATGTTTGTCCCTGGACATGCATGTACCAAAATAGTGAGTCCTAGTCAGTTTTAGAGTGCAAATGAGTGGCATTGACTGCAATTTCAGGATGAATATTGCTCATACTATGGATGGGGTAGACTATGAAACAAACTGGACAAGAAACAGGCTGATACTTTAGTCAGTATGAGATTTAGAACAATTTTAGTCCCCTCTGGCATTGCTGCATGTACCCAAATAGTGATTCCTAGGCAGTTTTCGAGTGCAAATGTGTGGCATTGGCTGCATGAAACAGAATTGACCAGAAATCTTCTACTTATACTTGAGTCAGTTTTAAAATTTATTAGTCCTAGTAATATTAGTTAGTATGTTTATGATTGTGCGAATTAGGCTGCAATTTCATGATCAATATTTTGCATAATATTGATTGAATAGAGAACTATGAAGGATAATGGATAAGTTACAAACGGATGCTTGCATTTGGTGTAACATAGTATGCCTCACTCATCCAATCTTGGATGATTTGGTGGAACTGGTGCTGTACTCTGACACGGTTGTGGTTGTGTCAGAAGATGAATCGGATACCTCCTCACTTCCATCCGTCGGGTCACGAATCCCAACATCCTTGCTGAAACATTTTACTAAATCCGATACTTTTTTAATGCGTCGAGGATTGGTTTCTTTCAGGCCGGAAATCTGAAAGTATGGGCAAAATTGTCGTTGCTCCCCCGCCTTACGTTTGTGGAAAGTACATATATTACCCGCCACTCGTTCATATTGGTCGTAGTCTCCGAAAACGTACCTATAAACTTCTCCAATTTCAACTGGTCCGTTTTTTTCTGGAGTGTAACGAACTTGTTTGCTTACTTCGTAAATAGGAAACATTATCTCTGGATCCTGATCTTTCAACAGCACAGAACATTGGAATTCACGTTTGGTTTCCTTCTCCTTGATCTTGATAGGATAAACTGGCAGTGTTACAGTGGCGTTAAGATGACTTTCGCAACATCTATAATCATTTCTTTGCTTACATTTGAACCCTTTTTTCACAGGTTTTAGTCGTTGTGTCAGTCAAACCAGTATCCTTGGAATTACCCTTACTTGTGTCAATTCCCGATTCTTTAGATTCGTTGGGCTTATTTTTCGAACCCTTACTGGTTACTTTCGATCCACTGATGTTCTTTCTCCCATCGTTGATATTGTTCGTCTTGCCAACATTGCCACCGTCAACGTTATCATCCCAGGGTGGTATGAATCCACGCTTGGAATCATTTGTCGTATTGAGATTGAAAGTAACCCATCCTACCCGGTATGTGTTATTTGATTTGTTGAACTCATTTATTTGAACCTTGGATCTTTTGAAGCAATCCCAAGTTAGAAAGTCCGATGGTTTGTAAAAAACAAAGTCACGACCCTGGAGGTGTTCGAATGCCAGATTCAATTCTCCCGTTCCCTTTCCATAATTGTTGACAACCTTATCGTCCAAAAATTGAACTACAAGGTTAGCCGATGATAGATCATCCGACTTTTCCAACAAATATATTGCTAGTTTTTCTGTCAACGGGCTAAATATGGTACCCATTTCTGGAAGGTAGCTATACTGAATGAATTCTTCCACCCAAGTATGACGTTGGAGAACTTCCGGATCAATTACGAATATCTCACGGAACACGTATGGAATGTGTTCCATAAAAACTCGTTGGTGCACCTCTTGTTGTGAGTTAACATCGTATTGAAGGAATCTTGTAACACAAGTTTGATTCTTATGTTGTTCTTCCAATCCGGACAGTTCCAAAATACCTGTTACAAGTTCTTCTCGTTTATCGTCAAAATTGACATGGGCAAATTTTGTCTTACTCAGAACACATGCCGTCGGAAAAATGTACAATCGATTATTCCTTTGAAAATACAGAACACTTCCCTCCGTCGATTCGGTGACCATAGCTCCTTTTAGAAAATTCCTCTCGGTCAATACCAAATCTTCAATGGTTTCCATCACATGATTGTAACTGACAAATGATTGGTTTTTGGTTTTGAAGACTTTTGGTATCATTTTCTCACAAACATTGTCAATTGAACAATCAAAGGACGAACCAACGCCGTCGACTCGAATCATTGATGCACATAGTACTTGAGAAATGAACAAATTACATGCTGTTTCCAACGAAACGACCACGTTTACCCCAATCTTGTTCCCGTGTTGGACAAATTTTGTTATAAGCCATTGATGCACCAAATATAGGATTCCTTTCGGCACCTTGAAATATGCCAGATCTATTTTTCCGGTTCCATGTTTGCATGGCGACAGGGTGACAAGGTCCTCATCGATATCGAAATGTATGTTGTAATATTTTGTGACCGTGTGCTTGTAGTGGATGACGTAGTGGAAAACCAATTGAGTATTGAGTGGTAATAACACTTTTCCCGTTTCCGGAATTTGCGTGTCCCCTTTTCGATGAAATCCTACTGGAACCCACTTCTCCCCAGAAAGTACCGTGGTGCCCAAGACGAATGAATTGTTAATTAATTCGGGTAAGTAATACTGATAAAAACCTTCGTGTGTCAAAACTTTGATGTCGACGTGTCTCATGTCGATGATGGTACAAATGGTTTTCGCCTTCCCTTGAAAGCGTAACCAATGTTCACGAATGAGCTCCTGAAAAGCAGTTTCTCGTTCCGTTATCTTCATCAACTTATTGTTTGACACAATAAGTTGTTTAAACTCGATGTTTTCTGTTGGTAAGGATTTTAAGCATTCAATACGCTGCTTCTTGAAATGTTTGTCTAAGTCCACCTGATTGCAGCTATGAGTCATTGAAACACATAGAGAGGTCTTTGCCAAAAGGCAGTCCAAGAAGTTCCTCATTGATCTGACGTATCCTTTCAACTGACTGGGAGAAAAATAGTCGCCTTTGGTATGGAAACACAAATCCTCAGACGAAATATCCGACCCAGGTGGATACTTCACATTCTTCATGTACCAAACCAATATCTCACGGTACATTATCATGTACTTCTTCATTGTAACGTAGTTGACGACGTTGCGCCCATAAATAGCATCCACGCCTGATGTGTCGTTAACATTCTTCAACAGTGACTCGAACCTATCCCACTTGTTCGCCATGTCGTAGTCATTGAATCGATCGGTTAATTGCTTCCTGCTCAAAAATTTCAACACTCCAGTCATACCGTTGTCAATTTCAAACAAAAATAAATCCACCATGACGTTTATTTGATGGGGAATAGGCCCTAAGTCACTTAAGGTTGTATCGGGTTTATTCTTCTTTCCCTTCCCCTTCTTCTTTTCCGCAGAGTTAGTAGTAGACATTGACTTCCTGAAATCTGGTGTAGGTTCGGATTCAATAATTTTTGATACAAGGTAAACCCTCGTCAACAATGCAGTGAAACATGTTGTAACCTCAAGACTGAGGTTCCTCACAAACTCCTCTGTTCCATATGACTCACCCTTCAAAGCCTTTGTAAGGTTATTAATTACTGCCTGTCGATGATCTCTTTGATCGGTATCATGTTTGTCAACACTATTGGGTGGTGGGTCTTTCAATCTACCCTTCTTACAACTTGTCGTTTTCTTATTTGAATTTGGGTTGGCACCGCGCTTGCGAGCGCTATTAGTCGTCGGTGTCATTGGCAATGTAAAATGTTATCAGTATTTGAGACAATCTTTTTATTGGTTGAAAACAATGAGAATCACTGTTGTGTGAATCTAGTTTACCCGACTTACGAGCAAACATTGAATGAAAGAAGGATAGTAGTACAACTTGAAACTTCTTTCACAAGAGATCACCACTCATGTAGCGACGCGACAGTGGTAATCATGTCTCAAAAACATTTCTCAAAAAATCGAAAACGTAGAAGGTGCCCGTAAACGTGTCCTTGTTCTCGTAAGGACGTTCTACCACTAACCTGAGAAAGAGTTAAACAATATCGTCACAATAATTGGACAAATAAAACCTGCAACGACGAATGCAAGGGCGGGGATTTGTCTGTGAAACCGTTCGGATCAAAAAACCATTTTTTGTAACTGGAACCGCCGTTCCCGAAAAACGGAAAAAAGGGTTTTTTGGGTGGGATGAAAGGTGAGAAGAAGAAAAGATAAAAAGGAACATTTTCCAATTTGGAAAATGGCCCCATTGCTGAATTGTTCCAGTTTGTGTACAAAAGTACAGTCGTATGAACACCTAGTAGCGCTAAATAGGGAAAAGGGCATTGGTTGTAACTCCGTTGCCAAAAAAACAAATGATCCGATCGCTGAATTGGTGCAATTTGTGTAGAAACGTACAGTCGTATGAAACTTCTCACGTTAAATACTAAAAAGGGCTTTTGTTGCAACGCCGTTGTCAAAAAAATAAATTGGTCCGATCGATGATTTGGTGCATTTTGTGGGGTAGAAAGGTACTTTGGTATGACCAGTACTATCGTATGAACCATGACGCTAAATACAAAAAGACCATTTCTTGCAACGCCGTTGCAAAAAATAAAAAATAAAAAACAAACCAAGTAATACTGTAGAAAGGTACTTTGGTATGAACAGGACTATCGTATGAACCATATCACGCTAAATACAAAAAATACCATTTGTTGCAACGCCGTTGCAAAAAAAACAAAAAACAAAATACTTAACGGACCAATGTAATTCTGACGTTAGAAGTTTGTTGTACTGTTGTATGATCCATATCACGCTAAATACCAAAAAGACCATTTGTTGCAACGCCGTTGCAAAAAAAAAAAAAGAACATAATACTTAACGAACCAATGTAATTCTGACGTTAGAAGTTGGTTGTACTGTTGTATGATCCATATCACGCTAAATACCAAAAAGACCATTTGGTGCAACGCCGTTGCAAAAAAAAAAGAACATAATACTTAACGAACCAATATCATTCTTACGTTCGAAGTTTGTTGTACTGTTGTATGATCCATATCACGCTAAATACCAAAAAGACCATTTGTTGCAACGCCGTTGCAAAAAAAAAAAGAACATAATACTTAACGAACCAATATCATTCTTACGTTCGAAGTTGTTTACTTAGCAGAAAATGTAGGGAACTGGTGTCATTCTTACGTTCGAATGTTGATACTTGATCTATCGAACCGATGTCGTCCTTACGTTCGAAGTTTGATATAAGTACTTTGTACGGAGTAGTTAGCTTACAATGAAAGTTTGTTGCTCACTAACTTCGGTCACTTTTTTTCACTTTCCGACAAACATCAATTTCCAACTTATCTGAGTAGAGTGTTGTTTCTTTCCAACAACACTCCGTCCGAGAACGTGGGATCCGACCCTCTTCGTCACATGCCTTAGGGCGACGATGTCACGAGCACAACGATCCGTTCTCAGATATTTCAGTCCGATATAACAGCCTTGTACTGCAAAAGAAGTAGAAAGCATTCGATTAGGGATTAGTTGCTGGAAAGATATTCTTGTTTGGACGGCCGCCTTACATAAACATCTTGAAAGCACAAAATCTGCATCAATTGCCTATATATCAACAGGAACAAGTCCCTGTTTTTCGTGACATAGGAATTACTACAAGTCTGCAAATCAACGGCAGCAGAAAGAACAACGACAACGAATAACAAACCGGCAAATGGAATCATTGGAGGCAACAACGTATCTGCGGCAACAACGTATCGGTGACATCAACGGTAAAACGAATCAGAACAAGCAACGGTACGAATGAGATAGACAACAATGATAATACTTCCTCGACCGGCATTACTGATAATGTATTTCCTCACTTATGTTTTTCTTCCTAATTTCATAGGACCGGAACGGAATAACAGATTGGAAACAACAGATTAGAAATTGGCAATCGCAACGGTAAGAATGAGAGAGGAGAAAGACAATGATCTTACTTCTTCTGGCATTCCTGATAATGTATTTTCTTCCTTCTCTTTTTCTTCTCATTTTCATAGGACCGTATCGGAGCAACGGATTTGAAACAAGGGATTGGAAACAACGGATCGGAAGAACCAATCTTTCCTGGTGTGGCAAATCTTTCCTATAGTTGCAAAGGATACAACGAATCGAACGCGACACTGAATCGAAGTCAACACAGAATCGAAGGTAACAACAACGGCAACAACACAGCAACACCACCAATCAACAACAACAACGAAAGGAAGCAAACGGTGTACGTTGGTAGCATGTAGATTATATTATTCTGTTGTTATTATTTACTGTACTACATCAATAGATACTCACCCATTTTGATCAATTATCATACCAAATATTCAAATAAAATCGTGTACAGCTGCGAGAGCAACAGCAGAAAGCAGCAGCGAGAGCAGCAGCGACAGCGACAGCCGCGAGAGCAACAGCGGCAATCAGCAGCAAAAGCTACAGCGGCAGCGAAAGCTACAGCGGCAGCGGCAAGCAGCAGCGAGAGCAACAGCGGCAATCGGCAACGACAGCCGCGAGAGCAACAGCGGCAATCGGCAGCGACAGCCGCAAGAGCAACAGCGGCAATCGGCAGCGACAGCCTCAGGGGCAAGCGGCAAGCAGCAGCGAGAGCAACAGCGGCAATCGGCAGCGACAGCCGCGAGAGCAACAGCGGCAATTGGCAGCGACAGCCACAGCGGCAAGCGGCAAGCAGCAGCGAGAGCAACACCGGCAATCGGCAGCGACAGCCGCGAGAGCAACAGCGGCAAGTGTCAAGCGAAAAGCGGAAAGCAGCAAGAGCAACAGCGGCAAGCGAAAAGTGTCAAGCAAAAAGCGGCAAGCGGAAAGCGGATAGCGAAAAGTGTCAAGCAAAAAGCGGCAAGCGGAAAGCGGCAAGTGGAAAGCGGCAAGCGAAAACTGTCAAGCAAAAAGCGGCAAGCAAAAAGTGTGAAGCAAAAAGTGGCAAGCGGAAAGCGGCAAGTGGAAAGCGGAGAGCAGCAAGTAGAAAGCGGCAAGCGGCAGCGAGTCCTCCTCCACGGGCGAAACAACTAACGGCAACGAATCATTGGCTTCGAATTGCTACACCTACTCCAACCATGACGACAAATCAGTTCTCGGACAGAGCTATGAAGCAAAAAAGAGATAGGAAACATGAGAAAAGAAGAAAGCAGAGAATGTCATCGAACTTTCTTAGGATTGCAGCACCTGTGTCAACGAGCCATAAAACTTATACAAAGTTGTCCGACATAAAACCAATGAAGAACGAAAGGACAAATAGGCATAGTACTTGCAAAGATTGTGTCAGTACAATAGCGTTGAAAAACAAAGACAGAACAACTGTGGTCAAAGGAAAATACATGGAGACAAACTGGGGTGGCAAAATAGGAGGAAAGAAAAAGTATGAACCGGAACAGGCTTTGTTGATAGATAAATTCGATAGATTGGATAGTAGAAACGACGAGCATATTGTTGCGTTTGACGAGAATAATCCGTCGTTGCGCATTTTCGCAAAAGTTTCCAGAAAATTTGCCAAGCGACACCTTGCTACGAAGAATAATATGAAACTGTTAAGAGAGTTTGCTCCGGAAATTGTTGGATCCAAACCGACAGTTGCCAGAGGTCAGAAGCGCGGCAGTATCAACGATGATTATGCTATCATTGGAGTTAGACCAGAAAGATTGTCTTCCAACAATGGTGAGTACGTATTCAAAAGTCATGTGAAACCAAACATGAAACTGGAGCTGGAACACACGACAGTGAGAATTGTGAAGCATATGCATCATAGTTTAACACACATCGAACCATTTGTTGAGGATGAAATGGATGTGTTGTCTCAGATTCTGACTCGTACGCAGCTCAATGCCATTGGGAAACAGGCATTAGCTTTTTCGATTGGTCGAAATTACCATTCTCGATGCCATGTTGATGATGATATGAATTATACTCGTTTAAAAGTCATAGCTCCGCCGGGAGTGCATGCTGACGAAGTGATTTATTATTTTGTCTTCCCAACGTACCGCATCAAAGTGCCGTTGCGTTCTGGGGATACTCTGCTCTTTAATCCGTTAGTGTTTCATAGCTGTTCGAATCCGAAATACGAAGGGTGTTATATTATGAGCGCCTATGTATTGCGCAAAACTATACTAAGAAGTAATCCATTATAATAATAACTTGATACTCATGACAAAAAATTTATGACTGTACCGTACTAGTACTATACCGTCGAAAATACAGGAAAAGGGCATTTGGTGCAACGCCGTTGCAGAATATAGAAAAACGGTAAATAAACATGAGAAGGGGGGTATGATTGTACCATACTAGTATACAATCCAAAAAACGGGAAAAGGGCATTTGGTGCAACGCCGTTGCAGAAAATAGATAAACGCAAATTACACATGAAAAGGTGGGTATGATTGTACTGTACTAGTATACCATCCAAAATACGGGAAAACGGCATTTTGTGCAACGCCGTTGCAGAAAATAGAAAAACACAAAATATACAGGAAAAGGGTGGTACGACTGTACCGTACTAGTATACCATCCAAAACACGGGAAAAGGGCATTTGGTGCAACGCCGTTGCAGATAATAGAAAAACGCAAAATACACATGATAAGGGGGTATGATTGTATTATACTAGTATACCATCCAAAACACGGGAAAAGGGCATTTGGTGCAACGCCGTTACAGAAAATAAAAAAACGCAAAATACATCTGAGAAGGGGGGTATGATTGTACCATACTAGTATACAATCCAAAACACGGGAAAAGATAATAAACTTGTTCATTGAAGTCATGTGCTGTTTTCACCATCTCGTACTATTGATTGTAAATCCTTCTTTTCCAGTGAAGCCATTGTCTCACAGAGATTAAACAACCATTGTTCACGATTACCCAGCACAAAATATTGGTCAGGACTACCATGGTTTCTAACAACGGCAGCTTCGGACTCAATGGCGTTGCAGTCGAACAAATACAATTTGTTCCGAAGCTCACCTAGCTTTACCAACGCATGATGGTGTTTTTTTCCTTTGTCCCTCTTGCTCGGTATGGGGTCTGCAGAAACAAAGCAACGAGCGACGGCATAATAACCATCGTGCACTAATTTGAAACCACTAACGGAGCTACCCACGGGGAAAGGACCTTCGAGGTAAAGCAGGCACAGAATCTGACATGGATAAACTTTCAGTCCACGTCCATCAAGGAGGTCGAGTTGAAAATTAGCCCAATCGTACCATACATTGGACAATTGTCCAGAATCAGACTTAAACAATGGGTGGGCACGAAACAATAATTTCATCTCGCGAGATTGGTCATACCTCTTGTGCTCCGTGGTTCCAAAAACCTTGCTGCTGCCCACAGCCGGTAGGACCACGTCACAACAAAATTTGAGAACATCAGATGGAAACCAGGGTAAACTTGAGTTTTTTTTTCATCCCACTTCATGTAAGGGAGACCATTCATCACACCAATCCAAAACGAAGACCCACCTGACCAACCACCCTCCTTAGGATGATTTGGTCCGGTTACGGGTCTATGTTCGAACAAATCAAATTCACGGTCAAGTCGATCAATAGTTCGATACTCCATCACTCGGTTGCAAGTTTGCTTGATAAGTGTGGACTTGTTTCGTTGAGTTCTCTTAGCAGGAGCCTTCACTTCAGTTTTATGATTGCTCTCACTCGCGGCAGAGTCCCACCCAGTTGGAGGACCAAATAATCTCATGTACTGTGATAAATGAAAATACATGTGATTCTTCACCAGATTGTTACCCTCTCCCTTACTTCGTTGAAGATTGTTATTTATACAGTTAATGAAAAGAACAACCATTTTGTCCACATTCAAAACACCTTTCTTGTCTTGTTTGAAAACCTCGTCGAACGTTCCAGCATACTTTAGGAACTCTTCCATACCCAACAACAACTCAATGGCGTAAATACGTCGGTCAATTTCCTCTTCACACTTTCTGCTCTTGTTCTCGAGATTGGAAGGAGTCTTTCGAGACAACAACAATTGATGACCTCCAGCAGACAGAAGTGACAGCATCTGAATATAAAGCATTCCAATGTACTGGTTATCACGATTGGATTGCCTCTGGACAGCACCACCGTAGTAACTGGCTAACCTTTCCATCTCACCAAGAAGCCGCTGGTTATTGCCTAAAAAGTCCTCGCGGAACGTCTCTGCTGCACGCTTTGCGCAACCAAGTTGGTGCATATGGAGTCTCTCTCCGGGAGACGCTAGATGAATATTATGTGGGTTTTCCCCAAAATCAAGATCATAAAAAGCGTTGCCGTTATGTACACCATGGTGAGAAATGTTTTTGAAATACTGTTCAACATTCACTCCTTCGCCAACCATTGGAGCAGTAAAATCAGATATATTCCAGAGCCGAATGGATTGGTACTCTTCCCCATTTTGGTGCTTAGACACTTGCATGTTACCAGATTGAACTGAAACAGGAACCTTCAAAACATTCACACGAGCGTTAATACCAAGTGCTCTGGGACAATTGCAATGCCTACAGATCATCTTTGAATTCGACGTTTGATAATGACCACAAAGTTGGTCGTGCTGGGGAGTATCACCTATGAAATAAGCAACCGCAAATTTCATTCGAACCGACCATTTCTTCTTGTTCCACGGCAAATTAGACCATTCAATACCATCCGTTAGGTTGCAGGCATCTTTCAAAGATGAAAGAGCCAAACGAAGGCCAGAGTGAAGATTGTTCACATTGTCAATTGATTCGGCACCTTTATCACCAGGACATGTTGGGTGATAGTATATAGCCTCCCACGCATCCGGCCGGGAGTTTCGAGTTAGGGTGTTGAATATACCAAGAGTCATGTTCAGTGGGGTAAGAGTGGTTTGACAACTATTGTCAATTGCAATTCCATCCATGTAGAGAATAATAGGAACCAGAATTTCATTCGATCCAGATTTGCATCTCTTCTCCCAAGTGTTGATCCACCATTCACCGTGATGCAGTTCGTCAATATCAATATTCCCTTGAAGTTCTGGATAACGGACTGGTAAGGTGGGGTCTTCAGCATGGGGGAATGACAGATTATCTTCCTTCACCAAAGTCACATTTGTTAATAGGGAATGAAGTGCTTTTTGGAACGACCGGACGTAGATTTGTTTGCGACTGGAAACATCAGCATTCTGTGATTTCTTAGAACACCAGTCAATAAGATGAGCTTCTATTCTACAATTTTGTTTCATGCTTACCCCGTTAATATTTACTCGCCATTTAATTTTTGTTATTTTCCACACGAAACTCATCTTTTGTAATAATATCCTCTATGTACACTGATATTGTCGTAGCGTTGATACCATTTTCTGAACAAATATACAAGCTTCTTGATAACCAGCAATGTATTCTGTTATGTTGCTTTCACAATACTCACACTACATTTATCGAATATCAAATTCCAACAACCATATTTTTGTACTAATAAGAAAATATTTTATCTGCATTTGCAATACTCTCCGACATTTTACAATATTCACGCTACGCTTATCAAATACGGAAATACAACAAACATATTTTGTAACAAATACGAAAGTATTTTATCAGCCTTTGAAATTATCTTGTTTATTGTATTATATTCGAACAGAAGACCCGGAACAATATTGTGCTAACCATAAAATAATAATGAACTAGCCGTTCTACTATTGATGTTGATATCATCAATTACTCTTGTTCGTTTTTATTGTATTCCATGAAAAATTTGTAGTCCTCATCATCTTCGCCTAGAATCTCAACCAAGGTACATTTTCGCTTCCGTGTTTTTCCCTCTTTGTTCTCCTCCTTATCTTGTTGTTTACGATTACCATTTTGCTTTTGGTACATTTTAAGTATTTCCGTCTCTAATTCTTTTGACTGTTGTTCCTCCCTTCGTTCTTCTAATTCACTTACTAGGTATTCGTAAAGATCTTGTCCCTCGTTACTCCACCCCTCCTTATTTCCAGACTTACCGTCAGTGAATTTTTTTCTCAACCTCGTGCCCTTTGTTGTAATTAGCCACGAGTCGTAGTCGTTGTAAAGGAAAAGCAATGCAAAAGCTTCATCGCTTGGGGTGAAAATGTTACTGATTGTCATTCTGACTGATTTTCTTTTGAAGTCTGTCTGTTTTGGTGACACCGCTCCCAGAATTCTTTTCATGAAGTATTTGAATTCTGGTGAATTTTTCCGCCGATAGTCATCGTGCAATTGGTACCTATTTTCTGAGTTAACGTCTTGGGTGTCCGTGATTAGAACCGTTCCTGGGAAACTATCTGGTATCAGGTTGTTTCTTTTATCGTCTACGTGTCAGTGTTAATACGACCAAAATGTTAGAATGGCTTATGAACGATTGCATGCCGGCAATCATCTTCTTGTTGGTTGCGTACCTTTGTAGTTTTTCCTGCCAAGAGTTTGAGCATTGTGCCTACACGCAGTCACTGCTCGGCAATAAATTCCACTCCATTTTTGGTCTTTTATATCGATAGTATTTGGTATTTCATTGTTATTCACTTGTTTTACAATTTTGAATATCGTCGCCTTCACGAATGTAATCTCTGGCGGGAATTTAAATTTCCTGAATGCTTTTTCTTTGACGTGTTTGACAATGTTGTTTTCCAAGTTATCGTTATCGGATTCTTTTGTTGTATGTAGAATATTTCTGTTGCTACTGTTGGTGGTTGTATATGTTTGGCTATCGTTTGTGTTTGTTCGGTCACTTCCCGATACACTGCTGTTTGGGCTGTTTGGGTTATTGGTAACAAAGGTTCTACCTGTCACCGGACTGCAAATAGTACTCAGTTCCACCATAATTTTTTTGTTAACTCGTGCACATCAACTTACCGTTTTTTCCTTTGATTGATTTGGGGCGCTATTTTTATGATAATAATGTTGTTTGTAGGAATCGTTTGGTAATTTTTTTCATTCCTACTGTACACACTGTAAGCTCTTGATTTACTGTCTCCAAGGAATAGTAGCTGTATTTGAACTAATTGTACTATCTGTGAGTGTTGTTCTTGTACTGTCGCCTGCCTATCTTATTTTCGAGCGTGCCGTGATATTCTGGAATGTGGAGTCCTCAAAATTTTGGTGCGGACCCGAACATTTTGATCTTCCCTACCCTACCGTACTTACCCTACGGTACCATATCATTCCTTATTTATTTATCTACTTATTGTTTTTCAATTTTCTGCAACGGCGTTGCAGTAAATTCTATATTTTGGGTGGTTGACACTCCCCCCTGAATTAATTATGGAATGGATCACAATTTGTAGGTTAAACGGAGGGAATTTTGTTGTTGTTGTTTTGTTGCTTTCTGATGAGTATTTTTTTTGAATGTATCGATTTTTTAAGGTGATATTTTACATAATTTCCGTTCTATTTTTTGCACTTAATTTGTACCGGTGATACCTTCGATATTGTCATGGTTTTTTTTTGTAATGGAATCCTTACAGAGTTGCAGAGTTAGTGTTTCACGCGTCCCCATGCTCCACAAGGAACGAGATAGTTGTTATATTCCTCTAAATCTTCTGGCGAATTCCAACGTTTTTCGTAAAGACTTAGCCATTTCTCAATTTTCCACTCGTTTTCGTCTTGTTCGCTCTTTTCCCCCCTGTTTGTCACTTCTTTTACTTTCCGTTTTTTCTTTTTTGACTGTTTTCTTGCTTTGTTCATGAACAAATCCCACTTATGTTTGGTACATTTTTTTCCGTGTTTTTGTTATTTATGTTCTCTTCTTTAATTGGCGGCAATATTTCTTGTGTTGAGTACCACTCATTATCGTCTTTTGATCTGCAATACCATTCCAAAATGTCAGTTTTGATGATTGCCTCATTCGTCATTTTGCGCCAGTTGTTGAACCAAATGTACGTCATACAAGGACGGTTCCCAGGGTGGTAATGTATACATTCTTTTATGTGTTCTCTTGCCTCCGGTGTCAGATTACTCCATTTTTTTGCCGGGAAAGTACGACCGTCTTGTATCATTCTCTCTCGTTCTATTGATTTTACTTCCGGTCCAATACCCACGTTGTCGTAGCACTTAATGTCTTCCGATGTTTTCAATGCGGGATAACCACATGTAATGTATGCAAGAATGACTCCCATTGCCCATACATGGTCCATCCCGTCAGTGTTCCCTTCTTTGTAGTCGGGAAATACTTCCTCGGTTATGTACTTGAAGCATTGTTCCCAAATGTTCAAAGCTTCGTCCTCCTCGAAATGTCCTTTTTTGCTGTTGAGTCTTTGTCGCACTTCTTCTATCTTCTGGCATCCACTAAGGATTGTGTTAACCAAGTGTCCGTTTTTGGCACACAAGGCATCAAATCCTGTTTCGAAATGATATAGAAACGGGTTTCTGTCGTTGTTTACGTCATCGTGGTTTAGCTCATGCATCTGTTTGTTGTAATCCTTGGACAAGACAGTACCCCGGGTTGGCACAACTGTTGTTTTGTGTGTCGGTTTAGGTGTTTTGTTTTTCATTTTCCTGTTATTTCCCATTTGTAACGCAGTCATGCAACTATTTGTACCACAGTACACCTAACGTTCATACTCCAACGCCAAATCATAAAGTTGGTATTTGTTGTTTTCTCCAGGCGTTGTAACTTTCAGTTTTTGGTTGTGGCTGCTTTTTCCCAAACACGCATCATTCTTACTATTGTTACGTACCGGTACCAACACTACGACGGTGCACATAAATAGTCTGATTCAAAAACCGACAAGCTTTAAGTAGTGTAACTTTCCTCATCTGCATGCGATTGGTTCTTGATATATCGTAGAGATGAACGTGTCCGGTGGATCGATACCTCCATAGAGATGTGTACAAGATGTATTCTTCGTATTTCCTTGGTACTATTTTTTTAATATTGTATTGGTACGATGCACATAAATTGTCTGACTCATAAACAGACTAGCCTTAAGTAGTGTAACTTTCCCCCTTTGGATATGATTGGTTCTTGATATACCGGTAGAGGTGAACGTGTCCATTGGATTGATTCCCCCGCAGACGTATGTCCAAGGTGTGTCCTACGTATTATTTTTGTATAAATTTTTTATTATTGTATTGGTACGGTGCACACCAATTATATGGTTCAAAAACTGACTAGCTTTATGTAGTGTAACTTTCCCCAATCATATATGATTGGTTATTGATATAGTGGTGAACGTGTCCAGTGGATCGATTCCTCCGTTGAGTTCTGGTGTACCAAGGGTAGTCTCCGTAAATTTTGGTTATTAGTTTTTTGATTTTTGTATGAACAAGTAACCAAATTAGTGTTTCTCAGTTACTTTTTGAGTGTCAAAGTGTGTTCTTTTCTGAAATGTTTGGATGAATATTGCTCATACTATGGATTGGGGAGACTATGTAACCATATTTGACAAGTCACAGCCTTATATTTTAGTCATTATGAATTTTCTAATAATGTTTGTCCCTGGCCATGCATGTACCACAATAATGATTCCTACTCAGTTTTTGAGTGCAAATGTGTGGCATTGACTGCAATTTCAGGATGAATAGTGTTCATACTATGGATGGGGTACACTACAAAACAAACTGGACAAGAAGCAGGCTGATACTTTAGTCATTATGAATTTTAGAATAATGTTTGTCCCTTGACATGCATGTACCAAAATACTGAGTCCTAGTCAGTTTTAGAGTGGAAATGTGTGGCATTGACTGCAATTTCAGGATGAATATTGCTCATACAATGGATGGGGTACACTGTGAAACAAACTGGACAAGTGTCTGGCTGATACTTTAGTCAGTAGGTATTTTAGAATAATTTTTGTACTTGGACATGCATGTACCAAAATAGTGAGTCCGAGTCCGTTTTAGAGTGCAAATGTGTGGCATTGACTGCAATTTCAGGATGAATATTGCTCATACAATGGATTTTGTACACTGTGAAACAAACTGGACAAGAAACAGGCTGATACTTTAGTCATTATGAATTTTAGAATAATGTTTGTCCTTGGACCTGCATGTACCAAAATACTGAGTCCTAGTCAGTTTTAGAGTGGAAATGTGTGGCATTGACTGCAATTTCAGGATGAATATTGCTCATACAATGGATGGGGTACACTGTGAAACAAACTGGACAAGTGTCTGGCTGATACTTTAGTCAGTATGTATTTTAGAATACTAATGTTTGTCCTTGGACATGCATGTACCAAAATAGTGAGTCCTAGTCAGTTTTGGAGTGCAAATGTGTGGCGTTGACTTCAATTTCAGGATGAATATTGCTCATACTATGAATGGGGTGGTAGACTATGAAACAAACCGGACAAGAAACAGGCTGATACTTAGGTCAGTATGAATTTTAGAATAATGTTTGTCCCTGGACATGCATGTACCAAAATGGTGATTCCTAGTCAGTTTTAGAGTGAAAATGTGTGGCATTGACTGCAATTTCAGGATGAATATTGCTCATACTATGGATGCGGTAGACTATGAAACAAACTGGACAAGAAACAGGCTGATACTTCAGTCAGTATGAATTTTAGAAAAATGTTTGTCCCTGGACATGCATGTACCAAAATAGTGAGTCCTAGTCCATTTTAGAGTGCAAATGTGTGGCATTGACTGCAATTTCAGGATGAATATTGCTCATACTATGGATGGGGTAGACTATGAAACAAACTGGACAAGAAACAGACTGATACTTTAGTCATTATCAATTATTACTTTTAGAATAATGTTTGTCCTTGGACCTGCATGTACCAAAATAGTGAGTCCTAGTCAGTTTTTGAGTGCAAATGCGTGGCGTTGACTGCAATTTCAGGATGAATATTGCTCATACTATGGATGGGGTACACTGTGAAACAAACTGGACAAGTGAAAGGCTGATACTTTAGTCAGTATGAATGTTAGAATAATGTTTTTCCCTGGCCATACATGTACCAAAATAGCAAGTCCTAGTCAGTTTTGAGTGCAAATGTGTGGCATTGACTGCAATTTCAGGATGAATAGTGTTCATACTATGAATGGGGTAGACTATGAAACAAACCGGGCAAGACACAGGCTGATACTTTAGTCAGTATGAATTTTAGAATAATTTTTGTCCCCTCTGTACATGCATGTACCCAAATAGTGATTCCTAGGCAGTTTTCGAGTGCAAATGTGTGGCATTGGCTGCAATTTCATGATGAATATTGCTCATACTGCTAGTCATTTTGTTTGTGCAAAAGTGTGTCATTAGAGACAATCATTACAGGATGAATATTGGTCATCAAGACGCATACCATGGTTTTGTTCTTAATTATGAAACAGAATTGACCAGAAATCTATGACTTATACTTGAGTCAGTTTTAAAATTTATTAGTCCTAGTAATATTAGTTATGTTTATGATTGTGCGAATTAGGCTGCAATTTCATGATCAATATTTCTCATACTATTGATTGAATAAACTATGAAGGATAATGGATAAGTTACAAACGGATGCTTGCATTGGGTGTAACATAGTATGCCTCACTCATCCAATCTTGGAGGATTTGGTGGAACTGGTGCTGTACTCTGACCCGGTTTTGGTTGTGTCAGAAGATGACTCGGATACCTCCACATTTCCATCCGTCGGGTCACAAATCCCAACATCCTTGCTGTAGCATTTTACTAAATCCGATACTTTTTTAATGCGTCGAGGATTGGTTTCTTTCAGACCGGAAATCTTAAAGTATGGGCAAAATTTTTGTTGCTCCCCCGCCTTACCTTTGTGGAAAATACAGAAATAACCCGCCACTCGTTCATATTGGTTGTAGGAGCCGAAACAGTACCTATAAACTTCTCCAATTTCAACTGGTCCGTTTTTTTCTGGAGTGTAACGAACTTGTTCGTTTACTTCGTAAAGAGGATACATTATCTCTGGATCCTGATCATTCAACAGCACACATAACTCGAAACTACGTGTGGTTTCCTCTTCATTGATCTCGATAGGAAAAACTGGCAGTGTTACAACGGCGTTAAGATGACTTTTCGCAACATCTATAATCATTTCTTCGCTTACATTTGAACCCTTTTTTCACATGTTTTAGTCGTTGTGTCGGTCAAACCAGTATCCTTGGAATTACCCTTACTTGTGTCAATTCCTGATTCTTTAGATTGGTTGGGCTTATTTTTCGAACCCTTACCGGTAACTTTCGATCCACTAATGCTCTTTCTCCCCTCGTTGAGATTGTTCGTCTTGCCAACATTGCCACCGTCAACGTTATCATCCCAGGGTGGGATGAATCCACGCTTGGAATCATTTGTCGTATTGAGATTGAAAGTAACCCATCCTACCCGGTAGGTGTTATTTGATTTGTTGAACAATTTATTTGAACCTTGGATGTTTTAAAGCAATCCCAAGTTAGAAAGTCTGATGGTTTGTAAAAAACAAAGTCACGACCCTGGAGGTGTTCGAACGCCAGATTCAATTCTCCCGTTCCCTTTCCATAATTGTTGACAACCTTATCGTCCAAAAATTGAACTACAAGGTTAGCCGATGATAGATCATCCGACTTTTCCAACAAATATATTGCTAGTTTTTCTGTCAACGGGCTAAATATGGTACCCATTTCTGGAAGGTAGCTATACTGAATGAATTCTTCCACCCAAGTATGACGTTGGAGAACTTCCGGATCAATTACGAATATCTCACGGAACACGTATGGAATGTGTTCCATAAAAACTCGTTGGTGCACCTCTTGTTGTGAGTTAACATCGTATTGAAGGAATCTTGTAACACAAGTTTGATTCTTATGTTGTTCTTCCAATCCGGACAGTTCCAAAATACCTGTTACAAGTTCTTCTCGTTTATCGTCAAAATTGACATGGGCAAATTTGGTCTTACTCAGAACACATGCCGTCGGGAAAATGTACAATCGATCATTCCTTTGAAAATACGGAACACTTCCCTCCGTCGATTCGGTGACCATAGCTCCTTTTAGAAAATTCCTCTCGGTCAATACCAAATCTTCAATGGTTTCCATCACATGATCGTAACTGACAAATGATTGGTTATTGGTTTTGAAGACTTTTGGTATCATTTTCTCACAAATATTGTCAATTGAACAATCAAAGGACGAACCAACGCAGTCGACTTGAATCATTGATGCACATAGTACTTGAGAAATGAACAAATTACATGCTGTTTCCAACGAAACGACCACGTTTACCCCAAGCTTGTTCCCGTGGTGGACAAATTTTGTTATCAACCATTGATGCACCAAATATAGGATTCCTTTCGGCACCTTGAAATATGCCAGATCTATTTTTCCGGTGCCATGTTTGCATGGTGACAGGGTGACAAGGTCCTCATCGATATCGAAATGTATGTTGTAATATTTGGTGACCGTGTGCTTGTAGTGGATGACGTAGTGGAAAACCAATTGAGAATTGAGTGGTAATAACACTTTTCCCGTTTCCGGAATTTGCGTGTCCCCTTTTCGATGAGATCCTACTGGAACCCACTTCTCCCCAGAAAGTACCGTGGTGCCCAAGACGAATGAATTGTTAATTAATTCGGGTAAGTAATAATGATAAAAATCTTCGTGTGTCAAAACTTTGATGTCGAGGTGACCCATGTCAATGGTGGTAAAAATGTATTTCGCCTTCCCTTGAAAGCGTAACCAATATTCACGAATGAGCTCCTGAAAAGCAGTTTCTCGTTCCGTTATCTTCATCAACTTATTGTTTGACACAATAAGTTGTTTAAACTCGATGTTTTCTGTTGGTAAGGATTTTAAGCATTCAATACGCTGCTTCTTGAAATGTTTGTCTAAGTCCACCTGATTGCAGCTATGAGTCATTGAAACACGTAGAGAGGTCTTTGCCATAAGGCAGTCCAAGAAGTTCTTCATTGCTCTGACGTATGGTTTCAACTGACTGGGAGAACAATTGTCGCCTTTAGTATGGAAACACAAATCCTCAGACGAAATATCCGACCCGGGTGGATACTTCACATTCTTCATGTACCAAACCAATATCTCACGGTACATTATCATGTACTTCTTCATTGTAACGTAGTTGACGACGTTGCGCCCATAAATAGCATCCACGCCTGATGTGTCGTTAACATTCCGCAACAGTGACTCGAACCTATTTTACTTGTTCGCCATGTCGTAGTCATTGAATCGCTCGGTTAATTGCCTCCTGCTCAAAAATTTCAACACTCCAGTCACCCCGTTGTCAATTTCAAACAAAAATAAATCCACCATGACGTCTATTTGATGGGGAATAGGGCCTAAGTCACTTAAGGTGGTATTGGGTTTTTCTTCTTTCCCTTCCCCTTCTTCTTTTCCGCAGAGTTAGTAGTAGACATTGACTTCCTGAAATCTGGTGTAGGTTCGGATTCAATAATTTTGGATACAAGGTAAACCTTCGTCAACAATGCAGTGAAACATGTTGTAACCTCCAGACTGAGGTTCCTCACAAACTCCTCTGTTCCATATGACTCATCCTTCAAAGCCTTTCTAAGGTTACTAATTACTGCCTGTAGATGATCTCTTTGATCCGCATCATGTTTGTCAACACTATTGGGTGGTGGGTCTTTCAATCTACCCTTCTTACAACTTGACGTTTTCTTATTTGAATTTGGATTGGCCCCACGCTTGGGAGCACTATTAGTCGTAGGTGTCATTGGCAATGTAAAATGTTATCAGTATTTGAGACAATCTTTTTATTGGTTGAAAACAATGAGAATCACTGTTGTGTGAATCTAGTTTACCCGAGTTACGAGCAAACATTGAATGACAGAAGGATAGTACACCTTGAAAATTCTTTCACAAGAGATCACCGCTCACGTAGCGACGCGACAGTGGTAATCATCTCTCAAAAACCATTTCTCAAAAAACCGATAACGTATAAGGTGCCTGTAACTGTGTCATTGTTGTCGTAAAAACGTTCTACTACCACTAACCGGAAAAAGAGTTAAACAATATCGTCACAATTATTTGAGAAATAAAACCTGCAACGACCAACCCAAGGGCGGGGTTTTGTGGGTGAACCCCTTAAGATCAAAAAACCATTTTGTGTAATTGGAAACGCCGTTCCCGAAAAACGGAAAAAAGGGTTTTTTGGGTGAGATGAAGAAAAGAAAAAAAGAAACATTTTCCAATTTTGAAAATGGCCCCATCGCTGAATTGTTCCATTTTGTGTAGAAAAGTACAGTCCTATGAAACACCTAGTAGCGCTAAATAGGAAACAGGGCATTGGTTGTAACTCCGTTGGCAAAAAACAAATGGTACGATCGCTGAATTGGTGCAATTTGTGTAGAAAGGTACACTCGTATGAAACATCTAACGCTAAATACTAAAAAGGGCTTTTGTTGCAACGCCGTTGCAAAAAAAGGAAATTGATCCGATCGATGAATTGGTGCATTTGGTGGCGTAGAAAGGTAGTTTGGTATGAACTATACTATCGTATGAACCATATCACGCTAAATACAAAAAGACTATTGGTTGCAACGCCGTTGCATTAAAAAAAATAGAATTAACGGACCAATGTCATTCTTACGTTCGAATTACTACGTTGTAGTGTCATATGGCCCATATCACGGTAATTACAAACAGACCATTTGTTGCAACGCCGTTGCAAAAAAAAAAAAGAATATAATACTTAACGGACAAATGTCACTCTTACGTTCGAAGTTAGTTGTACTGTCGTATTTAGAAAAAGACAATTTGTTGCAACGCCGTTGCAAAAAAAAAAAGAACATAATAATTAACAAACCAATGTCATTCTTACGTTCGAAGTTCGTTGTACTGTCGTATGAACCATATCACACTAAATACAAAAAGACCATTTGTTGCAACGCCGTTGCAAAAAAAAAATAATAATAATGTTACTTACCAGAAAATGTATCAAACTGATGTCATTCTTACGTTCGAAGGTTGATACCAGTACTTAGCATAACATCTATCGAACCGTTGTCATTCTTACGTTCAAAGTTGGATTTAAGTACTAATTTGTACTTAGATTACAGTCAAAGTTTGTTGCTCACCAACTCGGGTCACTTTTACTTGTTGAAAATTTGTATTGTTTCAGTTACCGACAAACCTCATTTTCCAACTTATCTGAGTAGAGTGTTGTTGCTTTCCAACAACACTCCGTCCAAGAACGTGGGATCCGACCCTCTTCGTCACATGCCACATGCAACGATGTCACGAGCACAACGATCCGTTCTCAGATATTTCAGTCCGATATAACAGCCTTGTACTGCAAAAGAAGTAGAAAGCATTTGATTAGGGATTAGTTGCTGGAAAGATATTCTTGTTTGGACGGCCGCCTTACATAAACATCTTGAAAGCACAAAATCTGCATCAATTGCCTATATATCAACAGGAACAAGTCCCTGTTTTTCGTGACATAGGAATTACTACAAGTCTGCAAATCAACGGCAGCAGAAAGAACAAAGCCGGCAATAAGGTATCGGTGGCATCGGTAAAACAAATCAGAACACGCAACGGTACGAATGAGAGAGATCAACAACAATGATAATACTTCCTCCTTCATGGCTGATAATGTATTTCCTTACTTCTCTTTTTCTTCTCATTATCATAGGACAGTATCGGAGCAACGATTGGAAACAAGGGATTGGCAATCTTGAAAGCACAAAATCTGCATCAATTGCAAGGAATCGGTGGCATTGGTAAAACAAATCGGAACACGTAACGGTACGAATGAGAGAGATCAACAACAATGATAATACTTCCTCCTTCATTCCTGATAATGTATTTTCTTACTTGTATTTTTCTTCTCGTTGTCATAGGACCGTATCGGAGCAACGGATTTGAAACAAGGGATTGGCAACACCCAAAAAAAGGATACAACGAATCGACCGCGACACAGAATCGAAGTAAACACCTAATCGAAGGAAACAACAACGGCAACAACACAGCAACACCACCAATCAACAACAACAACAAAAGGAAGCAAAAGGTGTACGTTGATAGCATGTAGATTATATTATTCTGTTGTTATTATTTACTGTACTACATCAATAGATACTAACCCATTCTGTTCAATTATCATACCGAATATTTGAATATAATCGTTGACAACCTCAACAACTTGTTGGCAATTGGCAGCAGTGAGAGCAACAGCGGCAATCGGCAGCCACAGCGGCAGCGGCAGCGCCAAGCAGCAGCGAGAGCAACAGCGGCAATCGGCAGTGAGAGCAACAGCGGCAATCGGCAGCGACAGCCACAGCCACAGCGGCAGCGCCAAGCAGCAGCGAGAGCAACAGCGGCAATCGGCAGCGACAGTCACAGCGGCAGCGCCAAGCAATTGGCTGCGACAGCCACAGCGGCAGCGCCAAGCAGCAGCGAGTGCAACAGCGGCAAGCGGCAAGCGGCAAGCAGCAGCGAGAGCAACAGCGGCAATCGGCAGCGACAGCCACAGCGGCAGCGCCAAGCAGCAGCGAGAGCAACAGCGGCAAGCGGCAGCGACAGCCACAGCGGCAGCGGCAAGCAGCAGCGAGAGAAACAGCGGCAATCGGCAGCAACAGCCGCGAGATCAACAGCGACAAGTGTCAAGCAAAAAGCGGAAAGCAGCAAGAGCAACAGCGGCAAGCGAAAAGTGTCAAGCAAAAAGCGGCAAGCGGAAAGCAGCAAGAGCAACAGCGGCAACCAAAAAGTGTCAAGCAAAAAGCGGTAAGCGGAAAGCGGCAAGTGGAAAGCGGCAAGCGAAAAGTGTCAAGCAAAAAGCGGCAAGCGGAAAGCGGCAAGTGGAAAGCGGCAAGCGAAAAGTGTCAAGCAAAAAGCGGCAAGCGAAAAGTGTCAAGCAAAAACCGCACGGGCGAAACAACTAACGGCAACGAATCATTGGCTTCGAATTGCTACACGTACTCCAACCATGACGAGAAATCAGTTCTCGGACAGAGCTATGAAGCAAAAAAGAGATAGGAAACATGAGAAAAGAAGAAAGCAGAGAATGTCATCAAACTTTCTTAGGATTGCAGCACCGGTGTCAACGAGCCATAAAACTTATACAAAGTTGTCCGACATAAAACCAATGAAGAAGGAAAGGACGAATAGGCATAGTACTTGCAAAGATGGTGTCAGTACAATAGCGTTGAAAAACAAATACAGAACAACTGTGGTCAAAGGAAAATACATGGAGACAAACTGGGGTGGCAAAATAGGAGGAAAGAAAAAGTATGAACCGGAACAGGCTTTGTTGATAGATAAATTCGATACATTGGATAGTACAAAAGATGAGCATATTCTTGCGTTTGACGAGAATAATCCGTCGTTGCGCATTTTCGCAAAAGTTTCCAGAAAATTTGCCAAGCGACACCTTGCTACGAAGAATAATATGAAACTGTTAAGAGAGTTTGCTCCGGAAATTGTTGGATCCAAACCGACAGTTGCCAGAGGTCAGAAGCGCGGCAGTATCAACGATGATTATGCTATCATTGGAGTTAGACCAGAAAGATTGTCTTCCAACAATGGTGTGTACGTATTCAAAAGTCATGTGAAACAAAACATGAAACTGGAGCTGGAACAGACGACAGTGAGAATTGTGAAGCATATGCATCATAGTTTAACACACATTGAACCATTTGTTGAGGATGAAATGGATGTGTTGTCTCAGATTCTGACTCGTACGCAGCTCAATGCCATTGGGAAACAGGCGTTAGCTTTTTCGATTGGTCAAAATTACCATTCTCGATGCCATGTTGATGATGATATGAATTATACTCGTTTAACAGTCATAGCTCCGTCGGGAGTGCATGCTGACGAAGTGATTTATTATTTTGTCTTCCCAACGTACCGTATCAAAGTGCCGTTGCGATCTGGGGATACTCTGCTCTTTAATCCGTTAGTGTTTCATAGCTGTTCGAATCCGAAATACGAAGGGTGTTATATTATGAGCGCCTATGTATTGCGCAAAACTATACTAAGAAGTAATCCATTATAATAATAACTTGATACTCATGAAAAAAAATGTATGACTGTACCGTACTAGTACTATACCGTCCAAAATACTGGAAAAGGGCATTTGGTACAACGCCGTTGCAGAAAATAGAAAAACGCAAAATACGCATGAGAAGGGGGGTATGATTGTACCATACTAGTATACCATCCAAAACACGGGAAAAGGACATTTGGTAAAATAAAAAAATGCAAAATACACCTGAGAAGGGGGGTATGATTGTACCATACTAGTATACCATCGAAAATACGGGAAAAGGGCATTTGGTGCAACGCCGTTGCAGAAAATAGAAAAACGCAAAATACACATGAAAAGGTAGGTATGACTATACCGTACTAGTATACCATCGAAAATACGGGAAAAGGGCATTTGGTGCAACGCCGTTGCAGAAAATAGAAAAACGCAAAATACACATGAAAAAGGTGGGTAGAATTGTACAGTGGTAGTATACCATCGAACATACGAAAAAACTGATTTCCTGAAACAACATTGTTAAATATGAACAATTCACTGCAACGACGTTGCGATACTGGAAAAATGAAAAAAATGGAAAATCCATTTATGTACAATTCAAGTCATGTGCTGTTTTCACCATCTCGTACTATTGATTGTAAATCCTTCTTTTCCAGTGAAGCCATTGTCTCACAGAAATTAAACAACCATTGTTCACGATTACCCAGCACAAAATATTGGTCAGGACTACCATGGTTTCTAACAACGGCAGCTTCGGACTCAATGGCGTTGCAGTCGAACAAATACAATTTGTTCCGAAGCTCACCTAGCTTTACCAACGCATGATGGTGTTTTTTTCCTTTATCCCTCTTGCTCGGTATGGGGTCTGCAGAAACAAAGCAACGAGCGACAGCATAATAACCATCGTGCACTAATTTGAAACCACTAACAGAGCTACCCACTGGGAAAGGACCTTCGAGGTAAAGCAGGCACAGAATCTGACATGGATAAACTTTCAGTCCACGTCCATCAAGGAGGTCGAGTTGAAAATTAGCCCAATCGTACCATACATTGGACAATTGTCCAGAATCAGACTTAAACGATGGGTGGGCACGAAACAATAATTTCATCTCGCAAGATTTGTCATACCTCTTGTGCTCCGTGGTTCCAAAAACCTTGCTGCTGCCCACAGCCGGTAGGACCATGTCACAACAAAATTTGAGAACATCAGATGGAAACCAGGGTAAACTTGAGTTTTTTTTTCATCCCACTTCATGTAAGGGAGACCATTCATCACACCAATCCAAAAAGAAGACCCACCTGACCAACCACCCTCCTTAGGATGATTTGGTCCGGTTACGGGTCTATGTTCGAACAAATCAAATTCACGGTCAAGTCGATCAATAGTTCGATACTCCATCACTCGGTTGCAAGTTTGCTTGATAAGTGTGGACTTGTTTCGTTGAGTTCTCTTAGCAGGAGCCTTCACTTCAGTTTTATGATTGCTCTCACTTGCGGCAGAGGCCCACCCAGTTGGAGGACCAAATAATCTCATGTACTGTGATAAATGAAAATACATGTGATTCTTCACCAGATTGTTACCCTCTCCCTTACTTCGTTGAAGATTGTTATTTATACAGTTAATGAAAAGAACAACCATTTTGTCCACATTCAAAACACCTTTCTTGTCTTGTTTGAAAACCTCGTCAAACGTTCCAGCATACTTTAGGAACTCTTCCATACCCAACAACAACTCAATGGCGGAAATACGTCGGTCAATTTCCTCTTCACACTTTCTGCTCTTGTTCTCAAGATTGGAAGGAGTCTTTCGAGACAACAACAATTGATGACCTCCAGCAGACAGAAGTGACAGCATCTGAATATAAAGCATTCCAATGTACTGGTTACCCTCCTTCTTCGCTGTATGTATTGATTCTGAAAAATTGGTTTGTGGGAAGTCACGATCGGATTGCCTCTGGATAGCACCACCGTAGTAACTGGCTAACCTTTCCATCTCACCAAGAAGCCGCTGGTTATTGCCTAAAAAGTCCTCGCGGAACGTCTCTGCTGCACGCTTTGCGCAACCAAGTTGGTGCATATGGAGTCTCTCTCCGGGAGACGCTAGATGGATATTATGTGGGTTTTCCCCAAAATCAAGATCATAAAAAGCGTTGCCGTTATGTACACCATGGTGAGAAATGTTTTTGAAATACTGTTCAACATTCACTCCTTCGCCAACCATTGGAGCAGTAAAATCAGATATATTCCAGAGCCGAATGGATTGGTACTCTTCCCCATTTTGGTGCTTAGACACTTGCATGTTACCAGTTTGAACTGAAACAGGAACCTTCAAAACATTCACACGAGCGTTAATACCAAGTGCTCTGGGACAATTGCAATGCCTACAGATCATCTTTGAATTCGACATTTGATAATGTCCACAAAGTTGGTCGTGCTGGGGAGTATCACCTATGAAATAAGCAACCGCAAATTTCATTTGAACCGACCATTTCTTCTTGTTCCACGGCAAATTAGACCATTCAATACCATCCGTTTGGTTGCAGGCATCTTTCAAAGATGAAAGAGCCAAACGAAGGCCAGAGTGAAGATTGTTCACATTGTCAATTGATTCGGCACCTTTATCACCTGGACATGTTGGGTGAAAATATATAGCCTCCCACGCATCCGGCCGGGAGTTTCGAGTTAGGGTGTTGAATATGCCAAGAGTCATGTTCAGTGGGGTAAGAGTGGTTTGACCACTATTGTCAATTGCAATTCCATCCATGTAGAGAATAATAGGAACCAGAATTTCATTCGATCCAGATTTGCATCTCTTCTCCCAAGTGTTGATCCACCATTTACCGTGATGCAGTTCGTCAATATCAATATTCCCTTGAAGTTCTGGATAGCGGACTGGTAAGGTGGGGTCTTCAGCATGGGGGAATGACAGATTATCTTCCTTCACCAAAGTCACATTTGTTAATAGGGAATGAAGTGCTTTTTGGAAAGAGCGGACGTAGATTTGTTTGCGACTGGAAACATCAGCATTCTGTGATTTCTTAGAACACCAGTCAATAAGATGAGGTTCAAACCCATCGTCTTTTATTTCAGGCACAGTTGCGGAAATCTCAGTCATAACACTTGCCCTGGTCTTTATGAGATTGCATTTAGTCCATGAAAATAAATTAAGCTGCTCGGATTCAATAGCCCATTCATACAATTCCTTCTTGGCAACTAATGGTATGCTATGATTCCGCATGATTTTCATTAACTTGATCTTGACCTTCAATTCGTCAGATATGTTCCTCCCTACATTGGGTGTCGTAATTAATAGCGTGTTTGAAGCCCGATGGGACTCGTCAACATCAATGTTGATGCCTTCTTCATCATTGACAATCGAAGAGTGGGGGGCCTCTATGATCTCACTTCCTTCTTCCTCATCGTCATTGTTAGGAAAGAAAAAATTGTCATCGGAGACAGAATCATTGTCATCGTCTATGTTTGATAATTCCTGACCAATCAAGGCACGCCCAATCGATTCGACAGAAGGGTCATACATAACTTGATTGTCGAGCAACTCTGGTAATGCGCTGTCACTACTCTGTGGACCATTACGGGTGTTCGTTAGACCTAATTGTTGACTAACATCCTCAAGGTTCTTCCTCTTTTTTCTAATGAATATGCAAGATGCAAAATCTACTAGCCCCGAAGATTGCTTGAAATAAGAATAGCATGATGCGTCATTCACAATATGGTCCCAAAGACTGGGAGAAACAACTACTCCCATTTTCTTTCTTTGTCGCGCTGTAAACAAGGGGGGTTTCTGCTTCTTGGTAACCTTCTTCTTTCCCCTACCTATAGTGATCAGAGGAGAGTCACGGTAGCAACGTACACAATAAACCTGATATTTAGGTGTCGTCACCATCGTTAGTACGATAGCCAGTAATAACAATAGAAATGAGGAAACAATTGAGATTGAAAAATTGCGACCATGCACTGTTTGTTTCAGGCATAGAATTCAGTAACATGCCACTAATTCGGAAGCAGATGCCAGTGGGGTAGGAAAATACAATGTGCATCAAAATATTATGAGTTCGACATTAATTTCAATAAATAGGGTGAAATTACAAAGGGGGACCAGTGGAGTTCGACCCAAATATGCGCGTGATTCCGAAAGAACCCCGAATCTCGTTTGTTTGACGCCCCTCCCTTCTCCAGACTTTGGAGAAGACATCCACAGGTTCAGAATGACTCAGAACCTAAACTGGCTACCAAATGTGTCCAATGTCGATGCCTTACGCGCACTCCAGCAGCCTACCCCCCCCCCCCCCCCCCGAGTGGGCGCCCCTCCAGCTGGCGCCACTCCAGCTCCGAGTACAGGGGGGGGGGGGGGGCAATTGTCAGAATAGAGATGATCAGCTGTACAACCCCACCAGAGATCACCGCTTCTCCGATCCTTCCAATCCCATCAGCGCCAGAATCAAGAACAAGAGCAACACCATGAGATCTGTCATCTCCTCCATGAAAGCCAAAGGCAAACCCCCCATCAAACGCCCAGATGGCCGGGAACGCTGCCACTCCCCGCACATCCGGGGCAACTGTTTGACTGGCTGCAGGCACCTTTATGACCACTCAGCCACCACATGTGAGGAGCAAGACCGTCTCTGGGAGTGGTGCCAAGAAGCCTATACGGCCTGATCGCTCGGCAAGCGCCATTGACTCAGCGAAGAGCCCTCCCTTCTCACTCAATTTGCCACGGGGGCCACTCCCCACCCCTCCTCTCAGCGCCTTCACCTTACCCTCCAGCTCGCCAAGAGGACCACCTGTTTCCCATTCCCATCCCTTCGATTCGCCACGCGGGCCACCAGCCTCCATCCTGCCAAGCTGACCACCAATGTGCCATCAACCCCACATCTTCCCCAACCACCCCCTCCCCACCCCTTTTCCTTCCCTGCAATACCCACGCCCACCGCCTCTCCCCAGCCTTTCTCCGTCCCAGAGATTGCCCCGCCCCCAGCCCAATCCTCTCCCTGCCTTTCCCCTTGCCCTCCCCGGCGATCCCCCTGTCCACATCCATTCCCACTCCCACCTGACCTAGGTAAGCCCTCCGCTTGAGTTGACCCGATTGTCCCCCGCCCCCTGTATGAACCAGTTTTGGTCCCCTCCCACCCCAGCACCATGCTGGCCCCTCCACCCAGCCCCGCGCTGGCCCCTCCACCCAGCAACATGCTGGCCTCTCCACCCGGCAACATGCTGGCCTCATCACCCAGCACCACGCTGGCCTCTCCACCCAGCAACATGCTGGCCTCTTCACCCAGCCACGCGCTGGCCTCTCTACCCAGCGCCGTACGGGGCCTCCCCAGCAACGTGCTGGCCTGCACCGGTCTGGCCTCCCCACCCCGCACCCGTCTGGCCTCTTCCAGCGCCATTGCGCCCCCCCGTGCCTGGATCCCAGCCCCAAGTCACTGCACCCCTCCCCCTAGTTACTACAGGCAACGCGCCCCTAGTCACTCCCTCCGCCTACCCCATCGACCGGCTGGACGTGCACATCAACTGGACTATCAATGTCTACAACAACAGCACTAGCTGGGGGGACTTCATCCGCACCATCCGCGGACAAGGTGACATCCACCCAGATGTGGGTAATATCCCCCATCCAGTCTGTCACCTCTTAGACCACTTTGGGACAGAAGGCACACCTGCCTCCATGACCGGACCCCCTTGGGACCCTGCCAGGATTGCCGGGGCCCTCGCCAGGGGGCCTCACCAACCCTCCCACCAGGGCATTGACTTCCTGTGGGAAGAATATGCCGACATGATGGACAAGCAGCAATAGACTATCCTCCCAGCCAGCCTCATCCAAGACCTTCCAAACCTCTGGCTGAGTCCACTGGGGCTAGTCCCACAGCGGGGGCGCCAACCCTGCATGATCTCTGACTACACCTATTCTGAGGTCAACCAAGACACCATCCCTCTAGCCCCAGCAGAAGCCATGCAATTTGGCCACACACTTCCCCAGCTCCTCACCAAGCTGCACCGCGCCAACGACCGGTTCGGTTCAGTGTACATGTCCAAGATTGACCTAGCTGATGGGTTCTACAGGGTCCAGTTGAAACCAGAAGACACCATGAAGCTAGGAGTTCTGTTCCCCTCCAGGATGGGCGAACCTTCCCTCATTGGCATCCCCCTAACAAACCCTATGGGGTGGAAATCTAGTCCTCCAAACTTCTGTGCCTTTACTGAAACCATTGCCAACCTGGCCAATGCCACTCTCTCCACAGGGCTGGCAGCGGCCAGATGCACCCCCCCCATCGACTGGATATCCCCTCTGAAGCCACACCAGACGCGCCCCCAGCTCCCACAGTAGCCCCGACGCTGCTTACGCCGCTGCTTACGCCCCCTACTTGTAGTACCACCCCCAGCAAAACTCCCATTCGATATTGGGATGTCTATGTGGATGACTTCTGTGGCCTTGCGCAAGGCAACCAATGGACCCGGCGCGCCGTCAAGCAGGTGCTCTTCCAATCTCTGGACCAAGTCTTCCGCCCACTTGCAGCCTGTGACACCCCCTTCAGACAGGAACCAGCTTCACTCAAGAAAATGCTCCAAGGGGATGCCACGTGGACCACCAAGAAAGTCATTCTCGGCTGGCTCATTGATTCCATCACCAAAACCATCAGCCTTCCTCCCCATCAAGTGGCCTGGCTACAGGAGATCCTGCATTCCATCACACCCACCCAGCGCCATGTCCCAATCCAATAATGGCACCAAGTTCTTGGCGAACTTAGGTCTATGGCGCTAGCCATTCCGGGCTCCATTGGCCTCTTCTCCATCCTCCAAGAAGCTTTCCGACACCAAGACCCTGGCAGGCGGCGCATCCGGCTCACCAAACACGTCCACAGCTTCCTCAGGGACTTTCAATGGCTGGCCTCTGATCTATCCAACAGGCCTACTTTCATTGCAGAACTAGTTCCAGATCCCTTCCCTGCCACCATGGGCGCTTGTGATACCTCCGGGTCTGGTATGGGGGCATTCATTTTGTGCCCCTCCCCAATGGCGCCATACAACCTATCTTGTGGCGGCATCCCTTCCCCCAGTGGGTCTCCTCCCAGTTAGTCACCTTTGACAACCCCAATGGCACCATCAACAACAGTGACCTTCAGCTCGCTGCTTCCATTGCCCACAATGATATCTTGGCCCAGGCCGCCTGCATCCAATCCAGAACCACCCACAACTGCTATGACAACACGGCAGCTGTCTACTGGCAAAGGAAAGGCACCATCACTACCACAGGGCCTGCAGCTTACCTCCTTCGCATTCAGTCCCTGCACCAGAGACTCCACCAATATGTCCCCGCCCTCAGAGATTACATCCCTCGCCCTGTAAATCATCTGGCAGATTTGCTCTCTCGATCTCCCCTCTCTGACACTGCCCTCCTCCATCATTTCAACACCACCTACCCCCAGGACTTGCCCTGGATCTTATGTCCCCTCAGGCCTCCCATGCATTCTGCTCTGACCTTGGCTCTATCCAGAAGACCATGCGCGCTTCAGTCACTGAACTCTATGCCAAGCGCAACGATGCCCATTCAAATCAATGGGTTCAATTCTGTTTGTCTCAAGGCTTTGACCCAACCCTCCAATCTGTTACAGATCCAATCCCCCTCCTCCAGGTCTTTGCAAAAAGACTCCATGATTCTCCTGTAGCCGCAAGCCCGTCAGATCTCGCACAGTATCGGACACCCTCAGGTCAGTGGGTCAGATGCTGGCCCGCTTGGGGGCCAAAGACTCAAAAACCAACTCAACCGGCAGTCTTGACTTCCGGCTAACTGCCCAGTTCAAGGCCTATGCCAAACTCGACCCAGCCCCTTGCCGGGTCAAACCAGTCCCAATCACCCTTGTCATGCATGTGCTGCGATTTGCATACCATGACTACCCTTCCCCATCCAGATAGGCTATTGCCAACATGATCTGCATAGCCTTCTTCTTCTGTCTCCGCCCTGGTGAGTACACTGGTACTACCAGGGATGATCAAACCTTCCACCTAAAGGAGGTCTCCTTCTATCTGGGCTCCAAAATTGTCCACCATGATGGCCCTGCACATGAGCTTCTTGCTGCTACCTCTGTTACCCTCACCTTCACCACACAGAAGAATGGGGACAAGGATGAAGTAGTGGCTCACGCCAGGAGTGGTGACTCCCTCTGCTGCCCTGTGGCAGCGTGCGCTCGCAAGGTACTCCATCTCAGGCGCTGCTGCACTAGCATCCACCCCTTCAGCCCATCCCTCAAGCTGGCCACCAGTTACTTTGACAATGGGGTACTCACCCTCGTTCGCGCAGCAACTGTCACTTCCTCCATGTGAGTCTATGCCCAGACCCTCTACAGCACAACAGGCATCTCCCCTGTAGCAATCTCTGCCCGCTCCCTTCGAGCAGGAGGGGCTATGGCCCTGCTCCAGGGCAAATGTGATTCTAACGGCATCAAGCTCCTCGCAAGATGGCACAGTGATTGCATGATGAGATACTTGCATCAACAGTCCCTCCCCATCTTCAAGAACATTGCCTCTGCAATGTTCAATAATGGAACATACTCCTTCCTGCCTGACAAATGGGTGCCGGCTTTGGCCCCCACTCCCCCTGGCAGCTCTCTCTGATCCCCCTCTGGGGAATCTTCCTCTCTAAATACTCCATGATGATTCTCCCACCCTCGCTGTCCTCCATGCCCCCTTCAGGTTCATCTCCAGCCAGCTCCCACCCTGTGGCCTATGGCCCACTGGCAGAAAAGGCTTAACAGCCAAAGCTGTGCGCCGGTGTGTGGGCAAAGCAAGGGACCGGACCAGCCTGCAAAAACTAGCCACAGGCTGGCACTTCCCGGATCCCCCTCTAGCATTGCTTAATTCCCACCTATGAACTATAAACACTGCACATCCAGTACTACAAGTAGGTAGGCTACTGAGGCTATCACAAACGTAGTGAGTGATAGTTGATGTAGCGGACCAAATGTAAGGAATGGTAGTGCCGGTACGAACTCTACGATCACTCCTCACTGCATGCAGCAATCGAACTGTAAGCAGCAAACGGCTGTAAGCAGCAAATTACAGGCAAAGCACCAACAAGCCCGCAAAGGATTCCTCCAGCAAGAACCAAGCCTACAGCTCACTCTTTTTGCTCCTAAAATGATTAGTAGTAGAATAAGTAAAAGGCCCACCACGCCCGCCCGCAGAAAAGGCTTAACAGCCAAAGCTGTGCGCCGGTGTGTGGGCAAAGCAAGGGACGGAACCAGTCTGCAAAAACTAGCCACAGGCTGGCACTTCCTGGACCCCCCTCTAGCATTGCTTAACCCACCAACACACCTATGAACTATAAACACTGCACATCCAGTACTACAAGTAGGTAGGCTACTGAGGCTATCACAAACGTAGTGAGTGATAGCAAACCACGTGCTGCAGATTATTACGGTTCGTACCGTGCTACTGGTACTATTATATTATGTAATTTGAGTGATTCCCACCAGTGATAAAGTAATAAAAGTTTGCGACCAGACTAATAATTTTTTTCACATAGTAGTACATAGATTTATTAACTATTGAATATTTTGGCATTTTTAGTAACTGAATAAACAACGAATAAACACCAACGGAATCACTAAAATCAAATATTTCAGTCACCCAACGCACGAATCAACCATGTGCACCTCTTATTTTGAAATCATTAAGTGGTAAAAACCATTCCACTTAACACCAAAAATAAATAGTTTAAAAGGTACGAAGCACGATATCACTAAAAAACCATATCAATAAGTAAACACTAGAATCCCATATGTGTATTCAAAAGGATAAACATAACTGCCCGTGAGGAAACTACATATGGCTTTGGAGTGGGTCTCAATCAAGCAAAAGGCCCACCGATACTATAATTACTTAACAGCCTTGCTTGCAAAAATAGGCGGAATATGTGGGATTCCAAATTCCAAATTCACTCAGAATGAATAGTAGTTAATGAAAAATATTCATCCGTTGGGTGCGCCAAAAATCTGTTCAATCTATTCACTAGTGAATATTTTTTTATTACTTTGGTCTTTTATTACTTTATCACTGGAACCACTCATTACCCCTCCTCCGTTATGGTTGGCACGTGTCAACCCCTCTCTAAAGAAAAATTCGAGGCGCACCGAGAATTTTTCTTTAGATAGGGGTTGACTCATGCCAAACGACTCCGAGTAGTATCTGGGGAGCAACCTAAAGTAAACTCCTCCCCATATACTACGAGGAGGAGGAGGTTAAGGAGGAGGAGGGGTCTAGATTGGGGGGGGGGGGTTAATTTTGCTCTGGATTTCAGTGTATCCCCCCCCCCCCCCGAATCCCCCTACCCTGCGGTTCCACGTGTTGTATGTGTTCAAAAATACTAAAGTAATATTTCCCGATACTAAAGTAATTTTTGGAGACTTTCCCATGGAACGTCGCTTGTTGAGCAAGTGGATCCCCCTTGCCCGCAGTCCACCTTGTTGTATGTGTCACAAAACACTAAAGTAATTTTAGGAGATTTGCACACACAACTCCGTGTGTTACTTGTTTTTGGCTCAACACGGGTCACACAATTGATTCCTTGACACCGCTGTGTAGGATCTAGTAGAATCCCTACTACATCCTGGATTTTAAAAACCTTTTTGGCGGTTTCCCCATACAGTAGGATCTGGTAGGCTCCCACTACATCCTGGATTTTAAGAACCTTTTTCTTACTGGTCAAAAGTATTTTTAAGCATTTTATCATAAGCAGCTCCGGGTGTTGAGCAATACATATGGCAAAGAGGGAACTAGCTCACGGGATTACGTCACTTAAATGATGCTCATGGTTGCGTCAAATTTGTGCGATATATTCAAAAAAATCTGAAAGGGTTTGTTGCGCGCATCACAAAAAAATCTCCACGTATTTTCACATGCAACAATTTCAAGGAGGACTATTTTTGCACCAATAGTTTCAGCCCCAGTATTTATTAAATTCCTTTCGTGTCCAGAAGTACCAAAGCTACACGACGGTAGCTACGTCCGAGAACTGTTTCTCGACCCCCCGCGGGCTATCGCGCGCTATTTTTACAATTCTCGACCCTATTTTTTAAATTTCCTACCTTTTTAGGTCGCGTGTCTACTAAAATACCTCGCGCGTCGCACACCTTTACTTTTGAGACAATATCTCGTCACTCCTCAAATAAAATAACTATTTTAGGGTTAAGGATATCATATTCGTTTCGTGACAAGCACTATTTTGTGTACAACTTGTGCACGAATGACTTATTTCATTTTCTCAACATGTTTCCACCATACCGGTATAATGGGCTCCGACCCAAATCCTCCAACTCCAACTCAAATCCCAACTCCAACTCCATGTCAACTCCAAGTCGAATCCACCCCAGGCGGGCTATTGCACTCAAGGGTTTTGTTCGTGTTTAACGGCAGGAAGATCCGCTGTATTTTCAGAAGCTACACCGTTGGAATCGCCACTCCAATGTTGTTCACTCCTCTCAAATAACCCGCTTTGTGGATAGATGCTGCTGGTTACATTCGGATCGACTTGATCATTGCTAGTAGGATCGACGCTTTCAATTTTAACATTTGGATCATTTCTTTTTTCTTCACGAATCTTACGAATCATTTTTTGGTGTCGATTAATCTCTTTCTTGTGATAAACAACCATTTTCCAGTGTTCTTGTTCGAGATTGGCTGGGTGTTCCTGAATCACCTTTTGTAGTTTGTAAATTCCCTCCATGGTTGGTTCGACTGTCGATTGGATGATTAGTATTAGTAGTATCAGTAGAGTAGATTATCTATTCGAAGATTAGGTAGTAGTAACACCTAACACGTTGGTATTTGTTTTCCTCGTCGGAAAGATAATGAAATAATCAATTATAATGGTGAAGTACTAGCGAAAATAATGTATTACTAGTATCTACTAGTAATAACTCATGCAAAATAGCGTACTAGTTGGTTTTACCGGTACATGAAAGTCGGAATCAACTCGATCGTAATCAACAAAACAATTGTCCACGATTTCCATTTCGATAATCAACAACGCAATTGTCCACGATTTCGTACTAGTATCTACTAGTAATAACTCATGCAAAATAGCGTACTACGGAGTAGTTGGTTTTACGGGTACATGAAAGTCGGAATCAACTTGATCGCAATCAACAAAACAATTGTCCACGATTTCCATTTCGATAATCAACAACGCAATTGTCCACGATTTCCATTTCGATTCACATTTCCGTGCACCTTATGGAAGAACTGACGCGCCTGCCAACAAATGTTTGGAATAACTGATGGGATTGACCCGTCCGGCGCTGTGTATTAACCCTCTTAAGGAGTTGACTGTACGTACTGTTCACTACTAAACATATTGTACGAGGAATGTTGCAATCATCACTAAGTAGTAATTACTTTACTTTACGGACCATTTTTGCAATCGAAGTATGGTAGTAAGGAAATCTACCGTACAAGAAAACACATCACCCACAAAATAATACGCTTATTTAATTTTTTCCTTTCAACGATTCATCTTTTCGATCTCTGTCCTCTCGACCCATTCTACTGATATTTTCCTTCAAACAACTCAGCAACATCATGCCTCCTGCTATTAAAACCTCTCTTGTATTCTACTGCCGTGGTTGCTGGGATAAGAAAGGAAAAGATTCAAAGGATTTTTTAGGATATAAATCCATTTCAAATGGTAACTTGAAATACGTCTCCACCGGCCTAAGAAAACATCTCTGGCATAGAGATTCGTGCCGGGATTTCTACCATAGTCAGGGTCTAATTAAACGAAAGATCTATAACTTCTCCACCTCTATCAGAGTGCAGCCTACCTTGCCGTCTGTTCAACATTCTCCGTCAGATTTTGGGATGACTATGACACAAAACGGTCCATCTGTTCCCCCTTCCTATCTCTCCCAGCACCACACCGTCACAAGTCAATCAGCCACGGGTCTTCATTCCGTTCTAAACCAACAGATTGTCCATGATGTCTTTTTACCGCCAATGGATCGGAACGCCATTGAATCTTACATGGCTGTTTCCACTGTTCAAGATGAAGATGCATTCCCGCTGAATAATGATATCGACAATTCCGATGACGAGGTTGACAAAGACGATGACGTAAATGAAAATAACGACAACAATTCTACCAACAACATAGATTGTGGAGACAACGAAGAAGATCCCACTAATCGTTCTGATGTTAACGTCGCTACTGCTCAGCAAGCCCCTACACCACCATCTTTTCATGAAATCATTAATCTGAACGAAAGAGAGGATGCGTTTCAAAGGCACACAAAACTACCGCCGCCCCATCATCTTCTTGCAGAATTGGAACTCATGAATTTAATGTCCCGACATAAGTTGCCACTGAACACATTCAAATCAATTTTCCAGTGGGCAAAGAACAGTCAAATGAGACCCGGTTTTGATTTTTGCGATGCCAAAATTAGATCTCGGAAAACAATTTTTGACAATCTCCAATCCAATCTGGGTCTCTCAGATATGAAATTTCATCCTCATATACTGAATTGGTTACCTGATAATAAGCCCACTCAGGTGTATGTCCGTTCTTTTAAGGATGCCATTTATTCTCTTCTTTCTGACCAGCAGCTAATGATAGAAGAAAACCTCTCCTTTCCCGACTATTCCACCCCTCTATCTCCCGACAATAATCCTGAGTTGAATCCTCATTCTGTAATCTCAGAATTGCATCACGGCTCGTGGTGGAAATCTTCTTGGAAAGAAATTTGCAATCCCAATTCGCAAGAAATTCTTGTTCCTATTATATTTTACATGGACGGCATATCTTTGGATGCGCACGGACGACTTACGTTAACACCATTGAACATGACACTCAGTATTTTTAATGTGGAGACCCGTTCTCGACCTGAAGCATGGACAACTATTTACTTCCATCCCGACCCTGAATGGGAGTCAACCAGACACTCTCGTCCTGCCAATTCGAAGGAAAAAATTCAGAATCTTCACAATTGTTTGGAAGTAGCGTTTCGTTCCTTCAAAGCCGCGTGCAACGAAGACGGTGGTATCGAATGGAATTATCTTCCGTACGCAAATCAACAGTGGAAGGTAAAAATGAAATTTGCCATTGCCTATGTTATTGGCGACACAGAACTTCACGATAAATTGTGTGGAAAATACGGCTCCTTCAATAAGGGTGTCATGCGGATGTGCCGTCACTGCAACTGTTATTCTCCGAACATAAACATTCCTTCTGTTCAACCTGCAACAAAGAAGTGGTCACCTGTTGATTTTCATTGTTTTCCCGGCACAGATCTAAACGATATCAATAAGAACTTCAAAAACAACTCTCATCACAACATAAGGAATGTATTTCATGATTTATGCTTTGGTACCAATAAGAACAACATTCATTTTGCCACTCCCGGTGAATGTTTGCACATGCACCAGCTTGGCACTGCCAAACGGGCCGTTGAGTCAATTGAATTGTTGCTCCGCGGAAGTGTTCCATGTGTTTATGCCCCCAATTTGAATCACGGCGTGGCTGTTGCTAGCAGTATTGGCCATTTAGCACAACGGTACGGTGGTTTGTTATCACGCCAGTCTGATAGAGATTTTCCTCGCACCAAATTTGGGACTCAGCTTTTATCAACCACAAAGAAAGAAGGGCATGATTTCTCTGGAATGCTTATTTCTCTTCTGATCGCTATTGTTTCCAAACCTGGATCTGACATTATTGGTGACCATCGTTTTGTAAAGAAACAGATAGAGGTAATTCAGCTCATTCTATCAATGGAAGAATTTCTTAAACACGGTCGAATGAAATATGGTTCCTTAAAGAATCTCCCAAAAACAATTGTTCACTTCATCAATTGTATAAACTCAACTTGTCACAGGAAAGGGATGGGAACAAAACTAATCAAGAATCACCTGTACTTTCACCTACCAGATTATATCTCTTTATGGGGAAGCCCTGCAGGCTGGGATAGTGCTCCCAATGAATCTCACCACAAAACTGAGATTAAAGCTCCTTCCAAGAACACTCAAGGTAATGCTGCATCACTAATCAATCAAACTGCCAATCGGAAGTCCAAGAAAATGATGCTAAGCCAGGCAACATACCACTACAACTTGAATCCACCTGATCCTCCTCCAATTGAACGCCCTGATGGTGGTGGTTCTCATTTTCAAATAATGAGAACCGAAAATGGGGAATCAACAATGAAGTGGCTTCGTTCTACTAACAAAAGCAAACCATTTTTTCCTTCTGACATACTTGACTTTGTTTGTGATTCTGTGCTACCTTTATTGGAGAATCCTTCGCACATTTGTGGAGTTACAGAGCACAATCGTTTCGATGTTGCTTGTGGTTCTAATTTTATATTTCGCTCGCATCCTTCATATAGATTGGATAGTTCTCTGCTGAACTCCGTATGGATGGATTGGTGTTTGATGAAATTGGACTTTGATTTAAATAACAATCCCAAGCTCATACCGTGCCATCTGGTATGCTTCTTAACTGTACAGAGTTTGAAGCAGCCATACAGTATTATTGGTGGCTATCCAATTGATACAAACGGAATGTATGCTGTGGCTCGTCGGTTTCAAGATGTGCCTAAGAAAACAGCTTCTGAATTTGTCCAACGTGGTCGCCTGATGAATTCACTGTACCTATTTCATGTCGACACTATCCATTCCGAGCTGGCAGTTGTTCCAGAGCAAGGCATTGATGGGTCCATAACCAATTGCGATTGGCTAGTGATATCGAATCGGATCTCCTGGCTACATTTTTTTGAAAGCAAAAATGCTGCTACACCACCGTCTTACGAATCTTTGTACAACGCATGCACACTACAGGACGACATCCAGTTGGAACCGTTTGAGATAGCATTGAATGATAACGAATCCAGTGATTCTCTATCTAGTTCAGAGAGCGAAACCTCGGACAGCAGTTCTGATTGAGTAGCAAGGGTGAATGTACCGGCTAACTTTAAACTATTGTTTAATTTTACTATAGAGGGTTAGCTCTAAGCACAGTTTTGCGAGATACATAGGCGCTCATAATATAACACCCTTCGAATTTGGGATTTGAACAGCTATGTAATACTAATGGATTGAACAATAGAGTATCTCCTGACCTCAATGGAACTTTCACTCCATACGTGGGGAAGACAAAATAATAAATCACCTCGTCAGCAGACACTTCCGCCGGAGCAATTACTGTCAAACGAGTGTAGTACATGTCATCGTCCACATGGCATCTAGAATGGTAGTTGCGACCAATCGAAAATGCTAAGGCCTGCTGCCCAATTGCATTTAGCTTTGTACGAGACAGAATCTGAGACAACACATCCATTTCCTCCGCAACAAATGGTTCGACGTCAATTAAACTATGATGCATATGCTTCACAATTTCAACTGTTGTCTCTTCTAGCTCTAGTTTGATGCTGGGATCGACATGACTTTTGAAAACATACTCACCAATATTTGAATCCAATCTTTCTGGTCGAATTCCAATGATAGCATAATCATCATTGATACTGCCGCGCTTAACCCCTCTTCCAACGGTTGGTTTTGATCCAACAATGGCAGGAGCAAACTGTCTCAACAATTCGATATTATTCTTCGAAGCGAGGTGTCGTTCCGCAAAATGTCTTGAAACTTTGGCAAAAATTCGCAATGATGGTTCGTAAGGATCAAACGCAAGAATATGCTCATCCTTCGTACTATCCAATGTATTGTAGTTTTTGATTGACAAAGCCTGTTCCGGTTGATACTTCTTCTTTCCGCCTGTCTTGCCACCCCAATCTGTCTCCATGTATTTACCTGCCACGGCAGCGGTACTGGATTTATTTTTCAGCGCTATTGTACGGACGCCATCTTTGCAAGTTGAACGCCTATTCCTTTCCTTTTTCATCGGTTTTATCAGAGACAAGTTCGTATAAGTTTCGTGGCTCTTTGACACCGGTGCAGCAATCCTCAGAAAGTTGGAAGACATTCTCTGTTTATGTCTTCTCTCATGTTTCCTATTTGCTTTTTGCCTCCTTCCTCGTGCTGACAATTGCTTTCCATTCGTTGTGGTTGGTTTCATTGTTGCCGAGACGAATTGCCGTTGGAGGATGACAAGGACGAATCGATTTAACGATGGAGTGCCGCTTGCCGGTGGAGGTGGAGGAGGAGCGACGTTGTTTGATCGCCGGTGTAGGAGGAGGAGGAGCGACGTTGGTGGAGCGACGGTGGAGGAGCGATTCGATGCCGGATCACCGGTGGAGGAGTAGGAGCTATTCAATGCTGACGATTCGTTGCTGAGCGCCGGTAGAGGAGATGGAGGAGGAGCGACGTTGGAGCGACGGTGTAGGAGAAGGAGGAGCGACGTTGTTGGAGCAGATCGATTGGTGTTGGATCGATTGGTGTTGGATTGATTGGTGATGGATCGATCCGTTTTGCAGATCGATTCGTGTTGCAGATCGATTCGTGTTGCAGATCGATTGTCGCTTGCCGTTGGAGGAGGAGGAGGAGGAGGAGGAGGAGCGTTTCGCTGATTCGTTGCCGCTTGCCGGTGGAGTAGGAGCGTTTCGCTGATTCGTTGCCGCTTGCCGTTGGAGGAGGAGGAGGAGCGTTTCGCTGATTCGTTGACGCTTGCCGGTGGAGGAGGAGCGTTGCCGAGCGCCGGTGGAGGAGGAGCGTTTCCGTGATTCGTTGCCGCTTGCCGGTGGAGGAGAAGCGTTGCCGAGCGCCGGTGGAGGAGGAGCGTTTCCGTGATTCGCTGCCGAGCGCCGGTGGGGGAGGAGCGTTTCCGTGATTCGCTGGTGCCGAGCGCCGGTGGAGGAGCGTTTCCGTGATTCGTTGGAGGAGCGTTTCTGTGATTCGCTGGTGCCGAGCGCCGGTGGAGAAGGAGCGTTTCTGTGATTCGTTATTGGAGCAGCGTTTTGCTGATTCGTTTTCGCTTGGAGCGATTCCCGGTGTAGTAGGAGGAGGAGCGTTTCGCTGATTCGTTATCGGAGGAGCGTTGCGCTGATTCGTTATCGGAGGAGCGTTTCGCTGATTCGTTTTCGCTTGGAGCGATTCCCGGTGGAGTAGGAGGAGGAGCGTTTCGCTGATTCCCGGTGGAGGAGGAGGAGCGATTTGATACCAACAATTCGTTGCCGCGCGCCGGTGGAGGAGGAGCAAGTTTGGTGGATCCCCGGTGGAGGAGGAGGAGCGATTTCCGGTGGAGGAGGAGGGGCGATTCCCGGTGGAGGAGGAGGAGCGATTCCCGGTGGAGGAGGAGGAGCGATTCCCGGTGGAGGAGGAGGAGCGATTTGATACCAACAATTCGTTGCCGCGCGCCGGTGGAGGAGGAGTAAGTTTGGTGGATCCCCGGTGGAGAAAGAGGAGCGATTACCGGTGGAGGAGGAGGGGCGATTCCCGGTGGAGGAGGAGGAGAGATTCCCGGTGGAGGAGGAGGAGCGATTCCCGGTGGAGGAGGAGGAGCGATTTGATACCAACAATTGAACAAAATGGGTGAGTATCTATTGATGTACTACATAGAGTAAATAATAACAACAGCATAATATGATAATGTACATGCCGACCGATTCGTAATTATCACCAACCAGGAAAATTCCCCGCACCTACAGTAGAAGATTCGTTGGCCGCACCTACAGGGGAAGATTTGTTGCTTCCGATTCGATTGTTGCTTCGATGTTTTCGATTAGTTGCTTCCGATTAGAACAGCTTCCGATTCAATCCGTTGCTCCCAATCCATTGCTTCCGATCCTTTGATTCCGATTCGTTGGTTCCAATCCGGTCCTATGAAAATAAGAAGAAAAGCCAAAGTTAGAAAATACATCATCTGTAATTTGGTTGCAATTTCATTCCTTGTTACCGATTGTATGTTTACCGTTTATTCGTACCGTCGTTCCGATCCAATTCGTTATTCGTTGTTGTTGTTCTTGCTGCTGCCGTAGAATACTTCTTACTCCATGTCACGAAAAACAGTACCTTGTTCCTGTTGCAAGAGAAGAAAACCGTTGTTTGGAGCTTCTCACACAATATATGTATACATACGGATATATACCATCAACGATCAATGCATGTACGGAAATAATCAGCGAGTAATCTCATCACTACGCAACAGCAGTTGCAATGTATTTCACCTCAATAAAAGAGATATCTTGCATTTCGGCAAGATTTCACTTTATCTCATACTTTTAACATTCAACTGATTATATCTCCAAAATGCACACTAGTTGTTACCAACTACCTGTAATCTACATTACTAAGGTCTGTCTCGCTGTATCTGAACAAGTTCACAGTAAGAAGAGATCCGGCGCTTCCATAGTCTCACCTGTAGTCCGATTATCCGTTGTCAAAAGTATCCAACCACAATTGCCACGCGTAGAGTACAATCGTTTGTCTACTAACACACTAACACAGCAGTGCTGTTCTTCAGAAGCCTTTGAATCAGACTCTCAGCAGACCGGATTCAGAAGGAAATTAATAGTATTATGGTTGCTTCACAATTTTTCTATTGTACAACTTTGTTTCATGCTTACCCCAATAATATTTATTCTCCATTTGATTGTTGTTTTTTTCCACACAAAACTCATCTTTTGTAATAATATCCTCTATGTACAATGATATCGCCGTAGCGTTATTACAATTTTTTCCACAAATGTATGAGCTTCTTGATAACCAGCAATCTATGCTTTTACACCCATTTCATAATACTCACACTATGAATACCGAATACCAAAAGCCAACAAACATATTTTTGTGCAAAGAAGAAGAAAGTATTTTATCCGCATTTGCAACAATCTCCTTCACACTATTCAATTTTAACAGCAGACAAATATATTGTGGCAACTGACATTAAATACCAATAAACTACTAACTGTTGTACTATAGTGATGTTGCCACCATTTACTTTTATAATTTGTCTCTGTTTGCGAGATAACATTTGTCGTCCTCGTCATCCTTGTCAAGAGTGTCCATCATGTCATATTTTTGCATCCATTTTTTCCTTTGAATTATCTTCTTCCTCCTTACATTGTTGTGTATCATAGCCATTTTGCTGTTGGTATGTTTTAAGTAGTTCAATCTCTAAATCTTTTGTCTGTTGTTCCTGCCTTCCTTTTTCTCTTTCACTTTTGACAAATCCATATAAGTCATGTCCCTTCTCACTCCATCCCTCTTTAATTCCTGAATTACTGTCAGTGAATTTCTTTCCTGTCCTTGTGCCCTTTGTTGTGTTTAGCCACAATTTGTAGTCATTGTAAAGGAAAAGCAGCCCAAACGCTTCATCGCTCAAGGTGAAAATGTTACTGATTTTAGTGTGTACAGATTTTTGTTTGAGGTCATTCTGCTTCAGCAACACTACTCCAAGAATTCTTTTGAAGAAATATTGGAGTTCCGGTGTAGTTTTTTGTCAATAGTATTTGTGTAACTTGTAATTGTTGTTGGAGTTTGTGTTTTTGTTTTACATTATTAGAACCGTTCCTGGGAAACTATCCAGAATTTGTTTGTTCCTTCTAGTATCGTCTAGGCATCAGTGTTAACAATACAATATGGTTAGAAATTTGAAAATGTGTATACTGGCAACTATGTTGTTCGTGCTGGTTCTTACCTTTATAATTTTTCCTGGCTAGTGTCTGAGCGTTGTGCCTACTACATGTAGATATTGCTCTGCAGAAAATTCCATTCCACTTTGGTGCATGAACATTCATTGTCGTTGGTACTTTGTTTTTGTTATTCAATTTTACAACCTTTGTAATAATTGTCTTTCTGTATTGTGAACCTTGTTTGGTCATTATTGGGAATTTCATTTGCCTGAACATTTGTTCCTTGACGTACATGGTAATGTAATCTTTAATATTTTTGTCAGTTCGCTCTTTGGTTGCCTGTATTGCATTGCTGCTGATACTGGTGCCATTGGTTGCATCTGTTTGGTTATCATTTGTGTTTGTTGGCTCACTTCCTGATACACTGCTTGCTGGGCTGTTTGTTCTCTGTTTTTGTTCTCTGTGTATCAATTGTTGTACCATGAACCGTCGGTCTGCAAATTGCTTCAACCATTATTTCTCTGTTGAATTGCAAGTAGAAACTTACCAACTTTTGGTTTTCATTGTTCTGGCGCGCTAGTTTTATGGTAGCTGAATTGTTTTGGAGTATGCGGATTTTAGTTGTCATTCACACTGTCGTACCATGCTAAAATTATAAGTTGTTGTAAGAGCTTGATTTACTGCGTCCTGAGGAGCTCAGTATCACCACTTAACTTTTGTTTTGTTGCACTTTTGAGGGGGGTTGTACTGACGCCTGCCTATCCTTTGTCCGCGCATGCCCTGACAATCTGGAATGTGGTCTCCAGAAAATCCTGGCGCGGACCAAAATCCTGGTGCGGAGTACAATATTATTGTGCACCCCACCCCATGAATGGTATGTTCCACCGTTATAGTCTTAGCCCAAGCATAGTAATATCTTGTGTGTCCGGGTGTATGATGGAAGTAGTACTAATGTATGACAGTAAGAACTTATGCTAGAGGGGTGAAACCATTCTCTGTACATTTCATGACAACAATCATGGAACGGCATTGCAGAAGTATATTACTGGAATGGCATTGCAGGCTTTCTGTTTGAAACTTGTTCAAATTTGAAATCTCAAAATAGAGCATCAAATCTCAAAATTGTGCATCAGTGTTTCATTCCGTTACGCTTTGTTTTGATCAGTTTTAAACTTTTCTGTTGGAACAGCGTTGCGGGTTATATATTTTACTGCCAGTCAAAGTGGACAGAAATTCTCAAAATCTTTTTACATTGTTGGATGATGTTCAGCTGTCTTTTGAGGTTTTGTGGTTTAAAGTTTGGTTCAATATGTTTTTTGTTTCATCAGTTTGGGATGTCTTCGAATGTCTGTTTGGTTGTATTATCTGATTTGTTATGCGCCAAGTTACTGTTACCAAATTGTAGGAACTAGGATTGCTTGGACACAATTTTATTTTGGTGTTCTATAAATTGTGAATCAAAAAATGCCAGAACCAACAACAAGAACAATGAGAAGTATGTCTAAAGAACCTCCACTGCCTGGTGGAGTTGTTGGAGAAAAGCACACTATTCCACCAGCAAATGCAGCCGCAGCCGCAACCGCCACCGCCACAGAAAACAACACTATTCCACCAGCAAATGCAGCCACAGCCACAACCGCAGCCATAGAAAACAACACTATTCCACCAGCAAATGCAGTCGCAGCTGCAGCTGCAGCCGCAGAAAACAACACTATTGTGCCAGTAGAAGTAGCCGCAGCCGCAAGCACAGCCACAGCCACAGCCAAAACAACGAGTCCGTCTCAAAAAGTTCTACATACATCCGTTGCAAAACAAAAGGAGAGAAGACCATCTCTAAAATCTCCACCGTCTGGTATACTGGGTGCAGAAAAGACCACTAGTCCACCAGCAGTCATGCCTCAAACACCAGTGTAAGTCACAGCCGCACAAGCTACGCCATCCCAGGGCAATGAAGCACTTAATGGCTCTTCTCTACCACGAAACGTAACTCCACATGGTGATACTAATGTTTGTGGTGGTACTTTATCATCTTGAGGATGACTCACAATACAAGGTTCACAAAGAGGCAATGAAAAGATGTGTCAAAGCTTGCCTTGAAAAGCGGGGTCCTGGCGACTTCTCTGGCAATATTTTGACTGACTGACAAATTGATCACTGCCATAAGTCGGGGCATCAATTCAGTCTTTAGCCAGTTGATGAATAAGTTTTTCATCGTCACCAAGCTCTTTTCTTTGGGAACCCGTCCTGTCTTCAGCCAGAGGGCAATGGGTGAGAAGCCATCATTGGGTCCTATACCAAGGGTTGTTGACGGTGATGGTAAATCTTTTTCTGCGTGACTCTGGTGCACAGTTGATAAAAAGGTCTGCATCTTGGATCCAAAGGACCTGACAACTTATTTCCACGGCTACAACATGAAAGATAAATGGAACGCCTTCCAGAGAGCGCTGAACTCCGTTATCAAAATTAATGATACTAGTACAGGTCTAACAGAGTACACCCGCATTGAAGGAGAAGAGAAAATAGCCGAAGGCAAATTGCACACTGTTTCATCAACAAATGTTGTTAACTACGACACCATACTGAAGTACATGAAAGTCTATTTAAGCCTTCTTCAGTGGTATGTACATTCTGTTGAATTCCCACCGGCACCTTCCACTGATGACGAAGGTTCGTTTTTCCATCAAAGATTTCAAGGGGACGTCTTGAAAGGCAAACGACACGTTTGCAAGATGGTCTCTTTCTTTGATGATCTTTCATTTCAACACGCACTCCGATATTTTCTTTCAGCAAGTTACTCCTTCAAACAAATGGACAATACTATGAAACAAATTTGGGGCAAGGAAGTTTTATGCCGAACAAAAAGAGCAGGTACGCCAGCAGTAGAGTTAGTCCCCTCTACAAAATCCAAAAATGCCACAAGTTGGATTGGTCATCCGATGTGTCAAAGTCAGATCTTGCATTTGAAAGGGTCCTCATTTATTTGTGGGTACACTTCCAACAAGAGAAGGCAAGAATTTTTGAAGTCAGCCTGGACCACTTTGCCGATGAGTCATTCCTTCATGACAATTTGTACAGGGAACTATTGCCAAATCTGTATCAGTCTTCATTTCTGGTTGTACGGTACAAAATACCAGTAGTGAACAAATTGGTCGGGACAATTTGATTTAAACTGTTATCTCCTCTTCATTTTTCAAAGGTTTTGGAGCACCAGAAAACTTTGAACAAGTGTTACAGAGTAGTCATTGACTTTGCAAAACTTTTGGTGACTCTTTCTACTTTGAAGTCAAGTACAGAACGGGACTTATTTGTTGAGAACTTGGTTCGGGTACATGAACAACATGAGATGAAATTGCTGCAACATTACATCCTGAGTTTGTGTTGGGATGACAATGTTCATTTGATGCAGAAAGATATTGAAATGTTGGATATTCTGTGCAACGAGTTGCTTGATAATGTTCTAACAACTCGGTTGTCACATGGTCCTAAGGGTATACATGTCCCGGTTACTCGGAGTATGGTTTAAACCTAATCATGAATCACTTGTATTTTCACCTCACAGATTATATATCTTTATGGGGAAGCCCTGCTGGCTGGGATAGTGCTCCAAATGAATCTCGTCATAAAACTGAGATCAAAGCACCTTCAAAGAACACGCAAGGGAATGCTGCATCACTCATTGATCAAACAGCCCAGCGAAAGTTGGAAAAATGATGCTCAGCCATGTAACATTTTACTACAACTTGAATCTGCCTGACCCTTCTCCAATTGAATGGCTCAATACTGCTGGTTCTCATTTTGAAATAATGAAAACTAACAATGGTGAATCAAGCATGAGGTGACTTCATTCTACCAACAAAACCAAACCATTCTTTTTTCTGTCATACTTGACTTTGTGTGTGATTATGTGCTACCTCTATTGGATGATTCTTTGCACATTTCTGGATTTACAGAGCACAATCAGCATTGCTGCTTGTGGCTCAGATTTTCTGTTCTGCTGCCCTCCTTCAAATATAGATCTGACAGTACCCTGCTCAACACTGTATGGATGGATTGGTGTTTGATGAAATTGAACTACAATTTGAATAACAATCCAAAGCTCATTCCGTACCAACTGCTATGTTTCTTAACTATACAGAAGCTGAAGCAGTCATACAGTATTATTGGAGGATATCCAATTCATACAAACGGCATCTATGCCGTTGCTTGTCGTTTTCAAGATGAGCAAAAGAAAACAGCCTCTAAATTTGTCAAACGCGACAGCCTCATCAATTATCTTTACCTATTTCATGTTGACACTATCCATTCTGAGCTGACAGTTGTCCTAGCGCTAGGAAAGAATGGCTGCATAACTAATTGTGAATGGCTAGTGATATCCAATCGTGTCTCTTGGCTCATTTTCTTTGAAATGAAAAATGCTATTACTCCTCCATCTTATGAATCTTTGTACAATTCATGTACGCTAAAGGATGAAACCCAGTTAGAGCAGTTTGAGATAGCATTAAATGACAACAAATCCAGTAACTATCTATCCAGTTCAAACAGCAGTAGTGATGATAGTTATGATTGAGAAGCAATCCAAGCGGCAACAACGAGAGCAATAGCGTACTGCAACGGCGAGAGCAAGAGTAGCAAGAGCAAAAGCAGCGAGAGCAAGAAGAGCGAGAGCAAGAAGAGCGAGATGAAGAAGAGCAACAGCACAAGCAGGAAGAGAAAGAGAAGCAACAAAGCAACAACTATCAGCAACACAGAGAGCAACATCAGCGACAGCAATAAGAAACAGCATGAGCGGCACAGCAAGCGGTAACAGCTATTTAAATTATTGTTTGATATTGTTACAGAGGATGACTTCTTAACACAGTTTTGCTAGATACATAGGCCAACATTATATAACAACCATCAAATTTGGGATTCAAACAGCTATGAAACAAGGAGGGGTTAAACAGTAATGTGACCCCAGATCTCAATGGTATTCTGATTTGGTACGTGGGAAAAACAAAATAATAGATCACCTTGTCAGAACATACATCTGTCAGAGCCATCACTGTTCAACGTGTGTAATACATATCCTCATCAACATGGCACCGTGAATGATAATGATGTTGCATGCTTCCCAATGGTATTTAGTGATGTCCTTTTAACAACATCCTTCATCACAGTCATTTTGCGGTCAATAAATCTTGTCATATGAATTAAATTTTGCTGCATATGTTTCACAATATGAAGTGCTGTCTGTTCAAGTTTTCCTTTCATCCGTGGTTTCACATCTTGTTTGAACACATACACACCACTTTCCAAAGACATTTGATCTGGGCAGATACCAATAATAGCATAGCCATCTTTGACACTATCACACTTCTTTCCTCTGATAACTTCTGGTTTAGCTCCAACAATTTCTGGAGCAAATTATCTTATATGTTTGATATTATTGATTGTAGTCAAGTTACGTTTTGCAATTTGTCTGGAAACTTTCGCAAAAATTTGCAATGATGGTTCAGATTCGTCAAATGTTATAATATGCTTCTTCCATGCTGTCCGTTGTCTCAAATCATCTATAGACAAAGCCTCTGTCAATGGATATTTCTTCTCTCCAACTATACTTCCACCCCAATTTATTTCCATGAGTTTACCTTCAACCACATTTTTTTGGTATTTCTTCTTTACTGTTTTCAATGCTATTTTCTTGAAACATTTGCGATTTGTAATTGGACGCCTCTGCCTTTTCTTCTTCAGTTTTATCTGAGACAGGTGGTTATAAGTTACATGGCTCTTAGACACCAGTTTTGCGTCCTTGATCAAATTTGAAGACATTCTTTGATAAACGCTATGTTGTTGCTTCCTCTTTGCTTGTTGCTTCGTTTCTCTTGTTGCTTGTTGCGTCACACAAACGAGATTCGGGGTTCTTTTGGAATCACGCACATATTTGGGCCAAACTCCACTGGTCCCCCTTAGTAATTTCACCCTATTCATTGAAATTAATGTCAAACTCATTACATTTTGATGCACATTGCATTTTCCTACCCCACTGGCATCTCTTTCCAAATTAGAGGCTTGTTACTAAATTTTATGCCTGAAACAAATAGTGCATGGTCGCAATTTCTCAATCTCAATCGGCTCCTCATTTTTATTGTTGTTACTGGCTATCGTACTAATGATGGTGACGGCACCTAAATTTCAGGTTTATTGTGAATGTTGCTACCAGGACTCTCATCTGATCACTACTGGTTACAGAAAGAAGAAGGTTACCAAGAAGAAGAAGCCCCCCTTGTTTACAGCAAGATGAAGGAAGAATATGGGAGTAGTTGTTCCTCCCGGTCTTCTGGACCATAAATCACGTAATCCGGGTAGATGTTATTCTTATTACTACCAGTGTTTGGGGGTAGATGATTTTGCATCTTTCTTATTCATTAGAAAATCAAAGAAGCTCAAGGATTCTAGTCAACAATTAGGTCTAATGAACACCTGTAGCAGTCCACAGAGTAGTGGCGGCGCATTACCAGAGGTGTTCGACAATCAAGTTATGTACAATCCTTCTGTCAAACCGATGGAGCATTATTTGATTTGTCAGGAATTAGTCAACAATGAGGATGACGATGACTCTGTTTCCGATGATAATTGTTTTTCTCCTAATGATGACAATGAGGAAAAAGGAATTGACAGCACAGAGACCCCCCACTCTTTGAGTGTCAGTAGTGAAGGCAACAACATTGATGTTGATGATTCCCATCGTAATTCAAACACAGCAATTATGACACCCAATGTAGGAAGGAACATATCTGACGAACTGAAGGTCAAGATCAAGTCAATGAAAATCATGTGGAATCATAGCGTACCATTAGTTGCAGAGAAGGAATTGTATGAATGGGCTATTGAATCCAAGCAGCTTCATTCATTTTCATGGACTAAAGGCAATCTCATAAAGACCAGGGCAAGTGACATGAATGAGATTTCTGCAACTGTGCCTGAAATAAAAGGTGATGGGTTTGAACCTCGTCTTATTGACTGGTGTTATCAGAAATCAAAGAGTGCTGACATTTACGGTCATAAACAAATGTATGTCCGGTCATTCCAAAAAGCACTTCATTCCCTATTAATGAATGTGACTTTGGTAAAGGAAGACAACTTGTCTTTCCCCCATGCTGAAGACCCAACCTTACCAGTCTGTTATCCAGAACTTCAAGGTAATATTGATATTGACGAACTCCACCACGGTGAATGGTGGATCAATACTTGGGAGAAGAGATGCAAAACCAAATCCAATGAAATTCTGGTTCCTATTATTCTCTACATGGATGGAATTGCAATTGACAATAGTGGTCAAACCACTCTTACCCCACTGAACATGACCCTTGGCATATTCAACACCTTAACTCAGAACTCCTGGCCGGCTGCCTGGGAGGCTATATATTTTCACCCAACATGTCCAGGTGATAAAGGTGATGAATCAATCAACAATGTGAACAGTCTTCACTCTGGCCTTCGTTTGGCTCTTTCATCTTTGAAAGATGCCTGTAACCAAACGGATGGTATCGAATGGTCTAATTTGCTGTGGAACAAAAAAAATGGTCTGTTTGAATGAAATTTGCAGTCGCTTATTTCATAGGTGATACTCCCCAGCACGACCAACTTTGTGGACATTATCAAATGTCAAATTCAAAGATGATCTGGATTGGAGAGGAGATTCAATTGGATAGGAGAGCTGCGAATTGGAGAGGAGTTGATTCCATTGGATAGGAGAGGAGGAGTTGATTCAATTGGAGACAAGAGGAGAGCCGCCAATTGGAGAGGAGGAGGTGATTCGATTGGAGAGGAGCCAATTCAATTGGATAAGAGAGGAGGAGTCAATTTGATTGGAGAGGAGAGGAGTCGATTCAATTGGAGAGGAGAGGAGTCCATTTGATTGGAGAGGAGAGCCGATTTGGTTGGAGAGGAGAGGAGGAGTCAATTCAATTGGAGAGGAAAGGAGAGGAGAGGAGAGGAGAAGGCATTTGATTGGAGAGGAGATTCAAATCCATTGGAGAGGGGGAGAGCCGCGGATTGGGAAGGAGGAGAGCCGAGAGGAGACGAGTTGATTGTTGATTAGAGAGGAGTGGATTGTTGATTGTTAATCCCATGGTCAATTCGATTCGAAGATTGGAGAGGAGATTCAAATCCCTTGGAGAGGGGGAGAGCCGCGGATTGGAGAGGAGGAGAGCCGATTGGAGAGGAGACAAGTTGATTGTTGATTAGAGAGGAGTTGATTGTTGATTGTTAATCCCATGGTCAATTCGATTCGAAGATTGGAGAGGAGATTCAAATCCCTTGGAGAGGGGGGGAGCCGCGGATTGGAGAGGAGGAGAGCCGATTGGAGAGGAGACAAGTTGATTGTTGATTAGAGAGGAGTGGATTGTTGATTGTTAATCAAATGGTCAATTCGATTCGAAGATTGTTTTGGTGATGCATATTGGGAACAACATTGCCACAAACAATACAGAAAATGTTGTTGTTTGTCTCTACAAATGTCACACAAGAGAGTATTTTGGGGTCAAATCAAGGGCACAAAATGACTTATTGGGTAATGGCTCACACGGTATCAAGTAAAGGGCATGAATGAATTTTTTATGACTCATCTGGTGCATATTGGGAACAACACCATTGCCACAAACAATACAGAAAATGTTGTCGTTTGTCTCTACAAATGTCACACAAGAGAGTATTTTGGGGTCAAATCAAGGGCACAAAATGACTTATTGGGTAATGACTCACACGGTATCAAGTAAAGGGCATGAATAAATTTTTATGACTCATCTGGTGCATATTGGGAACAACATTTTCACACACAATGCAGAAAATGATGTGGTTTGCTTCTCCAAATGGCGCACAAGAGAATATTTTTGGTGCAAACCAAGGGCACAAAATGACTTATTGGGTAATGACACCCAAAGTGTTAGGTCGAGGCCATGAATAATTTTTTCATGACTAATCTAATGCATATTGGGAACAACATTTCCACACACAGTGCAGAAAATGTTGGGGGTTATCTCTACAAATGACGCACAAGATAGTATTTTTGGTGCAAATCAAGAGCACAAAATGACTTTTTGGGAAATGACTTCCAAAGTATTAGGTCAAAGCCACAAATAATTTTTCATTACTCATCTAATGCATACTGGGAACAGCTTTGCCACACACAATACAGAAAATGTTGTGGTTTGTCTCTAAAAATGGCGCACAAGATAGTATTTTTGGTGCAAATCAAGGGCACAAAATGACTTATTTGGTAATGACTCCCAAAGTATCAGGTCAAGGCCACGAATATATTTTTCATGGCTAATATAATTCACATTGGGAACAACATTTCCACACACAATACAGAAAATGTTGTGGTTTGTCTCTCCAAATGCCACACAAGATAGTATTTTTGGTGCAAACCAAGGGCAAAAAATGACTTATTGGGTAATGACACCGAAAGTATCAGGTCAAGGCAATGAATAATTTTTTCATGACTCATCTGATGCATATTGGGAACAACATCGCAACATATAATACAGAAAATGTTGTGGTTTGTCTCTCCAAATGGCGCACAAGATAGTATTTTTGGTGCAAATCCAGGGCACAAAAAAGACTGATTTGTTCGTGAGTGATTCCCACCTAAGAAAAATGAGTAAAATTAATTAAAAAAACATAAAAGTATGTGCTTCAGTATATTGATTTATTTGCTTCTGAATAAAATTTTATTCACTTAACTAAAACTAAATAGATTTCAACGGAATCTTAAAATCAAACATTTCAGTCACCCAACGCATAGTGATTAAATAGACAGTTACTGTTTCTTATTTAGGGATTCTGAATTTCAAATTTGTCAGTTAATAAAAACATTTGTCCGTTGGGTGTGCCAAAAATCTATTCAATCTATTCACTCATGAATATTTTTTATTAACTATTCATTTCATTCACTTTCCTTAGGTGGGAATCACTCAATGACTCGCAAAGTATCAGGTCAAGACCATGAATAATTTTTTTATGACTCATCTGATGCATATTTCTTCCAAAGTCTATCCTATCCATAGTGTGAACAACATTGCCACTCAAACTGCAGAAATTGATGTGGTTTGTCTCTCCAAATGCCACACAAGATAGTATTTTTAGTAAAAATCCAGGGCACAAAATGACTGATTGGGTAATGACTCCCCAAATATCACGCCAAGACCATGAATAACTTTTTTATGACTCATCTGATGCATGTTGGGAACAACATTTCCACACACAATACAGAAAATGCTGTGGTTTGTCTCTCCAAATGCCAGACAAGATAGTATTTTTGGGTCAAACAAAGGGCACAAAATGACTGATTATGTAATGACTCCCAAAGTCTCAGGTCAAGACCATGAATTATTTTTCATGACTCATCTGATGCATAATGGAAACAACATTGTCACACACAATACAGAAAATGTTGAGGTTTGTCTCTCCAAATCACACACAAGAGAGTATTTTTGGTGCAGGCTACCAGATTTTACAGATGGTGATGAGGGGATCTAAATACATAATCTTTGTGTTATCATAATTTCCACTTTGAAAAAATTATGGTGCGGGAGGGGGGTGGCTTGCACAGGTACGTGCTCTACTTAAATTAAAAAATAAAGGCTTCGCACAAGCCAGACAGCACATGGAAGAAGTGAGGGTGCACAGCATAGTACAGAACACATGGAAAACTGCACACACACAAAACACTGTACACACACACCAAATACCGTACACACACACCAAACACACAAAACTGTACACACACAGAACCACACAAAAAGAAGCACATGCTTCTTCTTGGCCAGCACGGTATTTACAAAAATAAAAATCACAACATATGAATGTTCTCCGAAAGACACGGCAGAGCAAGAAATCAGAGGGGAAAACCCTTTGAAACAACAAAATCATCCATCCCAATGCTCAACAAACTACAGGGGACCACAGCAGCGATAAGAAAAGAAGAGTGAAAACAACTACGACAATTACTAACAGCATGTGTGGTAGTGATACCATAACTACTACCGCAACCAAGGGCAGCAGTGAAAAAAGGATACCAACAACACTATTATCACTCCAAACATGGAAGATAACACCACCATCAACCAGAGTATTGAAGCAACACTGAGCATTACCAAAACACCCACCACTACAGTAATGAACCAACAGAAAGAAGGGACAACAACCAAAGTGGTAGAGAAAACATCCAATGGAGAGTGCTGCAATATTGAGGATGTTGTGAGCCGTGTCATGAAACAAATCCCATATGACATATTGGCACAGAAAGTGGCCAAACAGTTACAACAGCAGCAGAGGGAACAGCATATGGGTGTGGGAAAGGTAGTATTGGTACATCAACATACCAAGGCAACCATGCAGGGAGATGGGAGTTGGAATGCTAATGATACACCAGAAAAAGTGAAAACAATTACCAACGGAGATCTGCATCTAACAAGTAAAGATCTTAAGGTTTTGAGTGATGTGGACAAGCAGCTAAGGGAATACATAAAATAGATTGGTATCATACCATGAAATTCCCAATCGATGACGAGGTAACGGCACATATAACAGAAATGGCAGTTGCAACACAAGCGGTTATGGTGCCACGAAATACCCCTGAGGCAACATACTGTTGCTTTTATAGGAAGAGAGTAGTGACAGTTCTGACTGCATTGAGGCACAACTCACAAACCTTGGCAAGAAAAAAGTGGATAGGTAAATACATGTTGCTTGGGGGATTTGTTGTTGAAATCCGGAATTTTGTTTCGGGAATGACCCATTAATTACTCCGTCTGTCCGTCGTATGGTCTGGCTGTCTGTTACTCCGCATTATTCCTTCGCCGAGCACTTTCTACAGGTATTCGTACGTACGTACCTAAAGTAGACGTTTTTGGGATAGATTTTTGTGCAATTTCGAACGTCGAAATCATTCGGTGAAAATTCGATTGACACCTTCCATCATTCGTTTCGTTGTTTCTGTTTCTCGTCCCGAAACGAAAGTGTACTTTCTCTTTTTGCCTTTGTTGAAGCACGTTTGCACGTGCCGAACTTCTGACGGATCGATCTCAGCAACCAGACCTCCAAAGAAAATTCTGAAATCATCACCGTAAAGAGAAAAGACGGTAGCTGCTCTCGAAAAGGAAACCAAACACATATCCCACACGGCGTTTTTCTCTCGGGCCGCAAAGTTTTGAATACCAGCAGATCGTGCTCCAATGGAGTTGTGTTGAGAAAGGAGATCGACTAGATAACGAACGGCCAAGAATTTCGCTCGTCTTCGAAAACAGTTAGTCACAGTCCTACACAACGTTTCACAATCTCGACTGAGGGACGACGTCGGCTATCATCCGTGTGGGCCAAATATTTCTGCAGTTCCGATTGATCTGGTTGTGTCATCGCGATTCTGCGCGCATAATCGAAGAACATGCCAACTCCGCCATCGGCCAAGAAAACGGGTTACGCTGCCGCAAAGTCACCCTTTTTCCGACCCCGAGATGACGATGTTACCCAAAGCGAGAGGAGAAATTTCGTTCGGACACCGGGAGGAACTACCTTCCGAAGAATCGCCCGGCCAAAGGACACTACCACCCACTCCAATGCTGTCTCCGACAAGGAGGAACACAAATCCACAATCCTGGGCTGCAGCTCGAATCTGATCAATGCGATCGTCGGCGCCGGGATTATTGGCTTGCCCTTTGCGATCCAGGAATCGGGCCTGGTCCCCGGAATCGTCCTCACCGTTGCTTGTGCCCTGGTGACCGAAAAATCCCTCCGTCTCCTGATCGAAACGGCCAAGCATTCAAATGTTCCTTCCTACGAAACTCTGGCTGAGGCTGCGTACGGAAAGCTTGGCTTTTGGTTCGTCACAATTAGCATGTTCGTCATGGCCTACGGGGCCATGCTGACGTATCTGATGATTGTCAAGGACAGTTTTTCTTCGATACTGGGCATTGCGAGAGACGATATCTTGATGCGCCGTGCCGTGCTGATCACCGTTTCCTCCCTGGTGATATTGCCCCTGAGTTGCCAGCGAGACATGGCCGATTTGGCCAAGACCTCCAAAATAAACGTTGTCTTTGACTTGATCATGGTGTTAATTGTGGTCTATTTGGCATTTCACAACGGCGTTTCAGTTCGCAACTTCGAGGGTGTCGCCGGTGATGGCGAGTTCGTCGGAGGGGGCGACGGTCTCCCCGAAGATTCGATCTGGAAGGTTCAGTGGGACACCATCTTTGTCGGCGTGGGCGTCCTCAGCTTTGCATTTGTGTGCCAGCATTCGGCCTTTATCATTGCCGGCTCACTCGAAAACCCCACCCAGCAGCGCTGGTCGAGCGTCACGAGAATCGCGCTGGGCTTTGCGGCGTGCCTGGCGCTGCTCATGGGAATTTCGGGATGCCTTGGATTCGGCGTGCCCGCGGGAGGCCGCGTGTCCGGGAACATCCTCGACAGCCTGCCACCTAGGTCGAAGCTTGCCAAGATCGCCAAGGGTCTGCTGGGAACAACCATGGTATTTGTGTATCCGATGGAATCCTTCGTGGCGCGACACGCCTGTGTTGTTTTGTTGTTCGAGGGACGCAAGGCCCACGAGGGAGACGACACGAGCGTGTTGAATCGGAGGGACCGGAGAATCACGCTGACGGTGGCGCTGTACCTGATTGCTGTCATCCCGGCGGCGCTGTTCCAGGACCTGGGGGGCGTCCTGGCCATTTCTGGGAGCATCGGAGGGAGCTCGCTGAGTTACTTTGGACCGGGAATCGTGTACATTGGAATTCACGGCGGTCGATTTCTGGAGCTGACGGAACAGTATTTTGGTCGCGACTTTTTGCCCTCACCCATTACCAGCGAAGAGGGTGATGCGGACGAGGAGTCGACCCCACTGGTCCCCGGCGAACCAGCAGCGAGCACCGGGGCGGGTGCTGCCGGCATCGATTGCTTGATTCGCAGGCTCCTCAAAACACTGGTATGGTACGGGACGGGAATGCCGGTGTGGACGGCCCTTGCGTCCGTCGGAAAGGGGTGCCTGACCACCCACGTGACGGAAATGGCACTCAAGTCTCCCCATCCGATACGGATCGGCAACGTGCGATTTGCCCGCGCCAAGGTGTCGGGAGGAAACAACTTTACCCGCGTGGTGATGCTCCAGAGTCCGAGCCGCCGCAAAAGCGTGGAATCAGCGACTACTACTGCTTTGCACGGCTCGGTGCGGGAAACCCCCGCCGAAACCGCAGCTATCGATGACACCACTGACCTCCAGCGCTTTGGTGTGACCACGAAACTCCTGCGGGCCGACTCGTGTCCAAAGATCTCGAACGATCGGTACAAGCTGCAAACCACGAGCGACGGGACGATTGTCGCGCTTCCGGCCTTTCTACCGCCCGGTCGGGACACGAATCCGAGGACAAAACCCATCCAAATCAATACAACGCCGACCGCCGGCTACCAATCCATCAACCAGAAAATCGGGGCCATGGCCCTGGCGCGGGCCGCGTCGCAAGACACGAAGGACGAGGGCGATGCCGAATTCGAGGCAATTGCGATCGAAGAGGATCCCCAGGGAAAACCTCCCGGGCCAATGGATTTTGCGATTGCGATTTGCTACGTTTTGTTTGGCGTCGTGGCCATGATTGCGGGGTTGGTTTCGATCATATAGTTGTACTGTATGATTACCAACGGAACTTCGAATCGAATCGAACTAAGACAGGACGATGACATACCAAAAGTATAAAGTTATTACCATACTCTAGTGATGGAGCTGCTGCTTTTTACGTCCACAGCGATTACACGTAGCGGTCTCTGGTAGAGTCGTATTACTGTTTTATTCTAGTTCGCTAAATAGCAGGAGAGCGGTTTTGTTTTGTTCGCGACATTTGTTTTGTTCAATATCGTTGTTTTTTTGGCGGGTGGATGTCAATGTTCCCAGAACAAGTTGTTCGTTGTCATCGTATCGCACTGTGTCATTTGGTGGATAGATTAATTTTTGTGTTGCGTTCGGTGTTGTGTGTTCACGGAAAATACAAATCCGGTGTGACCTTGTCTTCTTCCAGTTTTTTCGTCACGAGCCCCTTGATTGCCCGCAACCGAAACTCCTGGAGCATTTCTCCCCGGGGTCCCGGAGAAGCAAAGGGAAACCAGAACAGAGCGGTGTTGACCAGCGGAGCCCCGGGAATGTTGGTCGGCAGGAATCCTGTCGCGTAGAAACTGGCTTTTGCGGTGCACCCGCCGTTCTTGCTGGTGGTGGTGGTGCTATCGGCAAAGACCACGTCCAGTGTGTCTAGCCATTCCAGCTTGGTCCAGGTGAGGACGTGGACCCGGGAGGCATCGGCGGTCTTTATCTCGAATTCAGGCATGAACAACTTGGCCCTCCGGTCTTCCGTCAGCGCCCCGAGGACGTCGACCAGTGCCTTCGAGACCGTTTCGGGGGAATCGTTCGGGAATTCCCAGGTTTCCGTCCGGGAATTGAGCCCGAGGAACTGGCCGATCCAGTGGCCCGGGGCGATCGTGTCCTGGATCGTCCCCTGCAGGCCCGAGACGGCCGATGGCGCGGCAACGGCCGATTGTGGATCCAATAGACTCGTCGCCACGATGGTTGTTGCGGCTCCCGTTGCCGCGATGGTCTTGGCCAGCCATTCCCTGCGGGAGGAGGTACCCGTAGTTGTAGTCGGTTGGAGCGAACGAACCGTTGTTCCGGAAATGAGGACGGACAGGATTGCCGAAACGAAACCGAAACCAAATGCGAATGCTCTGCGGGCCGTCGTCATGGCCGTGTCTCTGTGTGTTGGAATTGAATTACTGGATTATTACTACCGTACTTCGTATTGCTTATTTTGCATTGTGTGATGACATCGGAAGTTACGGGTAAGATACGATAGTACTCGTACTCGTACGAATCAAATACGGAGTACGTTTCTTTTAGAATGATGCCGAATGATGCATGTATATTCTCCGAAAAAACTCGGTGGGCCGACGGGAATTTCAACATACAATTCAATTCCGATTGGGCCTTTTTTGGCTCCCGAAATTCAAAAAACCCTCACCCTAATGACGAGCCAGGCAAACCAGAACGAGCGAAATCACGTCTTTCTTCGTTCGTATCGATGGAGGATTGGGTGATTCCTACGGTATGTAATTACAGGAGTCATAAATAAGAGGGGTGCGACACGAGGAGTTTCCACTGAAACCATGATAGGAGGATTTTGGAAAAAACTTCCCCAGCTAAATTTTTAAAAGTACATTTTTACTGCGTAATGCTAGTAAAAAGGACAGTGAAACACCTGATTCCCAAAGGTACTTCCAATCACTTTCTGACCTTCATATTACATACACACCTTCCTTATACTCTTGAGAGACACATAGCAAGTGGTGTTTAGCTGTATTATTCATCTGTGGCGTTCTTGACAAGCACATGTGGGGTGACCACCAAAAAATGGTTCAACGGTCTGTCTGTCATCTGTTTTTGCTGGTCAGTCCCACCAAAAATGGTTCCAAACCCACAAACAGTCTGTCCGTTGTCCATTTTCGCTGGTCAGCCCCACCAAAAATGATTCCAAACCCACAAAAAGTCTGTCCATCATCCGTTTTCGCTGCTTTTTTCTCACAATATCTTGTGCTGTCTCTCTCTTTAATAAATACAATTCTGTGCATAATCAGCCCAAACAAGCTAAATATTCAGCTTCCTCACAAAAAGTTGGTTCAGAATGAACCCTGTAACTCATTTTAATATTGCTTTTTGATTGAGTTGCTATCATTTGAAAGTGTAGTAGATTTACTAGCATTATGCAGTAAAAACAGACTTTTAAAAATTTAGCTGGGGAAGTTTTTAACAAAATCCTCCTATCATGGTTTCAAGGACCCCCATTTTTTTCTAGTATCATGCAGCGAAAACGGATGACAGACAGACCGCGTGTCGCACCCCTCTTATTTATGACTCCTGTGTAATTACTCGTACCCCTCCTCCGTTTTGGTTGGCACGTGTCAACCCCTAAAGAAAAATTCGAGGCGCGCGCGCCGAGAATTTTTCTTTAGATAGGGGTTGATTCGTGCCAACCAAATGACTCAGAGCAGTATCCGGGGGGGGGGGGGGGGGGGGTGATCTTTAGGGTGTTTCTTTTCCGAGGCCCCCAGCTGAGGAAAAGAAACACCCTAAAGAAAACTCCCCCCCCCCCCCCCGGATACTACGAGGAGGTGTTTCTTTTCCGAGGCCCCCAGCTGAGGAAAAGAAACACCCTAAAGAAAACTCCCCCCCCTGGATACTACGAGGAGAAGAGGAGCAAGGAGGAGGGGTGGTTAGGTATGTAAGGTCGTAAGGGAGAGCACAAAGTGTTGTTACTCTAAAAATCGACCGGATAGGTATAACAAATTGTTTAAATTTAAAGAGATGTGAGCTCAAAGAGAGGCTCTTATTTTACTACGTATTTTCACTGTGTATCGGGGCTCTCTGCTGTATATCATGTGGTAGAGATCTTCCCCGGTGCTGTTATTATTCTCGTACCGATACTGCTGTTGCTGTTGCTGTATTAGCATCGTGTCAGTCTTACCGTATCGGTCATTTGGTGGTATTGGTCATTCATGTTGTTAAGTAATCTGTTCGATGGGGCGTATGCTTGCTCACGGTATATATGCTAGATATGAGGCCCATCTGGAATCAGTATTGGTTTTCTTGATTGCAATAAGTAATTTCCTCGCGGGATATCAAGTATATTCTTTTGAATGTACTTATGGATTCCAAGTGTTCACTTATTGGTCAGGTCTTTGGATATGTCTTGTTTCTAACCAATTACTGTCTTTTGTTTGTAGTCCTAAGTGATATTGTTTTTACCACTTAGGGATTTCCAAGTAGTGGAGGTGCGTTTGATTCTAAGCTTCAGTCTTTGGAATATTGGTATCTCGTATCATCTTCCCGCACCTTGGTCGTTTCGTCGTTTCGTTTTGTCGGCTTTTTCGATCGAATTTGATGCCGACAAAGTCCGTATTTTTCGCCGACAACACACCCCTTGATCCAATACTCTCCTCTTGTTGTATTGGATTACTGTCGGAGTATATCATCTTGAATTGATCGATAGGAAGATCGAACATTCGGACTTGAGCAATTTAGATTGAATCGAGATCGATTGCGTCGTTGAATGGTCTAATCCGGTTATCGATCAAATGGAATGATTTAACCTGGGTAGTGTCCCATGATGTATCTTGCGTGTCGGGCGTGCAAGATCCATCCCAATGGTTTGGTTAGATCATCAGCCGGGTTGATAATTCCAGGGATATGGATCATCTTGATTTCGCCATTTTCTTTCCATGCTTGGATGGCAAAGAACCTGATTTCAATATGTCTGGTCCTTTCAGTTGGCTTCTGGGCATTGATGATTTCAATTGCTGATGCATTGTCTTCATAGATCGGAGTTGGACCAACTTGGGCGAATCCTAATTCCTTGAGTATAGACCTGAGATATCTGGCTGTTTTGGCTGCTGTAACAGCAGCAATGAACTCAGCTTCCGTAGAACTCTGTGCAGTAAGTGACTGAGCTTTGGATCGGAAAACAATTGCTCCACCAGCATAAGTGAACACATATCCTGTGGTGGACCTGCGATGTTTTGGGTCATTCCCATACGCGGCATCAACAAAACACATCAGTTTGGCTTGCTTGATATCCTCAGGGAATGTTGGGAGTGATGCATCTTGGACTACGTTGGTGTAGGGTTCTCCTGACGGTAAAGATGGCTAAGCATTTGGTCTGTAGAATCTAATACCCCAAGATCTGGTTGTTCTGAGATAGCGGGCTATATTCTTCAGACTGGAATAGTGGAATGCAGTGGGATTGGAACTGTATTTTGACATGAGAGTCACTGCATAGCCTATGTCTGGCCGGCAACTCACATATGCAAACATCATTTCACCTAAGAGCGTCCTGTAGGAGAAACCAGATGTGGATTGCAATTCAGCATGTTCCTTGGTGCCTTCTAATGGTCCATCAGTATGTGATTGTAGTTGGCTCAGTACTTCAGTTGATAATGGCGCAGATGGCTTAGAACGAGGTTTCATCTTAGAATCAGTTTCCCATCCATGAGATCTCATGATTCTGTCAATGTAATTTGCACAGGACAGTTCAATGTAATCAGTTGTCTGTTTGACATCAATTCCATTGAAGTCTTCAAGCAATCCCATTTTTGTGAAGGGGACAACATCTTCTCTAGGAAGCTTCAGTTTTGCGCCAATTATGTCATAGATCTTGTCAGATATGGATTCTGATGCGCATGCCAGTGCAAAGTCGTCAACCTGTCTCAGCATGTAGACTGTTTCACCTTCAAAAACTGTTGTGTAGATTGTTCTGTCATGAGTGGTGGTCTTGAAGTTGAGATCAGGGCCTTTCAATATTTTGTTGATGTGGGTTTCCCATAGTCTTCCTGATTCTGGATGGCCTTGGAGTGCTTGAAGAACAGGAAGTACCAATCTTCTGTCTATGTCTTTGCCATACTTGTGTCGGTACCATTCTGTATACGCATCATCAATAGTCATGTATGTAGGGATGTTGAGCCCTGGAGAATGGGCATAGGCGTCAGCAGCATCCCCTCCATAGATTTTGAGGTTGAGGCTAGCTGCAATGGCAAAGAACAATCTTTGGATGGGGTGTTCAACACATGATGAGTATGACATTGCTATGGCATGCAGGGTTGGCACGGCATATTTGCTTCCATTGCAACATTGTCTTGCGCGGCGGACACCATTCCTCTTGACACTGTACTGCCAGTGGGGTCTGAGAATAATAGCATCTGGGTCCTTAGGATATGGGATGGGGGATCCAAACATTTCTAAGTCTTCAAATTGATCAAGCTGTTTTCGCTCCCCAGCTTCCCATTCAGCCCATGTTGATAAAGGCTTGAGATTCCTTTGAGTGAAGTGCCCTAGTGCTTGTTCTTCAGGTGTAGTTGCCTTGGAATTGATGGCCTTGATTAAGAGTTCAATTTCTTCAGTTGGTAGTGAATCGGCATCTAAAGGTAGGGCATGATTGCCTGCCTTATGAAGCTTGGTGATGGCTCTGAGCGAAGCAATGTCAATAGTAGGAATGACCACATCCATATCATCTTCGATTGGTGCCAAGTGTTTTTTATGGAGGCATGGAGTGCTTCAGTGCTATCGACCTGGTTGATTCTGGATTGGATGATATTCTTGTATTTGTTGCCAAGCTTCTTGATAGTCTTGATGGATGAGATCCGGTCCAAAAAAGGTGGATCTTCTTCATCAGTGGGTTCTTTCCAAGACGTATTTGGAGCAAAAAGACCATATTCATTCGAGTGTGTTCTGATATCTTTCATGGATAATTTTGCTTCAAGGGCAAAGGTAATAGGTGTATTGGTCAAATCCCTCACCCCTCGATCGTGGGAGTCTTGCAAGGCTGTGGTAACATCTGCAGCAGAAAACACACGATTGTAATTGATAGATACAATATAAGCGCCTCGGAGCTTGGAGAGAGTCTTCTTATGGGAGGAGAAAAGCTTGGAGGCAGGACTTTTGGGAAGGATATCTGTGATGTATGCTCTGCCAAGAAGTGAATCATTAGCATATCTGAGACCAAATGCTCGGTCAGCGAACGAACGTGAAACAGTGAGCCTGAGATTTGTGAGATTTTCAAAAGGGGAGATGGAAAAAGTGAATTCACTGGATGATACCTCATGTGGCTCCGCTGGAAGAGGAATGTTATCATCGGTTCTGAGCAGGTGCTTGATATTGGTTGGAAGATCTGCGAGGGGTAAGTCATTCATCCCTTCATCAAACCTGACATGAGTGGCGATCTTGACTCGGTGCGTTTCAGTATCATAGCAAAGAATGTTTCTGGTAGTGTAGGGGACAAAACCTAGGAAGATGCCCTTGCAAGCATTGGGTTTGAGCTTGATTGATCTCTTGCCTGGAGGTCGAACCCAAACTCTGCAGCCAAAGGTCCTGAAGTCAGCGAGATTTTCTTTGTGGCCTGTGGCCAATTCTAAGGGTGAATGCTGCTGATTGCCTTCAGGGAATGCATTGGACAACCTCAGGGCATGGTAAAAAGCAAAAGGCCAGAACTTTATGGGCAAATTGGCACCAGATAGCATGGTTCTCATTGAATTAGCCAAAGTTCGATGTGCTCTTTCAACTGTACCATTTTGGTGTGAAGCATCAGCACCAGTGGGGAAAATTGAGTATCCAAATGCAGAGAAGAGGTTTCTGATATCAGGGTTGTGATAGAGTTTGCCACCTTGGTCAACTGAAACATACTTGTTGGCACAAGTTGGGTTGTACTGAGAGAAGAAATGTTCCAACCAATGAAGTGGTGCTGCTTTGGATATTCGGGTATCACCATATTTCATACCAGTATAGTGGTCTGTGATCAGAATCCAAGCTGTTTTGCCATGAATGCCTTCATAGTCACGCTTGCGTTTGCTGTTGGAGGATCTGGCGCCAGAGAATGCAAAGTCAATAGACAAACCCTGAAAGGGTTGTGTAGCTTTTCTTGTGGAATGTGAGCTGGCAGGTGACTTTGTTTGCTTACATTGAATGCAAGTTGGACATTGATCCAGGATACTGGTTTGCCGTTGGAACTTTGGTACGCCAAGAATGGACTTGTGTGCATTGTAGAGGAAATCGTCACATGGGTGCCCTAATCTCTGGTGCCACAGAAGTTTCGATGTCTTGGTTTTGATGGCTTGGATGGGGATACTTTTGTCCACAATCTTGGTGAAAAACAATTTAGCATCAAAAGTGGGCATGTCACTGGTGTCAGACCGAGCTTGAGCTGCTTCTGTACATTTTTGCAGTGTGACAAGATTTGTGTGCACATCATATCTGTAGCGACTAATTGCTTCATTGGAGGCCAGTTCACAAGCTTCCTTGAACTGTATGTCTGTAGCTAGGGCATAGGCTGAGGATGATGCACAATTAGCATATGGAGATGCAATATCAATGTCTGGGATCAGTACTGGGTGGGTATAGCATTGGCCATCAATGATGCTTCCATGGAGGACAATGCTGTTGGCAGTGTTCTGCTTGTGATGACAAATAATTGTGACGTTGCCGTTTTGTGGAGCAGATGAGTCATAGTTGTCAATGAATGATTTATGGATTGACTGCCCACTGAACTGACGTCGCATGCGAGATGTCATTCCACAGAGATCATTCTCACTCAGCAATGTTGTTGACAGGGAGGGAGAATAATAGAAGAAGACTTTGAGATACCCTATGTGATTGGGTGCTGGGATATGCACATAGCCTGACCCTTCAGGAATACAGGTCGCTGCCTTTCCTCCAATTGCTGCCGTGAGCCTGACCGGACATTTCCTCAGCTTGGTGTAGGGTTTGTAACCATGCAGGATGTGTTTGAGATTTGTGCAGGAAACTTTCGCACCGGTGTCAATCTGAGCTCTGACACCATGTTGGAAATAGGCCGTAGCCGCAATAGGGTCTGGTGGGACCAGGAATTGCACATTGTGGGTATCAACTGATGTAGGGTTGTTTCTGTCGAAGTTGGGATCTTCATTGATTTCCAGGTGTGATTCCAATGCAGGGGCTGTAGCCTCAAGTGATTCCATATCACAGTAGACATCAATTGGGATTGAAGATTGGAGGCTGTCCCTGGGTAGGAGATTGACAGCACCAATGTGGACAGATTCATAGGAGCTGGCACTGCTGGATTCCAAGGAAGGGCATAGGCTTTTCACTTGATGGGCTGTGACGTCGTCAAATCCTTGAAGGTCATCTTGAGGTGATGTCGTATATTGGCTGCAAGAAAGACTTTCTATTCTTGGCCGGTGCGAAAATTTTGGTCTTCTACTGCATCATCGGGTGAAACCTCATCTTGATCTTCATCGCCAACGCTGATCTGAGAGATTTGTTGGGTGGAATCTAAGAGCTGTTGGGTTTGTTTATTGGATTTGTTCAGAAAAACAGCTGCAGCAATCCTATGTTTCTTGAGGGACTCAACATCCTGCAATGCAGGACAATTATCAAAATTATGACCGGACATGTGGCAAACAATGCATTTTCTGGATGTGTCAAAGAGACTAGGTTGCTTATTGAATGCAGTGATAGCATTGCAATATGCTTGATGGAGGAAGGGATTGTCAGATTCTTCATCCATCTCCGGGTACCCAAGTGATTCAATCAGGCTGATTGAGTGAGAAGTCAAAGTAGAAGGTGTTCTAACAGTACTGTTGCTAGCGCGCTTTTGAAACCTATCATTGCAATGGGGACCTGGTCTGGTGCCTGAGACAGGCAATTGCTTGGACTGGATTGGTTTGGAGGTGTTCCTCTTGTACTTCTGTTCAGCCTTGATCTCTTGCTCATATGTTTGCAGGGTTTGTAGTAGCCTACCTGCTTTGTACTTGTCCCGTTTGAATTGGTCATCTGAGTCGCGTTCATCTTCTGTCTTCTCAAATAGTTTGTGACTGAGGGTGGTCCCTGCAATCAAATTGCTGACTTCTTCTGTCGAACTCATGGTGCCAGGTTGGTTTTGGAGGAAAACTCTGAGTCGCAAGTAATCCTTGTATCTGAAGTAGTATTCTTCAAGGGATTCATTTGCATCTTGGTTGGGAGGATTCCTGACCATTCGTCCTGCATTGGATGGCCTTTTGGAGTTGGGATGTGTCTGAGCAATGACTGTGTACAGCGCTTCATAACCTTGTCCTCCTTCAAAGCTCTGAATGGTGGACTTCATTCTTCCACATGAGTCAGGGATTATCTTATCAGTTCTGAGTGCAGTGTAGATGAGATTACCCCATTCTTGAATCACCAATTCATACCTAGCAGGTAGGTCATGAGGGAGACTATCACCTATGGTAAATCCTCTGAGGCTGTCAGCTTCGCGCCTGTAGAGATAGTACGGGTGAATGTAAATGTGATGTTGCTGTGCATGAGCCGTAATTTCTCTGTACCATTTCCTAACTTGAGGGTGAGTATCATCCTTTAGTTGTGGAAATCCTGAGAGGAATAATTTGTCTCTAGCTGCTTCCTTTGACTTGTCAGAGGCTCTGGTTAGATCAAAGCAATCACCACTTCTAGTGATCAGACGTTGGTCATTTCTACCACTGCCTAGGTTGTGTAGGTAGTAGTTTTGCCTGATGACCGTTTCATTTCCGGATGAGTCGGTGTAGGTGATTGGAAAGTCTTTCATATCATCTCTGGTGAGGAATTCATCTCTCTTGTAGTAGCGCTCTTTGACTGGTGGTGGTAAGGTTGCAGGATTCCATGGTAAGTCAAGTGTTGCTTGGTGGTTGGCGCCGGCATTGTTATTGTTGTTGCTGTTGCCATTGTTGACCAGTTGTTGTAGTAGGGTCGTAATTTGTCCCATCTCAGTAGGGGAGACAGTTGTGACCATTGCGGCAGGTGTGTCCGGAATGGCTACCTCATCATCTGATGGTGGGTCTCCAGTGTAGGCTTCCATGAATAGGTCTGGGCGCCAATTTTTCTTGAATCGCCAGTGGGTGATTGTGATTTCAATTAGAACGATTGGCTCATCATCTGTGTAGGTCCGAATGGCATGCTTTGCAGCGGCGTCAAAATCAGTTTTGTATCTCATGCGTTTTGTAGATCCACCATTTCTGACATGCTTGATAACACATTTGTCGAGGAGATTGGCAATGTGGCCTTTTGTTATTTCATCCGGTGGTGGTTCCACTATGTTGATGGCAATAGCCTTTGCAATGCAATTGAGGATGTGGAGTTGTGGATCCGGAGCTATTTCTAGTGGTCCATCTTCTTCTTCTTCATCCTCGCGGGTCACAAAGAATTCTGAGAGTTCATCTTTGCCAATGATTTCAGAGTAGGCTTTGTTAAGGGAAGTGGCCGCAGTTGGATTGCTAGCGCTTGAAAATTGAAATTCGATTCCATAGATTGGAGTCCAGTCAAATGGAGTCGCCGGCATCGTACGTGTTGACGTTTCGAATTAATTGGCGATGGCGGAGGTTGCGGTCACAAAAGTTCGAGTTACGACGGCGATGGTGATTATTGAATCGAAGCGTTGCCAAATTAACCGGTGTCCCTGTCGTCGTTGTCGTCGTCGTCGTCGTCGTCGTCAACAGTCATTTTTTTATTCCTATCTCATGACACTCTTCTTCTTTGCTTTTGACCATGGGAATACTTCCTATCCTATTACAACAACAAGAAACCCATTCTATCACACTGTAAGTCATTGCCAGTCCTTTGTTTGCTTGTGGGGAAGATGGTGTTTTGATCTGATTTGATTCGTCGTTGTTGTTGTCGTCATCAACAGTCATTTGTTTATTCGTAGTATCTCACAACACTCTTCTTCTTTTTGCTTCTTTTGACCATGGGAATAGCCCCTTCCAGCAACCATGGTTCGAACTATTCCACCGTGAAAGAGCAAGGCTGCTCCAGCTCCTTCTTGGACTTGGTCTAATGATCCAGCTCAAGATCTTTGGTCTCGGACTCGGTCATCCTCTACCAACGCAACGGCAACAACGAATTCTTCTTCACGGACGCAACAATAACATCTACGGACGCAACAACAGCAACAACAACACAACAACAATCTTTAGCAACTAGGAAGTCTACATTGAAAGCACAGATTTTTTGTATTATGCCCTTGCTGCGTGGGTTACTCTTTTTTGTACACGAATTTAATTTGTGTTACATAAGAGTACAGGGCTATACCATTATTATAGACCCACAGCAGCTTTATCATAGGTTCACCTCTGCAACGTTTGAGCTACAAGTAGTATTGCACTTCTTTGGTTTAGGGGACTGGTGTATCTATTGTGTCTGAATTACAAGCACTGCCTGCTCCGGTCAAGGGAACTGTGTATTCTTGCTCTGGCGTCGGAACTACAACAAGCGCTGGTGTGCTGCTCTGGGGAACTGGTGTATCCACAGCGTCCAAACTACAAGTGCTGGTGCTTTGATTACTACGGGACGACCGTACTTCTCGCTCCACCCCTATGAGTGGCATCGATACGAGGAGCCGTCGATACTAAGCAGCATCTTTTGGCCCTGACAGCCTCAATATTCATCACGACTTGCTCTCAAGCAAGAAATAGGTCTACAGACTAATTCTAGCTCTTTTTTGCATATACTCTGGTCCCTACTCTGCTGTGTATTTGTCTGTTCTGGGAGTATAAAAAAGAGTGCTAGGTGAATAGTGCTCAGAATATGACTGGAAATCACGACAGAAAATTATGCTAGAAATCATGGTATGTACTGTTGTAACACTACTACTAATCATGTACCATTGAAAATTACCAAAGTATCAGGCCATTATCAGAGCAGAAAACACTACTAGTAATTGTGTAGCAATTCTACGGCAAATTTTGGAAATTACTTTAGTATCATGCCATTGTCAGAGCAGAAAACACTACTAGAAATCGTGTAGAAATTCTACGGCATATTTTGGAAATTACTAAAGTACCATCAAAATTACCAAAGTAACACCCCCTCCCCGCACCTTTTTCGCGCCCGTTGAGTCTGTTTTAAACTCGCGAGTTCCTTTTATTTTTTCTTACTTAGGCATCAATTTTGCGAGTGCACGTGCTCTCCCGTACGAGCCATGGTGTTACCAAAATACTTCTGGGTATTACCCAGACCGGAATTTTTTTTCTTGACCAGTCTTTTCTTACCCAGATCCTTGCCCACGTGAGCTCACGTCAACAAATCTCGGTAATACGCAGAATTTTTTTTGGAATCCACATGTTTCACGCCTACTTGTTTATAGTTATCCATACAAACAATTCCACATATATTCCAAAATGAGATTCCACATTCCAAAATGAGATTTTAGACACTAGCCCGCCAAAAATCTGGATATGCTAATTTTCATTCCCGAACTACTAAAAACAGAAATCTGGGTATTACCCAGAAAAGTATTCTGGGAATCACCCATTGGGTCATTCCCAAAATAGTCTGGGTAGGGGCCCAGATTAAATTCTGTAATATTTTGACCCAGAAACCGGTCAAGGTGAGCTCACGTCGACCGGTTTTGGGGTCCCTATCCACATTTGCTTAGGAATCCAATCACATGTTCTTATATAATGTGTGCATGTTAAATAATGCACGTTTCCACATCCTTATTTAAATTATTATTATTTTTACCAGAATCGGTCCCAAGTCAGACTCCCTGACTGACTTGCGCACGCGCAATTTTTGACTTGAGTATATAATAACTGACTTATTATTACTAGAAGGAATTAATAACACGAATTATTTTACAGAAGTCAGCATAGGTTTAGTACTAGACTCTTATTTTAGTACCGTGAGACACTGCTTATTTCACTTTACTCAAGTCAGCGTAGGTTTTGTACTGGACACCACTTATTTTAGTAGACTAGTACCGCACCTCTTCTTCTATCCAACGGACCAAACCTGAACCCGAACCCTAAGAGTGTTCTCCACTTTAGTTCTCCACTTTAGTTTTTAACTCACCAGCCGAGGTGAATCCAAAAACTTTTTCGAAAATTATTTCAGTTGTTCGATACTCACCGAAACACGACGCGTTCTTCGATACTCAACGAAATGGGAACCATTAGGGAAGAAATTCTAATTTTTTGCAATTTGCACGTGATTCTACTACATACATGCGATATTACTAGATAACAAGTGATTCCACTTCATAATTTCTACTTTTGCAACAAAGTGCTCATAATTTCTAATTTGGAACTAAACTCTGCATCTTTTTTGGCTCTGTAAACTTGGCTAAGCCAAATAACCTTGGAATGGAATCGACCATGGGATTCAGCCTAAACTGATGCTAAGGAAAACAACCTCTGAATTGAATCGACCATGGGATTCCTTCTCCACCAATCAACAATTGACTTGCTCTCCTCTCCAATCCGCGGCTCTCCCCCTCTCCAGCCAATCAACAATCGACTCTCCTCTCCTCCTCCTCTCCAATCCGCGGCTCTCCCCCTCTCCAATCAACAATCGACTCTCCTCTCCTCTCCAATCCGCGGCTCTCCCCCTCTCCAATCAACAATCGACTCTCCTCTTCTCCAATCAAATTGGCTCTCCCCCTCCTCTCCAATCGAATTGATCAAGTCCTCTCCAATCGAATCGGCTCTCCCCCTCCTCTCCAATCGAATTGATCGAGTCCTCTCTAATCCGCGGCTCTCCCCCTCTCCAATCAAATTGATCAATCGAGTTCAATCAACAATCTACTACCAGTCGTCAAACCGTTCGCAAAGCGGGATCAATTATTGATTGGGATGGAATAACAAGTCAAAACAACTTAGCCTTCCAGACATGGTTGTGGAGTGACATCAGTGTGGTCTTTGCCTTAATTAAGGCATAACCTTCCTCCAGAAGTACCTCTAAGGATTCGCCAGAATGAACTCTATTGTTGATGAACTCTATAATACACTTGAGTCGCGAGAACTGCTTCTGCTCGGCTGCGCTATAATGCTTCCTCCATAGATTGCCAAATGTCTTTTCACGCTCTTCAATTCCTCCAGGGAAGTCATCTTCTTTGAAGTCCTCAAGTCCGACCCACTCCTTCCACATCAACGACACCGCGGAATGCTGTCGGATCAAGGTTTTTAATGGAATAAGGTTAGTACCTCGTTCCCCCCCCCGGCGATTGTTGTTGTTGCTTCGTCTGCTTCTGTTGGGAGACGAAAGGCCGTCGTGTGCTGTAGGTAATGGTGTATTTGTCTGTTGATCGCATCTTGTTTCTGTTCGAATTTGCTAACCTTATCATCTATCCATGTAACATCCTTTGAAACATTATGAACTTCGGTATGAATATTGTGAAGTCGGTCGCGGAACCCCAGAAGTGCCACGTCCATACTTCGTTGGATTGCAGTAGTACTACCTCCTCTCTCCTTGCCAAGTCCTGCTCCCATAATCTTTTCGACGCCTTGTGCTGGATAAGCCTGGAACAATTCTGTGTTGAAAACGGGCAAGGAGAAGAGGCAATTTGGTCTCCCGTTGTGTATCAAGACGGCCGCATCCTGCAGTACAATAAATTGCAAATTCAAGAGGAGCTCAAAGAATGCTTGAGCAGTTGGCTTCTCGCAGGCACGATTCGCAATCGTGTCCATTGCCTTGTCAAGGAATGGGAATACTTGACGACGAAGCTCTGGAGGTGGGTAAACGGTACCTTGGGACAAGAAGAAGCTGTCTTTCTCTTGTACATGTCCAGCCATGACCCGCATTGCCTTCAGTGGGAGTTTTGAGGAATACCGATCTTCTCTGACATCAAGATTCCAATTTTCGATCATCTTGATGTATTGGGGATCCACTTCTTGCATCTCCAACGCAACTGCACCTGATCTGCGGCCGAAGTGAATGAAATGCTTCGATGCGACGCCCAACGCCTTGCATGGTTTCCGCATCGTTTTTGTATACGCTTGGTCTGTTATCAGATGGTGGTTCTGCAAGTGATTAAAATCGGTGAGTAATTTGACTTCGAACCATGATGCGTTCTCTGCAAAGTCGTACCACAAAAGCTCTCCCATTGCATGTAATTGCGCCATTAAGTAGAAGCCCAAAGCGCCAATGGGACACATGTTAACGTTGCAGGACCTGATCACACAACCGTACAAAGTTCACTGACCGCTTGTTTTCCCTGTAATGATTTGCATGATAAAGATCAGGCAGGAGTGTACGCCTTCATCAGCTTTGATGATGCTGCACAGATCTGACAATGTGCATTTGAATAAGGACTCCCCGCGGAGAACACCACAATGGGTCATAAGGAAACAGCATCGGTCCCTCAAGGCAGCGATGTGGTAGTTATGTTTGGTACAATGCTTGTAGAACAAGAAAGCCTTGATTCGCTCGATGCTTGACACGGTCATGTAGGGGGACAACGCTTGATCGATTTTCTCATTGTGTCGGATCATCTTGATCCGTTTCTTTCTTAATTGGACAACGCGGAGCAACTGTGTAACCCTGTCACTTCGAAGGTGTTCCTTTGTAAGAGTGTTGGCGTTCTGACTCCTCTGATACCGCAATATTTTGAGGATGGAACAAAAGTACTGATTTACAGTATCATAACCTACAGGGTCGGACTCCAGCATCAACTCACAAGCGCCAGAATGATTGGTGTTGTATTTGGCCATCACGGCGTGGTAGTCAATGACGTCGAAAATTTGTGTTTGCGATTGCCCCTTCTTACGGCGGCCTCTTGTCCTCTGTGTCTGATAGGCCTGATAGAAGAGGAAGCCAAAGACCTTTTCTTCAGTTACTATTTGAGTGGAGTAACCAAAGGAAGAAAATAAGCTGGTGCAATACTGAAGGAGTTCCTCCCCTTTTCGACCGTAGGCAAGTTGAGTATTCATTGGAATACTATCATTGTCATCATGTTGGACTTGCCGTGCTGCTCTGGCAAATATTCCACTTGTGTAAGACATTTTTCTTGCTGGAGACCGAGGGGAGTGTTTTGTTGAGGATAGTGGTGTTATTTTGGGTGGATATTGTAAGGGTTTTGGCTGTTTCCTCCTTGTTTTCGTTGCTTCATTGTTTTCGTCGTTTTCATTGTTTGTTGTGTCTTACTATGTTATGTTTGTCGGAATCAAAGTGTATGTGTTTGCTGTGTTTGTTGATCGACTTAGCCTTCTGATGTTTCTTGTGGGTTGGTGCCGGCCGGCGCCAAAGACTTGTTCTATGTTCATGTCACATGTTCGCTTTCCTGTGTTCGTGTTCGTATTATGTGCTTCATCTCATTGGTTGGAATTTCTGAAATGGTTAAATTTCATTGGTTGGAATTTCTGAAATAGTGGAACTTGATTGGTTAGAATTGCGAAAAGTAGTTATTTGACCAAGTCAGAGGAAATTACCGTTAACCGTTAAACTGCGCAGAATCCTACAGACCGAGGTCTGACTGATCTCTGACTTAGTATAAAGAATCTCTTATTATTTTTACCAAAAAAGCGTCGAAGTCAGACTCCCTGACTGACTTGCTCGCGTGCAATTTTTAACTTGAGTATATAATAACACAGTTATTATTACTGGAATGAACTTAAATCATCGTAGGTTTTGTACTGGACACTTATTTTAGTACCGCGAGACACCACTTATTTTATTTTACAGAAGTCAGCGTAGGTTTTGTACTGCACACCACTTATTTTAGTAGACTACCGCACCTCTTCTTCTATCCAACGGACCAAACCTGAACCCAAACCCTTAGAGTGTTCTCCAATATTTCGAATCGAATTGACCATGGGATTAACAATCAACAATCCACTCCTCTCTAATCAACAATCAACTCGTCTCCTCTCCAATCGGCTCTCCTCCTTCCCAATCCGCGGCTCTCCCCCTCTCCAATGGATTTGAATCTCCTCTCCAATCAAATGCCTTCTCCTCTCCTCTCCTCTCCTTTCCTCTCCAATTGAATTGACTCCTCCTCTCCTCTCCAACCAAATCGGCTCCTCTCCAATCGAATTGACTCCTCTCCTCTCCAATCAAATCGACTCCTCTCCAATCAAATGGACTCCTCTCCTCTCCAATCAAATCAGCTCCTCTCCAATCGAATGACTCCTCCTCTCCAATTGGCGGCTCTCCTCTTGTCTCCAATTGAATCGACTCCTCCTCACCTATCCAATGGAATCAACTCCTCTCCAATTCGCAGCTCTCCTATCCAATTGAATCTCCTCTCCAATCCAGATCATCTTTGAATTCGGCGTTTGATAATGTCCACAAAGTTGGTCGTGCTGGGGAGTATCACCTACGAAATAAGCGACTGCAAATTTCATTCAAACAGACCATTTTTTTTGTTCCACGGCAAATTAGACCATTCGATACCATCCGTTTGGTTACAGGCATCTTTCAAAGATGAAAGAGCAAAATGAAGGCCAGAGTGAAGATTGTTCACATTGTCAATTGATTTGGCACCTTCATCACCTGGACATGTTGGGTGATAATATATAGTAGCCTCCCAGGCATCCGGCCGGGGGGCTCGAGTTAGGGTGTTGAATATGCCAAGGGTCATGCTCAGTGGGGTAAGAGTGGTTTGACCACTATTGTCAATTGCAATTCCATCCATGTAGAGAATAATGGGAACCAGAATTCATTGGATTTGGTTTTGCATCTCTTCTCCCAAGTATTGATCCACCATTCACTGTGGTGGAGTTTGTCAATATCAATATTACCTTGAAGTTCTGGATAACAGACTGGTAAGGTTGGGTCTTCAGCATGGGGGAAAGACAAGTTGTCTTCCTTTAGCAAAGTCACATTCGTTAATAGGGAATGAAGTGCTTTTTGGAACGGCCAGAGGTAGATTTGTTTAAAACCGGCAACGTCAGCACTCTTTGATTGCTTATAACACCAGTCAATAAGATGAGGTTCAAGCCCATTGCCTTGACAATCAGAATCAAAACCAAAATCAGTACAAACGGCAGCCACGGTCACTGCACGTTAAACCTGATCAGGGCAATACATACCTGCAAATAGAAACACCACAGTCATTGTGCAATGAATCTGCTTAGGGCAATGTCAACTTGAAAATGAACACGGTAGATGTTGTCGCAACCGTGAAAATACCAGGGCCTGCGGCCACCTGCAAACAAAACAAAAATAAAAACAACAATGAATGGCGCAACACCAGCAGTGCTACTGAAGATTAGAACAATATAAGGAATAACAGTCAGCAGGCCCTATGTGGCCCTATGTGATTCTGGTAGCACAAATGTAACCATGATCAACGTGAAATCCATGCCATTTTGAGTACAGCCAAAACAAGTACGTCCGAGAACTGTTTTGCGGGGTTTGAATCAACTTATCACGCACAAATTTTGTGCATGATTTTAACTCAGCAAACTTTCTCAACACCCTGAGATTCTGGAGTCCATCCCAACCAAGTGTAAGGGTACTATATGTAAACTCAGCACTATTTTTGTGTTTGTGATTAGTACTCTAATCATGATTAAAAATAATGTATATCAGTCTCTAGCAGAACCAAATCATTATTTCATACCCACAACAATCAATACTATTCACGAATAAAAATGAATTGTGGACATAGTATCAATTCCAAATTATTATGCTACAGAATAACAATTACTAGATTCTGCTCTCCTAATTGTGAAGTCTTTTTCTGGACTACAATATTCCCTTTTTTAAATGTAAATTATATTATGTTTGATTTAATCCTATTGCAACGTATTATTAGTATTCCTCCAATATTTCTAATATTCTCAATATTTAGTTCTCAATTACTAATAGTTTTTGTATTATGTATGTACTGTTATTTCCTATGTCAATTCAAGTGATAAATTGGCGTTCATTGAGGCTGTTATTGCCAAATCAATATAGACAGTCCTTTTCTTTTTATTTCCAAGTCCACTACAACTACTGGAGCTACTACTAGTAGTATCTGCATCACCACGCTTATTGGTGTATCGTGTCAAACTTTTCTTCCTAAATCTCTCCCTCATAATTTCCTCCGATTCCCTTCCTGCATCTGACTGATTGTGCAGCTTGACAACATCGTCACACAAATCATTGAACAACTCTTGTCCTTCTTCCATCCGCCCATTTCTGCTTCCACTGTCTGAATTGCAGTATTTTTTTTCTCTTGTGGAATGGTGGCATCACTCTTTCGCTGCTGCTGGTTCACACATACATGATGCTTGTTGTAGATCACTATCAATGCAAATGCTTCATCTGCTACAGAAAATATATCACTCAGCAAGTTCATCTCCTTCCGTTGTTTGAAATTTGAGTTCATCAGATTGATTGCTGACATGATTCTTGTAACAAAATAATAAAATCTTCATTTTCAGCATTGTTGTATTTCCTGTATTGAGGATTTAAAATACCTGAATCCTCATTTTCTGTGTCTTCAATCACTCAAACAGTACCAGGGAAGGTGACAGTGACTCTACCTTTGCTGCTATTGACTGTACAGAAGTATCATCAGTATCAATAGGCGGCATGTTAGTGGCGTCAGACAAAAAAAATGATTCTAAAATGCCTAATTTCAACAACAAATCCACCATCATGTCTTTACCTATCCACTTTTTTCTTGCCAAGGTTTGTGAGTTGTGCCTCAATGCAGTCAGTATTGTCACTACTCTCATCCTATAAAAGCAACAGTATCTTGCCTTTGGGATATTTTGTGGCACCATAACCGCTTGTGTTGCAACTGCCATTTCTGTTATATGTGCCGTTACCTCGTCATCGATTGGGAATTTCATGGTATGGTACCAATCTTTTTTGATGTATTCCCTTAGCTGCTTGTCCACTGTTGGAGCCGCATCACTCAAAACCTTAAGATCTTTACTTGTTAGATGCAGATCTCCGTTGGTAATTGTTTTCACTTTTTCTGGTGTATCATTAGCATTCCAACTCCCATCTCCCTGCATGGTTGCCTTGGTATGTTGATGTACCAATACTACCTTTCCCACACCCATATGTTGTTCCCTCTGCTGCTGTTGTAACTGTTTGGCCACTTTCTGTGCCAATATGTCATATGGGATTTGTTTCATGACACGGCTCACAACATCCTCAATATTGCAGCACTCTCCATTGGATGTTTTCTCTACCACTTTGGTTGTTGTCCCTTCTTTCTGTTGGTTCATTACTGTAGTGGGGGGTGTTTTGGTAATGCTCAGTGTTGCTTCAATACTCTGGTTGATGGTGGTGTGATCTTCCGTGTTTGGAGTGGTAATAGTGTTGTTGGTATCCTTTTTTCACTGCTGCCCTTGGTTGCGGTAGTAGTTATGGTATCACTACCACACATGCTGTTAGTAATTGTCGTGGTTGTTTTCACTCTTCTTTTGTTATCATTGTTGTCCCCTGTAGTTTGTTGAGCATTGGGATGGATGATTTTGTTGTTTCAAAGGGTTTTCCCCTCTGATTTCTTGCTCTGCCGTGTCTTTCGGAGAACATTCATATGTTGTGATTTTTATTTTTGTACATACCCTGCTGGCCAAGAAGCATGTGTTTCTTTTTGTGTGGTTCTGTGTGTGTACAATTTTTTGTGTTTGGTGTGTGTGTACGGTGCTTGGTGTGTGTGTACGGTGTTTGGTGTGTGTACAGTTTTCCATGCGTTCTGTACTATGCTGTGCACCCTCACTTCTTCCATGTGCTGTCTGTCTTGTGCGAAGCCTTTAGTTTTTATTAAAAGTAGAGCACGTACCTGTGCAAGCCACCCCCCTCCCGCACCATAATTTTTTCAAAGTGGGAATTATGATAACACAAAGGTTATGTATTTAGATCACCTCGTCATCTATAAAATCTGGTAGCCTGCACCAAAAATACTCTCTTGTTTGTGATTTGGAGAGACAAACCTCAACATTTTCTGTATTGTGTGTGACAATGTTGTTTTCAATATGCATCAGAAGAATTATGAAAAAAATATTCATGGTCTTGACCTCCTGATACTTTGGGAGTCATTACATAATCAGTCATTTTGTGCCCTTTGTTTGACCCAAAAATAATATCTTGTGTGGCATTTGGAGAGACAAACCACAACATTTTCTGTATTGTGTGTGGCAATGTTGTTCCCAATATGCATCAGATGAGTAATGAAAAAAATATTCATGGTCTTGACCTGATACTTTGGGTGTCATTCTTACCCATTCAGTTAGTTTGCGCCCTTGATTTGACCAAAAAATAATCTCTTGTGTGCCATTTGTAGAGGCAAACCCAAAAAAATTGTACTGCATGTGGCAGAGTTGTTTCCAATATGCATCACCAGATGGTTCATAAAAAATTCTTCTTCATGATCTTGACCTGATACTTTGGGAGTCCTTACCCAATAAGTCATTTTGTGCCCTTGATTTGACCCCAAAATACTCTCTTGTGTGACATTTGTAGAGACAAACGACAAATATTTTCTGCCTTGTGTGTGGCAAAGTTGTTATCAACAGTAAGGGTGTTCAATTTCAAAGTTTCAATTTAATTAGAAGAAGTCTATGGTGTACCGTATGTCCGATAACTGTCACGCGACCCAACGCGACCCCTCCCAAGCCCTATTTTGAGAAAATCAACCCTGCTTTTGTTATGTGCAAGGGCAATTTATTAAATTCACAATGTTTTGTGGTGAAGAGTTTCAACCCCCCTCAGGTTGTGACCAAAACTCTCCCTGAGGACTCAAAATGTCCCTCAATCTCTCAATTTGGACTAACTTGATTTAAAAAATCTATTTCTTGCTACCAAACTTCCTAACCTAGATAATTTCTTGTAACAAATTTGCGTAGAAATCTACAGCAGTAGCTTCGTACACCGTTTTTGTAGCAGATAATTTCTGGTAATGAATTTTTGTAGAAATCTACAGAACTACCTTCCTACACAATTTCACCTCCATTATCCCTTTTTTCCTTTTTTTGGAACCGCGTTCCAAAAAACGGTCTTTTCGTAGATATGTGTCTGGGTGTATTATGATAGTAGGAGTAGTAGTAATGTAGGTATGATAGTAAGGACTTCTGTTGGGGTGGTGAAACGTTTTTTTGTACAATTCATGTCAACAATCATGGATCGTCATTTCAGAATTTTCTAACCGGAACGGCGTTTCAGGCTTTTGTGTTCAAATCATGTTCGAATTTGGAATCTCGCTACCAAACTTCCTAACCTTAACCCAAGATATGAAATAAAATTATTTTCAGAAGTGTTTGTTTGCTATGTTCCCGCATTGTTTCTATGTCACGTCGTGTCTTTTTTCATACCATCATGCCTTTTCATGCTCGCTCCAATAACATCATGCTCATTTTTGTCATGTTCATTTAACACCACCATCAAAACTATTTCTTCCCCTCCCTTCTTCCAATAGAAGAACATGTCACAACCTAGAAAAAATCCCCATCACTTCAAGAAGGGTTGTTATACCAAAATAACCAGATCATTTATCTGCCGTAGCTGCATGTCCTATAAGGGCAAGTTGAAGACATTCATCGGAAGCAGACAAGATTCCTCTTCACACAAATCATACCGATATGTATCACAAGGCCTGTCACGTCACCTTGATTCAATAGCTTTTTGCCATGATTTCTATTTAAACCATAACCTGATGGAATTTTTGTCATCTGCCAAAGAAGAATCCACTACAGTTTGCCATTCCTCCCCTTCACAATATGGCCTGACATTGACCAAGAATGGTCCAATTGTTCCCTCCACCGCTGTTGCTGCCACTCACACTAACAAGGCATCCTCTAATGAAACGTTCAACTCAGTTCTAAACAGTCAGGTAGTACACAATTTATTTGTTCCACCAATTGATAGAAATGTAATGGAATCACAGTTGTTTCCTTCAGAAGACAACAGCAACAACGATGACATGGTTATTCATGAAGAAATTTGCCTTCCTATTCAGAACGATAATGGTATGGATGCTGCAAAACCCACCCCATCCCAACCAAACATCAATGCAAGAGAGCAATTGATCTGATCCCGTGTTTCTTTTTCACCTACCAATAGGCGCATTGCTGAAATAAAGCTCATGAATCTAATGACAACACACAAGTTACCTCTAAACACGTTCAAATCTATTTTTCAATGGGCAAACGAATGTCAAAATATTCATGGTGTTGACTTCACCACTACCTTCCCCCACCATCGAGAAGCCATATTTAGTGAAATCAAGTCCAATTTGGGTATTTGTGAGACTAAGTTCGAGCCACACATAATTAACTGGTTACCTGGCAATTTACCCACCCAAATATTTGCTCGATCCTTCCCAGACGCACTTCATTCCCTTCTGACCAATAAGGAATTGATGCAAGAAACCAATTTGTCTTTTCCCAATGTCGAGACTCCTCTTTCACCCCAAAACAACCCACCAATCACCAACAAAACATACATAACAGAACTACACCACGGGTCTTGGTGGATGGAATCGTGGAAGCAGATATGCAATGAAAATGAGGAAATCCTTGTTCCAATCATTATCTACATGGATGGCATCAGCTTGGATGCACATGGCTGTCTGTCACTCACTCCTCTCAACATGACTCTTGGTATTTTCAATGTTGAAGCAAGAAAACAACCTGACGCTTGGACCACAATTTACTTTCATCCCGACACTGAAATTGAGAGCATAAGACACACGAAAAAACCACGACGGAAGATAATATTCAAAATCTACACACCGCGCTGGCATCGGCTTTGCAATATTTCAAGCTGGTGATACAGACCTTCACGACAAACTATGTGGAAAGTATGGATCCTACACGCAAAAGGTGAAGAAATTGTGCCGACACTGTACATGTCTGACACATGTCATCCATAAACCAAAAGCCCAAGTGGAGGAACAGACTCAACTCTGGGTTCCAGAAGATTTTGACCCCCCCCCCCCCCCCCCCCCCCCCCAAACATTTCTGCAAGGGAATACAAGTAGTACTTCAAAAGCATTTCCCACCATCCCATAAAAAATGCTTTTCACAGCCTCAATTTTGGTAGTAACGTCAACAACATTCACTTTGCTACTCCCGGTGAGTGTTTGCATATGCATCAACTGGGTGTAGCACATAGGGCAGTAGAATCACTTGATTCTTTGTTAAAAGTGAGTCCTAAGTGTTGCTATGCCCCAGCTTTAAACAAGAATGGCACATCAGATACTATTGGTTTACTTGCGCAGTTATACTATGGCGGGCTTTCTTTGTCAAGGCAATCGGACAGAGATTTCCCTAGAACCAAGTTTTCAAGTCAGCTTCTCTCCATCACCAAAAAGGAGGGTAATGATTATTCTGGAATGCTCATTTCCATTCTGATCACCCTTTGTTCGGATGTGGCAATAAACATCATCCAGGACACGACATTAATTCAGAAACAAGTAGAGGTCATTGAACTGATCCTATCCATGGAAGAATTCTTGAAGCATGGGAATATACCCATTTCTGGATTGGAAAATCTCCCCAAGATGATAATCCATTTTATCAATTGTATTAATTCCACCTGCCTCAGAGAGGGAATGGGTACGAAACTGATCAAAAACCATCTATACTTTCACCTTGTTGAGTACATAAAGCTCTGGGGACTTCCATGCGGATTGGATTCTTCTTATTCGGAATCACACTACAAAACTGAAATCAAAGCACCCTTGAAGAACACTCAACAGAATGCTTCCACATTGATAATGCAAACGTCAAAGCAACAGGAAGAAAAAATGCTGCTACAAGTAGCTACTTCAAAGTTCAATTTAGTGACGACAGAAGATGTTTCTGGTAATCGAATCCCTCCTGAAGTTTCTGGCTCAAAATTTCAGGTGTTCATTAACGACAATGGGGCAAGTACTATGAGATGGGTTAGGTCATCGAACAAAACAAAACCCTATATTTCTCCCATCATGTTGTCTTTTGTATGTCAGAATGTTCTTCCACTTTTGCAGGACTCTACCTCTGTCAAAGGATTTACTGAACATAACAGGTTTGACCAATGCGCACAGCAAAATTACTTGTTTCGGAGCCACCCTTCATATTGTTCCGATGGTGGTCAACTGAACTCTGTCTGGTATGATTGGGCCTTGTTCGATGTCTACGCATGTGAAATACCCTGCCATATTATGTGTTTCCTTGAACTCTACAATCTGAAGCAGCCTTACTCATTTGTTTCTGAGTACCAAATTGCCAACGAAGGCATTTATGCAGTAGTGACCAAGTTTAAATCAACTCCAACACCGACAGCTTCATCATTTGTGACCAGAGGTGAATTAGACGGAAATTCCCTGTTCTTATTTCATGTTGACAGCATACTTTCCCATGTAGCAGTTGTCCCCGAACTTGATGCAATTGGTACCTTGCAATCAAACTCATATCTAGTTGTGTCGAATCGAAGGGCTTGGCTGGATGAATTCCACAAGACAACGTCATCTTTACCTAATGAAGAGGAACTCTACTCACAATGCACTATTGTTGAACATGACAGCGGCAATAATGATGATGCCACTAATTCAGGTGATGACAGTTCAATGACATCAAACAATGATGACGATAGTGAGGTCCTCTCTGACACATCCAATACTTAATTGTTTACCTAGTACAATATCAATAATAACTTAGTATTACTGAATCGAATGCTTCTCCGTATCGATCGTAACATATTTCTCCTACGTTTTGATTGATTGCTACTCCGTAATGATTGCACAATGGTGCAGGAAAACAACAGAAGGGAATGGAACGTCTAACTTTAAATTATTGTTTAATATTATTATACAGGATTAGCTGTTAGCACAGTTTTTCTCGATACGTAGGCGCTCATAATATAACAGCCTTTGTATTTAGGATTCGAACAGCTATGTAATACTAATGGATTGAACAATAGAGTATCACCCGACCTCAATGGAACTTTCACTCCAAAGCTGGGGAACACAAAGTAATAAAGAATCACCTCGTCATGATTTACATGTTTCGGAGCGATAACTGTCAACCTCGTATAGAACATATTGGCATCGATATGGCATTTTGAATGATAATCCTTTCCAATAGAAAAGGCCGTTGCGTGATGACCGATTGCATTCAGTGTTGTATGACTAACAACCTCATTCATCACGGTCGTTTCTTGGTTTACAAATTTGGCCATTGGACTTAAACAAAGCTGCATTTCCTTCACAATGTGTAGGGCTGTCTGTTCAAGGTTGTCTTTTGTTGTCGGGTCCACATTTTTTTTGAAAACATACACACCATTTCCTGGTTTCAATCTATTTGGTCTCATCCCAATAATAGCATATCCATTGTTGACACTATCACATTTAGATCCTTGGCCTATTTTGGGTTTAGCTTCAACAATTTCCCCAGCGAACGTTCTTGTATTTTCTATATTTTTTTGTACCCAAGCGTTGTTTTGCGAACTGTCTGGAAGCTTTTACAAAGATTCGCAATGATGGTTCTGATTCGGTGAATGCTAGAACAAACTTCTTGTCGGTACTATCCAATGACTTGAAACTGTCAATAGACACAGCCTCTGCCGATGTATATTCCTTTTCTCCAACTGTTTTCCAACCCCAACTTGTTTCCATGAATTTACCTTTATAGCCATTTTTGTGTACTGTTTTCAATGCTATTTGGTCGGCATGTTTGAGATTTGCCTTTCTATTTTTGCGAGTCTTTTTGGGTTTTATCTCCAACAAGTGGTTGTAAGTTTGGTGTATTGTTGTCGACGGTGCTGCGTTTTGGAGAAAATTTGAAGTCATTCTCTGTCTACTTGTACCTTTCTGTTGTCTCATTGCTTTTTGTTCTTTTGCTCTTTCTGCAATTTGCTTTGGTGTTCTTTTGAATCCCATTGCACTGGTTGCCGTTGTTGTATGATGATTTTCTGCCGTTGATGTAATTAACCGACGATAATCAAATCGTCGGAAGGATGATAAACAATCGTCGACTTTGGTGTGGGGGAAAGAATCCTTGGAGGAGGAGACGAATTGGCGTTGTTGTTGTTGGAGGAGGAGGAGACGAATCCTGATCTGGTGTTGCATTCAATTTGTGTTGACTCCAAATATTTGTTGATTTGTTGCTGTTGTGTTGCTCTCGCTGCTGTGGCTCTCGCTGCTGTTGCCGGATGATTCCCACTGAGTCGTCGATTCGTTGCCGTTGTGTTGCTCTTGTTGGCGTTGTTGCCAATGGAAGAGACAAATCGCTGTTGTTATTGTTGTGGGTGGTGGTGGTGTTTTTGCCTATGATTTGTTGTTGTCAACAATCCGTTGCCGTTGTTGCTTTGTGTTGTTGCTGTGTCCTTGCCGACGTTCCAATCTGCTCTTCCAATTTGTTGTTCCAGCAATTGTTGCTGTTGCTTTCGCCACTCGCTGTTGCTGTCGCCACTTGCTCTTTTTGCTGTGATGAATGCGCCGGTGTTGCCGTTGTTGCCAAGGATTGTTTGTGTTGTTGCAGTAGGAGACGGTTGGAGGAGGCGAGGAATCGCAGGTGTGGTTTGAGGAGGAGCGCCCGTGTTGTTGGAATGCGCCGGTGTTGCCGGTGTTGCCAACAGCTCTCACTGTTACTCTCGCTGATATTGCTCAGAAGATTCGTTGCCAAAGATTTGTTGTCAAAGATTCGTTGTGGACGATTTGTTGTAGTACCCGGAGGAGACAAAGAGGAGGAGACGAATCCCAAATCGCTGTAGAAGGAGATGGTTGGAGGAGGAGACAAATCGCTGTTGTTGCTGCTGCTGCTGCTGCTGCTGCTGCTGTTGCTGTTGTTGTTGTTGTTGCCCTCACTGCTGTTGCTCTCGCTGTCGCCACTGGTTGTTGTTGCTCTTACTGTTGCTTGCTGTTGATGTTGATGCTGCTGTTGCTTCTTTAACAATTCGGTGCAATTTGTTGCCAATGTTGCTTTTGTTGCCAATGTTGCCGGTCAATTCCCGTTGAATTGTTGCCATTGTTGCTGGACGATTCCCGCTGATTTGTCGATTTGTTTCCATTGTTGCTGTTGTTGCCCATGTAGCACTTGTTGCCGGACGATTCCAGTCAATCTGTCAATTTGTTGTGAATGTATTCTGTGGTGCCAACGGTTGCCGTTGTTCTCGCTGTGGTGGGTTGCTCTCGCTGTTGTTGTGTCGACGAATCCGTGGTGCGAACGATGATTGCCATTGATCTCTCTGTTGCTCTTGCTGTGGCCGATTGGTCCTGCTGTTGCTCTTGCTGTTGCTGTCACTGTTGCCGTGGACGAATCTGTGGTGCCGATGATTGCCGTTGCTCTCGCTGTGGCGGGTTGCTCTCGCTGTGGCGGGTTGCTCTCGCTCTCGCTGTTGCCGCTGCCGCTGCTGCTGCTGCTGTTGCCGTGGCCGTTATTGCCGACGTTGTTTTGTTGTGGATTCGGCGTCGACGAATAATCGAACCAGAGAAAAGGACCAAAGGAACGTTCGGTGGAGAAACAATCCAGTAGTAGATTGTAGATTGTAGGCGAGCGGTGTGTCAGATGGATGTGTCGGATCGTAGTTGACAATTTGTTGTACTATCCTATAATAATATATAACAATTGAACAAAATTGGGTGAGTATCTATCGATGTATAGTAAATAATAACAACAGAATAATAATATTTACATGCTAACCTACCACGTTGCCGCGTTGCCTTTCATTTGGTGTGGCCGTGTTGCCTTCTGTTGGTTTCAATTTGGTGATTCGTGTTGCCGTTGTTTTCTTTTTCTGTTGATTTGTGCTGGTGGTGTTGTTCCGGTTTGTGTTGCTGTTGATTTGGTGTTTATTCGTTGTTTGTTCTTGGTGGTGCCAACAATTCGTTGCCGTGAGACCGTCAACTGGTTGTTGTTGTTGTTGTTGTTGTTGCTATAATCAGTTCGCCTTGTTGTGGTTCCTGAAATAGTAAGTAAGAAGAAAAGCCAAAGTTAGAAAATACATCATCGGTAATTTGGTTGGCAGAGCATGATCATTGTTTATTTATCTCACGTGACACCGTTGCCGTCCCGTTGTTGCCAATACGTTGTTCCGATGATCGTTGTCCGGATTTGTGTTGCCCAATTGTCTCCGGCAACCGTTGTTGCTGCTGCCGTATATTTGCAGAATTCTCACTCCTATATCACGAAAAACTGGATCTTGATCATGTTGATATAAATACGCAAGGGATGCAGATTTATTGCTTTCAAGACGTCTGTGTTTGGGTGATCAAGTCCAAGAACACTATCTATCCAGCAATTCCTCTCGTCTGAAAATCTCTATTGTCTTTTTTCAGCCAAGGCAGTTATTTTGGACTAAAATACCTCGAGCCTGAATTCCCTGCCTAGTGATCATTGCTGATCAGTTCAGTGGGATTCAACATTCTCCGACAGAGTGCCAATCGTACAAGTACGGTAAAGCAGCTCTGCTCAAGATAAGTTCCGTAAGATGATGAAGGGAAACAGTATTTTTTGCCTTGCGACAAAAAAAATCACACTGTAAAATCACACTGTAAAATCACACTGTAAAATCACTTTTCGCTGTGTGTGTGTGTGTGTGTGAGAGAGAGAGAGGGGCAAGAGCCTGAAAATAGGTTTTTAAAATTTGCGTCAGCCTCGTCCCCTGTCAAAAATTTGGCGATTATTGCTACTGGGCCTGACCGTAGGTACTTTACCTGCTGTTTATGTTCTGCTGGACCTCAGTGTTGGTTTTTAAAAGTAGTATCCTCACCTTTGAGCCTGGTGATAGGTTCCCCTTCCTCCTTTTCCACGCGTAATTTTTTCTGGCTTATATTCGTTCCACCCATGTATTTTATTTTTGTAACGTTTTATCGCTATCATTAATTTCGGTCAAATGTCTGTTTTAGCCGGTAAATTTTTTTAGTCTATATTTCTCACACCCCCCCCCTTCATCGTCGCTCCGTTATTTTTCTGTACTTTGTACCGTACTTTTTTCCTGATTCACATCCTATCATTCATTCATTTTACATCGGTTATTACTCATTCTATTTCCCGACCTATCCTTTTCTGCATTGAGCAAAGTTACCGATGATCAATTTGTCGACTTCCGATCATAAACCCGTTAAGTCATGGTCGCCCATGTCATTACAGCAATTCCGCAATCGGCCTCCGGTTTTTTCCTCCTCCACAGACAATTTGCTCGACTCTCTCGGAGCATACTGCTTCAATCGGTGGGGATTTAAGATCACCACCTTTCATAGAACAAACTACCGCTCCCACCGTACCAATCGTTCTTTTAAGTGCGTGTGTTGCGATCTTGTGATCAGAGTTGTCTGTTCAAGCCATGATGCACCTTTCCAGACTCGGAAGAACCGGACGGATTCCGATACTACTTTTTGGTGGTTGGACAAAACTCTTTTCCCATCTTTCGATCAACATTGTTGTCTCCATCAGACGTTACCCTCGATAAAGGAACAAATATATTTAACTCATTTCCCTCCATTCCAGCAATTTATGTCCGAATGTATGATGAATAGCCCATCTCCCGATGACACTTCCCAAAAAAGTCTGTATAATTGGTTTCTAGTATCTGGTCTCACTTCCACTTCCAAACCGAGGCAGGTTAAAAAGATGCTACGTCGATCTTGAAATGCGTGTTGAATACATGCTCAAATCTTTACCCAATCAACAATCATGCACCCACTCAACCTGGATGCAGGCATTTGCCTTAAAGAATCCTGAAGCAACTGTTATTCTTCAGACTGACACTGAAAATCGGTTTTATAGATGTTTTGTTGCTACCCCAATCGCTTCTGGGAAATATTTCGGGAAATTAACTACTCCAGTGTTTGTCGGTGATTGCTTCCATTACAAAGAACATAATTATGATGGTGTATGTTTTGTTCTTGTAACCAAGACTAGTTACGGCGACACAATACCTCTTGCGTGGGCTATCATTCCTGCGGAAAAGACTTCTGAATTATCTTGGGTTATACAGTGTTGTTGGAAACATGGCACCCCCGTTGACTTGTATACATTTTTCACCGACCAAGGTCCATTAGTAGCTACATTCGAAGCCTTTTTTCATCAATTTGGAATCTCCTTTTTGGTGTCCTTGTGTCTCCAGCATCTCACAAGATCTGTTAGATCCAAACACGACCGTTTATTTACTAACTACAAATCCGGTGGTAGTGAAGGGGTCGAATCCTACAACACTTGGGTTGCTTCCTCTCAACAAACGATTACTCGATACATGCTTGCTTTGTCCGATTCAACATCCAGCGATTCCTTCTTCCAAAATCTTATCAGTTTATATTCCGCCCTACTCGATCTCAACAACAATCCTCTTACTAAGCATTGTGCCGATGTCATTTTGTACCTTTTGAAGTATGATCCAAAGCTTTGGACTGTTTTCGCCAACAGTGAGGGCTTTGACGAAAATATACACCAAGCCAATTCCCGTATTGTTGCCGGGCAATTCTTTTTCTTAAAAGAGCTTCATTCTCTTTTCCAATCCAATTCCCATGTTGAACAATCAATGATCAACGCCTCATCTTTGATTGCAAAAGATTTCGCTCTCAAATTCCGTTACCGGAAACTTTCTCCATCGGATCCAACTAAAAGATCGCTCCGCATGGGTTTCAAACGCACCAATTTAGCCGAAACTGTTGCTGGCCAACTCCTAGCCTCCAATGAACATAGAAAACCTCCTCACTGGACCAATGTCGCCTTTGCTTCTCTGTATAATGATTCAGTTTCCAAGCTTATGTCGAAGGTTGGTATTCAATGTGCCGCTAAATCTACTCAACAATCATCTACTTTATCTTCCATTGGACAAATGATAAATCATTTCAACAGCAAAGAAGCCGATGTGGTTACATATGTTCCTGAAGCCCAACCTTCCTTTGTTGAAAATCATTACGGAGTAGATGGTGTTTCTGTTGTTTTGAAGCGTGAAGATGACTCAACAACCCATCGAATTGTTTTCAAATGGAATCATTGTTCGAATTACAAATATCCGGATAGAAACCGGCATGAGTTTGAGCAAGATATTATGGCCGCCCGCAATATTCTTAACTTCACTACTTCCTGCACTCGACATGTTGAATTCACGCAGATGAGGTCTTCCATTTGCGCATGTTTTCCCATCATTTTTGACTTTGCCAAAAGACATCCATATTGGCCTTTACCTTTGACTATTCCCGTACCTGGATTGGTGGAAGGTTTGGTTTACCACGAGTCCTGTTTGTCCCTATGTTCACGTCAGCTCATCAACGAGGCTATTCCGCCCCGTACGCAGTCCGATCCATTCACTTCCACTTCTACGTTATTGGAATTGCATTTGCCAACAACAATTGACACACAGAACCTTTATTGTCCAATACACATGCTGCCCGCACCTCGCTATTTGGATTCCACCAATTCCAAAGGAAAACGTATAACTTCCAAAGGAGAGTTAACAACTTTCCGTAACTCCAGTCGTCGTCCTCGGAATAGGAGAGCCTCTGTTTATACTTCCGGTGCTCAAATCAATCGTCCTTATCATCTCAAGAAACAGACTAAAATTGACCGGGAACATATCCATCATCAAAACACCGTTGACGGTAATCTGGACAGGTCTGGTATCAAAACATTGGACAAGCTAACAAATATCAACCCCAATCAGACTGGATTAACGAACCGAGCAACATCTAACTTTTGTCCACTATCGGATATTAAGCCTGGTGATTTCATCATTTATAATGTCAGCATTTCAGGCAAAGAACTCCGTTACTCCCCAAATCCAGATTCTTTTCCATTTGACCTCCAACCCTTCTCCCTCCAGACCAACTCCACTAGTCGGTCTAATGGATCGCGCGACAGAACTTCGCTCAACGAATACGACCGATTCTTCTTTGATGAAAGTAACTTTGGTGACTCTATGGATGGTGGTGGTATTATACTTCAGGACCAAGAATGTCTTACTTTTTCACTGAACAGTATCACGGACAGATTTGCCTCAACACTACTTGGTGTTGATTTATCTTCTTTCAACGTTGACTTTCGATTCTCCAAAAAGCCTGATTTAAACTCACCGTCAAATCTTGGCGATGGATGTCCCCCTCCAGACAAGCCTGGAACCCACACCCTCTCACGGAGGTTGTATGGTTCTGTTAATTCACCAGTTTCAACGAGCCTACCAACGTTAGATGATGTTCGATTGGGTACCAGATCTAATGAATTGTGTTCAGTTCCTTCCCATGATGGTTCTATTCCTTCGCTCACGTTAGATGAAATCCGTATGTGTGCCGAATCGACTGATGTTGCTTCGGTCAATTTATCTGCCAATACAGATGATATCAAAATGGCCGCCAAATCGCTTGTTGGTATTAAACCCCACCAAAATTGTACTCCTTCTATTGACAATGAGTCACCAAAGTTACCCCAACCAGTAGGAGAAGATTTGACGCAGCGATCCTTACTGGACCCGCATGAATCCCATATGTCTCAATCTACCGAAGGTGCCATTCTTGCAATAATGGGAAGTGATTTTGACGAGTGTAATCAAACGCCATCAATCCCATCTAAACCAATGTCTCTAAATCTGGTACCTCCTACTGAATCACGCTTGGAGTTTACTGATACTGATTCAGATGATAGTTTGCCCCCTCCTATATTTCCACTGAAGCATTCTACCCCTAGGTCTGTACTGACCACTAATGCACCGGACTCCAATCCTACCCAATCACTCGCATCCGCACCCAATGTTGTTGTTCCCGAGCCTGCACTAAAAAAAAAGATTGTGCGAAAATGATACACACTATTTCAGTTGTACTCGGCAAGTCTTACGGTATAGAAAAGATCAAAATAAAGGAAAGCTTGGAAAACCTTTTTGTTGGCCATCAAAGTGTTTCCATTCAAGAGGCCCCCCAATTATCAACTACCGTTCGTGGATTACTCGACAACCAACAAGGTATCATGACACCGCTGGCTCTGAATGTTATTGTTGATCTATTCAATCATCAGAGTATTCCGCCCAATTCTGTTAGACCCCGTTTCTTTTGCCACAACGCCATCTGTTGTGGTATTGTGAAACCATCCTACAAGATTAATTATGTATTAGAATATGATGAGGGCAAATCCTTTTGTCCGAACATAATCTATTTTCCGGTCTTCACATATTTGGATTCTGCAGGTACGAGGTTTCTTTGGAATTTAGTAACGGTGTATCCCAGGCGTTTGAAGGTATTACCAATCTACCATCCAAAGTGTACTGTGAATGATATCCTTTTACTGAATAAGTACACAGAGACTCTCATTGTTCACGTTCTAAACAAGGACAACTACCCAACCACACGTCAATGGTCAAAGTTGGATTGTAAAACATATCTCTTATCAACTCTTCATCCTGAAGTTGATTCCAGTATATGTTTATTTGATGAAATGAAAAGACTTTCTTTCTCTTCCCTGACTACAAATACTGAAGAGGAACTACCTAGTCAGGTGAATAAGGTTTGCTACCAAGTGTCCTTGTCACTGTCTATTATACTTGAGAAATACATTACTCTAACGACTATCCACAATCTTTTTGCAGACGATTCCTCAGGCCCTTCCTCTTTGAACAAGCAGGACACACACAAACCCAAGCACAAAAGACGTCCTACGGTTGACACTAAAAGGAACAGTATCAAACTTCCCCGTCGGAACTCAAAGAAAAAAGGCACAAACCCCCAACCGATTATCGACACAAGAACTCTATCGGAGCGAATACCATTGCTTGCAGACTCTAAACTCGTGACAACCAAAGAGCTGAGAGCACTTCTTTTTGTTCTTGATATCCGCTACCGATCGAATATGAGCAAATTTTGTCTTAGGGAGTTACTGAGTGATGCCTTCTCCCAAGATAAGTTTTCTGATGTCGTTCATCGTTCAGAATCCAATGTAAAAAGGGGCAAGTTCATCATAACTGATAATCCTTCTACAGTCAGAGAAGACATCTTGGGATCCAAACTGAAGAATCCATCTGTCCATATCAGTCAATACTGCAAAGCATCCAATTCTGATTTCAATAACTGCCAAAAAGGTGCTTTGCTATGTGCCAGTGGGTCTTGCTGTTATTTTGGCGACCGAACAATATGGTCTAACGACGTAAAAAAAAGGTGCCGTAATAAGGATTGCAAATCCTATTTCCATGGGCGTATTGAACAATTTTGCTCCGACGAATATGGATTCTGTCGGAGATGCACTGGTAAGATGATTCACTGCCCATCCTCTACTTGTGTTATTTGCCATCGTGGTTTTACGCAACCCCCAATCACCGAAAAAGAAGACCGGAAAGTTAAAACCGAGCTAGAGGAACTTGACGCATCTTTCTGTTCTGATTGTCTCGGTCAATTTTCATCCGTGGAGGAAAAACAAAGCTTTTGGGAACAGCGTAAACTTATTGACACAAAACACACTATTGAACGAGAAATTGCCTATGCTGAGTTATACCGCACGGAGGAACGATCTCGCCACTCCCCACAAACAGATGAGGTGAGCACAACCTCCTCCAACTCCTCTATAGATTTTGAGAGTCCTCCTCCGTCGCCTCAACCAGGAATGGATACAGGCCCTATAACGTTCACTCGTAGTTCCAATCATTTCCAATACATACAAAGTAATGGTAGCCCTGCTAATGGAGAGATAACAAATCGATGCGACGTTACAGCAGCTTTGACAATAGAATGCCGAGATAAGAAACAAGCGACGTTTGTAATTCGGAAAACGGACAAGAATGTTTTCATGATTGTTCACCCAGCAAATCCTGATATACGGATACCTATCTACCATTGTAAGATTGACTGGAGCCGCCCCAAACCAGAAAGAAGCAAGGTTGGTAGATTGGACTTCAGTCTTATGTCAATGGTAGGAAAGGTTTCCAAAAATTACTTTAAAGACTTGGAAGAATCTATGAATGATAAATGGTCAGGTCCCTTTTTGCCCAAAACAATTCGACCTTCTTATATCGAATCACGTCTTGGCAGTAATTGTCTTGTGGACGTAACTACAGAAATAAATGGGTTCAGTGTTACTATAATTCAGTCAGAATACGTCCGAAGTGCAACAGACGAGATAGAGAAACCACGATTTGAAATTGATAGCCGGACTTTTTACAACAATGTTGACCTTCATGAGTATAAACAAGGATTGGCGGTTGTTGACAAATGCGTTCTACGGTTAGGTACCTCCATCAAGGGTGATCAAAGGCTTGAAATCACACTACCAAAAGCTGAAAAGATTTTAATGTCGCTTGTGATAGGTCATGCCTCAAAAAGCAATGTTGACATTGCCTACCATTCTTCATCTGAAACTGGTTTGAACTGTTATTCAATATGTTACTCTTCCGGTGGTTACTCTGAAGAACTATATCTTCCGCAACCAGATGAAAGGACACTGATGCGGATATATTTTCAGTGTGACCTAGCAGGCCTGTCTGCAATTTTATCATTTTTCAATAAGTGTCATGACGAATTCTCTGAAAACCAAGGGTTGGATCCTGTTTTGATTGATAGAGAACTTGCTCACTGCTTCGGTGTTTATCTTCATAGGCAGAAACATGCGAACAAACTCAACAAAACCCGGAGTTTTTCCTCCAGGTTTTTGGGTCTACCTATATCTCAGCTTGTGATTGAAAAGGTTGCTAGAAAGTCATGGCCAATGTTTGTTGATATATTCAAGGAAGATAGGGCGAGAAATTACCTAGCACTATACGACAGATCTTTTGCTACTGGTGTGCCAAAAACGTCGTGGGATAGCTATGAATCTTTTGTTGAAGATTATCGGTCTTTACATTTGTCGGCACCTGGAGATATGGCTGCTGCATGGTTGAGCGACTACACTATTTCGCTTTGGTGCTTCCTGATGTCTATGTCTGCATCCCCGACGGTACATATATTTTACCCGATGTTCTACCAGTATTTATCAAGTGACAACGAAGAATATAGGAAATCAATTAATTTTGACTTCACCATCACCCCCAAAAGAAGATTGTTCATTATCCCTATTAATTCGGGTGGATCACACTGGGCAGTGAATCTTGTGTTCCGTGGATCCAATGGACAATATTCGGCTATCCAATTAGATCCCATGGTTCCCAAGAGCATTTTTCCTTCGGAGAAGGAAGTACTGCTTTTATCCTATTTCTTCTCTACCGATACCGACCAAACCAATCCAGTAATACAAAAGAATCCGTATCTTGAGATGTGTTTTTCCTCTTTTTCAACACAAAAAGACTCAATCAACTGCGGAGTGTTTGTCTGCTTCTATGTGTGCTGGATATCACAACATGGCAGTAAACTCTTATACGAACTTGACGAAGAACATGATGAAACATCAGCGGTTCTATCTGCAACTGCAATCAGAAATGAATTCTGTTCATTTGTTTCTGCTATGTGCCCTGTCGAATTCCGAAAAGAGTATGCAAATTTCATAAAGGTACTCAGGCAGAAGTATAACGAACTAGGTATAGAGGGTGTAGAGGGGAAGATTACTGATGTGTTAACACACGATTATGGCGGTGATAGTTCCAACTTGATAGACGTATGGACCAAAAACACAGAAAAACACACAACGGAGGATACTGAAGGGAAGTCGGGAACTAAAGTTTCAACGTCCTACAAAACAAAATCATCTACGACTAACTCTGCGAAGAAATCCAAGTCCAGAATCACCAAAGTGGGTGTGTTGGTAAATCGGAAACCAGTTCATTCATTTCAGAAAAATGAAGGTGGACAGAATTTGGAACATCCAACAGAAACAGAGCCAACAGATTCCAAGACTATCCCGCACAGGACGTGTCCTACAGTAACAAAGCCAACAGGTTCAAAGATGACTACGACAGAATCGATGTCAATAGGTTCCAAGACGACCACGCCAGAGTCGATGTCAACAGAGTCCCAATCTCCAGACACATCGGATATAACGGTGGATAATAGGTATCTGGTAGACACTGTGTCAAAGGACGAGAAAACTTTTAATGAGGAGGATAATCCAAAAGGCAATTCAACGGGAGCACCAAAGATCACACCCGGGCATAATTTGAATGACACTAAATCACGTACAACTTTGTTGAACGTTGAGTGTAGTACATCATCAAAGCGAAAGGAGCATACTGCAGAATGTGTAAAGAAACGTAAAAGGAATGTTGCAGCAGTACCTAATGTTCCGACAAAAACAATTCGAAGGTCACTCCGACTGTCAATTCGGTTAAAAAATAAATGCAAATAGGTTTTTTTAATGGTTACGAACAACAAATGTGTATTCATAGGTAGGATTAGGTTGGGCCATGAAGCTTCTTAGTACTATTTCACACGTCCCCATGCACCATGCGGGACGGGATAGTTGTTGTACTCCTCCAAATCTTCAGGTGATTTCCAACGTTTTTCGTAAAGATGGAGCCATTGCACAATGCTTCTCTCGTTTCCATCTTCTTTGTCCCTTTTCTGTTTGTTTTGAAATTGTTTGAGTTTGCGTTTTTTACTCTTAGATTGTTTTGTCGCTCTCTTCATAAATGAATTCCAATTGTCTTTAATCTCGTTGTTCTCGGGTTCTTTCTTTAGTTCCTTTACGTCATCGCTTTGTTCGATGTACATTCTACGGTACTTTTCAATGATTGCCTCTTCAGTTGTTGTGCACCACTCGTTGAACCCAATGCTTGACAGACAGGGACGGTTACCTGGGTGATAATGTATGCATTCCTTTATGTGTTTTCTGGCTTCCGGCGTCAGTTTAAACCATTGCTTTGGTGGGAAAGTATGACCATTCAGTTCGAGCCTCTCTCGTTCTCCAGATTGTACTGGTTGTCCAATACCCAAGTTGTTGTAGCACTTTATGTCATCCGTTGATTTCAATGCCGGATAACCGCATAATACATATGCCATAATGATACCCATAGCCCACACGTGGTCAACGCAACCAGTGTCGCCTTCCTCCGAGAAAGGCAATACTTCCTCTGTTACATACTTTAAGCATTCTTCCCAAATCTCCAAACCTTCTACCTCGTCGAAATGCCCTTTTTGGCTGTTTAGTCTTGCTCTCACGTTGTTTATATTGTTGCATCCATTAAGTATGATGAGTACCAAGTGGCCGTTTTTTGCACATAAGACATCAAACCCAGTTTCAAAATGATATAAGAATGGGTTAAGCTTGTTGTCTACGTCGCCGTGATTAAGCTCATTACTTCTTTCGCGGTACTCCACAGAATCCAATTGAAACCTTGGCTTCAATACCTTCATCTTGAACGCTGATTGCGGTGTTGCAGCTTGTTTCCAAAACAAATTCCAGGCCTCCTTATTCTTACGGTTGGAGACTTTGTTTTTGGAATGCTTTTGCGAGTGTGCCATGTCCTCTTTGTGGATCTTTATTACTTCTGCAAACGTGGCTGGATCCATGTAATGTTGTGTTGAATTTTTCCGTTTCTTATTGGAAGACACATTCTTGGATAATCTTCTTGTATGACACTTCACAACAACGACTTTTGTGTTTGAGACAAGACCGGACACACTGGTAGATTCGCTATTTTGTTTTCGTTGCGATATAATGCTCCGCGGAACGGGAACATTGCTGTTGTTGTTGTTTGGTTTTGTTGATGACATGATTCGACCCGGCATTCATTTAATTTGATTAAGGTAGGTAATATGTCGGAAGGGAAAGAGGAAAATAATAGGATTGCCACTCATACTTTGCCGTTGTGTGTTAATAACACCAAAATATGGACCTCACAATAGGTTCTGAATTAGCACGACTGACATAATTGGACCTGACAATAGGTTCTTATTAGCACGACTGACATAATTGGACCTGACAATAGGTTCTGAATAGCACGACTTACAAAATTGGACCTGACAATAGGCTAAACTACTAGCTAAAGACGAATTAACGTATGCTGCACTAGTCCCGGCATGTCTAGGCGTGAATGGTTTAGAAAACCACGTCTGACAGAACTGGACCTGATAATAGGTTCCAAAACAACGACCAACATAAATGGACCTGATAATAGGTTCCGATAGCCACGTTTGACATCAAAGGGCCTCGTACTAGGTTCGAAAACCATGACTAACGGAATAGCGTACGCTGGACTACCCTGGTCTGGACTACCATATGCCGGTCTACCCTATGCTGAACTAGCTAAATCTGGTTTACCGTAGGCTGGACTAGCACCGTCATGTCAACCATACAACGAATTCGCAAACCACGTCTGACAGAAATGGACCTGATAATAGGTTCCAACACAACGACTAGCATAAATGGACCTGATAATAGGTTCCGATAACCACGTCTGACATAAATGGACCTCGTACTAGGTTCGGAGAAACCATGACTAACGGAATAGCATACGCGGGACTACCCAAGTCTGGACTACCCTAGGCCGGTCTACCCTAGGCTGAACTAGCTTCATCTGGTGTACCATACTAGGCTGGACTAGACCCGGCAGGTCTACGCTGGACTATCCGGTCTACCCTAGGCTGAACTAGCTTCATCTGCGTCCGTGGTGTACCATACTAGGCTGGACTAGACCCGGCAGGTCTACGCTGGACTATCCGGTCTACCCTAGGCTGAACTAGCTTCATCTGGTGTACCATACTAGGCTGGACTAGACCCGGCAGGTCTACGCTGGACTATCTGGTCTACCCTAGGCTGAACTAGCTTCATCTGGTCTACCATACTAGGCTGGACTAGACCTGGCAGGTCTACGCTGGACTATCCGGTCTACCCTAGGCTGAACTAGCTTCATCTGGTCTACCATACTAGGCTGGACTAGACCCGGCAGGTCTACGCGGGACTATCCGGTCTACCCGAGGCTGAACTAGTAGCTTAATCTGGTCTACCGTAGGCTGGACCCGGGTCTAGCCTACAACGAAATCGGTAACCACGTCTGACAAAAATGGACCTGATAATAGGTTCCGAAAACCACCACTAGCCTGAATTAACATTTATAATAGAGTATTAGCTCTTAGTACAGTTTTGCGCGATACATAGGCGCTCATAATATAACATCCTTCGTATTTAGGATTCGAACAGCTATGCAATACCAACGGGTTAAAAAGCAATGTATCCCCTGATTTCAATGGAACTTTGATATGGTACATTGGGAAGACAAAGTAATAAATGACTTCGTCACGACTTACATGCTCCGGACCAATTACTGTCAAATGAGTGTAGTAATAGTCCTCATCGACATGGCATTTGGAATGATAATCCTTTCCTATAGAGAATGCAGTAGCGTGATCGCCAATAGAAGTGATTGTTGTTTGCTGAACAACCTTTGTCATCACGGTCGTTTCACGGTACAAAAATTTAGCGAAAGGACGACGTAAACTTTCCTGCATTTGCTCCACAATGTGCGCCGCTTCCCTTTCCAGCTCATCTATTGTGTGTTGCTCCACATTTTTTTCGAAAACATACACACCATTCTGACTGTTGTTGCGATTTGGTCGAATACCAATAACAGCATACCCAGCATTTATACTAGTACATTTTGATCCTCTTACAACTTCGGGTTTAGCTTCAACAATTTCTTTCGAAAATCGTCTGGTAGTTTCGATACTGGAGGATTGAGCCAAGTGTTGTTTCGCTTTGTCTCTCGACACTTTTGCAAAGATTCGCAACGATGGTTCTGATTCATCAACCGCTATAATATGCTTCTCATCTGTACTATCCAATATATCAAAACAATCAATAGACACAGCCTCTGTCGATGTATATTCCTTCGTTCCGACAATTTGTTCACCCCAACTAGATTCCATGAATTTACCTTTAAACAAATCCTTGGTTACTGCTTTCAATGATATTTGATTGACATGTTTCAGATTTCTAGATCTACTTCGACGCCTCTTCTTCTTGGGTTTGATCGCAGACAAGTGGTTGTAAGTTGCGTGGTCATTCGACTTTGTTGGTGCATTCTTTAGAAAATTTGATGACATTTTGTGTTTCATTCTAAGTAGCGATTGCCTCCTTTCTCTTTGTTTTCTAGCTCTTCCTTCAATTGCGTGGCTATTCGACTTTGGAGGTACATTCTTTAGAAAATTTGATGACATTTTCTGTTTCATTGTACGTAGCCGTAGCCTATTTTCTCTTTGTTTTCTGGCTATTCCTTCCACCATTATTATTCGTATTCTTTTCAATCCTCTTGTTGTTGTTGCGGACTACGAGCGCCGTTGGAGGAAATACAAATCGACGTTGGAGTATGGGACGATTTGCGGTTGGAGGAGAGGAGCAAGGGAGTAGGAGGAGACGCAGCACCGTCGTAGCAGGAGACGAATTGCTGTTGTAGGAAGATAACAAGGAGCGCCGTTGGAGGAGTAGGGCTGTTTGGTGGTGGAGTACTTGTCTTGTTGTAACGGGAGGAGTGCCTTTTTGAGGAGGAGCCACGCCAACAATACGTTGCCGTTATTTGCCGAGATCTTGTAAATGCTGTCAGTTGCTGTTGCTGTATAGAAGTGCCGCGGAGAGTACGTACACAAATCTGTGTTCAAGTTGGAAGATGAGTGCTGGTGGATGAGGAGTACTGGCGTCCTCTGGTAGTTGCTGCTCTTTTTCGCCGCTATTGCTGTTGTTGTTGCTTATCGTTGCTATCTGTCACCGCTAGATTTTGTAGTATCCTATAAAAATAGATAATAATTGAACAAAATTTGGTGAGAATCTATCGATGTACAGAGTAAATAATAACAATAATATAATTTACATGCCAACCTACAGGTACAATATTCGTTGTTCCGATCCGTTGTTCTGATTCCTTGTTTGTTGTTCGAATCTGTATTTCCAATCCAGTGTTCCAACAATCGTTGTTGTTGTTCTAACAATTATTGTTACGGTTGATTCGGTTGTGCTGACAATTCGTTGCTGTGGGACCGTTGACTGGTGGTTGTTGTTGTTGTTGTTGATTCTATCGTCAGTTCACCCCGTTGTGGTTACTGAAATAGTAAGAACAAATGCCAAAGTTAGAAAATACATCGTCTGAAATTGGGTTGGCACAGCATAATCATTGTTTATTTATCTCACGTTGTTGACCGTTTCACTCCCGCTATTGATGATACGTTGTTCTGATGATCGTTGATGCTGCTGCCGTTGATTTGCAGCAATCTTATACTCCTATGTAACGAAAAACTGGATCTTGTTCCTGATGATATAGATATGCAAGGGATGCAGATTTTGTGCTTTCAAGATGTATATGTTTGGGTAGCTAAGCCGAACAAGAATCTTTCCAGCGACTAATCAGTTCTCCGATGCACTCTATTGTCTTGCAGTACAAGGCAGTTACTTCGCACTAAAATATCTCAAACCTGAATCAGCCGGCCTAATGCTATTACTAGCACTTCGGAGGGATTCTACGTGCTCGGACGGAGTGCCAATCGTACAAGTACGGTAAAGCAACTCTGCTTTTGATAAGTCGGGGTAAGATTATGAAGGGAAACAGTATTTTTTGCATGCGAAAACGACAAAAAAAAATCACACCTGAGTACGAGTACACAGTGAAACGCGGTGACAAAATGTACCGCCATAGTTTGTAGCGACAGCGACATCATTAGAAACCAAATAAATCACGATTGAAGTTACCGTACATGTTGCAATCACCGACAGAAATCAACCTGTCATGATAACAGTGACGTTTCTGTTCCGACGGCAACCACACGTTTCAATTACAGCAGACGACTAGCGTACCGTACCGTGGAAGTAGGCTCATCCAGCATAGTACGCTTGTTTAGTAGTATGCTCAGGGTAACTCGTATGGTAGTCCAGCCTAGGCTAGTCCAGCCTACCGGTAGGCTAGTCCAGCCTAGGATAGTCTATTCCAGCCTAGGATAGTCTATTCCAGCCTAGGATAGTCTATTCCAGCCTAGGATAGTCTATTCCAGCCTAGGATAGTCTATTCCAGCCTAGGATAGTCTATTCCAGCCTAGGCTAGTCCAGCCCAGCCTACCGTACGGTAGGCTAGTACAGCCTGGGCTAGTCCAGCTTAGGCTAGTCCAGCATAAGGTAGACGAGACTAAGCTAGTCCTGCCTAGGCTTCTCCAGCGTAGTACGCTACTACTACTACTAATACGTACTACTACAACTAGACTCGCATAGCCTACGTCATATACTACTAGTAGTAAGCTTGGAGTACATCGTACTAGTAGTACACTAGGCTAAGTCCAGTGACATGACAACACCAGTTAAGTTTGTGTTACGGCGTCAACCAATCATATGAATTACAGCAGTCGACTAGCGTAAAAGTAGGCTCGTCCAGCATACTAGTACCGTACGCTTGAGTAGGCAGTAGTAGTAAGCCAGCGTATGTCGTATGCTAGTACTAGTACTAGTCCAGCCTAGGCTAGTCCAGCCTAGTACTAGGCTGTTCCAGCCTGGGCTACTAGTACTAAAGCTTAGGCTAGTCCCGCCTAAGGTAGACGAGACTAAGCTAGTCATGCCTAGGCTTCTCCAGCGTAGTACGCTCCTACTAGTACTAGTACTAGTACTATGTCCACCTAGGCTCGCCTAGCCTAGTAGTACTAGGCTTGTTGGAGTACATAGTACTAGTAGTAGTATAATAAATCCAGACTAGTACTACTATGCTTGTTCACCATAGACTAGTAATCCAGCCTATTTGATAATAAACAAACAACAGATAACAAGAACAACAAGATCTGGGAACAACATCTGTGAACAACACTACTACAAATCTTGTTTTCTGGTTGTAAATTAGACAAGACTGACCAAAGAAAGTCTTGAACTGAATCAAACTTTTCACGCATAAGTACTAGTAATAGGAGGTGGGACTAGTAGTAATAGTGAGTAGCCTTGAGGCTACTACTACTACTAATACTAATACTACTACTAGTACTAGTAGTACTAGTAGTAGTAGTCCAGCAGCCTAGTACTAGTAAGCTAGTACACCAGTCCACCAGCGTACTACTACTAATATGCAATTAATCAAGCATAGGTAGTACTAAGTTAGTCAAGCCTTAAATAGTCCAGAATACTATTGTTGACCTAGGCCTGACTGCCTAGTCTACTAGGCTGAACTAGTCTAGGATGGACTACTAGGCTACTAGACCGGCATAGGCTAGTAGTCCAGCATAGAGTAGTCAGGCCTAGGCTAGTAGTGAAACATAGACTAGTAGTAGTCAGGCCTAGTGTTGGAGTCATTGTTACTGTAGTCCTCGTTGTTGGTGCTGATGCAATTGTTGTCGGCGTAATTGTTGTCGTTCTTGAAGAAGTAGTTCTTGTTCTTGTTCTTCTTGGCGTTGTTGTTGTTGTTGATATCATCATCCCTTGTTCAGTTACTAATCATAGTATCTGTGTTTGATAACCTAGGATTACATATGCCCTGGCTGTGTGGGGGGAAATTTGTTCTTCTTTACATGTATATCATTAGCGCTACATAAGAAGAGTAAAGGCAGGACTATGCCGTCTTATTATAGACCCACAGCAGTTTTATCATAGTGGTGCTACTACGTTTACCTAGTATATTTGAAAAGTATGAGATTTGATGAAGAAAAAATGTGATAATAGATTGATATCTATGTTTGAAAGCTTAAGTTTACCAGCGTATTACTAGGCCCTTGTTGTTCTTGCTGCGTGGGTTTTTTTTGGGTACAAAAATGAAATTGGTGGTATGACATACTAAGAAAAAAGGAGGGCTATACCATTACTAGTATCATAGACCCACAGCAGTGTTATCATAGTACTAGGAGGATAGGTAACCTCGGGCCACTCTTGAAAACTATAATTTTGGTTTTACAAGTTACACTACTACTAGTACTACTAATACCATAGAGCATCATCTTGAATAACAAAAAACAAACCAAGTTGCATGAAATTTCGTAAGAAGGGAATGGTACGGAAAAGGGAAGAGAAATGCCATCATAACGTAGTGCATCTATTCTGTGGGGGGCGCAAAAGTCGGAGTGATAACGCAGTGCATCTCTTCTGTGGTGCTGGGTGGGCGGGCGCAGAAGTCGGAGTGAAAGACAAAAACCACACCAAGTTGCATGAACTTTCGTAAGGCGGCTACTAGTATGCTACACCAAAGTCTGGCCCGCCATCATGCTGTACACATAAATTTTTTATCTGTTATGGTCAGTTGAAAACCAACCCGGTACGTACTGGTACACATTGGTGGTATCTAGTTCATGTGAAACATACCGTAGCGGTACGCAGTTACATTACTTGAACTAGTACACGTACATATGTTACCACACTGTTTGTACTGGTGGTATCCTCCTAAAATCGTAAAATTCTACACGCTCATGTACGATGCCAGTACTATGTACCGTACAGTAGTATGGTGGTGGGTGGTATCTGCACCAGAATACAATTTCCGTCGTTTCTGTTCATGTCGGCTGATCGCAACTTGGCGATCGCAACTTGGCGATGGGATCTGCATATGATGAAATAGTAGTGATGGCCACGATGGGCTATGTTTCAGTACACACGTTTTTGTTTTGTTTTCATTCTCTAAAAGGTTGCCACGATGACTAAGCTGTTGCGATGTCCACGACAGAATACTGGTTCTGTTGCTGGCTGTTCTTTAACATGTCGGCAAATCGCTACATTTTGGTATGTTGTGAAGTACAAGTGGGTGCCACGATGGGATGGCTATGTTTCAGTTCACAATTTTTTCCTTTCGTCTTCATGAACTACAAGCTTGTGTGCTGCGGTATCATAATCTAGAATTCTCACAAACACGGATTACAACAATCTAGAATTCTCATCTAGTGAAAAGCCAGAATGTCATCGTCATCTGACATTAGCAGTGCCCTTGATAGCTACACACTCGAGGAGTTGCAGCGAATGCTAACAAACCCCCGAATGGGTACTCAATTGGCAAATAAAATTGAAGCTGAAGTGTTGACTAGACTTGCAACAAAGAGTCAAAATGGGTCTCCCGTAGGAATTCTCGTTACACCTTCCAAGCAGCAAAAAATGTCGGACCAAATCGGACAAGCGGAAATGTTTCTGAGCAAATGCACTACTCTCATAGAACAGATGAACCAAGAAACGAGGAGGGTAAAAGAAGATATCATCAAACCTTTGCAAGAAACCATCAATAGCGCAAAGAAGCGGCCTCCAGCAGCCAAAACTAGTCTTCAGTTCTATCCTACTACAAAGCAGAAAAAAGATGAAATTGAGATTGAAAGCGATGAAGAAAGCAACGAAAGCGAGGAAGATTTGAATCGGAAGCCCGCGTCTAAGCCAAAGTCTAAGAAGGACAACAAATTTTCCAAATACGATATCCATGGCTACAGAAGGAATGAGTATCAAAATATTACCAAACACAATCGGAAGACCGCGTCTAAGCCAAACTCTACGAAGCACAACAACTTTTCCAAAAACGGTATCTCTGTCTACAAAAGGAATGAGTATCAAAACTTTACCAAAAGCCGTTTTCACCATTTGGAGGAGGAAGCGGCAGTCAGGAAGTTGTCTCGTAATTCATGGATGTATGACGCAACTTTTCCAGAAACAAACATGAGCAGCGATGATTGTTTTCAGAAAATCCCAAACGCTGTCAATTGTATTCACGCATTGTACAGGTCAATGGAACGGGAACCAGATGCAATAGAAGCAAACAATGAAGAGCAACCTGTGCAAGGGTTCACTAGAGATGAGATCAAAAGTATAGCGGTAACTCATGCAGATGTTGTAACTCCAGAAACGGGTTTGGACTTTTTCATGACCAACTTTCCAAATATGAAAAAACTAGACATTGATTTGTGTGGACTGATTACATCTCAGCCTGGAAAAGGAACTTTTCAGCACGACCCTCGCAAAAATGCCATTGCAGTCTTTCAGATGAAAGGTCGGGTGAAAAAATATCATTATGTGCTGGTGAACGCAATCCAATCTTTGGTCCTATTCATGTATCATTGGGACGGATATTACTTTGGCAAAAATACTCTTGAACCAGCTCTGGAAAAACAGTACGATGAAGTTATACGCCTAATGGAACCTTATATTGCTATTCGCGAAACGAGGAGAGGTAGACATAACCCTTTAGTAGCGTTCGTGGGTGCATGGCAGATTCAGACAGATGAGAACTGATTTGCCACAAAAATGTTCTAAAAGTATTTGGAGCAAGATGGCTTACCTGTTTTCATCTACAGGTAAAAAATGTTCCTGTTTCGGGACAAGATTTCTTGTCTATTTTCTATCTTCAATTTGAGTGTGGTACTATCATTAATTAGCAATGGCTATCGGAGGCCAGGCATTCTTCAAAATTTATTACTGTTATATTGGTAAAATAGAATTATTATTGCAACATATCTGACACCAGGCTGCTCCAATCTCAGCATACATTTCTAAATCTAGTTCGTCAACCAAGTCATTCACAAGAAGGAGAACATAATAACCGTATCTAACACCAGGATGATCCGATCTCAGACTACATATCTACTTCAGATTCGATGACCACGTCATCAACAACGACATCATAAAGGAGATCAACGATTTCAATCTTCAACTGAAACATTATACAGATGGCTTTAGATGCAATACGGAATTTTTTCCGCAGTATGTAGGAATCTGCCCCGGTGAATTCTGAACACGTTCGACATCCCATAGAAGCATTCATGGCATTTATTAAAGTTCTTCTCAGATAATGTCAGAAAGACAGTAGTTATGGGAAGTGGAGGTGGAAGGTGATGGGGGAATAATGTGCGTGTTGGAGCTGGATACTGCAGCGGGATTATCGTTAGAGGAGGAAGCGGAGGATGGAGGTGTATCATTTGTGGCAAAGGTATGGTGAGGTAGAGGTAGATAATGGGTGGGTAAAAATCCATTTCTACGGAGGACAGAAGAAAAATTGCGATATTGACCAACAAAATCGGAAATATATGGTGACCATTTTGATTTACATTGAGGACATGTATCGAAGTCATGGTATTTGTGAGAATGATGAGAAACAGAGTAACAATTGTTACATATAATCAGACGAGAATGAAGCGTTGATTGTTGACAGTGTACGCAACGTTGCCGCATAAGGACAAGGCAAAGGTTGATAGTGTAATAGTCAAGCGATGACTCATAGGAACTTAAGCGGAGTTTAAGAAGCAGGTAGGGATATTGTCTGCAGGCCTGTAGAAACAGGAATTTGTAGTTCGGCAAGTATAAACAATATGTGTTTACATACTGGATGGATATCAGGACACTGAACAGATAATAGTTTTGCTAGAAGCAAGTATGGTGTAGACATTGCCGGAAGAACCGGAGACAAAAAGTGTGAAGGAGGGTGATGCTTTGGAGCGGTGTCGGAGAATATAAAAGGATTCTGAAACAGAACGGCGCAAACGCTTTTTGTCAACAAAGAGCCAAACTGTGCAGAAAAGGAGGTTTAGGAGAAAATGAGGGTATCGTATGTCGGCTGGCAAGATCAGAGAAAGTGTAAATGTAATCAATAATGAACGGCAAGTATAATAAGCAAGAAAGAACGTACTGGAGCCATTGCGTTTCGAAGAAGACATGGCCAAACGGAGAGAAAAGGGTAGGTTGGGGTAAAGAGAGAAGCTCTGAAACACAAAGTAGACGTAATGAAAGGAATCGGAAGAGTTTGTACTCGTAAGTGTTTGTTGTCCTGAAGTATCAGGGTGTACATTGAGTGACAGTAAATATTTCGGGGGATAAAGGAAAACAAGATAAACAAAAATAAATGGATGAATGATGATCGGACGGTTATTTTCGAAGCAGAAAAATGACCGACAAAAATACGGGGAATATAAAATATTGGCATACGTATGGAATTGAATATACCTGAATATAGATGTAACGATCAATAAAAGACAGTTATGTTACATAGGAGAGGAACCTATCATGAGGCTCATCAAACCGACACTGAGGTCCAGCAGAACATAAACAGCAGGTAAAATACCTACGGTCAGGCCCAGTAGCAATAATAACCAAATTTTTGACAGGGGACGAGGCCGACGCAAATTTTAAAAACCTATTCTCAGGCTCTTGCCCGAGAGAGAGAGAGAGAGATTCTTTTTGTCGCGACGTAGAAAAAAAATACTTTTCGCTGTGTGTGTGTGTGTGTGTGTGTGTGTTCGAAAAGAAAAAAAATCGATACTTAACCTGTGAGATCTAAGTTCACTGAATATAGAATAATAAAGAATGATTTGATTTTCTTAATTAAGTTGAGAACGTTAAGTAGATTATATCACGCGTTGCGCGCGTTTTGAATATAGAATAACAAAGAATAAGCATGCACGACGCGCGTGATATAGCCCTTATTTTGTCGTTAACGTTCTCAACTTGTGATACAGTGAAATCTTTCATGTACCGGTGATAACTTCTAGTAACGAATTTGCGTAGAAATCTACAGCAGTACCTTTCTACACCGTTTTCGTACTAGATATTTTCTGGTAACGAATTTGCGTAGAAATCTACAGCAATAGCTTCCTACACAATTTTTGTACTACATAATTTCTGGTAATGAATTTGCATAGATATCTACGGCAGTAGCTTTCTCCACCGCTTTCATAGTAGATAATTTATGGTAACAAATTTGCGTAATCTATTGTTGTGTCCGGGTGTATTATGATAGTAGTATTAGTACTAATGTAGGTATGATACTAATGACTTCTGTTCGGGTGGTGAAACATTTTTTTGTTACAATTCATGTCAACAATCATGGAACAGCGTTTCAGAATTCTCTAACCGGAACGGCGTTCGTCCGAGAACTGTTTCGCGGGCTTCGAATTTACTTCTCGCGCACAAATTTTGTGCGTGATTTTAACACGGCAATATTTCTGGACACCCTGAAATTCCCACCCCCAGTTATTGCCTTAAAATAATACAAAAAACAATTCTGTGCGCGTGATGCACATTACTCTACTCTCGAATAAAAATTTTTATTTCAGTCTTATTATTCTGTACGAACAACACTTACTTGTATTCACGAATAAAAAAGAAATCTTGAGTCAGTATTAAATCCAAAATATTAATCTACCAAACAACAATTCAATTCTGCTCTACTAATTGTGAATTTTATTTCTCGACTACAATATTCTCTTTTTAAAATGTAGATTCTATTATGCTTTATTTATTCCTATTGCAACGTATTACGAATCCTCCATTATTTCTAAGATTCTCAAAATTAAGTTCAAGATTATTAGTAGGTTTGTATTATGTATGTACTGTTATTTTCTACATTAGTTCACCAATAGATAAACTTTCATTCATCGATGCTGTTATTGCCGGATCAATATAGATGTTTCTTTTCTTTTTCTTTTTTGGTCCACTACAATTAGTGGAGCTGCTACTAGTAATATTTGCATCGCCATGCTTATTGTTGGTGTAATCTGTTGAACTTTCGTTCCTAAACCTGTCCCTCATCATTTCTTCCAATTTCCTTCCTGTTTCTGGGTGTTTTCGCATCTCGCCAATTTTGTCGCACAAGTCACTGAACAACTCACGTCCTTCCTCCATCCATCCATTTCTGCTTCCACTGTCATGAATCGCAGAATTTTTTTTTTTGTCGCGGAATTGTGGCATCACCCTTTCGCCGCTGCTGGTTCACCCATACATGATGCTCATTGTAGATCAGTACCAATGCAAATGCTTCATCTGCTATAGTAAATATATCACTCAGCAAGTGCCTCTCCTTCCGTTGTTTGAAATTGGAATTTGTCGGATTGATTGCCGACATGATTCTTGTAACGAAATAATAAAAATCTTCATCTTCCGCGTCTTTGTATGTTCTGTATTTAGGGTTTAAAACACCTGTGTCCTCATATTCTGTGCCTTCAATAACTGCCACAGTACCAGGGAATGTGATAGGGACTCGACCTTTTCTGTAATCATCTGTACGGAAGTATCATAAGTATCAACGGGCAGCATGTTAGTGTTGTCGGACCAAAAATAGATTCTCAAAATCCTAATTTCAACAACCAATTCTCCCACCTGTATTTACCTATCCAGTTTTTTCTCGCTAATGTTTGTGAGTTGTGCCTCAATGCGGTCAGTACTGTCCCTACTCGTTTCCTGTAAAAGGAACGGAATGACGCAAGTGGAATATTCGGTGGCTTCATGATCGCACTTGCTTCAACAGCTTTTTGTATTACATGCGCCGTTACCTTTTCATTGATAGGGAACTTCATGTTGTGGTACCAATGTTTTTTGACGTAATCCCTTAGCTGCTTCTCCACTCTTTCACTCATATCACTCAAAGCCTTAAGCATATCGTTGTCTATTATAAGCCCATATTCGTCTGTAATTGTACTTACTGCTCGTTCTCTTGTGTTGCCGGCATTATCAGTCCCCTCTCCCTGCATGGTTGCCTCCGTTTGTTTAGGTACCATTACTACCTTTCCCAACCCTATAGGTGGTTCCCTCTCTTGTTGCCGTAAGTGTTTTGCCAGTTCCTCTGCCAATTTGTCATATTGGATTTTTTTCATGACAAGTTCCGCAACATCCTCTAAATTGTAGCATTTCTCCTTTAGATGTTTTCTCTACCACATTGGTTTTTGTTCCTTCTTTCTGTTGGTTCGTTACTGTAGTGGTGGTTGTGTTGGTAATGCTCAGTGCTGGTTCGTTACTCTGGTTGATGGTGTTTTGTTCTTCCGTGTTTGTAGTAGTAGAAATTGTGTTGTCGGTACCATTTTTTTTACTGTTGCCCTTTGATGCGTTCATAGTTGTGGTATTACTGTTATACACTTTGTTAGTAATTGCGGTGTTTGTTTTCACTCTTTTTTTCTTACCGTTGTTGTCCCCTGTATTTTGATGATCACCGGGCCGGATGGTTTTGTTGTTTCGAAGGGTCTTCCCCTCGGATTTTTTGCTTCGTAGTGTCCTTCCGATAGCATTCATATTTTTTGTATTTTATTTTCTGAATACGGTGCCGATCAAGAATCATGTGTTTCTTTTTGTGTGGTTATGTGTGTGTACTAATAATTTTGTCGGGTTGTGTACGGTGTTTTGTGTTGTGTGTGTTGTGTGTGTCGTGTGTGTGTGTGTGTGTACGGTGTTTTGTGTAGTATGTGTACGATGTTTTGTGTGTAGAGTTTTTCCGTGTGTTCTGTACTATGTTGTTTGCCCTGGCTTGGGCGCGCTGTTATATTTGTAGAAGTAGATCACGTACCTGTTGCAGCCAGCCCTCCCGCGCCATAATTTTTTCAGAAGGGAAACTTTTGATAACACTAAGGTTATGTATTTCCATCCTCTAGTCACACGTAGAATCTCGTAGACTGCAGCTAACATACCGTACTGTTTTGTGTGCCATTTGTATCTACAAACCACAACATTGTCTGTACTGTGTGTGGCAAAGTTGTTCCCAATATGCATTTAAAAGTTGTTCCCAACATGCATTTGATGAGTCATGTGATATGCATTCATGGCCTGGTACTCAAACTTTGGTAGTCATTACCAAATGTGACTGTTTGTGCCCTGTATATGCACCAAAAATACCCTCATGTTTGCCCTTTGTAGAGTCAAACCACAACATTTCCAGCATTCTGTGTGACAAAGTTTTTCCCAATATGCATTTGATGAGTCCTGATAAATGTATTCATGGCTTGGACCGGATACTTTTGGAGTCATTACCCAATAAGTTAGTTTGTGCCCTGTAATTGCACCAAAAATACCTTCATTTTTGCCATTTGGATAGTCAAACCACAACCTTTTGGGCATTCTGTGTGACATAGTTGTTCCCATTATGAATTTGATGAGTCATGATGAATGTATTCATGGCTTGGACCAGATACTTTTTGAGTCATTACCCAATAAGTTAGTTTGTGCCCTGGAATTGCACCAAAAATACCCTTATTTTTGCCATTTGGAGAGTCAAACCACAACATTTTGGGCATTCTGTGTGACAAAGTTATTCCCATTATGCATTTGATGAGTCATGATGAATGTATTCATGGCTTGGACCCGATACTTTTTGAGTCCTTACCCAATAAGTTAGTTTGTGCCCTAGAATTGCACCAAAAATACCCCCATGATTGCCATTTGTAGAGTCAAACCTTAAGATTTAGGGCATTGTATGTGACAAAGTAGTTCCCAATATGCATTTGATGAGTCATGATGAATGCATTCATGGCTTGGACCCGATACTATTTGAGTCATTACCCAATCAGTTAGTTTGTGCCCTGGAATTGCACCAAAAATACCCCCATGTTTGCCATTTGTAGAGTCAAACCTTAAGATTTTGGTCATTCTATGTGACAAAGTTGTTCCCAATATGCATTGGATGAGTCATGATGAATGTATTCATGGCTTGGACCAGATACTTTTTGAGTCATTACCGAATAAGTTAGTTTGTGCCCTAGAATTGCACCAAAAATACCCCCATGATTGCCATTTCGAGAGTTAAACCACCAAATTTTGGGAATTCTGTGTGACAAAGTTGTTCCCAATATGCATTTGATGAGTCATGATGAATGTATTCATGGCTTGGACCAGATACTTTTTGAGTCATTACCCAATAAGTTAGTTTGTGCCCTGGAATTGCACCAAAAATACACCCATGTTTGCCATTTGGAGAGTCAAACCACAACATTTACAGCATTCTGTGTGACAAAGTTTTTCCCAATATGTATTTGATGAGTCATGAGGAATGTATTCATTGCTTGGACCGGATACTTTTTGAGTCATTACCCAATAAGTTAGTTTGTGCCCTGGAATTGCACCAAAAATACCCCCATGATTGCCAGTTGGAGAGTCAAACCTTAAGATTTTGGGCATTCTATGTGACAAAGTTGTTCGCAATATGCATTTGATGAGTCATGATGAATATATTCATGGCTTGGACCAGATACTTTTTGAGTCATTACCCAATAAGTTAGTTTGTGCCCTGGAATTGCACCAAAAATACCCTTATTTTTGCCATTTGGAGAGTCAAACCACAACATTTTGGGCATTCTATGTGACAAAGTTGTTTCCAATATGCATTGGATGAGTCATGATGAATGTATTCATGGCTTGGACCAGATACTTTTTGAGTCATTACCCAATAAGTTAGTTTGTGCCCTGGAATTGCACCAAAAATACCCCCATGATTGCCATTTGGAGAGTCAAACCACAACATTTTGGGCATTCTGTGTGACAAAGTTGTTCTCAATATGCATTTGATGAGTCATGATGAATATATTCATGGCTTGGACCAGATACTTTTTGAGTCATTACCGAATAAGTTAGTTTGTGCCCTGGAATTGCACCCAAAATACCCCCGTGTTTGCCATTTGTATAGTCAAACCACAACATTTTGGGCATTCTATGTAACAAAGTTGTTTCCAATATGCATTGGATGAGTCATGATGAATGTATTCATGCTGGCTTGGACCCGATACTTTTTGAGTCATTACCCAATAAGTTAGTTTGTGCCCTGTAATTGCACCAAAAATACCCCCATGATTGCCATTTGGAGAGTCAAACCACAACATTTTGGGCATTCTGTGTGACAAAGTTGTTCTCAATATGCATTTGATGAGTCATGATGAATGTATTCATGGCTTGGACCAGATACTTTTTGAGTCATTACCGAATAAGTTAGTTTGTGCCCTGGAATTGCACCAAAAATACCCCCATGATTGCCATTTGGAGAGTCAAACCACAACATTTTGGGCATTCTGTGTGACAAAGTTGTTCTCAATATGCATTTGATGAGTCATGATGAATGTATTCATGGCTTGGACCAGATACTTTTTGAGTCATTACCGAATAAGTTAGTTTGTGCCCTGGAATTGCACCAAAAATGCCCCCATGATTGCCATTTGGAGAGTCAAACCACAACATTTTGGGCATTCTGTGTGACAAAGTAGTTCTCAATATGCATTTGATGAGTCATGATGAATGTATTCATGGCTTGGACCAGATACTTTTTGAGTCATTACCGAATAAGTTAGTTTGTGCCCTGGAATTGCACCCAAAATACCCCCGTGTTTGCCATTTGTATAGTCAAACCACAACATTTTGGGCATTCTATGTGACAAAGTTGTTTCCAATATGCATTGGATGAGTCATGATGAATGTATTCATGGCTTGGACCCGATACTTTTTGAGTCATTACCCAATAAGAAGTTAGTTTGTGCCCTGGAATTGCACCAAAAATACCCCCATGATTGCCATTTGTAGAGTCAAACCACAACATTTTGGGCATTTTGTGTGACAAAGTTATTCCCAATATGCATTTGATGAGTCATGATGAATGTATTCATTGCTTGGACCGGATACTTTTGGAGTCATTACTATCCAATAAGTTAGTTTGTGCCCTGCAATTGCCCCAAAAATACCCTCATGCTTGCCCTTTGGAGAGTCAAACCACATCATTTTTGGCATTCTGTGTGGCAAAGTTGTTCCCAATATGGTTAGGGTTACATTCGGTTCGCAAATTCAGTAATTATTTGTTCGTACGGTATATGTGGACTTCTCGCAAGTTGTTTACCCCCCTGTACCATGTACCAGCATTGTAGTGGGAAAAATGTGTAGGAAAACACGTACATTCAGTACTAGCATGTAGATTCAGTACTAAGAAGAAAATTCCAACGTTCGTTCAAAAAATTCAAACGGATCACATTTGGAATTCGAACGTTCGAACGTTCGAACGTTACGTTCAAAAAATTCAAACGGATAACGTTCGAACGTAACGTTCAAAAAATTCAAACGGATCACATATAGCTAGTGGAATTTGAACGTTCGAACGTTCGAACGTAACGTTCAAAAAATTCAAACGGATAACGTTCGAACGTAACGTTCAAAAAATTCAAACGGATCACATACAGCACAGTACTACACTTGTACCAAATCATGTAGAATTCTACATTATCTACAAGGAAAAAGAAAATCGTACGCGAAAAAAAAAAAAAAAAAAATCTCTCTCACACAAACACACAGTAATGTTATTTTCTACCTCGCGACAAAAAAAATCACTTTTTCTACCTCGCAACAAAAAAAAACAATCTACCTCGCAACAAAAAATAAATACACTTCATAATCTGCTTTCTTACATCCGACTTATTTGAGTAGAGTGTTGGTTCTTGCAATCAACACTCCGTCCGAGAACGTGGGATCCGACCCTCTTTGAGCACAACGATCCGTTCTCATTTATTTTAGTCTGAAATAACAGCCTTGTACTGCATGACAATAGAAATCATTGGATGAGAGGGAAATTGATGGATAGATATTGTTTGGACTGCAGCCTTACATATACGTCTTGAAATCAATGAACCTGCATCCCTTGCCTCTATATCAACTGGAACAAGATACTGTTTTTCGTGACATGGAGTAAGAAGTATTCTACGGCAGCAGCAGCAACAAGAATTTCATCGGGACGATTGTCGGAACGACGGTAAGTGAACAACGTGAGATAAAACAACAATGCTCTGCTGTACCAACCAAATTACATATGATGTATTTTCTAACTTTGGCTTTTCTTCTTACTGTTTCAGGGACGACAACGAGGCAATTGTCGAATCGATCGGACGAATCGAAGGAGGCGTCGGCATCGGCGTCAGCATCGAATTGATCGGACGCCAACAGCAATCGTCGGAACAGCAATCGCCGGCAACAGCAATCGCCGGCAACAGCAATCAATCCGCAAACAGCAATCGTCGCCAACAGCAACAACAACAACAATCGTCGGCAACAACAACAGCAGCAACAGGAACAGCAACAGCACAGTCTTGGTTAGTGGCGTGTAGATTATATTATTCTGTTTTTATTACTTACTCTTTGTACTACATCAATAGCTACTCACCCATTCTGTTCATTTATCATATATTATTTCAATAGGATCGTCCGAAAAGCCACCGGCGCACGGCAACGAATCACTGAAACGCTCTTCCTCCTCCTCCACCAGCAAGCGGCAACGAATCACCGAAACGCTCCTCCAACGAATCACGGAAACGCTCCTCCACCGTCGCTCGGCAGCAAATCACGTAAACGCTCCTTCTCCACCGGCGCTCGGCAGCGAATCACGAAAACGCTCCTACTCCACCGGCGCTCGGCAGCGAATCACGGAAACGCTCCTCCTCCACCGGCGCTTGGCAACGAATCACGGAAACGCTCCTCCTCCACCGGCGCTTGGCAACGAATCACGGAAACGCTCCTCCACCAGCGCTCGGTAACGAATCATCGAAACGCTATTCCTCCACAGCGGCAACGAATCACCGAAACGCTCCTCCAACGAATCACGGAAACGCTCATCCTCCACCGGCGCTCGGCAGCAAATCACGGAAACGCTCCTTCTCCACCGGCGCTTGGCAGCGAATCACGGAAACGCTCCTCCTCCACCGGCGCTCGGCAGCGAATCACGGAAACGCTCCTCCTCCACCGGCGCTCGGCAACGAATCACCGAAACGCTACTCCACCGGCGCTCGGCAACGAATCATCGAAACGCTATTCCTCCACCGGCAAGCGACAACGAATCACCGAAACGCTCATCCTCCACCAGCAAGCAGCAACGAATCACCGAAACGCTCCTCCACCGGCGATCGGCAACGAATCATCGAAACGCTCCTCCTCCACCGGCAAGCGACAACGAATCACTGAAACGCTCATCCTCCACCAGCAAGCAGCAACGAATCACCGAAACGCTCCTCCGGCGATTGGCAACGAATCATCGAAACGCTCATCCTCCACCGGCTAGCAGCAACGAATCACCGCAACGCTCCTCCTGTTCCTCCACCGGCACAACACCAATCAATCCGCAACACCAATCGATCTGCAACACGAATCGAACCAACACCAATCGTTGAATAGACAGGAAGCGGCCGCGCTCGGCAGCGAATCACGGAAACCTGCAACACCAATCGTCGGCAACACCAATCGATCCAACATCAATCCATCGGCATCGTCGGCAACAGCAACGGCAATTGGTCTTCCACTCGTCCATCAGCAGATCGATTCGTCGTCATCTTACAACGGCAATTCATCTCCTACAACAACAATGGGATTCAAAAGATCACCAGAGAACATTGCAGCAAGAGCCAAAAAACAAAGAGCAAAGAGACAACAGGAATACAGAAGTCAATGGAAAACGTCTTCAAATTTTCTTAAGGTTGCTGCACCGGTGTCAACAAGCCACAAAACTTATACAAATTTGTCTCTGATAAAACCGAGGAAGAAGGAAAAGAATAGGCGTTCAACTTGCAAAGATGGCGTCTATACAATAGCCCTGAAAAAATATTGCCGAGCAACTGTGGTGGAAGGTAAATACATGGAGACAGATTGGGGTGGCAAGATAGGAGGAAAGAAGAAGTATCAACCAGAACAGGCTTTGTCAATTGAAAACTACAATACATTGGATAGTACGAAGGATGAGCATATTCTAGCGTTTGATCATTCTAAACAATCATTGCGAATTTTTGCCAAAGTTTCACGCCATTTTGCGGAACGACACCTCGCTTCGAAGAATAATATCAACTTGTTGAGAGAATTCACTCCTGCTATTGTTGGAGCAAAACCAACCGTTGGAAGAGGAGTGAAGCGGGGAAGTATCAATGATGATTATGCTATCATTGGAATTCGACCAGAAAGATTGGATTCAAATAATGGTGAGTATGTTTTCAAAAGTCATGTCGATCCAAGCATGAAACTAGAGCTAGAAGAGAAAACAGTTGAAATTGTGAAGCATATGCATCATAGTTTAATTGACGTGGAACCATTTGTTGCAAAGGAAATGGATGTGTTGTCTCAGATTCTGTCTCGTACAAAGCTAAATGCAATTGGGCAGCAGGCATTAGCATTTTCGATCGGTCGCAACTACCATTCTAGATGCCATGTGGACGATGACATGCACTACACTCGTTTGACAGTCATTGCTCCGGCGGAAGTGTCTGCTGACGAGGTGATTTATTATTTTGTCTTCCCCACGTATGGAGTTAAAGTTCCATTGAGGTCGGGAGATACTCTATTGTTCAACCCATTAGTATTACATAGCTGTTCGAATCCAAAATTCGAAGGGTGTTATATTATGAGTGCATACGTATCTCGCAAAACTGTGCTTAGAGCTAACCCTCTATAGTAATATTAAACACTAGTTTAAAGTTAGCCGTTACATTAACCCTTGCTACTCAATCGGAACTGCTGTCCGAGCTTTCACTCTCGGAACTGGATAGCGAATCACTGGATTTGTTATCATTCAATGCTATCTCAAATGGTTCCAACTGTATGTCGTCCTGTAGTGTGCATGCGTTGTACAAACATTCGTAAGACGGTGGTGTAGCAGCATTTTTGCTTTCAAAAAATTCGAGCCATGAGATCCAATTCGATATCACTAGCCAATCGCAATTGGTTATGGAGCCATCTAGTCCTTGCTCTGGAACAACTGCCAGCTCGGAATGGATAGTGTCGACATGAAATAGGTAGAGTGAATTCATCAGGCGCCCACGTTGGACAAATTCAGAAGCTGTTTTCTTAGGCACATCTTGAAACCGACGAGCCACAGCATACATTCCGTTTGTATCAATTGGATAGCCACCAATACTACTGTATGGCTGCTTCAAATTCTGTACAGTTAAAAAGCATAGCAGATGGCACGGTATGAGCTTGGGGTTGTTATTTAAATCAAAGTCCAATTTCATCAAACACCAATCCATCCATACGGAGTTGAGCAGAGAACTATCCGATCTATATGAAGGATGTGACCGAAATATAAAATTAGACCCACAAGCAACATCGAAACGATTGTGCTCTGTAACTCCACAAATGTGCAAAGGATTCTCCAATAAAGGTAGCACAGAATCACAAACAAAGTCAAGTATGTCAGAAGGAAAAAATGGTTTGCTTTTGTTCGTAGAACGAAGCCACTTCATTGTTGATTCCCCATTTTCGGTTCTCATTATTTGAAAATGAGAACCGCCACCATCAGGGCGTTCAATTGGAGGAGGATCAGGTGGATTCAAGTTGTAGTGATATGTTGCCTGGCTTAGCATCATTTTCTCCGACTTTCTATTGGCAGTTTGATTGATTAGTGATGCAGCATTACATTGCGTGTTCTTGGAAGGAGCTTTAATCTCAGTTTTGTGGTGAGATTCATTGGGAGCACTATCCCAGCCTGCAGGGCTTCCCCATAAAGAGATATAATCTGGTAGGTGAAAGTACAGGTGATTCTTGATTAGTTTTGTTCCCATCCCTTTCCTGTGACAAGTTGAGTTTATACAATTGATAAAGTGAACAATTGATTTTGGGAGATTCTTTAAGGAACTGTATTTCATCCGACCGTGTTTAAGAAATTCTTCCATTGATAGAATGAGCTGAATTACCTCTATCTGTTTCTTTACAAAACGATGGTCACCAATAATGTCAGATCCATGTTTGGAAACAATAGCGATCAGAAGAGAAATAAGCATTCCAGAGAAATCATGCCCTTCTTTCTTCGTGGTTGATAAAAGCTGAGTCCCAAATTTGGTGCGAGGAAAATCTCTATCAGACTGCCGTGATAACAAACCACCGTACCGTTGTGCTAAATGGCCAATACTGTTAGCAACAGCCACGCCGTGATTCAAATTGGGGGCATAAACACATGGAACACTTCCTCGGAGCAACAATTCAATTGACTCGACAGCCCGTTTGGCAGTACCAAGCTGGTGCATGTGCAAACATTCACCGGGAGTTGCAAAATGAATATTGTTCTGATTCGTACCAAAGCATAAATCATGAAATACATTCCTGATGTTATGATGAGAGTTGTTTTTGAAGTTCTTATTGATATCGTTTAGATCTGTGCCGGGAAAACAATGAAAATCAACAGGTGACCACTTCTTTGTTGCAGGTTGAACAGAAGGAATGTTTATGTTCGGAGAATAACAGTTGCAGTGACGGCACATCCGCATGACACCCTTATTGAAGGAGCCATATTTTCCACACAATTTATCGTGAAGTTCTGTGTCGCCAATAACATAGGCAATGGCAAATTTCATTTTTACCTTCCACTGTTGATTTGCGTACGGAAGATAATTCCATTCGATACCACCGTCTTTGTTACACGCGGCTTTGAAGGAACGAAACGCTACTTCCAAACCATTGTGAAGATTCTGAATTTTTTCCTTCGAAGTGGCAGGACGAGAGTGTCTGGTTGACTCCCATTCAGGGTCGGGATGGAAGTAAATAGTTGTCCATGCTTCAGGTCGAGAACGGGTCTCCACATTAAAAATACCGAGTGTCATGTTCAATGGTGTTAACGTAAGTCGTCCGTGCGCATCCAAAGAGATGCCATCCATGAAAAATATAATAGGAACAAGAATTTCTTGCGAATTGGGATTGCAAATTTGTTTCCAAGAAGATTTCCACCACAAGCCGTGATGCAATTCTGAGATTACAGAATGAGGATTCAACTCAGGATTATTGTCGGGAGAGAGAGGGGTCGAATAGTCGGGAAAGGAGAGGTTTTCTTCTATCATTAGCTGCTGGTCAGAAAGAAGAGAATAAATGGCATCCTTAAAAGAACGGACATAAACCTGAGTGGGCTTATTATCAGGTAACCAATTCAGTATATGAGGATGAAATTTCATATCAGAGAGACCAAGATTGGATTGGAGATTGTCAAAAATTGTTTTCCGAGATCTAATTTTGGCATCGCAAAAATCAAAACCAGGTCTCATTTGACTTTTCTTTGCCCACTGGAAAATTGATTTGAATGTGTTCAATGGCAATTTATGTCGGGCCATTAAATTCATGAGTTCCAATTCTGCAAGAAGATGATGGGGCGGCGGTAGTTTTGTGTGCCTTTGAAATGCATCCTCTCTTTCGTTCAGATTCATGATTTCATGAAGAGATGGTGGTGGAGGGGCTTGCTGAGCAGTAGCGACGTTAACATCAGAACGATTAGTGTGATCTTCTTCGTTGTCTCCACAATCTATGTTGTTGGTAAAATTGATGTCGTTATTTTCATTTACGTCATCGTCATTGTCGTCCTCGTCATCGGCATTGTCGAGATCATTATTCAGCGGGAATGCACCATCTTCATCTTGAACAGCGGAAACAGCCATGTAAGATTCAATGGCGTTCCGATCCATTGGCGGTAAAAAGACATCATGGACAATCTGTTGGTTTAGAATGGAATGAAGACCCATGGCTGATTGACTTGTGACGGTGTGGTGCTGGGAGAGATGGGAAGGGGGAACAGATGGACCGTTTTGTGTCATAGTCATCCCAAAATCTGACGGGGAATGTTGAACAGACGGCAAGGTAAGCTGCACTTTGACAGAGGTGGAGAAGTTAGAGATCTTGCGTTTAATTAGACCATCACTTTTGTATAAGTTGTAGCATTGAATATTGTAGTTGAGATGTTTTCTTAGGCCGTACGAGACATATTTCAAGGTATTGCACTCTTTTGACCCAGATTTGTATCCTTTAAAACTCTTGGATTGTTTTCCTTTCTTATACCAGCAACCACGGCAGTAGAATAGAAGAGGGGTTTTGATAACAGGAGGCATGATGTTGCGGAGTTGCTTGAAGGAAAATATCAGTAGAATGGGTCGAGAGGACGGAGGTCGAAAAGATGAATCGTTGAAAGGAAAATATTAAATAAGCGTATTATTTCGTGTGTGATGTGTTCTCTTGTACGGTAGATTTCCATACTACCATACTTCGATTGCAAAAATGGACCGTAAAGTAAATGCATTACTACTTAGTGATGATTGCAACATTCCTCGTAAAATATGTTTAGTAGTGAAAAGTACGTACAGTCAACTCCTTAAGAGGGTTAATACACAGCGCCGGACGGGTCAATCCCATCAGTTCTTCCAAACATTCGTTGGCAGGCGCGTCAGTGCTTCCATAAGGTGCACGGAAATGTGAATCGAAATGGAAATCGTGGACAATTGCGTTGTTGATTATCGAAATGGAAATCGTGGACAATTGTTTTGTTGATTGCGATCGAGTTGATTCCGACTTTCATGTACCCGTAAAACCAACTAGTACGCTATTTTGCATGAGTTATTACTAGTAGATACTAGTAGGAAATCGTGGACGATTGCGTTGTTGATTATCGAAATGGAAATCGTGGACAATTTTTTTGTTGATTACGATCGAGTTGATTCCGACTTTCGTGTACAGGTAAAACCAACTAGTACGCTATTTTGCATGAGTTATTACTAGTAGATACTAGCAATACATTATTTTCACTAGTACTTCATCATTATAATTGATTATTTCATTATCTTTCCGACGAGGAAAACAAATACCAACGTGTTAGGTGTTACTACTACCTAATCTTCGAATAGATAATCTACTCTACTGATACTACTAATACTAATCTTCCAATCGACAGTCGAACCAACCATGGAGGGAATTTACAAAATACAAAAGGTGGTTCAGGAACACCCAGCCAATCTTGAACAAGAACTCCAGAAAATGATTGTTAATCGCAAGAAAGAGATTGCTGGACTCCAAAAAATGATTCGTAAGATTCGTGCAGGAAAAAGCAATCATCCAAATGTTAAAAATGAAAGCGTCGATCCTACTAGCAATCGTCAAGTCGTTCCGAATGTAACCAGCAGCATCAATCCACCAACCGGGTTATTGAAGAGCGAACCAGATTTTGATGGCGATTCCGACAGTGTAGCTTCTGAAAATGCAGCGGATCTTCCTGCGATTAAACAGGAACCAAACCCTTGAGTGCAATAGCCCGCCTGGGGTGGAATCGACTTGGAGTTGGAGTTGGAAAATTTGGGTCGGAGCCCATTATACCGGTATGGTGGAAACATGTTGAGAAAATGAAATAAGTCATTAGTGCACAAGTTGTACACAAAATAGTGCTTGTCACGAAACGAATATGATATCCTTAACTCTAAAATAGTTATTTTATTTGAGGAGTGACTGAGATATTGTCTCAAAAGTAAAGGTGTGCGACGCGCGAGGTATTTTAGTAGACACGCGACCTAAAAAGATAGGAAATTTAAAAAATAGGGTCGAGAATTGTAAAAATACCGCGCGATAGCCCGCGGGGGGTAGAGAAACAGTTCTCGGACGTTGCAGACTTTGTGTTTGAAGCATGTTTCAATTTGAAATCTCAAAATAAAGTAGTACGTAAGGTTGGGTGGTGAAACGTTCTCTTGTACAATTCATGTCAACAGTCATGGAACGGCGTTTCAGAATTCTCTAACCGGAACGGCGTTGCAGACTTTGTGTTCGAAGCATGTTTCAATTTGAAATCTCAAAATCAAGTAGTAAAGTCAGTAAGATTGTAATGACTTCAGTTGGGGTGGTGTAACATTTTTTTGTACAATCCATGTCAACAATCATGGAACGGCGTTTCAGAATTCTCTAACCGGAACGGCATTGCAGACTTTGTGTTCAAAACATGTTTCAATTTGAAATCTCAAAATGAAGTAGTAATGTTGGTATGATTGTAATGACTTCAGTTGGGGGAGTGAAACGTTTTTTTGTACAATTCATGTCAACAATCATGGAACGGCGTTTCAGAATTCTCTAACCGGAACGGCATTGCAGGCTTTGTGCTCAAAGCATGTTTAAATTTGATATCTCGAAATGAATGTTACTGGGTTTTAAAGAATTGGTTGGAAAATCTCAACATAGAGCACCGTATCTCAAAATTGATGATCGGTGTTTCATATCGTTGTGGTTTGTTTTGGTCACTTTTTAAGTTTTCGTTTGGAACGGCGTTGCAGGTTCTACTATTTGTTTACCATTAAAGTGGAAATATTTGTACATTGTTGCATTATGTTTGTTTGTCGTTAGAGGGGCTGTGGTTTGAAGTTTAGTCGAATCCATTTTTTCGTTTCATCATTTGAGAATCTCTTGATATGTCATGTTTGGTTGTGTTTTCTGATTTGTTATGCGACGAGTTATAGAATTGTAGAAACTTAGATTGCTTTCACACAATTTTATTTTGTTGTTCTCAAAATTATCAATCAAACAATGGCAAGGACGAGAAGTGAGTCAAGACGTCTGTCTAATTCAAGACGTCTGTCTAATTCAAGACGTCTGTCTAATTCACCGTCAAATGAAGTAGCAGCTGCAGCCGCAACCGCAACCGGAGCTTCAGAAGAGAATACTATTCCACCAAGAGAAGAAGTTGAAGTAGCAGACGCAACTCCCGCGTCAGAAGACAACACTAATCCAGCATCAAATGCAGCCGCAGTTGCAACCGCCGTTGCAGAACACCATACTATTCCACCACAAGATGAAGCAAGATGAAGCCGCAGCAGCAGAAAACAGCAATATGGATGATGAAATTGCTGGCAATGACACACATTTGCACTTGAACACTGATTAGGACTCACAGTTTTGGTAATTGGATTATGTCCAGGTACAATAAGTATTTCAAAATTCATCAGGGACAATAAGTATTTCAAAATTCATACTGTCTAAAGTATCAGCTGGAAAATTATACAGTTTGTTTCGTAGTCTACCCCATCCATAGTGTTAGCAATATTGATGATGAAATTGCTGGCAATGACACTTAGTTGGAACAAAAATTCCACACAAAATGCTGGAAATGTGGTGGGTTGTCTCTCCAAATGGCACAAAACAGTTTTTTTTTTGTGCAGTTCTAGGGCCCAAACTTACTCATTGGGTAATGACTCCCTAACAACTATCAATTCAAAGCCATGAATACATTTATCATGAGTCATCAAATACATATTAGGAACAGCTTTTTCACACAGAATGCTGGAAATGTTGTGGTTTGTCTCTCCAAATGGCAAAAAAGAGGTTATTTTTGGTGCAGTTACAAGGCACAAACTGACTAATTGAGCATTGTTCGGAATAGTAACATTACTCAAAAATTCATACTGACTAAAGTATCAGCCTGAGAATTGTCATCATTGTTTCATAGTCTACCGAAATCCAAAGTAATAACAGCAATATTCATCATGAAATTTCAGACAATGACACAGATTTGCACTCAAAAACTGACTACAAATCGCTACTTTGGTGCATGCATGGGAAGGGACAAAAATGATTACAAAATTCATACGGAATAAAGTATCAGCAAAGGAATAGTCAATATTGTTTCATAGTATACCCAATCCATAGTATGACCAATATTCATCCTGAAATTTCAGACAATGACACAATTTTGCACTCAAACACTGACTAGCAATCACAATTTTGATACATGCATGGCAAGGGACAAAAATTATGGTAAAATTCATACTGACTAAAGTATCAGCCTTAGAATGGTCAATATTGTTTCATAGTCTACCCAATCCATAGTAGGAGCAATATTCATTCAGAATTTGAAGCCAATGATAAAATTTTGCACTCAAAAACTGACTAACAATCGCTATTTTGGTACATGCATGGACAGGGAAAAAAAATATTATAAAATTCATACAGACTAAGTATCAGTCTTAGAATTGTCAATATTGTTTCGTAGTCTACCCAATCCATAGTATAAGCAATATTCATCCAGAAATTAAAGCAAACTGAAAAACTTTGGCACTCAAAAACTGACTAGCAATCAGTTTTTTGGTACATGCATGACCAGTGACCAAAATTATTATAAAATTCATACAGACTAAAGTATCAGCCTGAGAATTGTCAAAATTATTTGATACTCTACCCAATCCATAGAATGAGCAATATTCATCCTGAAATTGCAGCAAATGACAAACTTTTGCACTAAAAAACTGACTAGCAATCACTATTTACTGGGTTACTTCATACAAAAACAAAGAAATACTAGTAGGAACAAAAAATAATGCGGAGACTACTACATCTGCACGGTTCTATGGAGGAGTCAAACCACCAGATGCGGTGACATCAATATATGCCAATCCTTGCAAGATCAGGAAACTTACACCACTTAAAGCGCGGTAAGGATTATTCCTTAACAGTTTACAACGAGTAATTGTACTAAAATACCTCAGTATTTGCCCAACGTAAAACATTGTTAGAAGTAAGACGGTAAATGGAGAACACAACACCCAAATCAGCGTACAAGAGGAAGGTTTTGAAGCCTAGGTTTCTTTTGGATTCAGCGGAGTACTGTGCAAAAAGTAATGAGCTAAATAACGGTGACGAAAATGGACGAGCGGAATCCATTCTTATATCATTTTGAAACTGGGTTCGATGCGCTATGTGCCAAAAACAGGCAACTTGGTACTCACAATTCTTAATGGATGCAACGAGATCGATGCCGTGAGAGAAAGACTCAACAGCCCAAAAGGTCATTTCGATGGAGAAGAAGCTTTAGAAATTTGGGAACAATGCTTAAAGTACGTAACTGAGGACATATTTGCTTTCTATGAGGAAGGCGACACTGCTTCCGTTGACCACGTGTGGGCTTTGGGTATCATTATGGCATACATTTTATGCAGTTATCCTGCATTGAAAGGAACGGAGGACATACAGTGCTACAACAACGTGGGTATTGGACGACCAGTACAATCAGGAGAACGGGAGAGGCTCAAACTGAATGGTCATACTTTTCCACCAAAGAAATGGTGTAACCTGACGCCGAAAGCCAGAAAACACATAAATGAATGCATGCATTTTCACCTGGGTAACCGTCCCTGTCTGACAACCCGTTGGTTCAACGAGTGGCGCACAATGACTGCAGAGGCAATCATTGAAAAGTACCGTATAATGTACATAGAAGAAACCGATGACGGAAAGGAATGAAAGAAAGAAACAGAGAAAAACAAGATTAAAGACAATTGGAATTCATTCATGAACAAAGCGAGCAAACAGTCTAAGAGGAAAAAAAGAAAACTAAAACAATTAGCAAACAAGAAGAAGATGGAAACGAGAGAAACATTGTGCACTGGCTGCAACTTTATGAAAAATGTTGGAATTCACCGGAAGATTTAGAGGAGCACAACAACTATCCCGTTCCTTGTGGTGCGTGGGGACGTGTGAAATAGTACTAGTAAGCTTTATGGCAAAACTTACCCCTACTTAGGAATACGTACACGATCCTGTCCTCATTAAAAACGTAAACATAAAAATTGACTGCTGTGAAAAACGTTTGTTACAAATGAAGAAGTCAGAATTGCCGTTCCAGACAACTCAATCTGAAACGCCGTTCCAGAAACTTAACCCTGAAACGCCAATACAGACGTTCTGCGGATTTTCCCTAACAGTGAATTGTTATCTCCAACACCGTTCCAGACACTTAACACTGAAACGCCGTTCCATATATCGTGCTTATTTTCCATTACAGGCTCATCAATGCGCCTCGTTCGTTACAAATGAAGAAGTCAGAATTGCCGTTCCAGACAACTCAATCTGAAACGCCGTTCCAGAAACTTAACCCTGAAATGCCAATACAGACGTTGTGCGGATTTTCCCTAACAGAGAATTGTTATCTCCAACACGATTCCAGACACTTAACACTGAAACGCCGTTCCATATATCGTGCTTATTTTCCATTACAGGCTCATAAATGCGCCTTAACATTGATAACATTTAACCCTGGAAGGCAATTCCAGACAATGTGCCTGTTTTTGGTTCTACAGATTTCAATATGCGAAGTGATAGGATGGGGAACATCAAAATAAATTGGTATCGTAGAATCTAGTAGTACTAGTTGTTTTGAAATAAGTAGCAAATGTAGGGGGGGGGGGGGAATGGTGCGGCTAGGCCGACAGTTCTTTTTGATTGGCCCGCGCTCACAAGCCCGCTTCCACAAAGAGAAATGTAATGCAAATTGCTGAATTCGTACAATCAATGCAAAAACAAGGCATCATAAAAATTCACAAAATTGCCAAAAACACCGATGATTGAAAAAATATAAATACAAGATGCCGAAACAAAAATGGTCCAACCTACCCAAGGCAAAAATAACACGTTTCCAAGAAAGAAAATAGCAGGTATGGCAAACGTAGCCAGTGACGGAGACACTAGAGATAATACCAAAAATACAAGCATTACCACCATGTCCACCGAGAAGAACACAACAATTGCAACAACACAAGAAGGCGCCACCGCGACTGGAAAGAGAGACACCACTAAAAAGAACAGCTGAAAACATTAGCATGATGGACAGCGACAGCAACAGCGACAGCAACAGTGAAAGTGACAGTGACAGTGACAGTGATTCGAGTTCGGTTAGTGAAGACAATGATGGGAGCTCCAACAAGAATAAGGATAATAGTGAAAATATCAAAGAGATAAGAGAAAAAAAAAACTACTGAGGGCAGACAACAGAAAAAGAACAACGTGAGCCGCGTGGTGAAAATAATAACAGAAAAATTGAATAAGAATCCAGATCTACTAGAGAAAATGATGATGACAATGGTGAGTGATAGTATGAAGGGAGAGAATTCTAAAGAGGATGCTACAAAAACTACCGACACTGTTCCATTGAAAACAGTGCGGAGCGGCAATAGCGTTGATAAAGTGAGTACATTGAGTTATGGAAGTATACATAGTATGAAAACAGGTAGTATGAAACTAATGAAAACACATAAAGATACAATTGAAGGACAGGTGAGAGCCTATGTGAAGAAGGAATGGTATGGTGGCATGAAATTTCTGACATCAAAAGGACTCTCCAAAAAAATAATGGTGCAAGGAATCGATGCCGGTGTAATCTCCGTTACAAAAAATATGCCTGTTAAGGAATTATGTGACTATTTTGATAATGCAGTACCAAAAGCCCTGGCAAAATTGAGGCACAATAATCAAACATTGGCAAGAAAAAATTGGTTTGGTAAGTGTCGGTGGCGTAATGGTTGAATTGTTCGATAAATTCTGGTGCTGTTGACATTCTTCCATATGTGCCTACAACCGACGTACAACTAGCCCCGCCATACTATGATATCATACTGGCATTTGATGCCATCACCGCAGCTGATAGTGAAATGGCAAAAGTGCCGGCATCATTCCCTGGTACTGTAGCTCTAAATACGGACTCGGTGGAAATTCTGGCCAATGAGTACCGGCGATATGGAAATGCGAATAATGAAGAATTTTATTCTTTTGTGACAAGAATCCTGTCTGCCGTTAATCCAGAAAAGACAAACTTTAAGCTGAGGAAGACAAAGGATCTTATTAATACCATCTTTACTGTTACGGATGAGGCTTTTGCCCTAATGATAATTGACAACAAGTACAGCAATTGGGAAAAACAGAAGCAAATGAAACTTGATGGAACATACACGACACAAAAGAAAAAAAACACATGAAAAAAAATATTGCGATTCAAAAAGTGGAAGTGCAGATGGATGGGACAAAGAAGGACGGAAAGTGTTCAATAAATTGTGCAAGAAGGTACAAATGTTAAGAGAAGATCCCGAAACGGGTAAAAATTTGGAGAAAATGATGCTGGAAAGATTCAACTCAGAAAGCAATCCTACCAGTACTGTGTCGAAAAATGGTGGCACTGTTGCCAGTAGTCTTACTGAAGAGGAAAATGAGGATGACAACTATATTGATCCTGCATTGATGCAATTGCTTGACGAAATGGAGGAAGTTTAGGCATTGTTTTCAGAATTGTTACTGTTTATTGTGTCAGTTCATCCACTAATTCGACACAAGTGGGTTCACTACCTATGTTAGTACGACACGGGTAAATCTTCGGGGAGTGTGATTAGGGTAAAAGGTACATATCTTACATACATTGCATACCATGGTTGCAAATAGTAGATTGTGTGACACAAATGATTAAAATGTACGGAAAGGAGTAGTCATACCTATCATACATATTTTGCATATGATACTACTAGGCAAATTCTTCACCCGGATAATTCAACTGTAGTGGTAGGTAGCCGCAAGCGATGATATTAAATTTTAAGGGCCGTGTGTCGCGAGCACAAATATTAAATTATAAGGGCAGTGCGCCACCAGCACTAATGTTAAATTCTACTGGTTGTGTGTCGCAAGCAAAGGAGATACATTTTAAAGGGTAGTGTGTCACAAGCCCAATTTAAATTTTAAGGGTTATGTGCCGCGAGCACTAATGTTAAATTTTACTGGTTGTGAGTCATGACCTTGCGTATTGAATTTTAGTAGGTGTGATTCGTGAACATACTGGTAGCTTATATTGAAAATTAATAATAATTATTCATGACCCAAGGAAAAAAATAAACGCGAACCAGGGGTTAAGAGTTAGAAAAATGAGTATGATACGAAGCTACCGAATTACAGGGGGGGCTCAGGTTGTGAGTTATGACCTTGCGTATTTAATTTTAGTAGGTGTGATTCACGAACGTACAGGTAGGTTATATGAAAAATTAATAATAATTATTCATGACCCAAGGAAAAATAATCGCGGACCAGGGATTGAGAGTTGGAAAAAGGAGTATGATACGAAGCTACCGAATCACAGGGGGGACCCACGTAAAAATTACACACAAGCAAGGGTGGCGAAAGGACCGAAAAGAAAAAAAAGGGTTGCGGGACAGTTATCGGACGTACGGTAGCATGGTCTTTTACTGACTCTTTTACTAGTACGGTAGTACCGGTATGTAGTATGGAGTAAAAATGGGAATGAAAAAAATTGTGTTCGGAAGTTTTTGAGATTTTTGGTCGAGGATGGATGGGGACAGAGGAAACTCTTCGTGTCGCACCTCTCTAAAATTATGACCCCTGCTTTCGACAATGTTCACTACCGGTACTGTGAAAGAACCATACGAAGTACAGAGTAATTACGTACGGTACTACAGTATATTATAATATGACTGCTGCTTCCTCAGCTGGAACCGAATTGGTACCATAGTGTAGCATTGTATCATTACGCGGTTCCTAACATTTGAGACTCTTGAAAGCGCGGAGATATTCAGTTTGGATTAGCTGAAATTGCATTCCATTTGAATGAAAGTCGCAATTCCGTGTTAATTGTTAGGGACATGTTCGGTTGAAATTCGGTTTGGATTGGATGAAAATTGGATGGGTTTTCGATGCTGGCTCAAACACTCTCGATTTTTAGGTGATGCGTAATTAGGTAGTAGAATAAGATTGTAGGGTAGGATGTTGTATTGGAGTGGTTCTCTCGGTATGGAGAATTTATATGTTTTCTTCGTTATGGTTCCCTCGCTAGATTTCATCATTCGCTCCCTCGCTCACTCAATTATTCGTCGCAAAACTGCTCCTGGAGGTACCGCTTGAAGGTCTCGTAGGTCGTCCAGGAAATGGCCACCGCCGGCGTATGGCTAAGTATTCGCGGCGTGACCCCCCGGAAAAAACCGGCGTATCCCTCCTGCTGGTAAATCCGCAGAGCGGCCTGCCTCCAGTCGGCTACGACGGGCTTATACGTTGTTGTTGCTGCGGTCGAAGCCGTGGCAGAAGTGGCCGTTGTTCCCTTGAGGGGGCAGTGCGCCGCCGCGGCGGCCGCCGTCGTGTTCTGCTGCAGGAGGCAGCTCGGTGCCATTTGCTGGGTCTGCAGGTACGTCTTGATGCGATCCAACGGGGTCGTGGTAGCGGCCGCCACCAGTCCTGCCAGGGAGGATGCCCCGAGCGTCACGCCGAGGGTCAGCTCGCTGTGATCGATACCACCACTATTACTGCCACTATTACCACCACCACCACTGCCGTCGTCGTCCGTGTTTATTCGGGTCCACTGCTCCTTGAGGAATTCGTTGGTCCCGACCATGATCATTCCGTAGGGAATGTTGGTGGCCAGCGTGACGGGAAAGCTCCGCAAGAGCGACACGGCTCCCTCGTTGCGAATCATCTGCTGGAGGGCGTCCGTCAGACCCTGGTAGTGCCCCAGCTGCAGCCGCTGCTTGACCGTGTCCAGGGGTCCCAGCACCAGATCGTGTCCAAAGACGGCGGCACCGCCGGCCAGGGCACTACCGTAGGTCGTCACGTTTCCGTCCTGGTCGAGGGTGGCGGCCTTAACGATCTCGTACATGCTGAAGTAGAGGGCGTGGGCGGGGATGCATCCGACCAGAATGGTTTGGACGCCCCTCCACAACCGGGTCATGTCCGGGGCGGCGGCGATTGTCGTCGTCGTAGTTGTAGTTGCAGTTGCGGCGGCCGATTCCAACGCGGCGGCGGCGGCAACTCCTCCTCCTCCCGACGACGATGTCACCACGGTTCGCTGGGAGACGACCTGGCGTATCGCCTGGAGCATGGAGAGATTGTGCATCTGCGTTGCGGTTCCCGGTCTCGGCAGGTTGGAAACCTTGGTACTACTGCAGACCGCATTGGCTATAGACGACGCTTGATTCGCATTAGTAGTAGTAGTCGTTATCGCCGCCGCCGCCGCCTTTTGCAGCACCGCTCCCGGTGGCGCTTGTACCGTGTGCAGCTTGCTGGCCGCGACAGCTCGCCGCCTGAGTCGAGGCGTTGTGGGTGGCCGGATTGAAGTTGCAGGCGGCGCAGACCTGGATGTGGGTCCGCACCGTGTCCAGTGGGTAAACCAGGACGTGCTCGGCGACTCCCGCCATCGACCCGGCGACGCAGTGGACCCAAAAGGGAGACGTTCCGTCCCATTCTTCCCAGTCGTCGTCAAAGTCGGAGACCGATGCGGATTGATCCATTGTGATGGCTTGTGTTGTTCGTGTTCGTGTTCGTGTTTGTGTTCGGTTGTTGTAGTTTCAAATAATTGATTGGTGTGGAATTCTCGTTGTTGTTTGTTGTGCTTTGCGTAATCTTAGATTGTTGTTGCAGTTGTGATACGGTTGGGGCGACGAGGGTGACAAGAGGAAAGAGTCGTGTGTGTGTGTGTGTGTGTGTGTGTGATCGCTTTTGTGTTTCCTGGATGGTTGCTTCGGATGCCCAAAAACAGGAGAACTTCACAACCAAAAATGAAAATAAAGTACGACTTCTACGAAGTATTTCTTACAATTCTTTCCTCTTGGCAGGCTGCAACGGTGTGCAATTCGTTACCGCACAAACCAACTGGTACCGTAGGTACCGTAGGACTACCGAGCGTAATCTTACCGTAGGTAGTTCCGGTACAAACTTCCAAGAAGCGTACCGGTACAGTTTGTGACCAACTTGTCGGGATTTCTGTCGCAATCCGTCTCTACCCGTACAATACCGTACGGTACTACTTATACCGGGATCTCCGATCAGGTCCTCACCGAAGCGGGCCGCTGCACACGAGTGGATGGTTGGGTGGCTTTGGCTTTGCCCCCCCCAATCGTGCGCGTACGCGCGCAAAATCTTGCGCGTTCGGGAGAAGATCGCAACACGGATCTGGTATGTACGTCAACCGTATAAATACGGCTGGCGAGCAGACGCGACATCGAGTGGTGTTTCGTGTTCCGTGTTTCTCCTGCTTCTACGGGTTGATTCTCCCTCGTTCGACGAAAGATGGGATGGACGATTTCGTACGGTATGATTGACTGATTGATTGATTGATTCGCTGAGCCGAGAGGAAGCGACATCTGTCGATCCGTCCGGATGACAACTTGCACTTGTCAAAAATCAACGGAAAAGGAAACCGCGTTTGGGAGAGACGAGATTCGATTAGACGATTAGAAATTACCGCAGATCATGAGCTTCAACCAAAACTGCAAACCCTACTCTTATCGCACCTCACCTCACCTCACCTCACCTCTCTAAACAGAACAGAACAGAACAGAACAGAACACAGAGGAAACGAACAAACCATCCAAACCAATCCATCGATGCATCAAACGACAGTCGTTGTTAGATCCGACAGTAGCAGCAACAACACTAGTAGAAACAAACACAACAATTCAACAACAATGATCAAGTCGGGCCACGACGACAACAGCAATAGCAACCGGCATCGGCATCGGCATCGGAAACAATCGGCTGCCAGGATACGAACCCCACATGCCAATCAGCGCCGCATGCGACCGAGGAATGCCAGAAAAAATAAAGCAGCAACAGCAACAGCAGCAGTAGCAGTAGCAACAACGAAATCGATAGCGATGGTGGCCCTCGCCATCACGGCAACGACAACGTTGTTTCTGATCGGATGCCTCGAAACCACGATTGCCTTTGTCGTCGTGTCTCCTCTCGCTGCTTCCAAACCAAAATCACCAATTGCACGGACCGAGTTGTGGAATGGCATCCACCAATTACAACAAAAGCAAGAACGAAGCGACGAATTATTTCGGACAACGAACCGGTCCCATCGATTATTGTTAGCCGCAGCCGCCGGAGATGACAATGGAAGCAGCAGCGGCAGCAACAACAACAACGACAACAACAACAATACTCGGACGAACAAGACCAAACCAAAGCCGAAACCGAAACCAAAGACGGCCAATGATTCACAACAAGACCAACGATCTCAACACGCAAAGAAAAAGAATACCACCGGCAATACCAAAAAGGGAAACTCCAAATACAAAAAGGGCAAATCGTCCAACACCAACAATCCCAACAAGAAGACCAAAAAGTCGTCCGTGGTCGATCCTTCGACGCGAAAGAAACGAGAAATCATGGATCAAATCAAGGCAAAGATAAAGGAAGAGGGGGAAGAGAAGAAGAAACAGCAACAACAGAGGCAAAAACAAAAACAGCAACCACCGAAGCAAAGGCAGAAACAACAACAGCAGCAACAAGAACAACAACAGCAGCAGCAGCAACAGCAACAAAAATCCAACCGCAAGAAGGGAGGCCAATCATCTGCCGCCACCAAACAGCCACCAACGGCAGCGCAGTCCATCCGCCAACTAACGTTCGAGGACGACGATTTCGATCCGACACCCACCGACGAAACCGGCGCTTCCACCCAGCGCAAGCGACTCTTTATGAACCCGTTCGAGGCCGGAAAGTCCTTCCGGGACACCCTCAGCAGCCTCTCGACGCTAGGCCGGGGTCTCCCCAAGGAAACCAAGCAAAAATACTTTCTGGACGATCGCCTCCTCGACGGGGACGACGAGATGCTCCCACTTGCGTCGTCGTCCTCGTCGTCCTCCCCGCTCTTTGCCAACCGCCTCTTGCGGGAGTTCGCCTCCTCGGAGGAACTGGAACCCTACGTGCCGGAGGTGTTGGTGGTCGGGGCCACCGGAGAAATCGGGCGCCTGGTGGTCCGACGGCTCCTGCTGGAGGGCCGGGGGCGATTCCGCGTCCGGGTGCTGGTCCGGGACCTGTACTCGCAGACCCTCAATCTGCTCGGAACGGGGGTCTCCTACTGCCAGGGGGACCTGTCCAACGTGGAATCCCTGGAATACGCCCTCACGGACGTGGACAAGATCGTCTGCGTGGCGGGAGCACCCAAGCCGGACGAGTCGGACTTTCAGCGCAAGTTCCGGTGGTACCTGCAGGAACAGGGGATCGATTACGACGGCGACGATGACGATGACAACAACAACGACAACAGCAGTGGCGGCGGCAGCCACGGCAACAGCAACAGCAACAGCAACAGCAAAATCATCAACAAGAACCAGAATGGTGAAACCACTAAAACACCGATGAACGACAAGGAGTGGGAGCAACTGGAGAGCGTGTTGGCGGTCCGGTCCGAGCTGGCGGAACAGATCGATTGCGTCGGAATGAAAAATCTGGTCTCGGCCTACCAAAACGTCCGCCACACGGACTACGGGACCTCGCAGGCCGCCAAGCGGAGCCTCTTCAAGTTTTCGGAAAAATCGGGCGATTTTGATCTGTTTGCCCTGGACGACGGCGGCGACAATAGGAGCCAAAACTACGACGACGACGAGGAGGAGGAGGAGGAGAGCGACGAGGAAACCAAAAACGAACCGGACGATTACACCAGACAGTACGATGCAGACAAAGCCTACGACAACTACGACGAAAGCGATGACGAGGACCTCTATGCCGACTATTACGACGATTACAGTGACGAGGATGAAGATGAGGACGACTACGACGAGGAATACGGACTGGAACTCCAATCGCGCAACGCCAAGAACGCCAACGTGGTCAAGTCCCAGGTCCGGTGGCTCCGCAACAAATTCCACAACGGCGTCTTTGTCGGGAGGGTTCCTAGGGCCGTGACTTCCCAAACCCCGGGCGGGGAGGCCGCCGTCATCAGCAGCCGGCTCCGGGCCCGGGAGGACCCCGAGAACGGCATCGACATGAGCAACTTTGCCGGCTTGATCCTCCGGCTGGTATCGGACGGTAACGTCTACGAGGCCTTTGTCCGGACCGGATTGTACGAGACCGACGGCATCGAATACGTCTACGAGTTCGGAACCGAGAGCAAGTCACCAACCGCCGACAACAGATCCAAGAGTCGCTTCAAAACGATCCGTTTGGCCTTTGAAAACTTCAAGCCCGTGGAGCAGCAACAGCAGCAGAAGCAGCAGAAAGGGAAGACAAATAATAATAATAATAATGACGACGGCGAAAACGAAGGCGACGATCACTGGACGGTACCCCCTTTTGTCGGCAGCGACGTTCGGTACATTGGATTTCGGTTCCGGTCCTCCAGCAACCTACCAAAAGACGATGCTGGCAACGACCTCAGGCGGGGCAATTACAACCCCGAGAAGGACACCCACCGATTTTACATGGCGCTCTCGTACATCAAGGTTTACCGGTCGCAGCCGGAACCGGAGTTTATCTACCTGAGCGATGCCCGCATTCCCCCCGTTGTCACCGACGGTATGGTCCTCCACGATCGCAAGGTCCTCCTGACGCACTGTTCCAGTCCGGACGGAACCGACGACGACGATTCGTCCACCACCCTGTTCGACGAAAAGGACCTGCAGCGAAGATCCAAGCTGGAGCGGTCCCCGGAAGAAACCTATTTCAAGTACCGGGGCGAGGAAATTCTGGTCAAGTCGGGCCTGTCCTATACGATTGTGCGGGTGGCGGGCTTCAACGAGCTGTCCACCTCGGAGGCCAGCACGATCGACCTGGTGGGGAGCAATGCCGATGCGGAGATCGTGCCGGTCTCCCGGGCCGAGGTGGCCCAGGTCTGCGTGAGCGCCCTCCTGGACCCGTCCGCTCTCAACAAGATTGTCTACATGACCAAGAAGAAGGTGGTCGGAAAGAACGTTCTGGACGAGGAAGACATCTCGGCCAAGTTCGAGGGCATCCCCAGCGATGTCGTGCTGTGACGAATACAACGGGGAGTGACGCAATCCGTTGTATTGCATTCATCGCAAACCGATCCCGGCGGGAAGTTCCGGTATTCGATCTGTAGAGGTAACTACGGTGCTCAGCCGGTCCGTGCCGATCTCGGGAGGTGGATACGTCGTGGTAAATTAGACAAAACTGTAAATATTCCATCGTTTCATAATATATATATGTATACACAAATCGCTCCGCATGGGATTCGGATGGTTCCGGCACAAAGTGCGTGGACCGACGCAGCTAAGCCCAACCCAAAGACGTTCGGAGGTCAAAGTACTCTAGAGGGAGGGGGCAGATGATGGGATAACGTACGGAAAAAAATTGTGATGGTGGAAAGGACACTCATGTTGTGTGACTAGGATCCAGAGATGAACAAGATCAACCAAAATTGAGTACGGTACGCTACCGGTACTGAAAGGAATGACTTCTATTTTTTAGGAGGGACTGAATGTTGTATTCAATACGGAAGGTACGAGTACGAGTACGGTACGATACTCGTAGATACAATAACATCATACCGGTAGTAGAAAAACATACGAAACTTAAAAAATGTGTGCCGCTAGTCTACCGTATCCCGTCGTCCCACGTCCCCCAATTCGTAACCTTAAACTAGGAGTACTCGTACTTGTGCGTACGTACCGCATGGTATCAATGTACAGTACTATGAGTTTGACATTCATACTATGCTTGATACGTACTATGAGTACACACCATCGATGGGAGAGGAAGGAAGAGAAGGATGGCGCTCGACCGAAAAGAACCGACATGACATCACACGACACGACACAATGCGAACATTCCTCGCAAATGGGAACTCCCACATCTCACGTCTTCAAGTCTTGTGAATAAGTCTTACTTTCTCTTTCCCAAAACTATGATACTACCTTGGATACGGCATTGATAGTACCTCCATCCCAGTCGAATCTTCTGCTACGGTACGAGTATCGTACAGTCTTGTCTTCTCCCAAGCACGAAGTACATAGAAGGGAGTAATCAATCAATCTGACAATCATTCTGTCAATCAATCAACTATTCAATCGTACAATCTCGGTTGGAACGAGCTAGCAGTAGAACGCATCCCCGGCCCAGAACAAAGCGAAACAAAACAAAACAAAACAAAACAAATACAATACAAATCAGAAAAGGCACCGTCTTTCGGATAGACACGCAAGGAATCGAAGGGGCGACAGCGCTTTCTCCGGTACAAAAGAACAGCTTTTTCTGAAAAAAAAATTGAAAGATCATAAGAATCGAATCTACTGTTCGAACCAACTCTCATGCAGCGGCTACCAAATATAACATCGTCGCGAGCAGTCTTGCGACGATACCGGTTCGGGGCATCTCCATTGTCGACTCTGCCGTCATCGCTCCGAGTCGTTCCGCATCATTCTTCTTCTTCCCCCTCCTCTTCGCCACCATTCTCTTCTCGGAATGCCTCGAGATTCTATTCCGCTACGGCGGCAACGACGAATGCTGCTGTTGCTGCTGCTGCTGCTGCTGCCACTTCCAACGATACAGAACCATCAGCGCACTTTCGCAAGGTCCTGATTGCCAACCGCGGCGAGATCGCCATCCGGGTGGCCCGGACCTGCCGCCGATTGGGGATTCCTACCGTCGCCGTTTACGCTACCAACGACGCCCACTCACTCCACGTTACCGAGTGCGACGAGGCCTACTGCCTGGGACCGTCCTACCTGGATCCCCCGGCCATTCTCCGGGCGCTTGAAACAACCGGAGCGGACGCCCTCCACCCCGGCTACGGATTCCTGAGCGAGAACGCCGAGTTTGCGAAGGCAGTGGTCGGCGCGGATGTGGTTTGGCTGGGCCCGCCACCAATGGCCATTGTGGACATGGGCTGCAAGCTCCGGAGCAAGGAGATTGCCAAAGAGGCCGGGGTGGCGATCATTCCCGGGGGAGACAACGACGGAGCGCTCAACTCGCTCGAGGACACTTTGGAACTCATGCGCACGGCCGCGGGCCGTTCCGATGGATTGCGGTATCCCGTCCTGCTCAAGGCGGCCGCCGGCGGTGGCGGCAAGGGCATGCGCATCTGCTACAACGAGGAGGAACTGACCGAGGGCTATCCGCTGGCCAAGAGCGAGGGACTCAAGTTTTTTGCCGACGATCGGCTGCTATTGGAGCAGTATTTGGAGGATCCCCACCACATCGAGTTCCAGGTCGTCTGCGACAAGCGCCCGGACGGAAAAGTGGACGTGGCCATTTTTGCCGAGCGCGAGTGCTCGGTCCAGAGGCGGAACCAAAAGGTGGTGGAGGAATCCCCCTCGTGTCTGCTGCGGGAGGAAACGCGCCGCCGGATGATGGAACAGACGACGCTGCTGTGTCAGAGTGTCGGGTACGAGGGTGCGGGGACCGTCGAGTGGCTCGTCACCGATTCGGATTATTCGAATAATTCAGAAAGACAGCACTTTTACTTCTTGGAAATGAACACCCGCCTGCAGGTGGAACACCCCATCACCGAGGCCGTGGCGGGCGATCACGTCGATCTGGTCGCCGCCATGCTCCGGGTGGGAGCTGGTGAGGGTCTCCCCACCGACTGGTACGAGACGGCCGAGGTGGTGGAAATGCCCGGCAGCGGCAATGATAGCAGCGATAGTGATAGTGGTGGAAAAATGCTGGTCATGCCCTGGAACGGCCACGCCATCGAGGGACGCATCTACGCGGAGGATCCACTGCGGGGGTATCTTCCATCGACCGGACCCCTGGTGCCCTACCGAGAACCATCCGAGGCCTCGACGGTGAGCGATGTAAAAGGACCCAGCTCGGAAAGGGGAGCGTCCTATCTGAGGCTGGATTCGGGTGTGACGGAGGGACACGTCGGTACGTCTGCGATTTGCCGATAGCGTTATACGGAGCCGTTCTCGTTCGCGTTCATTGTTTTTGGGCTTGGGCACTATTGCACCGCGTTTGGTCATGCACTGTAATCCAAAGTGCGCTGGTTTTTTCTTTCTTTCTTTCTTTCTTTCTTTCTGGTTTGATTCTGATTTCTTTCGTTGATTCTTTCCTCCATTTTGGGGATTATCGACTATACGTACGTGGATCGACTGCATCCATTCAACCGTGTCCCATTCCACCGTTTTGCAGTCACTCCCTTTTACGATCCGATGCTGTCCAAGATTATTTCGTACGCTCCCACCCGCGAGGAGGCCATCGAGGTCCTTTCCATGGGACTGGATTCCTACGTCATTGAGGGGGTCAACCACAATGCCAGGCTGGTCCAGGCCGTCCTGCGACACCCGGCCTTTCGCGCCGGAAACACGCCGACGTCCTTTCTCGAGTCCCACATTCCCGATTTCGCTACCTATTCGGTTCGCAGCAGCAGCAGCAGCAGCAACAACAACAGCGAGGAGGAGGACGCCAACCCGTCCCTGCTGACGGTGGCCGAGGAAGAAGAACTGGCCGTGGCGGTAGCCCTCGTTGCGAAGGCGAGGGAGGAACACCTCGGACGGCCTCCGGCGGGGGGCAGTGGTGCCGTGGTGGTCCGATTGGACGGAATGTTTGGAACGAGCGATGCGATTTCCGTAACGCTGCACGACGGCGAAAAGAAGGCAACCATCCGGAGGCTGGCGGCCGATGGCGGTAGCGATGACGGCGATGCCAACAACACGAGGCACGTAGCTCTGGGATCCGACGACAACGACTCGGTCGTCTCCCTCGACTTTGCACATCACCTGGCGCGCGTCACCCTCGACGGGACCGAGCGGACCCTCCAGGTCCTGGCCGAAACCCCGAGCGGGAGCCTCAGGGTGCAAATGTGCGGGGCGTTGTATCACTCCTGCCTTGTACAGAGCCCGCGAGAATACGAGCTGAGCCGGCACATGCTCCCGCCGGTCATCGAGGACACGAGCGACAAGGTCCTGAGCCCCATGCCGGGAACTCTCATCAACTTTGCCGACCGAGTCTTTCCCGGGGCGGTCGTGGAGGAGGGACAGGAACTTTGTGTCGTGGAGGCCATGAAGATGCAAAACGTTCTCCGGGCTACGCGGGGGGGCACCATTGCGAGCCTCAAGGTCGAAACGGGTGCGGCGCTGGCAACCGATCAGGTCATTTTGGAATTCGAGCAGACCGGCGACGACGAGAGCTTGCCGGCGTGAGAGCGAGGAACGAATGGTCAAAAATAGGGCAGCGACAACGACGTAACGAATCACGGGAGTGGTCATTCCGGCGAACAATGAAGTCGATCGTCCCAGATTTTTGAAACCTTTCTCTTTTTGTTCTCCATCGTTGTCGTTGCCATGCCACCGCTGATCTCCCTCATCTCCGGAGTTTCTTCGCGGATGCTTTCGCTTCGACATCCGAGGTACGTTGAGCAAAGCAGGTGATTCCATGGTTCAGAAATGTGCACAATTTTAAAACTATTCAATATCCAAAATGGATTCGCATTCGTATGTTTGTTTTGAGTTGCGGCAGGGCAACACCCGCCACAATGAACTTGCAGTAACATAGTAACATAATATTATAGAATAGCATGGTATTTTCTAATTTAGGTCATTCGGATCGATTCTGTCTATCTATCTATTTATGGATTGCTGGCTGAGATGTTAGTTAGTACGCCATTATGTTATCGTCGTCGAACAGGTGATCCATTCCCGAAAAGCCCCAATCGTCGTCGTCGTTGTCTCCCTCCGAAGGGCAATAGATGTTCCATTCCACACCGATCGTTTCCAACCGAGCCTGTAGGTCGGCGTCCAGCTTGTCCTTCTTTTTCTTTTGGCGCTGGCTGTCCAGCCAGCTCCCGAGCTTCTTATCATCCTCGGAGTGATCCTGCGGGACCCGGCAGTGCCCCTCGCGGTTCCGAAACACCACTAGTAGGGCAAACATGATCTCCCATTTTTGTTCGTTCCGGTTCAGGACGACACCCGCGTCTTCCAGCCGCTTCTGGCGGGAGGGATCCAGGTTCCCGATCTTGTAGAGCTTGCGCTGCCGGTTCAGCCACACCCCGAGCCCCTTGTCGCCTTCCTTGTGGAAGCGGGGGACGCTACAGTCTCCCTCTCGTTCCTTGTACACCAAGAGTTGGGAAAACATTTGCTCCCACTTGTGCGCAAGCTTGTCCCAGACCATACCGATGGCGTCGAGCTGGGCTTGTTTGTCCGGATCCAGGGTGCCCCTCTTGTGCAGTTTCCTCTGCAGGTCCAGCCACGTTCCGAGGGCCCTGTCGTCCTCTCGGTGGATCTGGGAAACCATGCAATCGCCCTCTCGCTCCCTGTAGCGCACGAGCAATGAAATCATGTCGTCCCATTGGTCCGTGGAAATGCTCCAGACCATTCCAATCTCCTCCAGCTGCTGCTCCTTGGCCCGATCCAGGACACCGTTGCGCTTGGCCTGGCGCTGCGAGTTGAGCCAGGTACCAAGGTTCTTTCCGTCTTCCCGGTGGGTCTGCGGAACGCGGCAATGACCATTTCGCTCCTTGTATTGCACCAGGAGGTCGACCATAGAGTCCCACTGCGCCGAGGCCACGTCCCACACGACACCAATCTTCTCCAAATCTCGACACTGCTGGTCGGTGAGACTCCCGGCCTTTTTGCGCGCGCGCTGATTGTTCATCCAGATGCCCAGATTTTTGCCGGCTTCGTTGTGGTTCTGGGGCACCAGGCAATCGCCCTCCCGTTGTTGGTACACGACGAGGAGTTCAAACATCTCGTCCCATTTCGAGTAGACTTCCCACTCCACTCCGAGGCGTGCGAGTCGCTTCTCGCGCCTTGCGTCGAGGGTTCCCTCTCGCTTGCTCCGGCGCTGCGTTTGCAACCAAACACCCAGGTTTTTGTAGTTATCGCCATCGTCCTCTACCGAAATCCGGTAACCGTTGGGCACGTCGCAGTGGCCCTCCCGCTTTTTGTAGTCTTTCAGGTGGGAAAACATCTCTTCCCACTGGTGGGCATTCAGGTCCCACACCACACCGAGATCCTCGAGACGTTGCTCGCGATGGGCGCTCAGCTCCCCGTTCTTGTTGGATCGTCGCTGCCGGTGCAGCCAGCGGCCGAGTTGTTTGGGCTGGGTTCCGTGGATAGCGACGTAGTCCCGCGGGACGTTGCAGTCTCCTTCCGCGTCGCGGTAGTCTTTGAGGAGGCAACACATCGTGTCCCATTGGTGAGTTCCGGGAGGAACCCTCCAGGTGAACCCCTCGATGGCCTCCAGTTTTTCCGCCAGTTCTCGGTCTAGGGTTCCGTGCTTGTGGGACTGCCGCTGGGTGTTGAGCCAGGTTCCGAGGTTTTTGCCGTCTGGGTCCTTGTAGCTCTGCGGGACGGAGCAGTGGCCCTCGCGCTGCCGGTATTCCAAAAGGCGCCGGTGCATGTCCTCCCACCTCCGGGAGTGAACGCCACCCTCCTCCGCGAGCGGTCCCACCAGCACGCCGACGTCCCGTAGCTTTCGTTGATTCTGGGGGTGCAGGGTTCCCCTCGCTCCGGCAAGGCGCTGCCGGTCCAGCCACGTGCCGAGCTCGGAGCGGGTCCCCGTCTCGGCGTCGTGCTCCACGTAGTTGAGGGGAACGCAGCAGTCCCCTTCCCGTTCCCGGTATGCGCACAGCAGGGACAGCATGCGGTCCCAGTGCTTTTGCTGCGCCGCGTTGGGGTGGTGTTTTCCCCAGGCCAGTCCCCCGAGGCCCTCCAACTTTTCGAGCTTGTCGGGGGAGAGCTTGCCCATCTTCTTGAGCTTGCGCTGGTACGCGAGCCACGTGCCGAGGTTCTCGCCGTCCTCGGTGTGGGAGTGGGGGACGTTCGGGTCGCCCTCTCGTTCGTTGTATCGCGACAGCAAGTCGAACATGCGGTCCCACTTTGTCCGCGCCTTGGTGGAGGACACGCCGAGGCCCGTGAGTTGTTCGAGCCGATCCCCGGGCATTTTTCGGTTCCGCATCAGCGTCCGCTGGTAGTGGATCCACGTTCCGAGTTTTTCTCCCCCCTCGACGTGCCGGTACGGAACCTTGGTGTGGCCCTCGCGGCCTTTGTAATTGGACAGCAATCCGAACATTCGGGCCCAGCGCTCGCTCGATTTCGAGATCGATTGCGAGGACGACGAGGATTGGGTGGCAGTGGCGTTCGTTGGGGGGATTTTCGAAGCCGACAGCTTTAGGACAGTATCGTGGGTCCATGCCTGACCGCGTATCGTGGCTCGTTGTCTCGAGCAAAGGCAAACATTGTTGGTTAGCCGGCGAACTAATAATGGTTTGGTGGTGTAGGTGGCGATTGTCGTTTTCGGTTGGAAGGAATATACCCACGTTGTGTTGCGATTTTGGTGATGGTGAACGGTCAACAGCAACAGACCGGCAAACAACCGCGGTAGGAGTTTTCTCGCGTTCACAGAAGGATCCTGTCGACGACGCTTTGTTTCTGCTGGCATAGTGACCAATCTCTTCGAAATGAAGTACCGGCAGTTATTTCTTGGAATTTCTTCTTTTCCGTTTCTGTGTTTCTTCCGTTCTGCTGGTGCTTCGATGTTGCCCCAAAGTTGTCCAAGACATAGACTACTTGGACAAGAGCAATTACTTAGTTTTGTGGCATCACGGTACGAGGGAATAGTGACCGTTGATCGCTTCGTTCTGGAGGATGATCTTATGATACTATTCGTAACTGCACTCAACGATGCTTACAACCTTTCCGGCAGACAATGCCGTGTCATGGTCGTGGGATGATGGATTTTTTCCCTCTCCGAGGCAGGAAGGAGAGACAGGCGAGGTAGGAATGACGTTTTCGATTGATCCGGATCGTCGATCCTACACGTACCGTGCGTTATTTAACGGTAGAAGAACTATTCATACGGTACGCACAGTACGGTACGAATTCCCGGATCGATTATTATTCACTCACCAATATCCCAGGTCGAGTCAAAAATAGAAAAATGATCGTTAAAAATAATAAAATATTTCATTTAAAAACAAAATAGGAAAAGGAACAAGTTTGAAAAATAGTCTGCCCATCTACCGATCATACCTGCCGATGATACAAGTACGAAGTACGTACCGTACTGTTACAAGTACGAGTTTAGGCCCTAACGATTCCAGGTTTTGCCCGACACCTTACCCCCCCTGTGATATTCCAACGCTCACGTATCCCTTAAATCTTCTCTCTCAGTAGCCTGTTCAAGTGGAGAAGTGCCGCGCCCGAATCAGTGCAAGAAGAGCTTTCTTTTGATAACCAATTTGCTATGCTTTTGCAATCTCAAACCAATTCTGGCTAATAATTTCTTGCACCCACAAAATACATCAAATTAATTAATTTCTTTATTCAGCAACAAAGCTGTCTGGCAATGGTGATATCCTAAATAACATCCTCCCCCCTGGTGGGTAGTACTAGAGTGGGGCACCAGGAGTAACTAGTGCTAGCTTGTTATACTATCGGCAACAGGTCTGCGAAGTAGCAGAGTGATTAGAGCCCCGGTTCTGAAGAAATGAGCCATCAAATTAGCCATACTACTGGTTTGGGTCAACGACCCACAAAAAACTCAAAAAATTCAACACCACAACCACCAACAGCAGCAACAACAGCACCAGTTGGTGGGTCTGTAGCAAATGACAATTTTCTTCCTTCATGTGATTTAACTGAGGCAATGGTCCATCTTGTTTGCACTGCTAAGTAGACTAACACTTCGTCACACTGGGCTACAACCGCAGCAGCAATGGAACTTGCTGGATTTGGTAGAGAAGATGCTTTGAATCCTACCCTCCAGAGAAGAGTGCTCAGGAAGAAGGCCAAGCTCATGGAAGATAAGTCAATGTCACCTCCTTCCTTTATTTGAATAGTGGTATCAAAAGGTACATCAATCTCCCCCCTCACCTTGAATTCAATTCCCAAAACACCAAGAAAAAAATTGAACCCATATCATCAAGATTAACAACAACAACAACAACAACAGAAACAGAAACAGAAACAGAAACAGCAGCAGCAACACCTCTGACAGCAGCTCCAGCAACAACAACAAGAGAGAGGTACAAGCTTCCTCCTACTAGGATTAGAGGTGGTAGGAAAAGAACACTACCTGTGGAAGTGGAGGCTGCTCTGGTATCTGCAATTGTAACCTAGATCAATCTGTCTTCAGCAGCCATGGAGAACAAGCCCAATCAACATGATATCACTCAACCATTGGGAAGTTGCTAGACTGCACTAAGTTATTCTGGATGCTACAACCACGGTATGCAAAGGACGTTGAAGTTGTTGTTTGCGATTCAAAAATGGAGAAATGCAGAGCAATCTGCACATCAACAGTTGGTTCGCTATTCCAAAATGGTGGTTTATTTGTCATGGATTTGCACATCCCTGTACAGATGACGGCGACACTGCCAGGGGCAACGGTGCTACTGGGGGCGTTGACAGCGCTGTTGGTGCTGCTGGGGGCAAATTAGTGTTCTTTACTAGCCAACTTCATTACATCCTCAACCTTGACAAGACCGGTGTTGTGTTGAACAGTACTACCAAAGTTTCAGGTGGCTGACCAATGGCTGAATACGGCTCTTCCAACAAGAAAGTTCTGGTTGATAGTGATAAGCGGAACAAAAGCGGGTATCAGTTTACCTTCATAGGTGGTAGTACTGTATCTGGTTACCCACTTCTATCACACTTCCAGCTGAAGGGCACGGTCAAGGACAATGGGAGCAGACAGATTTAACGTGATTTCTTGGATCATCAATCTGTTCCTAGATTCAATGGTGTATGGGGCTTTGGTGGTGGGGTTGCCAGCAGGGGGTTAGAGATGAACTGTAACACGTTGGCTTGAATGGATTCCAAGGCATTCAAGCAGTATCTTGAGGATAGTATTCTGCCCCTTTATCTGGATGCAAACAATATCCCAGGGAAACAGGTATGTGTGATGGTCGATGGTGGACTGGGACAGAAAGACCCCAAGATGCTCTTGCAGCTACGTGTACGTGGGTTTTACATTGTTAGCAAAAAATTGCAACTACAGTTAGTTCAAATCAATCTACCGCAAGAACCTGCGTAAATTGACACTGGAACGGCCCAAGAACAATCAAACAGTACTATGTGTTTCAGATATTTATATGATGATTTTGGGGGGGGAAGATTCTAGCGGTCTGAAATCTGCAAGTGCGTTCAATGAAGCATTTGCATATGAACAATGCCAGGAAATCTGGAAAATAATTGGAATTTTTGCATTCACACGGAAGCATCTTGAAGACACCAAATTGAAACACGAGTTGATCATTCTACCAGATGGAACAACAATTGACGCTGATGCTGATCCATTAAGTTATGAACTACTCACACTGGAGAAGAAAATTGAAGTACCGTTCAAACTATAATTGAATACAGTTTTGATGGAGACATTTTCACGAAGGGTGCACCTCGCAACTACCGAGCAAAATGAGCCGCTGTTGCGGAGCCAAATACGCGTGAGAGACAAGACGTTTCAAACGGAGGAGTATTTAACTCAAATGCCGTGTTTATCGCTGATGAGGGGACACAATGGGAAGCTTCGATCAAATCCATGAAGAAAGCAAGGAAAAAAGCTGCTGAGTACACCAAACTGGAACAAGCTGCTAAGGATGTTCTTGCAAAGTGTGCAAGGGAGAACAAAGAGGTTTGAAAGCTTCCAGACAATTTGCTGAAGGTCTTGCATGAATGGAAGCTGGGCAAAAAACCAAAGATCATGAAAAAATTGGATCAAATAGCTGTGTTAATTTACTTCCAAAATGGATGCAAGCCAACAGAATGCAAAGGCTTGGAGAATAGCAGAAGCTGTGTCTGCTAGTTTTGTAGCTATAGCCGATTGGGGTGCCAGCAAAGACAAATCGACCAGCGCTGGCAGTAGCGTGGAACGAGAGTGATGAGGCAACATTACACAGACTGGAGACAGAAGAGATTGCAATGAAGGACATCGTACTTGGAAAGAAGACAGCAGACCGAGTAGAGCAGAGCATCTCCTATTTGGATAACTTGTCAGCTGAGAAAATTGGAACTGCTGCTGTACCCGTCGCGGTGGCCAATCAAATCAAACAGTTCCAGAGGATTCATAATGTTTGATGTTGTAAACTTCTTCTTGTTAGCCTACTTTTGATTCTATTTTGTTGCTGTTAGAGTATGTTATCGTAATGGGTTCAAAAAAACATGAAAATTGGTTCAAAATTGGAAACTGCAAATATGGTGGGATTCATATTGTTTTGGTCGCCCGGCAGGTTTTTGTCATATACCTCTAAAAAGAGATAACTATTATTTTCCTTCTGAATCCGATTCGTTGAGAGTCTGATTCTCCCCATGTTTGAAAGCAGGAGCTTCTCCAGTGGCGTATAGACGGGGTAAGGAATCCTTTGCATTACGCCATTTGATGAAACCATCATCAGTAAATAAGCCTGCGCGCTTGTTACGTGACTCAGGTGTAAGAGCAGATCGAACACCGGACCGGTCTAGTAACTTGTTGGTAACTGGATCCCAGATTCGAAAGCAGAGTCCATTGCCAACATGTTCAGCGATGCCGACGAAATGACCTAGGCGTTCGGTAGATTTGGTACCGAAAGGGGAGTCATTGGTCTTGAAATACACAGGTTCAAACCAGAAGAAACTGGTGTATGCGCTGATGTCGCCAATTGTACCCGTGGCAATGAAGATCGGTTGTTTATCGGACAGCGTAGGGTCAGAGACAACATTGAGGAGACCCGCGACGTATGTCATGCACAGTAACCACATGTGTGGTGGTGTGCCGGTACGATCCATGACGCGATTGACAATGCGTTTGAACGTTTGGTATCGTCGTTCGAATTGATTCTGATGTTGGTGGTACGGTTCACTTTGCCAGAGTCCAATCCATAACATCTTGAGGTAATCCATGACTTTCTTGCTTGATTGATAGTTACCATGGTCGCAAAGAAGGCGGATGGGTCTGCCCCATTTTCGAACAAAGTTCTGAAAGCAGGGTAGAAAATCGCCGGTGGTACGTATTTCTTCAACGTGAATAATATGCGATTTTCGGCCGAAGAAGATCTGAGCAATCTTGGATCCACCATCAATTGCTGGGACATCTGAATAGACTGCATCGGACATAACATCGTCATTAAAGGGGCGAACGTTCATGGCCGGTTGAGGGGAATGAAACCGTTTGAAAATGTTACCATCAGGGCTAACCGCTAACGAACCGTATTGGGTTGAGTTTTCAAAAGTAGCTTTGATGCGATCGGTGGAAATCCAACAAAAGAAAGGTTTCAGGGATAAGTAGTCATGTTCGTTGGGATATCTTTCGCGGGGCGTAGCTGCAATGCGTGTAGTGTCACTGGCTGTACAATCTGTCGGAAACGCAGTGACTGTTCCAGAGACTGCGGTTGGTGCGCAGCATGCGAGACGTTCTTGATGAGCATAGTCAGTGGAAGTAAGCCAAAAGGAGCGATCGTTGTTCTTATGATCATCAATCGGAAGAAAGGGAGATCGGGTGGAATGGCTGGAATACGAGCTGAGGGATGTAACCGTGGAGGACCCGGGAGAAACAGATATATCGAATCCTTCAAGGCAGCGTGGGTTCCCATATTCGTCGTAATCGGCATAGGGAAGTTGCTGTGGTTGTGGAGGATATTTCTGGAGAAATTGTTCATCCTTTGCACTGATCGTGGTATCGAGAACAGATGGGTCCCAATGTTTATCGGACGTCATGATAACATGTGGTAACGTGTCAAATTCGACAGTCGTATACTTTCGCATCGCAAGGTATGGTAAGCCGTGTCGTATGCTAAGAGGCAGTGCATAGCCATCGGAGGTGGTGATGACCTGTCCTCCGCCTGCTTTGATGGACGTGTCGTCTACAGTGGAAAAATATGCTTCCATCTGGCCGGATGACAATATAGAAGGATGTCGTCCTGTATAGGCACATTCATTGAAAATGAGAATGACGGGGCCTCTGTTCGACATGGAATATGCTCCGCATGTAGCAATGGGAATGTTTTGTACCTGATGATTGTTAATGCCGGTGACGTTAACGTATCGTGGTGGAATATCCTTGGAGATGAGACATGCATCATTACCGATGATGCAGCCATTTGCGCCGCGATCAACCATGGCAAAACCAGGGCTAGTAACCGTAGTTTTGTGTATACGGTATGTGTATGACGTTACGGGACCATCATTAGGAAAGGTGAGATCATCCTCGGGAGTGTACCACTGGTGAAAATTGGCGGAATACGATGGTGTTCCGACAGGTATTTGGGTGTCACCGTCCTTTTTGTACTGAATGTCAGGGTTGTTTGAAAGGAATCGAGCTGGATGCGCGGGTGACACGGAAGACTTGAGAGGTCGCTGGTCCTTGGACGAGGAGGTCGTTGATTTGTATACACCTAGAGATGCATGGAAAACGCCTCTACGATCATTCTCTACAGCAGGATGTAGGTCTGCTGTGGAATTGGCATGCTCATCCTTGGTCGAAGTATCGTCTTCTTGAAAAGATACCGAATGTTCATGTTGGTATGCCTTTCGTGTAATGGGTTTGACACTGTTGGGGTCAGGTTGGTTAGTGTTAAGTAAGTCGTGTCGCAATGAGGCAACCACGATTTTCTTTCCTTCCGGAGAGAAACTGAGCCAACTCTTCATGTCCTGACGTGACAAGGCCTTCCATATGTTTGTAGGCAACCTTGTGGTAGGGTCAGGGGTACGTCCAGCCTTGAACACAGCATAATCTTGATAATCTCCTTCAAATTCGATTGGAAGAGCATAGTCATCATGATGTTGGGTCGAGTCAGAAGAGAAATCATGAACGTGTGCACGTACGGTCGACCGAGGAGCAGACATCGCAGACTGGGAATCAAGTCGAGTTGCTTCGAGTAAAAGCGTGATTTTAAGATCATTGATAGCAGCGGCTTCGGCAACTGCATCCGTTACGGTGCTATTCGTCCCACCTGGATCCTTGACTTTGGCAAACTGTTCGCTTAGCTGGAAGCTGGAATAACATGCCTGACATAATGCTGATTTTACAGTGTGATACTCGAGGGGCTTGTTGGGAGGACGGAGCTTGTTGAGGTGATTCAATTCGTCAAACCAATGTGTGATGAATTTCACTTTGGATTCCTTCCAATTGTTGAGGTTCAACTTGAGCAACGCTTGTAGCTGGGTCGAGTTGTCATATACCTTTGCTTTTGATTGGCTATGAAGGTTTACGAAGTCGAAGTAGGCCTGGCGTCCATCACGAGTGGTAGAATGACTGTGTACACATGATGCAGAAAGGTCACTCTTGAAGACTTCCAACATTAGTACCCAGAAGAAGGCACATTGTTTGATGTAGAGATCACGGGTGTAACCCACGAGCGTGGCTGGAGGCCAAGTTTCATCGAGGAATGTCTCTGTATCGATGTCGTATGCCTCGAGTTTAGCTTTGAAACCTACGAGCCAGTGTTCAAATCTCGAGTCATTCGTAAGGGGTGTAAAGGACTTTTCATCTCGTGCTTTTCGGCACCATGATTCGTACTTTACCTGCTGAGGTGACTTTTTGTTATTTCCTGCCGGAGGAGGTGGTGGGTTCAGAACAGATTCGTTACGTAAGCGTTGGGCACGTTCTTCGCGGAATGACTGGAATTCCCTGTATGTATATGACTTTACATCCTTCCAGTTCCTCTTGTCTTCTTCTAGAGCGACATCGGCTTCTTGTAGGTCGATAGCGAAATCCGCAAGTGCTTCTATGCTCCTTTGGATGGAGCGAGGGATATGCGTTGCCAATCCTCGTTCCATATAGGTAAGTTCACGTGCAAAATCCGGTTCGATAAGTGCGTCGAGGAATGACTTCCATTCGCATAATCCGCCTTCTTTGAGAGCTAGGCACAACTTGCTAGTAATCTCACTTGTTACGTTGAGTAATGATATGAGTATCTTTCTCATATCAGCATCGAAGCTGGGAAAGCGTTCGATAGTGGTGACTTCGGCGTCATTCTTCTCTTCGTCTCCGAGTGCATTGCCGGCCATTACCGGTACCGGTATGTTCGGCATCTGTGGCGGTTCGGAGTCTTGGAAGGAAGTGCGTGGTGACTGAGAATGGGAACTGCTTCTTGTGCGATGTGCGACGTGCATATGCCAGCGTAGGGATTATGATTAATTCCGTTCCTGTTCCTTCTTGTGTGCAAGCCTTCTTAGAGCTTGCGACTGTTAATCTATTATTTTCCTTCTGAATCCGATTCGTTGAGAGTCTGATTCAAGGACTTCTGAAGAACAGCAACGCTGCGTTAGTGTGTTAGTAGACGAACGATTGTACTCTACGCGTGACAATTGTGTTTGGATACTTTCAGCAACGGATAATCGGACTACAGGCGAGACTAGGGAAACGCCAGATCTCTTCTCGCTGTGACTTATTCAGATTGCAGCGAGACAGACCTTAGTATGTAGATTACAAGTAGTTGGTAGCAACTAGTGTGAATTTTGGGATATAAATCAGTTGAATGTTAAAAGTATGAGATAAAGTGAAATCTTGCCGAAATGCAAGATATCTCTTTTATTGAGATGAATACGTTGCAACTGCTGTTGCGTAGTGCTGAGATTACTCGCTGATTATTTCCGTGCATGTATTAGTCGTTGACCATATATATTTGTATGCATGTATATGTATTGTGTGAGAACCACATGCCAACGGTTTTCTTCTCTTGTTCCGTTAGGAAGACTCCATGAAATGTTTATCATTAAGGTCAGGAATTGCTCCCGTAGCTCGTGTGATATTTTATGAAATCAGAGTTTGCTCACCGAAGAACAATGGCAATATCGTAAGACAGGGATTGCTCACCGTTTATGCGCGATGGGAATCGATGCGCCGTGGGAATCGATATGTCGTGGGAATCGATTACTTAGATGGATACGGGACTCATTGATTCATGCGCATAGGAAATCTACCCTTTTGGTAGCTTTAGTACTTCTGGTCACGAAAGGAATTTAATAATAACCTGTATGGTAATTTGAACTAGTAAATATTTAGGATTGTAAGATAACAAATCGTAAGAGATAAAGCATGTTTTTGGATACTTTTGTATTCAATTGTATTTGGATTGGGAGAAGCTTCTCATATACAAAAGTGACGTGTTCTCTGAATTTGATCATGTGATTGAATTCCTAAGGGATGATGGAGAGATGTGTAACGGACAATGGAGAGATGTGTAACGGATGACAGAGTGACAGGATATGACACTCTTCTCCTTCTCAGAAAAGGAGTCAGAAAGTAGGATGGTAAGGCTTGGTATGGCGAATGTTGATTCTTTTGATGAGAAATTCAGTTTTCCAGTACAAAATGGTGCCGTTGGTGTATACTTGGTGAATAGTGAAGGGACCAACATTTTTGGCAGCAAGGGCATCTGTGTTTGGTTTGGTGATCATGATCCAATTGTTGACAGCGTTTTTTTTTATGGGAGTTTTCAAGGAGTTCATCTTTGTTGATAACGCTTTGGCATTTGTTAGGGATGATATTGATATCAGTGATGATTGGGATAAGGAGGAACTGTAACGTAAGCTACGTACGACAAAGCTACGTACTGCAATCTACCGTACAAGTTGTACTATCCAAAGATACCATTCGAAGGATACGTACGATTGAACTAATGAGACTTGGGACCACTCTAAGAATCATTAAGTAGCGAGGCATTATCTGTATACAATGGTATACCGATACCAGGCCGGCGCACGATTCATATCACAACACTCTATATGAATACCCACGAGCGATCGAAGCCAGCAGGGCACGATCGAAGCCAGCATGGCCCGATCGCTCATTATTTTATCTGTTAAGTTTCCATCCATTTTTCGTAAAGTATTAATCCATTCATTATTATCACTCCTACTCAAATTCTACCCCTAGTGTGTTACAGGAACATATCTTGATGGAGTACGAGAGCACCAGGGGTGATACCAAATGTTTTGTGGACAGTGCAACACATTGCAAACTGAGCAGATGAGAAGATATTGTTGATTAGATCATTTTCTTGTTGTAGATCTTGAGGAGGATTGGTGTTAAGCTCAGCGTGCATGGCTGTTTTGATGGTGTCATGGGCTTGTTGAAGAACAGCATTTGACTGTGAGTTCTTGACAGTTGAGAGCTTGGAATTGATTCCTAGATAGCAGAGGTGGAATTGGAAGTTATTGCCCATGAGACAAGGACCTTGATCATATTGACAATAGTTAGGTCAAGGATAACAAGATAGCCAGGCATTGTCGAGGGTATTGACACCCATGAGATTTGTAGGGTTGACTTGTGGAGATCAAATGATTTCAAGTAGGTTGGTACACATGTCCATGATGGTGAAACCGTGTAAATTTTTCAGGTCGAGGGTGATCAGGGAGTTTGTTGGACCATGGGCTGATTGCATCAGTGGCGATGGTATCCCAAGGGGCATGATTTTCTTGGTAAGTGGCAAGCTGTCCATGGTGATGATGAGAAGTTTTGTATCATTGACAAGAATCACAGGTTTGGCAGAATTGAAGGACTGCTTCTTTTAGAGCCAGAGCATAGATGAATCGATCAATGGTGCAAGTGAGGCATTCAGTTCCAGTGTGTCTGAGGACATGATGATACCATTTGATGGTGTTAGATAAAAGATTATTGGAGAGGACAATTTTGGTTTGGTTATTGTGGTTAGTAAACATGGTGAGATCAATTTCATTGAAATTTTGAGTTGTACACTTTTCATTGTGCAACAGCAAGTTGAGGAAAGGGTAGGGGATAATGAGGAACTACTTCAGGATAGTTGATGAAGAGGTCAGATATTTTAAGAGTGGGGGTATTGGCAACAGTGTTTGATTGGATGTGGTTTCGAAAGGGATGAACATGGTGTACTATGTATGAACCCTATCAAGTTCATCGAGAAAATGGAGGCATCATATGAACAGATGTTTGGCTGCAAACCTACCACCAGATTTCATTCGCCCCTTGCTGAGAATGATCACCCAGAGCTAGACTCGTCATCATTCCTAGGTGATACTGATATCCAAAAGTGTCAAAGCATGATTGGCTCACTCCAGTGGGTCATAGCCATTGGGCGTTTTGATGTGCAGACTGCTGTCATGACCTTATCAAGCTTCCGAGTACAACCTAGGGAAGGACATCTCAATCGAGCCAAACGCATCTATGGCTACATCTCCAAGTTCCGCCATTTCAAAATCAGATTTCGTGTGGGAGCTCCTGACTTTGTTTCTGACTGTGTCAATTGGATCATTGTTGCTATCCTGGATATGGAGATGGGAGAGTGCATCTGCAATGACATTGTCTTTGCCTTTGATATCCTTGAAGACAGGAGAGAATTCTTCAAGGAGCATGCACCAGGTCATGATTTGATTAGAAGTGATGATTTGGTGAGTGAGGTTGATGTGATCAGTCCATACAATGATTTCTGTGCCCCAGAGGATAGGTCAAAATTGTTTGAACACTTTTACAACGCAGAGCATTTCTTTATCAATTGTAGGATACTTGACTTGCGCCTTGATTAGTTTTTGGGAGAAAGAGACTATGATACGGTTTTCTTGAACTATCACAGCACCTAACTGATAGTCAGAAGCATCAGTGTAGATATGGAATGACTTGTTAGGATCAGGGTAGCTGAGGAGGATATCTTCAGCTAGTATCATAGCTTTTGCACTTTTAAAGGCTGTGAGAAGTTCTGACTTGGGTTCAACAAGATTGCCTTTGGGTTGGACAGAAAGGGCTGTAAGCGGAGCAAGGATTTCAGCACGTCTGCACCATAATTTTTGATAGACGTTAACCATACCAACGAAAGATTGTAATTGGGTAATAGTCTTGGGGAAGACAAGCTTTGGGATGGGCTCAAACTTGACAGGATTTGGTCTGATACTATCTGAAGATATGATATGTCCTAGCCAGGATGCAGAGCTTTGAACCCAGTGACATTTTGCTGGTTTGGCAGAGAAGTTATGAGCCTTCAGTAGATAAAGGACTTCATTGACTGTTTTGCAATGGGCATCAAGTTCATTGGAAAAGATACCAATATCGCCAATGTAAGCTGAAACTTGATTGAGGTGAAGGAGCATCTGTTCCATACAACCTTGGCCCCAACTTGGAGAGTTAAGGAAGCCCATTGGTAGACAAAGTAGGCAAAATTTGCCAAAGGGAGTGACAAGAATACACTTCCAAGTGGATTCTTCATCAAGTTTGAAAGTGTGAAACTGCATGCTGACATCTATTGGTGTTAGATATTGAAACCACGGCATCAGTGAAAGATGTCTTTGTTCTTGGGGAGGGGATAGTAAAGTTTCTTGGTGACTTTGTTGAGTTCATGAAAGCCGCTGATGAGACGACAGAAAACATCTGGTTTGGGTACTACAAAGGTAGGCATCCCCTATTCTGTGGCATAGCATCATTCAAGGATGTTAAGATTGACTTGTTGAAGAAGCTCAGTTTTGACTGCTTATTGCTGGTGAATAGGAATGGAATATGGTTGCTTGATGTGATAAGGGATTGCATTGAGTTGAAGATCAATCTGGAATTGTTTGTTGCGGAAGATTCCAAGTTTACGATAAGTGAGGAATTCAAAGAGTTTCCCATGATGGCAAAGGGTTGCAAGAAGTTGAGCTTGTTTGTCTGGAGAGAGATGAGCTTGTTCAGAGACTAGCTTGGGGAGATCAGTCTTTTTGTACTTTGTTGCGGCATCAACATAGGATTGTTGATATGCTTGGCTCATGTAGCAGTTGGCAATGACATATGGTTCATTGAACATGACTCTTTGGATGATTGTCTTGTTGTGAAAGTAACCTTGGGGATGAAATGGCATAGTTTTCTCAAACCAAGTTATGGTTAATTGTGCAAAGCCTATTTTGATACTGATATCTTTAATGGTCTTTTGACCAAGGATAAAATGGTATTTCATTTTGGCATCAGCCACAAAACATTTGATGTGGTGGATCATGAGGGAATAATATGGTTCTGGAAGCATGAGGTTGTAGAGGATTACGTACTTGGAACAGGTGGCTTTGCCATTGGTAGCAAACATGTTGATAGGAGTTTCAAGATCATGAAAGGTAACAGTTGGAGGAATTGAGGATTGGATAATTAGATTATCAGTCAAGCCAGAGTCAAATAGAGTTTTAAAGTAGAATTTTCCTTTGTGCTCATTGACTTCGTTGCATGTAGTAATTGCGGTAGGAGTGAGATCTTGAGGTTCTTTTGGCTTGGTGAGAGCTGTGAAATCTTCCGTGAAACTGGTAGGAGGGCTTGGAGAAATGGTATAGGAGTCATTGTTTGTATCTTTATTGAGCTTGTTGTCAATGCAGATAATTTCTTTGGTTGGGATTTCTATGAAGGAGTCATTGGTGTTGTAGAATGGAAATCGTTGGAGGTCATTGTTGTAGTACTCAGAATTGATTTTGATATCAACATGAAAGAGATCATGCCAGATTTCTTTTGGGGACTTGGAGAGGTTATCAATAACAACACACATGTGTTGTTCTGAGTTGGGTGGCTTAGGAGGAGCTGGAGTGTTTGGTGTACAGTTGTAGGAATGGTCATTGACATTGGGGTCATTGTTGTTGCAATTATTGTTGTTGTTGAGGTTATTCCTATTGGGATTGCTTGTGTTGTGATAGCATTGTCCTCAAGTTTGGTTTGCATTGGGATGAATTGGACAAGGATCAAAATCTTGAATTTGATTGGTGGTTTTGTTGTTGCTGTTGCTGTTGCTGTTGCCGTTGTTGTGACAATTGTTGTTATAGTTGTTGTTGCGATGATTGTTTTTGTTTGAATTATTGTTGTTGCTGCTGTTGTTGTTGCGAGGGTTGGAGTTGTATTAAATTCCTTTCGTGACCAGAAATACCAAAGCTACCAGAGGGTAGATTTTCTATTCGTACGAATCAATGAGTCCCGTATTAATCCAAGTAATCAATTCCCACGGCATATCGATTCCCACGGCGTGTCGATTCCCATCGCGCATCAACGGTGAGCAATCCCTGTTTTACAGTATTGCCACTGTTCTTCGGTGAGCAAACTCTGACTTCATAAAATATCACACGAGCTACGGGAGCAATTTCTGACCTTAATGATAAACATACCATGAAGTCTTCCTAACGGAACAAGAGAAGAAAACCGTTGGCGTGTGATTCTCACACAATACATATACATGCATACAGATATATATGGTAAACGACCGATACATGTACGGAAATAATCAGCGAGTAATCTCAGCACTACGCAACAGCAGTTGCAATGTAATCATCTCAATAAAAGAGATATCTTGCATTTCGGCAAGATTTCACTTTATCTCATACTTTTAACATTCAACTGATTTAAATCCCAAAATTCACACTAGTTGTTATCAACTACTTGTAATCTACATACTAAGGTCTGTCTCGCTGCAATCTGAATAAGTCACAGCAAGAAGAGATCTGGCGTCTCCCTAGCTTTGCCTGTAGTCCGATTATCCGTTGCGAAAGTATCCAAACATATTTATCACGCGTAGAGTACGATCGTTCGTCTACTAACACACTAACGCAGCGTTGCTGTTCCTCAGAAGCCTTTGAATCAGTCTCTCAACGAATCGGATTCAGAAGGAAAATAATAGATTAACAGTTGCAAGCTCTAAGAAGGCTTGCACACAAAGAGGGACAAGAACGGACCTGAATTCGATCTCTACGCTGGCATATGCGTACACGAAGTAGTTCTCATTCCCAGTCACCGCGCAATTCCCTCGGAGGATCGGAACCGTCACTGATGCCGAACATACCGACGATGGCTGGCGGCGAAGAAAAGAATGACGCAGAAGTCGCTGCAATCAATCACTTCCCCAGTTTCGATGCTGACATGAAGAAGATACTCGTATCCCTACTCAGCATAACAAGTGAAGACGGCAGTAAACTGTGTTTAGCCCTCAAGGAAGGCGGATTGTGCAAGTGGAATGCATTCCTCGGCGCGCTCATCGAACCGGATTTTGCACGCGAGCTTACCTATACTGATGGAGGGCTACCAATGAATATCCCTCGATCCGTTCAAAGGAGCGTAGAAGCACTTGCGGATTACGCTATCGATCTACAAGAAGGCGATGGAGCTCTAGCGGAAAACTTGAGAACCTGGAAGGATGTGAAATCATATACGTATAAGGAATTCGAGACTTTTCGCGAAGAGCGTGCCCAACGCTTGCGTAATGAATCCGCTCTGAACCCCCCACCTCCTCCAGCGGGGAGTAGCAAAAAGTCCCCTCAGCAGGTAAAGTACGAATCTTGGTGTCAAAAAGCACGGGATGAAAAGTCCTTTACACCCCTCACGAATGACTCGAGATTCGAACACTGGCTCGCCGGTTTCAAAGCTAAACTCGAGGCATACAACATCGACACAGAGACATCCCTCGATGAAACTTGGCCTCCAGCTACGCTTCTGGGTTATACCCGTGACCTCTTTGTCAAGCAGTGTGCCTTCTTCTGGGTACTAATGTTGGAAGTCTTCAAGAGTGACCTTTCTGCATCATGTGTACACAGTCATTCTACCACTCGTGACGGACGCAAGGCCTACTTCGATTTCGTAAATCTTCATAGCAAATCAAAAGCAAAGGTATACGACAACTCGACTCAGCTACAAGCGTTGCTCAAGTTGAATCTCAACAATTGGAAGGAATCCAAAGTGAAATTCATCACGCATTGGTTTGATGAATTAAATCACCTCAACAAGCTCCGTCCTCCCAACAAGCCCCTTGAGTACCATACTGTTAAATCAGCATTGTGTCAGGCATGCTATTCCAGCTTCCAGCTAAGCGAACAGTTTGCCAAAGTCAAGGATCCAGGTGGGACGAATAGCACCGTGACGGATGCTGTTGCCGAGGCCGCTGCTATCCACGATCTTAAAATCACGCTTTTACTCGAAGCAACTCGACTTGATTCCCAGTCCGCGATGTCTGCTCCTCGGTCGACCGTACGTGCACACGTTCATGATTTTTCTTCTGAACCGAACCAAAACCATGATGACTATGCTCTCCCCATCGAATTTGAAGGAGACTATCAGGATTATGCTGTGTTTAAGGCTGGACGTACCCCTGACCCTACCACGAGGTTGCCTACAAACATATGGAAGGCCCTGTCACGTCAGGACATGAAGAGTTGGCTCAGTTTTTCTCCGGAAGGAAAGAAAATCGTGGTTGCCTCATTGCGACACGACTTACTTAACACGGACCAACCTGACCCCAACAGTGTCAAACCCATTACCCGGAAGGCATACCAACATGAACATTCGGTATCATTTCGAGAAGACGATACTTCGACCAACGATGAGCATGCCAATTCCGCAGCAGACCTACATCCTGCTGTAGAAAATGACCGTAGAGGTGTTTTCCATGCATCCCTAGGTGTATACAAATCAACGACCTCTTCGTCCAAGGACCAGCGACCTCTCAAGTCTTCCGTGTCACCCGCGCATCCCGCTCGATTCCTTTCCGACAACCCTGACATTCAGTACAAAAAGGACGGTGACACCCAAATACCTGTAGGAACATCATCATATTCCGCCAACTTTCACCAGTGGTATGATCCTAACGAAGATCTGACCTTTCCTAACGGTAGCTCAGTAACGTCGTACACATACCGCATACACAAAACTACGGTCACTAGCCCTGGTTTTGCCATGGTCGATCGCGGCGCAAATGGCTGCATCATCGGCAATGATGCGTGTCTCATCTCCAAGGATATCCCACCGCGATATGTTAACGTCACCGGCATTAACAATCATCAGGTACAAAATATCCCCATTGCTACATGCGGAGCATATTCCATGTCGAACAGAGGCCCCGTCATCCTCATTTTCAATGAATGTGCCTATACAGGACAACACCCCTCTATATTGTCCTCCGGCCAGATGGAAGCATATTTTTCTACTGTCGACGACACATCCATCAAAGCGGGCGGCGGACAGGTTATCACCACCTCCGATGGCTATGCACTGCCTCTTAGCATACGACACGGTTTACCATACCTTGCGATGCGAAAGTATACGACTGTTGAGTTTGACATGCTCCCACATGTTATCATGACATCCAATAAGCATTGGGACCCATCTGTTCTCGATACCACAATCAGTGCGAAGGATGAACAATTTCTCCAGAAATATCCTCCCCAACCACAGCAACTCCCTTATGCCGATTACGACGAATATGGGAACCCACGTTGCCTTGAAGGATTAGATATCTCTGTTTCCCTCGGGTCCTCCACGGTCACATCCCTCAGTTTGTATTCCAGCCATTCCACTCGATCTCCCTTCCTTCCTATTGATGATCATAGGGCCAACGATCGCTCCTTTTGGCTTACTTCCACCGACTACGCTCATCAAGAACGTCTTGCATGCTGCGCGCTACCCGCAGCCTCTGGAACAGTCACTGCGTTTTCGACGGATTGTACTGCCAGTGACACTACACGTATTGCAGCTACGCCCCGCGAAAGATACCCCAACGAACATGACTACTTATCCCTGAAACCTTTCTTTTGTTGGGTTTCCACAGATCGCATCAAAGCCACGTTTGAAAACTCAACCCAATATGGTTCGTTAGCGGTTAGCCCTGATGGAAACATTTTCAAACGTTTTCATTCTCCTCAACCGGCCATGAACGTTTGACCCTTCAATGACAATGTTATGTCCGATGCTGTCTATTCAGATGTCCCAGCAATTGATGGTGTCTCCAAGATTGCTCAGATCTTCTTTGGCCGCAAATCACACATTATACACGTTGAGGAAATGCGTACCACCGGCGACTTCCTATCTTGTTTCCAGAATTTTGTTCGAAAATGGGGCAGGCCCATTTGCCTCCTTTGCGACCACGGTAACTATCAATCCAGTAAGAAGGTCGTCGATTACCTCAAAATGTTATGGATTGGACTCTGGCAAAGTGAACCGTATCACCAACATCAGAATCAATTCGAACGCCGATACCAAACGTTCAAGCGCATTGTCAATCGCGTCATGGATCGTACAGGCACACCACCACACCTATGGCTACTGTGCATGACATACGTCGCGGGTCTCCTCAATGTTGTTTCTGATCCTACGCTGTCTGATAAACAGTCGATCTTCATTGCCACCGGTACACTTGGCGACATCAGCGCATACACCAGTTTCTTCTGGTTTGAACCTGTGTATTTCAAAACCAATGACTCTCCTTTCGGTACCCAGTCTACCGAACGTCTAGGTCATTTCGTCGGCATCGCCGAACATGTTGGCAATGGACTCTGCTTCCGAATCTGGGATCCCGTTACCAACAAGTTACTTGACCGGTCCGGTGTCCGATCTGCTCTTACGCCTGAGTCCCATAACAAACGCGCGGGCCTATTTACTGATGATGGTTTCATCAAATGGCGTAACGCAAAGGATTCCTTGCCCCGTTTATACGCCACTGGAGAAGCTCCAGCATTCAAACATGGGGAGCATACCAATCAGAGTAAACCCATTGACGAGCCTACGAAACCAAACAACTCAGTTCCCCCTAGCGTTTCACCCGCTGATTCTGACACTGCCGATGACACCGTTCCATCTGTACCCAACAAACAACCAGATACTACGCCCCACACATCTGGCACTCAACCAATTCTTCAACCACCCGCCCACCCCTCGTTACCGAGCTTTCTTTATACGAAGGTCGATGACAGCCCGAGCTGGTCACCTTCTCCACTCCCTAACAACTATGGGGAGAGTCTTGATGGTCCTCCTATGACACACATCTTCAGCAAGACATCCGATGGCGTTCTCCTTACTGAAGATGATTTTGACCCACCGGAATTAGCATACTTTGATGTTAGTGACGTCACAACTCCACACACCAACCCTGCTACTCCTTCAGTAGACCCATCACAGGTAGTTGTTACCGATGAAGAAGGTAACGCACAATTTGACGATGACGGTAAACCCATTACCATTCCTACGATCCCGATTGCTGATCTACAAGGACGCTCCTTCCTTGTAACCAATCCGGATGGCACTCGGAAACGTCTTACCACCGTCGATGTTGAAGACAGTCTTGAACGCAACAACGACTTCATCAAGTTCAAGTGCAAACACTCCGATGACGAACTTGATGATATCATTGCATACAATGATGTCATGAATTACATACATCGTGATTCAACACAAGAAGACGGCAAACTCTGGTCGTTTCGCCGCATCCTAGGACACCAAGGTCCACTGGATAACAAGCATCCTCAATATAAAGGTTCCAAGTATAACCTTTGGATTGAATGGGAAAATATGGAACGCACATATGAACCTCTGGCCAACATTGCGGCTGATGACCCTGTCACCGTTGCAAAATATGGGAAAGACAACAACTTGCTTGACCTCCCGGGTTGGAAACGCCTCAAGCGAATCACCAACCTAGCGCGACGAACCAAGAAACTTGATCGACTCGTGCACCAAGCCAAACTACGTTCTTTTCGTACCACCCCGCAGTATCAATATGGATTCAAAGTGCCTCGTAACCACGAAGAAGCCCTCTGATTTGATCAAGCCAACGGAAACACCAAATGGGAAGATGCCACCACTCTGGAAATGGCACAACTCAATGAGTACAATACATTCATTGATAAAGGCGTGTACAAGGCAAGCTCCATTCCCCCGGGATTCCAACAGATCAAGGTACACATGATATACACTGTCAAGCACGACGGAAGACACAAGGCTCGCCTCGTTGCTAACGGTAATCTCACTGAGGCCCCTATCCACAGTGTTTACGCAGGTGTCGTATCTCTCCGCGGCCTACGTATGTGCCTATTCTTAGCTGAACTCAACGACCTTGAAGCATGGGGCACCGACATAGGCAACGCCTACTTAGAAGCAGTCACCTGCGAGAAAGTATGCATCAAGGCAGGTCCCGAATTCGGATCGCTGGAAGGTCACCTGTTGATCATTTACAAAGCCCTATACGGTCTCAGGTCTTCAGGCAAGTGCTTTGGAGACTTTCTCGCGGCTTGTCTCGTCGAACTCGGCTTCGAAAGATCCCGCGCAGAACCGGAAATATTCCTCAAACCCGGAACGAACAAGCATGGTGAACGTGTATATGAGCTTATATGCACATATGTCGATGACCTATGTCTCTGCATGGCAGATCCCAATTCCTTCTTGAAGATATTGCAGTCGTCACCATATAACTTCAAACTGAAGGGATCCGGACCTATGAACTTCCACTTAGGGTGTGGATTTGAGCGCGACGAACACGGTGTTCTATGCATGAATCCCATAAAGTTCATCGAAAAGATGGAAGCGTCTTACGAACAAATGTTCGGATGCAAACCTAACACTAGGTTCCAATCACCCATTGCGGAGAACGATCATCCCGAATTGGACTCCTCAGCCTTTCTCGAAGAAACCGGTATACAGAAATACCAAAGTATGATCGGTTCACTACAATGGATCATCGCTATTGGCCGTTTCGACGTACAAACAGCCGTGATGACACTCTCAAGTTTCAGAGCTCAGCCACGAGATGGGCATCTCGAGCGTGCAAAACGTATCTATGGATATATCTCCAAGTTTAGACATTTTAAAATCAGATTCCGCGTGGAACCACCCAATTTTATATTGACTAAACCCGACACCATCAATTGGTCCAACACCGTCTATGGGGAGCATTCTGAAGAGCTACCCGACGACGCTCCTGCACCGCTTGGAAAGACAGTAGTGTTGACACATTTCTATGATGCCAACCTCATGCATGATATTCTCAGTGGTAAGGCTGTAACCGGCATTCTTCATTTCGCGAACAAGACTCCCATGATGTGGTTCTCGAAGAAGCAGTCTACTACGGAAACAGCCACCTTTGGAGCTGAATTTGTTGCAGGAAGGACTTGCATCGAACAGATCGTCGATTTACGCCACTCATTCCGATACCTAGGAACACGAGTCCATGATGTCTCATATTCTTGGGGTGACAACGAAAAGATGATCCAAACGTCAACCTTCCCTTACGCAAGGCTGCACAAGTGTCATAATATTCTGTCGTTTCACTACGTACGAAGCATGATAGCGAGAGGTTTCATTCTAATGATGCACATCCCAGGTAAGGATAACTGTGCAGACATTCTCACCAAGCATTGGGGACACTCAGTTGTGTATCCACTGCTCAAGCCCATCTTCCACTTTTGTGGGAATACCGGCGACCTTCTCCAAGACGATGGAAGCATCATGTAGAGCGTGATGACCCTTCACAAGGAGACATGGGGAGTATTAAATTCCTTTCGTGACCAGAAATACCAAAGCTACCAGAGGGTAGATTTTCTATTCGTACGAATCAATGAGTCCCGTATTAATCCAAGTAATCGATTCCCACGGCATATCGATTCCCACGGCGCGTCGATTCCCATCGCACATCAACGGTGAGCAATCCCTGTTTTACAGTATTGCCACTGTTCTTCAGTGAGCAAACTCTGACTTCATAAAATATCACACGAGCTACGGGAGCAATTCCTGACCTTAATGATAAACATTTCATGGAGTCTTCCTAACGGAACAAGAGAAGAAAACCGTTGGCGTGTGATTCTCACACAATACATATACATGCATACAGATATATATGGTAAACGACCGATACATGTATGGAAATAATCAGCGAGTAATCTCAGCACTACGCAACAGCAGTTGCAATGTAATCATCTCAATAAAAGAGATATCTTGCATTTCGGCAAGATTTCACTTTATCTCATACTTTTAACATTCAACTGATTTAAATCCCAAAATTCACACTAGTTGTTATCAACTACTTGTAATCTACATACTAAGGTCTGTCTCGCTGCAATCTGAATAAGTCACAGCAAGAAGAGATCTGGCGTCTCCCTAGCTTTGCCTGTAGTCCGATTATCCGTTGCGAAAGTATCCAAACATATTTATCACGCGTAGAGTACGATCGTTCGTCTACTAACACACTAACGCAGCGTTGCTGTTCCTCAGAAGCCTTTGAATCAGTCTCTCAACGAATCGGATTCAGAAGGAAAATAATAAGTTGCTGTTATTGTTTGATTTTTTGAAGAATTTTTGGTGGAGACGTTCCATTTTGGTAATGGTTTGGGCGAGGTCATCCTTGTAAGGAGAATTGTGCTCTTCATAGGTGTCCTTCCATTCAGTTGGCATGGATTCATAGATTAGACTCTTGAAATCTTCACCATCAATGATGGCATTTTCTGCTTCAGCTGGAGCACTGGGAAGGAGAGGAAGGATGGCATGCTGTGGTAAGATACCATCAAAACAAACTTGTGGACAGTCATGTTGGATGTTTTCTTGATGTTGAGGATGAATCGCTTGTGATTGCGATAAGAATTGAAGTTATTGGAGAACTTGTATTGAATGAATTCAGTGAGGACAATGTGAAAGTTCTCTTCAGAGTCCTCAATTTCTTCAGTTTGTTCTGCAAAGTAGGCTTGGTCAGAATAAGAATCAAGGAGGATGTCTGGGAACTTCTTGTTGTTGAAGATTTTTGGTCCAGTGTCCCAATTGAGGACTTGTCTGGCTTTTGTGAACTCATGGTTAGAGTGTAGGATTTGCATATGAGTAGATGCGGCTGTAATCACAGGGACTTTCATTTTGGTAGTTTTGGTGACACCATCAACAATTTGTCAGTGTTTGTACTCAATCTTTTTGATAGTATCGGGTTCGAAGTTGAACTTGAAGGGGAATAGAATAGTTAGTCATTGTGGACAATCTTGAAGTTAGTACAGGAAAGAAGCATTGAATAAATTAGGAAGCAAAAGGAACCATTAAATAACACTTGAGTAAAAGCAAGGTGAATATTGAATAGAAGCGTTTATTTGATTGTTTAAACAGGCAGTGTCATATGCCTCTAAAAAGAGATAACGTGTATGGTAATTTGAACTACTAGTAAATACTCCGTAGTTAGGATTGTGAGATAATAAATCGTAAGAGATAAAACATGTTTTTGGATACTTTTGTATTCAATCGTATTTGGATTGGGAGAAGCTTCTCATATACAAAAGTGACGTGTTCTCTGAATTTGATCATGTGATTGAATTCCTAAGGGATGATGGAGAGATGTGTAACGGACGACAGAGTGACGGGATAGGACAGTTTTTGTTTTAGAACAATCCCTAACGATTCCGAAAATTTTCGCCGACCGTACGGTAACGTTCCATTACAAACGCTACGTGTCTTGGAATCGTTAGGGCCTTAACTCATACCGGTACGAGTAATCTTACTCGTAATCTTACCTATCTTCGACGATCATTGATTTTGATGAATGATTGATTGATTCGGGATTTTGGATAGTACAGTATGTAAAATCTTACTGGTTCTTACATCGGCATAGAACCCACATCACCATGATTGGGCTATACTAAAATCGCCAATTTGGTTGCCCTACCGAATCGTACGTGAGGCTGCATTCACATTATGGCAAAGAACATGATACGACTTGTCAGTTTTGAATCCTAGAAAAATGCCGTTCCGTTTGGAGACTCGCTTCAAATTCATGACACTAGCTCGTTCCGAAAACCGCGACAAGGCCATATCAATATCCGTATCATTCCCAGCTCGGTCCAAGGTTGTCAACCACACTACGGTACCTCCACAAACTTCCTGCGTTTCTCTATTGCCGGTAGTGTCCACCAACACCAACACCAACACACACACCAACACACACCAACACACACACCAACACACACAACCAAAATGGCAGCCATTCTATGCACATCCATCGGCGAGCTCATCTCGAAATGCTGCAGCGCCCTGACGCTCCCCTGCGATCTCTGCGGCAAGATCTGCGGCACGGGCTGCGACGAGCTCGGCAAGCTGTTTTGCACACCATTCTTTCCCTACCTGGCGGCGACCTTTTGTCTGAACACACCGGCGGTGGCCTACGCCATCCAGAGCATTGCGGCCTACAGTAACGACAACGGGTGCTCCCTCGGATTGTTGCGGTGGCTGATCATCAACGGTGCCTTCGCGGTCTGCCACATGGTCGCGTCGATGTACATTGTGAAAATCATTCGGGCACCGGCGGCGGCCCCCGCCACGGGTGGTGGGACGGCCATCAGTGCCACGACGGGCCTGCGGGCGGCCGAGGAGGGAACAACTACTACTAAAGCTAGTAGCAACGCCAACAATTTCTACGTCCTCGACGAACACAATCCCGCCCCCGGTGGTGCCAATTCCTATGAGCGCGTCAAGCACGTTCTGTGCTACGACAAGGGCATGGCGATCTACATCGTCGTCTTTCTGGCTTGGGTGGTATGGATGGGAATGGGCGTGAGCCGGAGATTGTTCGACGATGGGGACTGTTACGAGCTCCTGAAATACGTCTCGGTCTCCCTCTCCGTGGGATACGTCTGGATGGGTTTGGTCGGCTCGGCCTTCTGCTGCTCTCTCTTGTGCCTGCGGTAGTTACTTGGTGTTAGAAGAGCGATACAGCAATTCTTTCGATTCGGTATTTGTGACTGTGTGATTGTGATGAGATGATGCGATGCCATGTTATGTGATGCGGAGAGGATTCTTGCGACTGCTAATGCACCATTCTCCGTAGTTTCTTTACGAAGCGTTGAATTGTATCCTAGACTGATACGTGTAGTTAGTTTTTACATTTTTTTTAGTGAACAAGTTATACGAGATTGCCATCTACCTGTGAAAGTTCTGCACTGCACTGCGCCAATTCAATTCAATTCATTATACAATCCAATCCATACCCTAGTTGTCGGTGTTCATGGTAAAGGCAGAAATGGTACTGGGACGTTTCTGGAGGGGCTGGTTCATTACTATCATTGAGGCCCGCGCATCCTTCTTTTGGGAATCGACTACCGCCTTTTGCTGGGCCTTGTAGGCTTCCACAGTAGGCGACTGGAGGGAGAAGAAAAAGGATGGGATTAGCTCCGGACGGCCATTTTGCAGGGCGGTCCGCAAGCACTCTATCAACATAAGGGCCGAGGTGGGGGTCTCGGCCATCATCGTGTTGTGGACCAATGCCTGGCGGACCAGGCAGTCGATGTCGGCCCGGTGCGGGTGGGCGTTCATCGGATCCTGGAAGAAAAAGATCCCGCCGATCTTGCCCGTCACCATGTGGGCCACCAGCTCGGCATCTCCACCGAGCGGACCCGAGGCACAGGCGGGACCGAACGCGACGGTTCCGGGGGGTTCGTCCTTGAAGACCTCCTTGAGCATGGTCATGGTGCTATTGGTTCCCGTCAGGCGGAATTTCTTGAGGATGTTCCGGTTGGCCAGGACAAACTCACGCATGGTCTTTTTCATCTCGTTATGGGAGACCAGCGCCAGACAGCGCATCTCCGAGGGCGAAAAAATGGCATCAAAATCCGGGTCGTGGTCACCACCCACCGTCAACTCGTCCTCGTTGAAAACGTCGTCGAAGACAATCTGGCGGTTCTTGTTCATCTCGGACTTGTTCAAGATGTTCCCGTCCTGGACGCAGAGAATATCCCTAAAGGGGTACAGCTTGTTAGCGCATCCCTTGAGGAGTCGAAAATTGTCCCGCTGGGCCTTTCCGACCACTTTGTTGACGAGCGAGGTTAGGCTACCGGTGTGGGAGATTCTGGTGGCACCGCTGTCGCGGCGACGAAAATTTAATTCAAGTCCGGAAGCCACAGTGATGTCCTCGTCGTCAAAACCCTCGTCGCCTTCCTCCATGAGAATGGCGAGCTCGTGCAGGCAGAACTGAGAACAATTCGAGAAGAAAGGGGGAAAAGTGTGGTTGAGTTCTACTATCCGCTCGAAGGACTCGATCAGAGTCGTATAAAACAAAAACAAACAATTGTACATCGCCAATGCAACCCAACAAACCACACATCGATCGATACACTCTCGCAACCATAATATCTTACCGATATTCTTGACGACCTGCGCTTTCCACTATTCCGTTTCAGGTATTTTTCGAGTGTCTGGAACTCGCAGAAATCCAGCATGCCGTTTTCGTCCCTGTCGAATTCGTCCAGCAACGACTCGACGTGCTCCATATCAATCTCGTTTTTTCCCGTGATTACGGCAATCGCTTTGCGGAGTTCGTTGCGATTGAGTTGGCCTGGAGGTACAAAGAAACGAAACGAAACGCAGGGCGACGAAATGACCTAGTTAGTGCGTGGACAGGACATGGCAGTGCACAAATGCTCGAGGGCGAAAATGGATAGCTAAATATGACATGGCATGACATAACACGAGATGGAAAATCGTGGTATGGCACATCGGTGAGGATAGAAGTACCACAAACGCACAACGACAACACTCACCATCGTTGTCATCGTCGAAACTGTCAAAAATTTCGTGGGTCTGTTGTTGTTGTATTATAGACTCTCTCCTTTGACGCGGCTTGGGGTTGTCAGCCACGATCTCGGTTTCCTTCTCTGGTGAAACTTCGGTCATTGTCAATTGAAGATTGTCGGTTATCGGATACTATTAATGTTATTGTTATTTTTTTCCGGACAAGCCTCAAAGTGTATCGGTTATTGGTTGTGTCAGACAGTAAGACACCGGTAAAACGGTACTCGTATTCGTACGAGATGAAGGCAAATGTACACTCAGTATCTTACGAAACTTTTCGTGAACTGTATTCTTAGCATATGTACCTATTCGTACGGTACTGTTGTCTTCGAGCACGATGTGCTCTCATGAACTCCTACTGGCAAATTTATTACGGAGTATAAGTACTAGAAGTATTTCGTAAGATTACCGTACCGTACCCCCTCGTAATCTTACCGAACGGTTTAATGATAATAATACTTCGGTAGGTACTCGCACTCGTACGTAAGTACGTACTCGTACTTGTACTTCGTAAAAAAATATTTCCCCAATTCAGGGTCCAGGAATGGTGCTACCGGTATAACAGCTGGGGACAAGTGATGCGTGATGGAGAGGGAACAAGAGCGGCAAAGAAAATCCTTGAAAGGAGCATAGATCATAAAATAAATCTATCATTCCCAGAAATTTCTGTTCGCGGCCCTGCCAATACTGGTATCAGTCGAACTTCTTTTTGCACATGTTTTGCAGATATGCTTTACCGGCAACCGGGACATTTCGTAGAGAAGAACCGATAATATATCTTCTGTCTTCCAGAGTAGAACCTGATATGTGTATCGATGTCGGCGTTATGTGATTTGAGCGCTATTACGAAGTCCCGTCTTGCCTGACGTCAGTAAGGCATCTGCTAGATACGGTACAGTGGTCATAATAACCACACCCATTATTATTCCGTTATGACCCCTGATACGGTATGCAACATCCGTGTTTAAGATGAACCGAGAGAGATTTTTTCGATCTTCCAGAACTCAACACCCCGCTTGAACTGAATATTCTGTTTGCACCGGTAGATTATGTACGTTCTACGAGTGAAAAGTTACATACTCCTCAATAGATGAAAGTATTGGGCTTATGTGGTGTTCTCTGTCGTACCTTATGACGAAAAGAACATGGTAGACATATACGAGTTTAGTAAAAGAGTGAGTGATTCCCACCAGATGAAAACGAATAAAATTAATAGAAAAACACATAAAAAGTATGTGTTTTCTACATAGATTTATCCATTTCTGAATAAAAACTGTCAGTCGACATGTGTCCGACTGACAGTTTTTATTCACTTTTTTAACACTGAATAGATTTCAACGGAATCTTAAAATCAAAGATTTCAGTCATCCAACGGACGAATCAGTCATATGCCTCTGTTGTTGTTAAGTGGTAAAAACAATTTCACTTAAGGGTGCAAAAGAAACGGGTTAAAAGATTCGAACCAAGGCATCCTTAAAAACCAGATCAATAAGTAAACACTTGGAGCCCATATGTGCATTCAAAATAGTACATATAGGAGCCCGTGAGGAAGTTACTTATTGCAATCATGAAAATCAATACCGGATCGGAATGGACCTCATTTATTCCATATATTCTGATCAAGGAAAGGCCTAGTAAAAGACTGATATCATCGAATGCCATCCTTGAATACTTAACAGGCTTGCTTCCCAAAATAGGCCGGTAGGTGGCGCGGGTAGTGATTAAACAGAGAGTTACTGTTTCTTCTTTAGGGATTCCAAATTCCAAATTTGGCAGTTAATAAAAGTATTCATCCGTTGGGTGTGATAAAAAAGTATCCATTCTATATACTTTTTATTAATTTTCGATTCTATTCACTTTCATCTGGTGGGAATCACTCAGTAATCCGCATGGGATTACAAAAAGTAATCCACGAGTACGACCGATTTTCCATGTAATTTGGCCAACTGGATTACTAAATTATTACACCAAAACTCGAGGAGCTCGTACTAAGAAACATAAGTTAATTTTTAATCAATTCATGAGCACCTCACCGGATTAGGGCGCCCTAAAAACAAAAGTAATCAAACAAAACCAAAACCAAAACGGAAAACCGAAAATGAAAACAAAAAGAAGCACACCACCAAACAAATCAACAATGAGACCAACAAGAATGGTGACAGTAAAAAATTGATATCTCCCTGAATATCGGGAGCTAGGGAACCAAAATGGTACCAAAATTTCCGCAATGACGAGGCAGTATCGATTATGTTGAGCGGCTTTGCGTTTGTAGCTTAGGGGAGCAACGAAAGTTAACTTTAGTTGTCATCGTCGTCATTGTCGTTGTTGTTCAAACGCCAGCGGAGCAACAAAGAATACACCATTCCCCTAGATCGTAGCTGGCAGTGCTTGTAGTTCGGTTGCTGTGAGCAAGCTCCTCTCATTTTGGTGTAATAATTCAGCAATCCAGTTGGCCAAATTACATGGAAAAATCGGTCGAACTCGTGGATTACGTAAATAATCTACGAGTGTGCTCTTGCCTTTGCTGATAGTAACACTCCTTGTTCGGTCTCCACTTCGAGCAAGATCTCAGTGTCGACCTCTCAGGAGTGTTACTAACTGTGTTCCACCTCGGTCTCAGTGTCGTTTCACTCCACTTTGGCCTCGGTGGAACACAGGTGTAATAAACTAGTAATCCAAATTGGATTACAACAAGTAATCATGTAATCCATTTTATCCAAGTAGAACTCAGTACTAGAAAACAATTCTGGGAACTCAAGCTCGTTGCACTCACTCTCTTGCCCATAATTGTTTTCCAGTACTGAGTTCTACTTGGATAAAATGGATTAAATGATTACTTGTTGTAATCCAATTTGGATTACTAGTTTATTACACCGCGCGGCCGAGCAACTCATAGATTATATTACATAATCTTGTAATCTTCTGTATCCCAGTACGGTAAAACTCAGTACTAGAAAACAAGTATGGGCACTCAAGCTCTGCACGTACGGTGAGTGTACGGTACAATATAAAAATACCACAATTAATACCCAGTACAAAAATCATGTAAAAGTCTACGGGTAATGAGTGATTCCCACCAGATGAAAACGAATAAAATTAATAAAAAACACATAAAAAGTATGTGTTTTCTACATAGATTTATTCACTTCTGAATAAAATTTGTCAGTCCATACCTATCGACTGACAGTTTTTATTCACTTTTTTAACACTGAATAAATTTCAACGGAATCTTAAAATCAAAGATTGCACGTACCGGTACAAATATCTTCGCTTAGAATCAAATGCACCCCCACTACTTCAAAATCCTTAAGTGGTAAAAACGATTACACTTAAAGCTACAAACAAAACAGGTTAATCGATTTGGTCCAATACACCAACAAAGACCGAATCGATAATTAAACACTTGGAACCCATATGTGTATTTAAAAGAGTACGTATAAACAGCCCATAAGTAAATTACTTATTGCAATAATGAAAATCAATGCCACCATCCTTGAATACTTAACATACTTGCTTGCCAAAATAGGCTGGTATCATGAAAATCAATGCCACCATCCTTGAATACTTAACAGATTTGCTTGCCAAAATAGGCCGGTAAGTGGCGCGGGTAGTGATTAAAAAGACAGTTACTGTTTCTTCTTTAGGGATTCCAAATTCCAAATTTGGCAGTTAATAAAAGTATCCGTCCGTTGGGTGTGATAAAAAAGTATTCATTCTATATACTTTTTATTAACTTTTGATTCTATTCACTTTCATCTGGTGGGAATCACTCAATAAACATGTACTACGAATCTGACAACAATTGATACTGACGAGTTGTAACCGATTAACATTGAGTTTACATCCAGTCTCTCAAAAAATTGCTACTAAATAATTCACAGAAGCCCCTTACAGGCTGATAAATAAAAGCTTACATAACGATTTTGGAGTCAGTGGAGAACTCTTTAGAAATACTTCAATTTTTTGGTTATTCCTAAATACTCCAATTTTTGTTTATCCTGACCAGTACAAAATATTTTTCAATGTTGTTTCATAATTGGATTGTGTATCAGTACTTTGTACCAAGAATTTGATGTACTAAACTTGATGTAAATTGGTTTCATTTTGGTTGCAAAAAGCGTCAGTCTCAATTGTTGTCGGATTCAGAATATGTGCTCCGTACATTTGACGTCTCTTCAAAAAAAGAACAAGTGAAAAGACCCTCCTGAAAACACACCATGTTTTACGGGATTTTTGCGACCCTACAACGACCCTTCTATTTCTCCTTCGATGGAACAGACCACTGAAGGATCGCCACTGTACAAATAGTACAAAATAACACCAACTCGTCAAATACCTACACATTACTCTACTTTGATTTGGAGCAGGAAGGGTATTTGAACGGTAATCCTACTGCAAATAACACGAGACAACAAGACAAAAAAATTGAGCCGACGGCCCTTCTCTGACCCATCTGTTTCCCCTCCAATAGAAGGGAAGATGAGGGTGGACATGTACTACAAATACTACCACGAACACCATCATGTTACTCTACTGATTTGCTGACCGGGAACGGCAATCAAACGGCTATTGGATGGCAAATTATGAAGATATGAACACCATTTCCGTTTTGAGGACTATTCTGTTTCTCCTTTGATATAACAGACCATGAAGGTTCACCACTCTACAAATAATACAAAATGATACTACCAGCTCAAATACCTACACGTTACTCTACTTCAATTTCAATCAGGAAGGGTATTCAAACAACAATTCTACTGCAAATGACACAAGTTACGAAGATACGAAAAAATGACGACAATGACGACCCTTCGCCGACCCATCTCCTATTTCCCCTCCAATAGAAGGGAGGATGAGGGTTTACATGTGCAGATAATACCAAAAGTGAGTGCCAGCATGTTGCTCTCCTGACTTTCTGACCGGGAACGGCAATTGACAAGAGGGATTCAAGTATACAAAGATACAGAAAAACCGGCACTATTTCCATTTTGACGACCATTCTGTTTCTCCTTCAATAGAACAGACCATGAAGGTTCGCCACTGTACAAATAGTGCAAAATGATACCAACTCAAATACCTACACGTTACTCTACTTCGTTTTCAATCAGGAAGGGTATTCAAATGGCATTTCTACAGAAAGTTAGATGAGTTACCAAGATACAAAAAAACAAGCCGTCACTGGCGCCAGCAACGACCCTGTTCCGGCCCATCTCTTTCCCCTTGGATAGAGGAGACAATGAAGGTAGACTGTACAAAATCTACCAGGCTTGAACGCAACCATGTTACTCTACTATTTTTTTGACTGGTAATGGCAATCCAAAGGCGATCAGATGGCAATTGAAAAAAAAGTTCATGATGAACGTTGCCACCAAGGCAGATACCTAGGCAGACTAAATAATTTAAATACAGTACCAAAGTATTATACAGCACACTAGCTTACTCAGAGGGAATCAATTTGGCAGCAATAATAGGGGGGGGGGGGGGGTTGTCTTTGTCTTATCCGTTGTGTCGAATTATCCGCATTTTTGAAAAAGTGAGCAAAAAAGTGTGGCACGACACAAGAAGCACCTCCTGGGGACATTTCTTAGAAAGAAGAGTGAAGAACAACGGTCATGTAAAGTACTTGTGGTATTTGTGGTATTTCCTTAAGAGTTACACTGAGTCTTATACCACTAAAAATGCAACAATACTGTGTATGGAAATTCACCCCGTACCTCTGTTTTTTGAGGGGTACAACATGATTTCTATGGATAAAAACAGTAGGAATTTTCATTAGAGGTATGCACCATTCAGCGAAACCTATTTCTACTTACGTGACACAGTAGTGCCAGGTTAAATACCACAATTCTGGTATTTCCTACGTATGGTACGAGTACTTTGACTTAAAGGTCATAATAACAAGGGGTGTGACACAACGAGCGCAAATTGCTATCACGCGCTACGTTTGTGATAGCTTCAGTAGCTAACCTACTTGTAGTAATGGATGTGAAATGCTTGTAGTTCATTGGTGGGTTGGTGGGTTAAGCAGTGCTAGAGGTTTGCTTTGCCCACACACACCGGCGTACAGTCAAGCTTAACAGCTTGGGCGGTTAAGCCTCTGGCTGTTAAGCCTTTTCTGCGGGCGGGCGTGGCGGGCTATTTATTTATTCTACTACTAATCGGTTTAGGAGCAAAAGAGTGAGCTGTGGGCTTGTATTCTGCTGGGTGAATCCTCTACAGGCTTGTTAGCGCTTAGCCTGTATTTGCAGAGATTTGCTTGCGCTTAGTCTGTATTTGCAGAGATTTGCTTGCAGAATTCGATGCTTGCAGAATTCGCTTGCAGAATTCGTGAGCGTAAGATTTGTACTGTACCTACAGGGAACGTTCCGGGGATATGGTACGCACCAATGTTGCTGATTGCTGATACAGTGAGATCTTTCTCGAAGTACGTGCGCTGTATACTCAAGGTGGTTCCCTGGTCTGCCGGTCTGTACTTCACTCCCATTCCCCTCATCCGGTTTGCTACATCAACTATCACGCGCTACGTTTGTGATAGCTTCAGTAGCTAACCTACTTGTAGTAATGGATGTGAAATGCTTGTAGTTCATTGGTGGGTTGGTGGGTTAAGCAGTGCTAGAGGTATGCTTTGCCCACACACACCGGCGTACAGTTGGGCTTAACAGCTTGGGCGGTTAAGCCTCTGGCTGTTAAGCCTTTTCTGCCAATGGGCCATAAGCCACCGGGTGGGAACGGCGTGGAGAGCGTGAGCGCGCGCGTGAGCGCGCGCATGAGCTTGGAGCAGAGTGAGGGAGGGAAGAGGCACCAGGGTGCGTCAAAGAGAGCTGCCAGCAGGAGTGAGGTCCGCAGCCGGAACCCATTCCTCGGGCAGGAAGGAGTATGTTCCATTGTTGAACATGACAGAGGCAAGATTCTTGAAGATGGGGAGGGATTGCTGATGTAGGTAGCGCATCATGCAGTCACTGTGCCATCTGGCAAGGAGCTTGATGACATTAGAGTCGCATTTGCCCTGGAGCAGGGCCATCGCCCCACCCGCGCAAAGGGAGCGAGTAGAGATGGCTGCAGGGGCAATGCCAGTGGTAGGGTAGAGGGTCTGGGCATAGACTCTCAGGGAGGAAGTGACAGTTGCTGCGCGAACAAGGGCAAGGACCCCATTGTCGAAGTAACTGGTAAGCGTGAGGGAGGGATGGAAGGGAGCGCTGGAAGAGCAACAGCTTCGGAGGTGAAGGACTTGGCGCGCACAGGCGGCAACGGGGCAGCATAGTGAGTCACCACTCCTGGCATGCGCCACTACTTCCCCTTTGTCTCCATTCTTCTGGGTGGTGAAGGTGAGGGTGACAGAGGTAGCAGCTTGGAGCTCATGCACAGGGCCATCGTGGTGGAGGATGCGTGAGTCTAGGTAGAAGGAGACGTCCTGGAGGTGGAAGGCTTGGTCATCCGTGGTAGTACCAGTGTACTCACCAGGGCGTAGACAGAAAAAGAAGGCGATGCAGATCATGTTTGCAATGGCCTGGCGAGAGGGGGAAGGGGACTCGTGGTATGCAAAGTGGAGGGCATGCATCACGAGGGTGATGGGGATTGGCTTGACTTGGGAGGGGGCCGGGTCCAGTTTGGCATAGGCCTTGAACTGGGCAGTCAGCCGGAAGTCAAGACTGCCTGTGGAGTCGGTGCGAGGGTCTTTAGACCCCAGGCGGGTGAGCGTCTGGCCCACTGACCGGATGGTGTCCGATACTGTGCGAGATCGGATGGGCTTGTGGCTACGTGAGAGGTTGCCATCATGGAGTCGTTTGGCAAAGACCACTTTTTCCTGCTGACATACTTGACTTTGTTTGTGATTCTGTGCTACCTTTATTGGAGAATCCTTAACATATTTGTGGAGTTACAGAACACAATTGTTATGATGTTGCTTGTGGTTCTAATTTTTTATTCCGCTCGCATCCTTTATATAGATCAGACAGTTCTCTACTCAACTCCATATGGATGGATTGGTGTTTGATGAAATTGGACTTTGATTTGAATAACAATCCAAAGCTCATTCCGTGCCATCTGCTATGCTTTTTAACTGTACATAATTTGAAGCAGCCATACAGTAGTATTGGTGGGTATCCGATTGATACAAACGGAATGTATACCGTTGCTCATCGGTTTCAAGATGAGCCAAAGAAAACAGCTTCTGAATTTGTCAAACGTGGCCGCCTCATGAATTCTCTCTACCTATTTCATGTTGACACTATCCATTCTGAGCTGGCAGTTGTCCCAGAGGAAGGAAAAGATGGCTGCATAACCAATTGTGATTGGCTCATGATATCCAATCGTATCTCGTGGCATGATTTCTTTGAAAGCAAAAATGCTACTACGCCACTGTCTTATGAATGTTTGTACAAAGCATGCACCCTGCAGGACGACATCCAGTTGGAACCGTTTGAGATGACATTGAATGATAACGAATCCAGTGATTATCTATCCAGTTCAGACAGCGATAGTTCTGATAGTTCTGATTGAGTAGTAAGTGGGAATGGAGCGGCTAACTTTAAATTATTGTTTAATATTATTATAGAGGATTAGCTCTTAGCACAGTTTTGCTCAATACATAGGCGCTCATAATATAACAGTCTTCGTATTTAGGATGTGAACAGCTATGCAAAATCAATGGGTTAAACAGCAGCGTATCACCTGATTTCAACGGCACTTTCACTCCATAGCTGGGGAACACAAAGTAATAAATCACCTTGTCAGCAGACACTTCCGCTGGAGCAATGACTGTTAGACGAGTATGATACATATCGGCATCAATATGGCACTTTGAATGATAATCCTTTCCAATAGAGAATGCCATTGCGTGATGACCGATTGCATTGAGTGTTGTACGACTAACAACCTCATTCATCACAGTCGTTTCAAGGTTGACAAATTTGGCCAGTGGACTTAAACAAAGCTGTATTTCCTTCCCAATGTGTAGGGCTGTCAGTTCAAGGTTTTCTTTTGTTGTCGAGTCCACATTGTTTTTGAAAACATACACACCATTTTCCAATGACAATCAATTTGGTCTCGTCCCAATAATAGCATATCCATTGTTGATACTATCACACTTCTTTCCTCGGACAACTTTTGGTTTAGCTTCAACAATTTCCCCAGCAAACGTTCTTGTAATTTCTATATTTTCCAGTTTACCCAACCGTTGTTTTGCAATTTTTCTGGAAGCTTTCGCAAAGATTCGCAATGATGGTTCTGGTTGGCCGAACGCTAAAATAAACTTCTCCTCTATACTATCCAATGTCTTGAAACTGTCAATAGACACAGCCTCTTCCGATGTATATTCCTTTTCTCCAACTGTTTTCCAACCCCATCGTGTTTCCATGAATTTACCTTTAAACCCATTTTTGTTTACTGTTTTCAATGCTATTTGCTTGACATGTTGGAGATTTGCATTGATACTTCAATGCGCCTTCTTTGGTTTTATCTCCTGACAAGTGGTTGTAAGTTTGGTGGATTGTTGACGGTGACGGTGCTGTGTTTTTGAGAAAGTTTGAAGTCATTCTCTTTCTACATGTCTTCCCATGTTTCCTCTTTGCTTTTTGCATCATTGCTTTTTCTGGCAATTGGTTTGAGCAGGTTGTTGCCGTTGATTTGTCAATTTGTCGATTCAGTGGTGACGGCAGTTGCCTGCCAAGGGTTATTCGTTGTGGTTGTTTCCATTGTTGCCGGTGATTGCTGTTGCTGTTGCCGACAAATGTTGTTGACGATTGATTAATCGGCTGAAGAGACTGAGCCGAAGAGTTAACCAAAGGAACGTTTGTCAGAGTAGATGTGAAGAATTAACCAAAGGAACGTTCGTAGGCGTCACACAACAATCCCAGCGCTAGGGGGGGGGGGGGGGGGGGGGGCGCCGCTTTGGAGTTGCCGCTTTGGTGTCACCGCTCACTGTTGCTGTTGCTTTGCTCTATGTTGCTGATATCGCTGCTGTCACTGTTGCTGCGCACAACAATCTCAGCGCTAGGGGGGAAGGTGCCGCTTTGGTGTCGCCGCTTCAGTGTCGCCGCTTTGGTGTCACCGCTCGCTGTTGCTGTTGTTGTTGCTTGCTCTCTGTTGCTGATATCGCTGTCGCCGCTGCTGCACACAACAATCTCTGCGCTAGGGGGGAAGGCGGCGCTTTGGTGTCGCTGCTTCGGTGTCGCTGCTTCGGTGTCGCCGCTTTGGTGTCGCCGCTTTGGTGTCGGCCGTTGTTGCCGTTTGCGGTTCAATTGTTGTTGGTGTTGCGGATCTATTGCAAATCTATAACAATATATAATAAATTGAACAAAATGGGTGAGTATCTATTTATGTAGAGTAAATAATAACAACAGAATAATACAATTTACATGCTAACCCACACGGTTGCCAATTGTTGCCGGTAGTGTGGTGGCCAGCTCGTGTTGCATTCGATTTGGTGTTGCCTTCGGGTTGATGTTCCTTCGGATCGATGTTCGTTTGGGTCAATGTTGCCTTCCATTCGGGATGTTGCCTTCAATTTGGTGTTCCGACAATCGTTGTTCTGACAATCTTTTTTTTTGGACGATTGTTGTTACGATCCATTGTTCCGATGATCGTTGTTCCGATGCTGTTGCTGTTGCTGTTGCTGTCGCTGTCGCCACTCGCTGTTGCTGTTGCTGTTGCTGTTGCTGTTGCTGTTGCTGTCGCCACTCGCTGTTGTTATCGCCACTCGCTGTTGCTGTTGCTGTTATTTGTTGTTCCGATCCGTTGTTTCAATCCATTGTTCAGATTCGTTGTTCCAATCTGGTCCTATGAAAATAAGAAGAAAAACAGAAGGGAGGAAATACATTATCAGCAATGACGGAGGCAGTATAATTGTCTCTCTCTCTCTCATTCGTATCGTTGCTTGTTCTGATTCGTTTTACCGTTGTTCCGATCGTCCGTTGTTACTGCTGCTGCCGTAGATTTGAAGAAATCTTACTCCTATGTCACGAAAAACAGTACCTCGTGCCTGTTGATATACCGGTAGGCAATGGATGCAGATTTATTGCTTTCAAGACGTATATGGTTGGGGGCCAAATTCAAACAATATCTATCCAGCAAACCACCTCTCGCCCAATGCTTTCTAATTCTTTTTTCAGTACAAGGCTGTTATTCAGACTAAAATATCTTGAGCCTGAATCACCTGCCTACTAGTGATCATTGCTGATCAGCTATCACTCACTACATTCGTGATAGCCTCAGTAGCCAGCCTACTTGTAGTACTGTATGTGCAATGCTTGTAGTTCATGGGTGGGTTGGTGGGTTAAGCAATGCTAGAGGGGGAGCCGGGAAACTCCAGCCTGTTGGTTGTTTTGCAGGCTGTAAAGTCCGGTCCCTTAGTTTGCTGTGCCCACACACACCGGTGCACAGCCTGGCTTAACAGCTTGGGCAGTTAAGCCTTTGGCTGTTAAGCCTTTTCTGCGGGCGGGCGTGGTGGGCCAATTTTTATTCTACTACTACTCGTTTTAGGAGCAAAAGATTGAGCTGTGCTTGCTTTTGCGGGAGGGATGATCCTTTACAGGCTTGTTCTAGTGCTAGCCTGTAATTTTTGATTGCAGACGAGTCTTTTGGTCGCAGCAATCCATTCATACAAGCTACCGTGATACAGTGACACAGTGATACATCTTATCCCGTGATACAGGGAATCGATTGTATTTCCTTGGCAGTACCCCCCTTGAGCTTGCTAGGGGAATCCTTGGCATGCCTGTTGAGGCTATCGGGGTCTAAGCGTGTGCTTAGAAGCTAGTTTTAGTGATAGTGAAATCTACTAGATTTCTACTAGGTTTCCCCCGGTCTGGCCCTCTATCGCTTGTAGGGGGTGCCACGTGGCACTACCATTCCTTTCATTTGACTCGCTACATCAATTCAGTGGGATTCCGCGTTCTTGGACGGAGTGCCAATCGTACAAGTACAGTAAAGCAACTCTGCTCAAAATAAGTCCGGTAAGATTATGTAGGGAAAGAGTATTTTTTGCCTCGCAAAAAGAAAAAAATCACACTATAGTGTGTGTGAGAGAGTTTTTTTTGTCGCGAAGTAGAACAAAATTACTTTTCGCTGTGTGTGTGTGTGCATGTGCGCGCTGTGTGTGTGTGTGCGTGTGTGTGTGTTCGATAAATAAAATCGATACTTAACCTATGAGATCTCATACGTGTTGAATATAGAATAATAAAGAATAATTTGATTTCTTAATTAAGTTGAGAACATTAAGTAAATAATATCGCGCGGCACGCGTGTTTGGAATATAGAATAGTAAAGAATAACTTGATTTTCTTAATTAAGTTGAGAACATTAAGTAAATAATATCGCGCGGCACGCGTGTTTGGAATATAGAATAATAAAGAATAACTTGATTTTCTTAATTAAGTTGAGGACGTTAAGTAAAAAATATTGCGCGGCGCGCGTGTTTTGAATATAGAATAATAAAGAATAATGCCCTTATTTTTTAGTTAACCTTCTCAACTTGTGATACAGTGAGACCTTTCATGTACCAGTGGTACGTACCACATGTGTGATGGTGTTTTTACTGGTAATGAATTTGCGTAGCATTCTACGGCAGTAGCTTTCTACACGATTCGTACTAGATAATTTATGGTATTGAATTTGCGTAGAAATCTACGACAGTAGCTTTCTACACAATTTTTGTACTAAATAATTTCTGGTGTTGAATTTGCGTAGCATTCTACGGCAGTAGTATTCTACATGATTTTTGTACTAGATAATTTCTGGTAATGCATTTGCGTAGAAATCTACGGCAGTAGCTTTCTACACTATTTTTGTAGTAGATAATTTCTGGCAATGCATTTGCGTAGAAATCTACGGCAGTAGCTTCCTACACTATTTTCCTACTAGATAATTTCTAGTAACATATTTGCGTAGAGGCCTACGGCAGTAGCTTCCTACACTATTTTTGGACAAGATAAGTTCTGGTGGTGTATTTGCGTAGAAATCTACTGCAGTAGCTTTCTACACTATTACCACCAAATATACTATTTTTGGTGTAAATCCAGGGCACAAACTGACTTATTGGGTAATGACTACCAAAGTATCCGGTCCAAGCCATGACTATATTTCTCATGACTCATCAAATGCATATTGGGAACAATTTTGCCGCACAGAATGCTGAAAATGTTGTGGTTTGTCTCTACAAATGGCACAAAAGAGGGTATTTTTTGGTACAATTCCAGGGCACAAACTGACTTATTGGGTAATGACTACCAAAGTATCCGGTCCAGGCCATGAATACATTTCCTACAACTCATCAAATACCTATTAGGAACAACTTTGCCCCACAGAATGATGGAAATGTTGTGGTTTGTCTCTCCAAATGGCAAACATGAGGGTATTTTTTGGTGCAATTCCAGGGCACAAACTGACTTATTGGGTAATGACTCCCAAAGTATCCGGTACAAGCCATGAATACAATTCTCATTACTCATCAAATGCATATTGGGAACAACTTTGCCCCAAAGAATGATGGAAATGTTGTGGTTTGTCTCTCCAAATGGCAAACATGAGGGTATTTTTGGCGCAATTCAAGGGCACAAACTGACTTATTGGGTAATGACTCCAAAAGTATCCGTACGGGGCCATGAATACATTTATCATGACTCATCAAATGCATAGTGGGAACAACTTTTAAATGCATATTGGGAGCAACTTTGCCCCACACAGTACAGAAAATGTTGTGGTTTGTATATCCAAATGGCACACAAGATGGTACGGTATGTTTGATGCAGTCTACGACATTCTACAGGTGACTAGAGGATTGAAATACACAACCTTAGTGTTATCAAAAGTTTCCCTTTTGAAAAATTTATGGCACAGGATGGGTGGCTTGCACAGGTACGTGATCTACTTCTAGAAATAAATAAGGGCGCGCCCAAGCCAGACAGCACACAGAAGAAGTTAGGGCAAACATCATAGTACAGAACCCACGGAAAAACTCTACACACAAAACATTGTACACATACTACACAAAACACCGTACACACACACACACACACACACGAACACAAACACAAAACACAAAACACAAAACACAAAACACCGCACACACACACACACACACACACACACACAAATTAAAAAACTGTACACACACGAAACACTGTACACGAACAAGAAAGAACCCGAAAAAATTATTAGTACCTCAATGTACGAACACACACAAAACCACACAAAAAGAAACACACGATTCTTGTTCGACACCGTATTCACAAAATAAAATAAAAAATAGGAATGTTATGGGAAAGACACAACGAAGCAAGAAATCAGAGGGGAAAACCCTTCGAAACAACAAAACCATCTGTCCCGGTGATCATTAAACTACAGGGGACAACAACGGTAAGAAAAGAAGAGTGAAAACAAACACAGCAATTACTAACAAAATGTGTGGCAGTAATGCCACAATTATTAACCCAGCCAGGGACAAGAGTAAAAAAAATGATACCGACAACACTACTGCCACTCAAAACATGGAAGAACACAACACCATCAACCAGAGTAACAAAGCAGCACTGAGCATTACCAAAACACACACCACTACAGTAATGAACCAACAGAAAAAAGGGACAACAACCAATGTGGTAGAGAAAACATCCAACAGAGAATGCTGCGATATAGAGGATGTTGTGAAACGTGTCATGAAACAAATCCCATATGACATATTGGCACAGGGAGTGGCCAAACACTTACGGCAACTGCAGAGGGAACAACATATAGGGGTGGGAAAGGTAGTAATGGTACATAAACATACAGAGGCAACCATGCAGGGAGATGGGAGTTACAATGCTGGCGACACAAGAGAACAAGCAGTGAGTACAATTACAGGCAAATATGGGCATATAACAGACAACAATATTCTTTAGGCTTTGAGTGATACGACTGAAACAGTGGACAAACAGCTAAGGGATTACATAAAAAAACATTGGTACCGTAACATGAAGTTCCCTATCAAGAATGATGAGGTAACGGCGCATGTAACAGAAATGGCTGTTAAAACACGAGCGGTTATGGTGCCACAAAATATTCCACTGGCGTCATTCCGTTCCTTTTATAGGAAACGAGTAGGGACAGTACTGACTGCATTGAGGCACAACTCACAAACATTAGTGAGAAAAAACTGGATAGGTAAATACAGGTTGGGGAATTGGTTGTTGAAATTAAGAATTTTGGAATCTATTTTTGGTCCGACACCACTAACATGCTGCCCGTTGATACTGATGATACTTCCGTACAGCCAATAACAGCAAAGGCCGAGTCCCTATCACCTTCCCTGGTACTGTTGGAGTTATTCAAGACACAGAAAATGAGGATACAGGCATTTTAAACCCTCAATACAGGAAATACAACGATGCGGAAAATGAATATTTTTATTATTTTGTTACAAGAATCATGCCGGCAATCAATCCGACAAAATCCAATTTCAAACAACGGAAGGAGAGTGATATATTTTCTGTAGCGGATGAAGCATTTGCATTGATAGTGATCTACAATGAGCATCATGTATGTGTGAACCAGCAGCAGCGAAAGGGTGATGCCACGATTCCGCGACAAAAAAATTCTGCGATTCAGACAGTGGAAGCAGAAATGGATGGATGGAGGAAGGACAAGAGTTGTTCAATGATTTGTGTGACGATGTTGTCAAGCTGTACAATCAGCCAGAAACAGGAAGGGAATTGGAAGAAATGATGAGGGAGAAATTTAGGAACGAAAGTTCGACACCATACACCAATAAGCATGGCATACACCAATAAGCATGGCAATGCAAATACCACTAGTAGCAGCTCCAGTAGTTGTAGTGGACCAAAAAAGAAAAAGAAAAGGAAGGTCTATATTGATTCGGCAATAACAGCATTGATGAATGCCAATTTATCTATTGGTGAATAAATGTAGAAAAAAAAGTACATATATAATACAAAACTACTGAGGAAGTACTAATTATGAACTTAATATTGAGAATATTAGAAATAATGGAGGATTCGTAATACGTTGCAATAGGAATAAATCAAGCATAATAGAATTTACATTTAAAAAAGGGAATATCGTAGTCCAGAAATAGAATTCACAATTAGGAGAGCAGAATCAAATTGTTATTCGGGAGATTAATATTTTGGAATTAATACTGAGTCAAGATTTCTTTTTTATTCGTGAATAGAAGAAATTGTTGTTGGTATGGAATAATAATTGGGTTCTGCTAGAGACTAAAATAAATTATTTTTAATCATGATTAGAATAATGTGCATCACACACACAGAATTATTTTTTGTATGATTTTAAGGCATTGACTAGGATTGCGCGGGGGTGGGAATTTCAGGGTGTTGCGAAAAATTGGCCATGTTAAAACCACGCACAAAATTTGTGTGCAAATAAGTTGATTCGGACCCCGCGAAACAGTTCTCGGACGCTATATGCTTGAGACATAATTCATTTTTGAGGGGGTGGAAGAAACTATTTTTTCATTATTTTTTATTTTTACTTTTTTTATATAGATGGCTGTAACGTCAACTAACTTCATCTAAAACAGATTTTAATCGTATGATTTTTAATCTATATTCAGCTTAAATCTTATGGTTACGCGTACGTGCAACCATAAAAATGAGAGTTTCTTGCTACCATAAAAATGAACGCGCGCCACTAAATATTACTATTGCTTTTAGACAAAGCATCTCATTTCCGTAAATAATTGTTTGGGTACTGTTTTTAATGATTTTTAGTCGTAGCGTTTGTACCAAGGCTACTTGTTAAAAACAGATTTTTTAATATTTCTACATTCCCCCCCCCCCCCCCCCAAACCCCCCAGTAAACTCCGTCTACAAGGTTACGTTGTCAACCCTTAGGGTTAGTGTTTAACGTTCAACTAACAACTCCACCAATTTTCACCTCCGATGAATCTAAGAACCCTTCATCGTACTACGGTACGTATGGTACATACGATCATTTGTTACGCGTAAGATATGTATGTCGGAGGTAGTACGTACGTATGTACATAGCTGTAGTGCACTTCACTATCGGTACTGGTACTGGTGCTGGTACGTACTCGTACTGTACCTGACGTAATAAATATACGCAAACTAGAGCTGATGGGATTGGATGGATCGTAGAACCGGGGATCTGTGGTGGGATTGTAGAGCTGCTGGTCATCGGGGTTGGGTGGACGCTTGCCCCCCCCCCCCCCCCCCCCTCCTTTATTTGGAGCAGGGGAGGTGCTAGGAGGGGCGCCTCCCTGGATGAGGGGGGTGGTTTGCTGGAGCGCTCGTAAGGCATCAACGTTCAACACATTGGGGAGCCAGTTGAGGTTCTGAGTCATTCTAAACCGGTGGGTGTCTTCCCCAAAGTCGGGGGAAGGGAGTGTGGTGTCGGACTCCCATTGCTCTTCTAGCCAACCCCTCACTCTGACCTGGAAGTAGTACACCACAATGGCCGGGGTGATGCGCTCACCCACTTCGTCAGCAATGGCCCTTCAAAGAGGCATTTGCTGCCACTCTAGTCTGGAGAGACCTTGTTGGTAGCGCTTCACCACATCATGTGTGGCTCCTAAAAGGGTGGCGAGGACAGCCATGTAGCTTTTCAGCTGGGTAGTGGCTTCTGTCCAGTCTAAGGGGATGTAGGCCTTGGTCTTCTGCAGTTCCAGGGAGTCTTTCAGAGAGAGAGGGAGTTGCCTTGGGTGGAGATCATGGTATCATAGGCTGCCACATTAGCGGCCGCTTCATGTTCCCGCTTTAGGGTGGCTGCTGACCCTCCTGGTGGAGTGAAGGCTAGGGGGAGGATTCCATCTGCTACATCAAATGGGTCAGTTCCGTAGAAGTTGCAGTCTTGGAACCGTTCGAGTACAGCTGTGGTGACGAGTGGTGCCTGGATGCCAAGGTTGTAGGCGTCTGTGGCTACTTGACTTTGGAGGATCATGTGGGTCTTCTCGTGTTTGCTCTTCTTGGCCCATGCGTTGTAGATGGGGGACAGATCTGCTTCACTTGTTTTGCCACAGAGGAGGAGGAGTCTTTCCATGTAAAGCCCCCCCCCCCACCTCCCTGACCATGTGCAGCTTGGAGGATTCTTGTCTTCGTTGGTCCATGCTCTCACTCAGTCTCAGTTGATGGTCTGTGAGAACAGCGAAGGCTGAAGTGAGTGTTGGGTCAGCTGGACCACCAGCTGGGAGGCCTAGGCCTGGTAGGTCTCGGAGGAGGACGTTCTTCTTCATGTAGGATCGCAGGCTGGCATCAGCTTGGAAGGATGGGCCGGGTTCTAGGAGCCGGATGGTGCCAAGGAGAGTAGTAGGTTGGGTCCCCACTGCTCGGAGTGTGTCCAGGAGGGACTTGCAGACCTCCCCAAGACCTTGCTGGAGGATGTGGGGGTGGAGGACTTGGAAGGCCTGCTTGGATGTGAGGCCGCGACACAGCATCAGAGGGATGATTTCAAAGGGGAGGAAGCACACTTTGTGAGCCTGGAGCATCTCAGTGTGGGCTGTCCCCTCGGGGATGGCCGGGATATATTCCCGATCTGGGTGCTGGGATATGGTGGACTCGTGATGCGCCATAAGATACACTCAGCTAGCTGCGGCCCTGGACAACAGGGCTGCATCCACCTGCACGAGCTCGCATTCCTGTCCTTCTACATCATTGATGTAGCCAAAGGAGCGGCCCATGTTGGAGGATGGCCTGGTGATGGTGCCTGGATAGCGGCGGAGGCGGTGGATGACCCGGAGACGGTTCACGCCGGCTGCATCTTCTTGGAAGATACCCAAGCCACCAATGGCTTGCAAGTTGAAGATGTCGAGAAGGAGGGAGAGGAGCCGACCCCCTTCTGATTCATTGAAGAGAGTATAGATGGCTTGTTAGACGTCGTGCCTAGCCGGGGCCTCTCCAAAGGGGCCCCTCCCTTGGAAGAAGTTGGAGTAGTTCATGTCGTGTTGCTAGAGTGGAGGCGTGTCGGGCCTTGTCACCGTCGTGGGCGCGTTGAGCTTGTGGCAGCCCTGTGCGGAAGAGGTAGTTAGGTGGCGCGTTGGGCCTTCTGGTGATCTTCACGTTTGCTGGTGATCCTCAGGTTGGGAGGAATCGGGAGCGGCACGACAGATGTCGATGTGATTAGAGAGACACGTTGGGCCTTTCTGGTGGGGATCCTCATGTTGGGAGGGACCAAATCGGCGCGATAGATGACTATCGGACCAAGTAGGCTTGTACGGGTACAATAGGGAAGACTATTGGACCTGGATGTATAAGCCTTTACTTATTCTACTACTAATCGTTTTAGGAGCAAAAGAGTGAGCTGTAGGCTTGGTTCTTGCTGGAAGAATCCTTTACCGGCTTGTTAGTGGTTTGCCTGTAATTTGCTGCTTACAGTCGAATTGCTGCTTGTTATCGTGAGCAATTTTTGAGTATCGTATCGTAGTGTGCTCTACCTATGTTGGTGATACAGTGAGATCTTGCATATTCAAGGGTGTTCTGGTGTGGCTCGTACGTCGTACGTTCCACGTGGCACTACCATTCCTTACATTCGGTTCGCTATATCAATTGTTTCGCGAATCTCGAGGAATCTTCACGAGTGAGTCGAGTCTCCTGTCGACTGGTTTGGGAGCGGAGCACTCGGCGATTCTCGTACTGTGGAATCTATTTTTGAGATCTGATACCGTACCCATCCTGAAGGTGTCCCGCCGATGACAAACAAATACGAAGTAATAACGAGTAACAGGATTTCCTATGATACCGTACGGGACGACGTACCGGTAGGAGTAGCAAGATAGAGAAGCCGGAACCGTACAACCTGCGTGAATTAGCATACGATAGTAGTAAACGACAACAACACGAACAGCTTCGTGTGAAAGAGCAGATTCAAACTCATTCCGATTCGTACCGGTACAGTAAAATAGTACCATACGGTTTTGTCGACCCAACCACCAACATCTCCGCAAGCCACTTTTTCCTTTTTGTGCCTGCACGGCAATAATACACGGCGGTGTATCGACAGCAGCAGCGCAGTCCTCAAGCAGCAGGACAATCAACGCAGCAGCAGCAGCAACAGCAGCAACAGCAGCGACAACCAACAACGACAAACCATCCGACGTTGTTGGTGGTGAAGTGATTGATCCATTCATTCATTGATTGGTTTGGTACATCATATTATTGCAAAATACGACAGACAACAACCGCCACCATGGTCGGTTTTGGAGAGCACCTCAAGGCCAACATTGCGCCCGAATACGGAGCCGAGGCCTACGTGAATTACAAGGAGCTAGATGAGTTGATCCAACAGCTCTCTGCTACGGCCCCCAGTGGGTAAGTCGGTCGGTCGGTCGGTCGGTCGATCGGTCGATTGTAGTGGGATGCAATGCATTCCAATGAAATCCAATGTGCTTTGCGGATCTACAGTGCGCCATCTCCTTCTCATTCCAAACAGCATTGATGGAGTAGAACGAGGAAAGGACCAAGGAAATGCGGCGTAGAGTTCTGCCGTTTTGCAACGACGTGCTATTGATTTGTCATCGTATCTGCGCACCGTACAGTAGGGTTTCCAACCCTTTGTTCTCATTGTTCAAGCTAACAATCCTTCGTTCCAATCTTTTCCGATCCGATCCAATCCGTTCCAATCCCACGAAACCGGCCGTCGAAACAACACACGGGAACAACACACACACACACACACACACACAACAATCCGTATTGCACTGCATTCTATTGAATTTCTATTGCATCTCATCTCATCGCAGCCCCGATTTGCAAAACCGACAGGTTTCCATGACGGTCCCCCCGCAGACGGATGCCCGCGGGCTGGCGGTGTCCAACCACGTCGTGACGGAGGAAGAATTCTTGCGCAAGATGGACTTTGAACTGGGCAAAGTCGAAAAATTCACCCTCAAACAGGTCGACGCCCTCCGCAAAAAGATCGAGGCCGTCGATAACAAACCCACGCCGGACATGGAATCGGCCGACGAAATCGCCAACGACTTTTTGCAGCTGGAAAAGTACGTCAACATCAACTTTATGGGCTTTCACAAGATTCTCAAAAAGCACGACAAGCACCTTCCCAACGTCCCCTGCAAGGCCTTTTACGTCTCGCGAATGCACGCCCAGGCCTGGGTCCGGGGGGACTACTCGGACCTGGTGGTACGGCTCTCGCACATCTACGCGAGCCTCCGCGACGATCGCGCGGCAGACGAGAACAACGACCAGCAGTCCTTTCTGCGGCAGACCACCAAGTACTGGGTCAAGACGGAGGACGTCTCCCGCGTCAAGTACTACATCTTGCGCCACCTGCCCGTCTTTTTGCAAAAGACCTCCACCGGCGAGTCCGACTCGCAGTTCACCAATTCGGTCTACATGGACAATGACCAGCTCGAGCTGTACCACGGCCGGCTCGAAAAATCCCCGGGGGCCATTGCCCTCCGGCTGCGGTGGTACGGAAACGGAAACCCCAAGCTGGTCTTTGTGGAGCGTAAGACCCACAACGACAAGTGGACCGGGGAGGTTTCCGTCAAGGAGCGATTCACGATCGACGAATCGGAGGTCCACCAGGTCATGACCAACACCTACCCGATCGAGGAGAAAAGAAAGAAAATGCTCGCAAAGGGCAAGTCCCAGAAAGAGTGCGATGAGTGGGAGACCCTGGTGCGAGAAATCACCCAGGTATTTGTGAGCAAGCAGCTCGTTCCGACCTGCCGGACCCAGTGCATGCGGACTGCCTTCCAGATTCCCTTTGACGCCACGGTGCGCATCTCCCTGGACACGAACCTCTGCATGATCTCCGAGCGAGGATACGAGCTCAACGGGATGAAGACCTGGCACCGGAACCCCGACTGGATCCTCCAGCCCAGCGAGATCACACGGTTCCCCCACGCCGTGCTGGAAATCAAGCTGGAGCTTAAGGGCGGGGACCTGACCCCGCCCAAGTGGGTCCGGGACTTGCAAAACTCGGGACTCATCTACGAGTGCCACAAGTATTCCAAGTACTGCCACGGAACGGCCGTCCTGCTGCCGGAGGACGTCCGGGCCGTCCCCTACTGGGTCGACGACGTCACGCTCCGGGAGTCCATCCTGGCCAGCGGTGGGAGGCGGATCCTGATGGAGCCCGGGGAGTCCCCGGCTCCCGGCGCCAATGCCGTCTACGACCACCTGCTCCCCTTTGGGGACCACTCGAACGATCGGAGCCAGACCGCCGTCGGACGGACCCACGCCAGTGCGGCCGCCTCCAAGGGCGTGACGGGGAAGGACTACACCCAGGACAACCTACAGACCGGGTTTGGCATCGGCAGCGGGGCGGCCGACAACTACGAGTACGACGACGACGACGAGGAAAGCGACATTTGCGGCTGGTGCTTCCCCTTTTGCAGCCGGTACAACGACTACGTGGACCAGGTGGTGGCGCCGACCTCCATCCAAAAGGTCGAGCCCAAGCTGTTCTTTGCCAACGAGCGGACCTACCTGCACTGGCTCCACTACGCGGTCGTCCTCAGCAGCATCGGCTCGGCCATCCTCAGCCTGTCGGAAGATATTCCCGGCGAGGACTGGCGGCAGTGGTACGCCATGGCCCTGCTGCCGATCTCGCTGGCCTTTTGCATCTACGCGCTCCACGTGTTTTTGTGGCGACAGGACCAGATCAAGCAGCGGATCCCGGCACGGTGGGACGATCCGATGGGTCCCATCCTGTTGGGATCGTGCGTGGTGGTGATACTGGTGGTTCAGTTCTTCACCCACCTTCACCACATTGCCAGGGCCGATACAGAGGAGGGGGTGATTTAGATTGATAGAAAGTACGTAACTAACTACAGTAACTAGTAACTACCGTGCGGGCGAGGCGAGAGCGATGCACAGCACAGCACCACGTTCCGAGTCCGAGTTCGAAAAACACCAGCCCATACGACATACAATAACAACTTAACGCAAGAAATTACTGTGCTTAGAATATTGCCCCACTACAAACCCGGTACTTTCTTGTATCTCTCGTCTCAGGAACTAGACATATATTGTAAACATAATTCCTTACACATCTAAAATAAGCCTTTGATCTGAAGGTCTATTGCACCAATGGAATCCAGTGTGATTGATTCGATACAAGCATCGCAAACAGCAGTACACGTAGAAAGCAAAGCCCAAAAGAAATTTGACAGGTGACAAACAATTCAGACATACCGAGGAACAAAATCCATCGAACGGAATCAGCAAATACGAATACCGAGGAAACGATCGAAGGGAATTAGCTCTCCATCGTTTTCAGCTCCTAATCACTGATTGGTTGGCAGTGTTTTTTCCAGAAGGTTTCGGAACAGTGTTTGTGAACTTTGTGACGAGTGGTTGCCGCAATTCTTACATGGCCTCCTCTTCACCCCCATCACAAAGATAATGTGAAGACATCCGGTGGTTGTCATCGGATTCATAGAAAGGAAAGGATATTCCTTCGAGCAGGATGTACATCATCGCCCAATGGCTCTGGGTAATTGTAAATCGTTCTACGATCCTTGTCTCAAGTCGAAATTGTACTTCACGTGCATATCACACTTTCATTGAAAAGCGGAAAAAGTTTTCAAATCGAATCCGTTAATATCACAAACCAAAAGAGCTACTACAAATCTGCTGTTTTGGTTTGTCGCTTTTACAATAGTGATTTCGCATATCTAGTTTTTCTGGTGCTTAGAAAACAATGGTATTTCTGGCGCTTCGACGGTTCAGTCTTCTGGCAAAAAGGATAAGGACTGCTGCATACCAGACTCTGCTCTTTGCTTTAAAACAATCCAAACAGTTTCTTCTTCTCTTCCTTGGGAGGTTCTTCTTCCTCTTCGGCGTACTTGAGCTTGACAAACGATTTCTTCTTCACGTCCTTGAGCTCGGTGTAGCCCCTCTTTCTTCGGGCCTCGGCACGTTTCTTCGCTTCGAGCTCCTTCAACCGATCCTGTTCCTTGATCTTCGCGTAAGGTGAATCATCGCCTCCGGCGTATCCGGATTCCATGCTCTTGACGATCTTGTCGAAGATCCCGTACCTCGCGGTTGTGCTCTTGCAGGCCGTTGCGGGCAGGTGTTGTGGTCCGAATCCCGAGACCACGGCTGCGAGCACCGCGGTTGCCACCAGTAGGGACAGCAGGAAATTGTTCTTCATCGTAACGGTCATTGTCTTCGTGGGTTTCCTTTACTCTGTAATTTTATTGCGGTGTCGTGATATTGTGATGTCTTAGCGAGTGAAGCACAACAAGATTCCTTCACTCATTTTACCGGGTATGTGTACCTTGTACCGTACCGTAGGTGCAGATGCCGAATCATCAGTCTGACAGCTGGTACGAACGATACCGGTATCACAGTACGAGTAAAATCTTACGAGTACGAGTACAAGTATGGTACGAAGTAATACCGTACGATATTCGTCCGATCGGTGTGAGTGTGTCATGGTTTTAAACGTGGGTTTATCCTTCTTTTGACACCAGGTGTTCGGCTGACGCATAGGTTTTGAGACGTGCATCGCATAATACATCGTACGTATGTTTGCATACATATGTTCTGCAGTGTTTATTAGTACTTATCGTACCATGAAACACAGTACTGTCTACTGTATTTGTATGGATGTAGAATGCATGACCCCAGGTATTGATGTAGGTTTAAGACTACTTTAAGCTAGCCCTAGATCTAGATCCTAGACGAGTCCAGGAGAGTGAATGCTTAACATATTCATGGATGCCGGAGGACTAGTCTCTATCATGCTAGAAAATCATAACAAAATCCTTTCGTTGTTCCTCGTGCGTGGCATCGACGACCAAGAAGAGATTCCCAAACAAGCGTTGCCTGCGATCCAACTTTACTTTGCACAACTCAACCTTACTCCGTGTATCCAATCCAGGGCGTTGTACTTGTACTTGTACTTGTGTTTCTTCCCCCGCAATATTACAGCTTCCTTATTACAGTATATTATGGGATAGCAACCATGGGGGCCTAGCAAAACAAGCCACCAAGGCACAGAGCTGGTTTCATGAATCATATTTTGTCCCAAGCCGGTCAATATGTGACGTGCTAAGCACATTCTTGAATTACGTGCCAAGCGGATTCTTGAGTTCAAACGTCTTGGTTCGAGACTTTTGAGAAGAAATCCAACCACAATCGTCTCGATCACATGACACATATACGCAAGATACTCGTGCTTGTTGTTCATTCCGCCGCGTCAATGAATTAGGATTTCACTTTGTTTGTTTGGCATTCTTGCCATATGCAAGGTAGAGTGCTCGTAAATCAAACCACAGCCCAAGATATCTGACATTGGAGTCTGCCTCCTGTGTGCAGCGTACCATGACCTTGCAACACACTGCAGTGGTTCGTTCGAGCAAGAGAATGCAAGGAAGCGAGTCGGTTCATCCATAAACTGTACTTCCCTCGCAACAACTCCACTTCCGCGAAGATAGCAGCATCAGCTAGTGTACTACACAAGGTCTTGGTAGAGAACTTTCCAGAGGTCCCTCACACACGGCGGCGCCGAGTCGAACGCATTGGAATTGTGGTAGCACGAGTTTTTGGTCCGGTGTTGGGCGGGATCCGCGCAATAAGTTGTCGGGGTGCAGTCCTGGACGAAAAACGACCGGTTCCTTCCCACCGTGTCGTCCGGTGTCATTCCCATCGCGCGGGAGTTGCGTTCGAGGACTCCGTAGCGGATTCCGGCGGCATTCTGATACGCCGTGCAGTAGTTGAACTCGACCGGATCCGGTCCGCACCGCTCATGCAGGGCGAACAGGGACCGCAGGGTGGTCGCATGGTTTCCGCTGTTGTTGTCGTGGTTGTTCTGGTGCATCCACGAGGCATCGACGACTTCCTGCGGACCGGACAGCAGGACGGCCGCCGCCACGGGCACCATGGCCGTCAGATACGCGGCGTGCGATGCCCCCTGCGAGTGTCCCGTGGCAATGACCTTGCTCCAATCGATGATTGTTGTTGTTGTTGCTGTTGTTGTTGTCCCACCGTCGTCGTCGTTGTTGTTGTTGGCGCTTCGCAGAAACTGGTTCCATCCCAGCTCGCGGAGTGCCCAGGTCGCCAGCGATTGGATCGATTCGTCGCGCGGGACCGGCCACAACACCGCTGCCTCGGACGAACGATCCACAACCTTTCCAAAGACGACGCTCTCGTGGAGCTGTGTGTTGCAGTCGGAAGCCGTTGCACTTGCACTTGCACTTGTACTTGTGCTGGTGGTGGTGGTGGTGGTGGTGGTAGCGGTGGTATTCTGTAACGACGACGACGACGACGACGACTTATAAGCTAGTGCCACGCAGTAGGCATCGGAATTCGCCACCGCAAAGGGCCACGAGGGATGCGCCAGCGCCAGCACGTAGTAGCCGGCACCGGCGACTGTTTCGGTGTACCGACGGTGATCGATCGGTTTCGATCCGGTTCCGGGAAGGTGCAACACCAGGTAGTTCGACTCCATCTTCGACTCGACGTCGGCGAGGGGCCGGTAGGCGAACGACGAAACGTTCCATGCTTGGTTCTGTCGCTCGTTGCAATGAAAGGATTTCTCGCAGGCGCTGCGGGGGAAGAAATCCTTCTCGAGCCGTTCGATGCCCGCTCTTGCGGCAGCGGCAACGGTTTCGGAAGCCGCGATGCATCGATCGTGCCAATCGTGGCAGGCGGTCGGTGCTCGGTCCGAGAATACCGACGGGAGAGCAATCCTGGTGAATTTGTTGGGGTTTGGTGCTGTTGTTGTTATCGCTGTTGTTACTGTCGCTGTTGCCGTTGCTGCTGTTGCGATCATTCCGAATCGGGGATCTTGGTTGCCACCGTCGTCGTTTTGGACGTCGATGTTGTTGAAGATGACAGTAAATACGATGAGGGATTGCAACACAAGGAGAACCACCAGCCACCGAACGCCCTTCTTTTCCAAAAGCGAGCAGTCACTCATGGTTGTGTTTGTTGCTCTTCGATCACAACCTCGTTTTCCTGCCCGAAAGGATCTCCTAATTGTGGTGCACAGTGAAGTTATGTTTCATTCGATGAGAAATTGAGAATACGGAACATAATGAAGAAATTCAGAAAAACAATTCGACGAAGAAGATTTGAGTTTTTTTTTATCCCCTCGGATGTTAACAAATGTTGGTGATAAGGTATGTGAGTAATCTTATGTACATACCGGTCGTATGTGTACTCAATACAGGTAGTTTGTTGTGCGTTCATTTACGAGCAGTCTCATTATCCATGAAGGCGAATTTGTAATCTAATCTAGCATCGAATCCAATAGGGTCAAATCCAGCAGCATGCTAGCCAGCAGAGTTAAAATTTACACCAAGCCTATGTGTCCAAGTCATTTGATTCCAAGTAGCATGCTAAGGTCATGCTTGGCTGCACATAACAACCCAATAAAAATATCAAAAGTGAACGAAGATACGGATCGAAAAAGCCGACGACAGAACCCGAGCTTATCACTCGAAGTAACGTTTGGTGCCTTCAAAATGCAGTGTAGTTCGTATCTTCGAAAAAAATCCTGCGCGAAACCAGATGCACACACAATGTAAACAGAGAAAGTGACGACTTGTATGACATAATATCTGGATAGATCTATTATTATAATGTATGTGCTTTTGTAACATAGTTGTTACTTCCGATCGATGGATCGTTAGTTTCGCCCCGTTTCATCCTCCCTCCAAACCGAGCCAGCTAACTAGCTAGCTAGCTAGCTAGCTAGCAAGCTATCAGGCTCCTTGCATTCGTATGATCTGTTGCAAGAGCATGCATATCCGATCGATCTTTTCGACGGCCAGTTCCAGTCGCTCTCGAGTGCTGTCGATGCGGAGGAGGCTCTCGCGGTCTGTGTCATTGCCGCTCCGGTCGAGGTCGATGGACTCGGTGAGTGTCCAGATTACGTAGCTCAGCCGCTGGGCTCGCCGCAGGGGGCAATACTCTCGCGCTTTATTGGGATCCTCCTCCTCCGCATCGACGCGAACGAATGGGCTCTTGGAATAGGTTCCCACCCCCGCTCCATTCTTGTTCTTGGTCATGGCGGCCTCCAGCTTGGCAACGGCTTTTTCCAAGAAAAAGTCCTCGGGCCACGGATGTGGAACCAGGGACGTGCCGTCGTCTGCTAACCCTTCTCCCTTGGCCATCCCCGGCAACAATGCACACCCGGTGCGGGGGAGCAATCCTAGGATCTGCGACGGAACCGGAACCCCTATTTCCCCCTGGCTGGCGATACTCAGGAGGTTCAACAACTCGTCCAGCTTGAGCCACGTGTCGCGCTCGGCAATAGCAACGGCCGCCGCAAGGTTTGCTGCGTCCTGCGTCGGTTCTCCGGATGGTGATCCTTCCTTATTGGCGGTGGTCGTGGTCGCGGTCGTTGCCCCCCCATCGTAATTGGACAGGGGCGAAATCGCCACTCCCGCCAACCTTCCCGTCTGGTCCCTGGCAAGCTCACACTCATCTACAAGCACCCTACGGTACTCAAAGGGATGGGATTCCAGGGCCCGGGCTACCGCGGCTTCCGACGAGCCACCCGCGGTTTGTTCCTCGTCGACCACCAGCTCGACGTCGGCAATCGCATAGGGGGAGTGCGATCGGACAACTCTGTGGATCCGGAATCGTTCCAGGGCCTGGACCACCAGGGTCAAGCGACCGTCCTCCGTGTGTTGCCTGGAATCCGAGATGCGCATGAGGACTCCCATGTCTCCTTTTTGCAGTGCGTGGTCCGGATTGTCGAGGTTTTCACTCCCGTCCTTCAAAAAGATGTGACCAAAGTACATGGGATCGTTGCTGCCTTCTTCGTCGGTGATGTCCTCATCGTCATTGTCATTGTCATTGCCATTGCCATTGTCATTGTCACTGCCATTGTCACTGCCATTGTCATCCGCACCAAAGTCACCCCACTGCTTGTTCCGTCCCCTGAGTATCTTTTGAAACATGTTTGTGTAGTGCGGCACGTGAACATTCAGCACGTTTTGGTAGCCGGGTAGTTCCGTCCACTGGACCCTCCACAAGGGCAAATCCACGAGGATGGCGGCAGACGACGACGTCGTCGTCGTCGTCGTGGTGGTGGCGACCGCTTCTTCCGGGTCGGTGGATTCCGTTTCGGGTTGGTAGAAGGACCGCTGGAGCTTGCGAACCAGCTCCATTCGAGCCGCGCGTTCCTCGGGGCTTTCGTAGTCGATTGGATTGTAGTATTCTTTCTCGTTGTTGTCGAACAATCGTGTCGTGCTTCGCCGCCGCACGGTTCGCGTCATCGATCCCGGAGAAAAGGCATCGACCACCATGGTCCGTGTCCCCGAACACGATCCGTCGCAATCGTTCCATTGCCATGCTGTGAGAGTTGTCGTCCAGGCAACCAAAAGGAGCCACGCAACCGCCGGAATCGAAGCGGAGTTCATGGTTTTTGTTGTGTAGTACATTCTACAATACGCTGGATGCTTCCGTGACACGCAAACGAGAAAATGGAATGCCAGTGGGACGATGGAAACCGACCAAAGAAGCGCAGAGTTATTATTACAAGAACATTTTTTCTGATCGAACAGATTGTTTTTTTCAGCAACAACTTACCACGCCCTTTTTTCACGATCTTTCTGATTAGAAGATGATGATACCGTACGGTACTCGTACGGCGTTCGTACTTACGGGGACATACCAGAACGTACGTAAGATCTGACGCAATGGAAATATCGCCAAAACTAGACCCGACTACGTACGAGTACGAGTACTATGTACAAGTACTAGTAATCGTACTCGTACGATGTCGCACCAATGCAACCTGGGTTGCATTTAACCTGGGCTAGTACAACTGGCTACACAATTCTAAGTAGGCACTGGCATTATGTTTGGTAACCCACCATCTGTCGAGGTAGCAAAAAAGATTGTACTACAAAGAGCAGAGTACCAGTTGCATTTTAAATTTAGCAAAATTGCACTACTGGTTGATTTGTAGCACTGCATTTCCCATGGAGGTGCGAAACTTATGCAACTCACGGATAGTGAGTGACTCGCTAATTTTGGCTTATCAGACGGATCGATACACAAACAAACCGATCGATACACAAGCAAATAGTACACACTCAAATTTGCATGTGCTTTTGTTCAAGCTCACTTGATTTTCAATCACTTGATTTTCGATCAATTAGCCGAAAGCTCACTTTTTCAATTGATCTAATTGCAAATGGATCCATTCACTAGTAATCAAACAAGCAACAAGTAAGCAAAAGAAACAACGTCCGAGAACTGTTTCGCGGGGTTCGAATTTACTTCTCGCGCACAAATTTTGTGCGTGATTTTAACACGGCACTATTTCTGGACACCCTGAAATTTGCGGGCAAGTGGCGGGCTATAAATTAACGGAGCACTATTTCTGTGCGCGTGATGAACATTACTCTTCGGACGTACTCTCGAATAAAAATAATTTATTTCAGTCTCTATTATTCCGTATGAACAACACTTAATTCTTTTCACGAATAAAAAAGAAATCTTTACTCAGTATTAATTCTAAAATATTAATCTCCCCAATAACAATTCGATAGTGCTCCCCTAGTTGTGAATTATATTTCTCGACTACAATATTCCCTTTTTAAAATGTAGATTCTATTATGCTTTATTTATTCCTATTGCAACGTATTACGAATCCTCCATTATTTCTAATATTCTCAAAATTAAGTTCAAGATTAGTAGTAGTTTTGTATTATGTATGTACTGTTATTTTCTACATTAGTTCACCCATAGATAAACTTTCATTCATCGATGCTGTTATTGCCGGATCAATATAGACGTTTCTTTTCTTTTTCTTTTTTGGTCCACTACAATTAGTGGAGCTGCTACTAGTAATATTTGCATCGCCATGCTTATTTTTCTTGGTGTAATCCGTTGAACTTTCGTTCCTAAATCTGTCCCTCATCATTTCTTCCAATTTCCTTCCTGTTTCTGGGTGTTTTCGCATCTCGCCAATTTTGTCGCACAAGTCACTGAACAACTCTTGTCCTTCCTCCATCCATCCATTTCTGCTTCCACTGTCTGAATCGCAGAATTTTTTTTTTGTCGCGGAATCGTGGCATCAGCCTTTCGCCGCTGCTGGTTCACCCATACATGATGCTCATTGTAGATCAGTACCAATGCAAATGCTTCATCTGCTATAGTAAATATATCACTCAGCAAGTGCCTCTCCTTCCGTTGTTTGAAATTGGAATTTGTTGGATTGATTGCCGACATGATTCTTGTAACAAAATAATAAAAATCTTCATCTTCCGCGTCTTTGTATGTTCTGTATTGAGGGTTTAAAATACTACCTGTGTCCTCATATTCTGTGTCTTCAATAACTGCAACAGTACCAGGGAATGTGATAGGGACTCGACCTTTTCTGTAATCGTCTGTACGGAAGTATCATCAGTATCAACGGGCAGCATGTTAGTGTTGTCGGACCAAAAATAGATTCCCAAATTCCTAATTTCAACAACCAATTCTCCTGTCTGTATTTACCTATCCAGTTTTTTCTCGCTAATGTTTGTGAGTTGTGCCTCAATGCAGTCAGTACTGTCCCTACTCGTTTCCTGAAAAAGGAACAGAATGACGCGAGTGGAATCTTTGGTGGCTTCATCACCGCACTTGCTCCAACAGCCCTTTGTATTACATGCGCCGTTACCTTTTCATTGATAGGGAACTTCATGTTGGGGTACCAATGTTTTTTGACGTAATCCCTTAGCTGCTTGTCCACTGATTCAGTCATATCACTCAAAGTCTTAAGCATATCGTTGTCTGTTATAAGCCCATATTCGTCTGTAATTGTACTTACTGCTCGTTCTCTTGTGTCGCCGGCATTATCAGTTCCCTCTCCCTGCATGGTTGCCTCCATTTGTTTAGGTACCATTACTACCTTTCCCACCCCTATATGTGGTTCGCTCTTTTGTTTCTGTAAGTGTTTTGCCAGTTCCTGTGCCAATTTGTCATATTGGATTTTTTTCATGATACGTTCCGCAACATCCTCTAAATCACAGCATTCTCCGTTAGATGTTTTCTCTACCACATTGGTTTTTGTTCCTTCTTTCTGTTGGTTTGTTACTGTAGGTGTGGTTGTGTTGGTAATGCTCAGTGCTGTTTCGTTACTCTGGTTGATGGTGTTTTGTTCTTCCGTGTTTGTAGTAGTAGAAATTGTGTTGTCGGTACCATTTTTTTACTGTTGCTTTTTGATGCGTTCATAGTTTTGGTATTACTGTTACTCACTTTTTTAGTAATTGGTGTGTTTGTTTTCACTCTCTTTTTCTTACCGTTGTTGTCCCCTGTATTTTGATGATCACCGGGTCGGATGGTTTTGTTGTTTCGAAGGGTCTTCCCCTCGGATTTTTTGCTTCGTCGTGTCTTTCCGATAGCATTCATATTTTTTTTCTTGTTTTCTGAATACGGTGTCAATCAAGAATCATGTGTTTCTTTTTGTGTGGTTTTGTGTGTGTACTAATAATTTTGTCGGGTTGTGTATGGTGTTTTGTGTTGTGTGTGTTGTGTGTTGTGTGTGTGTACGGTGTTTCGTGTAGTATGTGTACAATGTTTTGTGTGTAGAGTTTTTCCGTGGGTTCTGTACTATGTTGTTTGCCCTGGCTTGGGCGCGCTGTTATATTTGTAGAAGTAGATCACGTACCTGTTGCAGCCAGCCCTCCTGCGCCATAATTTTTTCAGAATGGAAACTTTTGATAACACTAAGGTTATGTATTTCCATCCTCTAGTCACACGTAGAATCTCGTAGACTGCACCTAACATACCGTACTGTTTTGTGTGCCATTTGTATCTACAAACCACAACATTGTCTGTACTGTGTGTGGCAAAGTTGTTCCCAATATGCATTTAAAAGTTGTTCCCAACATGCATTTGATGAGTCATGTGATATGCATTCATGGCCTGGTACTCAAACTTTGGTAGTCATTACCAAATGTGACTGTTTGTGCCCTGTATATGCACCAAAAATACCCTTATGTTTGCCCTTTGTAGAGTCAAACCACAACATTTCCAGCATTCTGTGTGACAAAGTTGTTCCCAATATGCATTTGATGAGTCCTGATAAATGTATTCATGGCTTGGACCAGATACTTTTTGAGTCATTACCCAATAAGTTAGTTTGTGCCCTGGAATTGCACCAAAAATACCTTCATTTTTGCCATTTGGATAGTCAAACCACAACCTTTTGGGCATTCTGTGTGACAAAGTTGTTCCCATTATGAATTTGATGAGTCATGATAAATGTATTCATGGCTTGGACCAGATACTTTTTGAGTCATTACCCAATAAGTTAGTTTGTGCCCTGGAATTGCACCAAAAATACCCTTATTTTTGCCATTTGGAGAGTCAAACCACAACATTTTGGGCATTCTGTGTGACAAAGTTGTTCCCATTATGCATTTGATGAGTCATGATGAATGTATTCATGGCTTGGACCCGATACTTTTGAGTCCTTACCCAATAAGTTAGTTTGTGCCCTAGAATTGCACCAAAAATACCCCCATGATTGCCATTTGTAGAGTCAAACCTTAATATTTAGGGCATTGTATGTGACAAAGTAGTTCCCAATATGCATTTGATGAGTCATGATGAATGTATTCATTGCTTGGACCAGATACTTTTTGAGTCGTTACCCAATAAGTTAGTTTGTGCCCTGGAATTGCACCAAAAATACCCCCATGTTTTGCCATTTGTAGAGTCAAACCTTAAGATTTTGGGCATTCTATGTGACAAAGTAGTTCCCAATATGCATTTGATGAGTCATGATGAATGTATTCATTGCTTGGACCAGATTCTTTATGATTCCTTACCCAATAAGTTAGTTTGTGCCCTGGAATTGCACCAAAAATACCCCCATGTTTGCCATTTGTAGAGTCAAACCACAACATTTTGGGCATTATATGTAACAAAGTGGTTTCCAATATGCATTTGATGAGTCATGATGAATGTATTCATTGCTTGGACCGGATACTTTTTGAGTCATTACCCAATAAGTTAGTTTGTGCCCTGTAATTGCACCAAAATTACCCCCATGTTTGCCATTTGTAGAGTCAAACCACAACATTTTGGGCATTCTGTGTGACAATGTTGTTCCCAATATGCATTTGATGAGTCATGATGAATGTATTCATGGCTGGGACCAGATACTTTTTGAGTCATTACCCAAAAACTTAGTTTGTGCTGCCCTGGAATTTCACCAAAAATACCTCCATGTTTTCCATTTGTTGAGTCCAACCAAAACATTTAGGGCATTGTATGTGACAAAGTTGTTTCCAATCTGCATTTGATGAGTCATGATGAATGTATTCATTGCTTGGACCAGATACTTTTTGAGTCATTACCCAATAACTTAGTTTGTGCTTCCCTGGAATTGCACCAAAAATACCCCCATGTTTGCCAGTTGGAGAGTCAAACCACAACATTTTGGGCATTCTATGTGACAAAGTTGTTTCCAATATACATTTGATGAGTCATGACGAATGTATTCATGGCTTGGACCAGATACTTTTTGAGTCCTTACCCAATAAGTTAGTTTGTGCCCTGGAATTGCACCAAAAATACCCCCATGTTTGCCAGTTGGAGAGTCAAACCACAACATTTTGGGCATTCTATGTGACAAAGTTGTTTCCAATATACATTTGATGAGTCATGATGAATGTATTCATGGCTTGGACCAGATACTTTTTGAGTCATTACCCAATAAGTTAGTTTGTGCCCTGTAATTGCACCAAAAATACCCCCATGTTTGCCAGTTGGAGAGTCAAACCACAACATTTTGGGCATTCTATGTGACAAAGTTGTTCCCAATATACATTTGATGACTCATGATGAATGTATTCATGGCTTGGACCAGATACTTTTTGAGTCATTACCCAATAAGTTAGTTTGTGCCCTGGAATTGCACCAAAAATACCCCCATGATTGCCATTTGGAGAGTCAAACCACAACATTTTGGGCATTCTGTGTGACAAAGTTGTTCTCAATATGCATTTGATGAGTCATGATGAATGTATTCATGGCTTGGACCAGATACTTTTTGAGTCATTACCGAATAAGAAGTTAGTTTGTGCCCTGGAATTGCACCAAAAATACCCCCGTGTTTGCCATTTGGAGAGTCAAACCTTAAGATTTTGGGCATTCTATGTGACAAAGTTGTTTCCAATATGCATTGGATGAGTCATGATGAATGTATTCATGGCTTGGACCCGATACTTTTTGAGTCATTACCCAATAAGTTAGTTTGTGCCCTGGAATTGCACCCAAAATACCCCCGTGTTTGCCATTTGTAGAGTCAAACCACAACATTTTGGGCATTCTATGTGACAAAGTTGTTTCCAATATGCATTGGATGAGTCATGATGAATGTATTCATTGCTTGGACCGGATACTTTTGGAGTCATTACTATCCAATAAGTTAGTTTGTGCCCTGCAATTGCACCAAAAATACCCCCATGTTTGCCATTTGTAGAGTCAAACCACAACATTTTGGGCATTTTGTGTAACAAAGTTATTGCCAATATGCATTTGATGAGTCATGATGAATGTATTCATTGCTTGGACCGGATACTTTTGGAGTCATTACTATCCAATAAGTTAGTTTGTGCCCTGCAATTGCACCAAAAATACCCTCATGCTTGCCATTTGGAGAGTCAAACCACATCATTTTTGGCATTCTGTGTGGCAAAGTTGTTCCCTATATGGTTTGGGTTACATCCGGTTCGCAAATTCTGTAATTATTTGTTCGTATATGTGGACTTCTCGCAAGTTCTTTACCCCCCTGTACCATGTACCAGCATTGTAGTGGGAAAATTGAGTAGGAAAACACGTACATTCAGTACTAGCATGTAGATTCAGTACTAAGAAGAAAATTCCAACGTTCGACCGTTCAAAAAATTCAAACGGATCACATTTGGAATTCGAACGTTCGAATGTTCAAAAAATTCGAACGTTCAAAAAATTCGAACGTTCGAACGTTCAAAAAATTCAAACGGATCACATACAGCACAGTACTAGCTAGCATGTAGATTCAGTACTAATTCCAAATTAATTCGAACGTTCGAACGTTAAAACGTACGTTCGAACGTTCGAACGTTAAAAAAATTCAGCACGTTCAATTCAGATTACTACTAAAAACGTGTAGGATTCTACACTTGTACCAAATCATGTAGAATTTTACATGATCTACAAGGAAAAAGAAAATCGTACGCGAAAAAAAAAAAAAAAAAGCTATCTCACACAAACACACAGTAAGGTTATTTTCTACCTCGCGACAAAAAAAATCACTTTTTCTACCTCGCAACAAAAAAAAACAATCTACCTCGCAACAAAAAATAAATACACTTCATAATCTGCCTTCTTACATCCGACTTATTTGAGTAGAGTGTTGGTTCTTGCAATCAACACTCCGTCCGAGAACGTGGGATCCGACCCTCTTTGAGCACAACGATCCGTTCTCATTTATTTTAGTCCGAAATAACAGCCTTGTACTGGAAAAGAAGTAGTTAGCATTTGACGAGAAGGGGATTTGCTGGATAGATATTGTTTGGACTGCAGCCTTACATATACGTCTTGAAATCAATGAACTGGCTTTGTCCCTTGCAATTATATCAACAGGAACAAGGTACTGTTTTTCGTGACATGGAGTAAGAAGTATTCTACGGCAGCAGCAAGAACAACAACAACGAATAACGAATTGGATCGGAACGACGGTACGAATAAACGGTAAACATACAATCGGTAACAAGGAATGAAATTGCAACCAAATTACAGATGATGTATTTTCTAACTTTGGCTTTTCTTCTTATTTTCATAGGACCGGATTGGAACCAACGAATCGGAATCAAAGGATCGGAAGCAACGGATTGGGAGCAACAGATTGAATCGGAAGCTGTTCTAATCGGAAGCAACTAATCGAAAACATCGAAGCAACAATCGAATCGGAAGCAACGAATCTTCCCCTGTAGGTGCGACCAACGAATCTTCTACTGTAGGTGCGGGGAATTTTCCTGGTTGGTGATAATTACGAATCGGTCGGCATGTACATTATCATATTATGCTGTTGTTATTATTTACTCTATGTAGTACATCAATAGATACTCACCCATTTTGTTCAATTGTTGGTATCAAATCGCTCCTCCTCCTCCACCGGGAATCAGCGAAACGCTCCTCCTCCTCCTCCACCGGGAATCGCCCCTCCTCCTCCACCGGGAATCACCCCTCCTCCTCCACCGGTAATCGCTCCTCCTCCTCCACCGGGGATCCACCAAACTTGCTCCTCCTCCACCGGCGCGCGGCAACGAATTGTTGGTATCAAATCGCTCCTCCTCCTCCACCGGGAATCAGCGAAACGCTCCTCCTCCTACTCCACCGGGAATCGCTCCAAGCGAAAACGAATCAGCGAAACGCTCCTCCGCGAATCAGCGAAACGCTCCTCCGACAACAAATAAGGGAAACGCTCCTACTCCTCCACCGGGAATCGCTCCAAGCGAAAACGAATCAGCGAAACGCTCCTCCGATAACGAATCAGCGCAACGCTCCTCCGATAACGAATCAGCGAAACGCTCCTCCTCCTACTCCACCGGGAATCGCTCCAAGCGAAAACGAATCAGCAAAACGCTGCTCCAATAACGAATCACAGAAACGCTCCTTCTCCACCGGCGCTCGGCACCAGCGAATCACAGAAACGCTCCTCCAATGAATCACGGAAACGCTCCTCCACCGGCGCTCGGCACCAGCGAATCACCGAAACGCTCCTCCAACGAATCACGGAAACGCTCCTCCACCGGCGCTCGGCACCAGCGAATCACGGAAACGCTCCTCCCCCACCGGCGCTCGGCAGCGAATCACGGAAACGCTCCTCCTCCACCGGCGCTCGGCAACGCTTCTCCTCCACCGGCAAGCGGCAACGAATCACGGAAACGCTCCTCCTCCACCGGCGCTCGTTAACGCTCCTCCTCCACCGGCAAGCGTCAACGAATCAGCGAAACGCTCCTCCTCCTCCTCCAACGGCAAGCGGCAACGAATCAGCGAAACGCTCCTACTCCACCGGCAAGCGGCAACGAATCAGCGAAACGCTCCTCCTCCTCCTCCTCCTCCAACGGCAAGCGACAATCGATCTGCAACACGAATCAATCTGCAACACGAATCGATCTGCAAAACGGATCGATCCATCACCAATCAATCCAACACCAATCGATCCAACACCAATCGATCTGCTCCAACAACGTCGCTCCTCCTTCTCCTACACCGTCGCTCCAACGTCGCTCCTCCTCCATCTCCTCTACCGGCGCTCGGCAACGAATCGTCAGCATCGAATAGCTCCTACTCCTCCACCGGTGATCCGGCATCGAATCGCTCCTCCACCGTCGCTCCACCAACGTCGCTCCTCCTCCTCCTACACCGGCGATCAAACAACGTCGCTCCTCCTCCACCTCCACCGGCAAGCGGCACTCCATCGGCAAATCGATTCGTCCTCGTCATCCTCCAACGGCAATTCGTCTCGGCAACAATGAAACCAACCACAACGAATGGAAAGCAATTGTCAGCACAAGGAAGGAGGCAAAAAGCAAATAGGAAACATGAGAGAAGACATAAACAGAGAATGTCTTCCAACTTTCTGAGGATTGCTGCACCGGTGTCAAAGAGCCACGAAACTTATACAAACTTGTCTCTGATAAAACCGATGAAAAAGGAAAGGAATAGGCGTTCAACTTGCAAAGATGGCGTCCGTACAATAGCGCTGAAAAATAAATCCAGTACCGCTGCCGTGGCAGGTAAATACATGGAGACAGATTGGGGTGGCAAGACAGGCGGAAAGAAGAAGTATCAACCGGAACAGGCTTTGTCAATCGAAAACTACAATACATTGGATAGTACGAAGGATGAGCATATTCTTGCGTTTGATCCTTACGAACCATCATTGCGAATTTTTGCCAAAGTTTCAAGACATTTTGCGGAACGACACCTCGCTTCGAAGAATAATATCGAATTGTTGAGACAGTTTGCTCCTGCCATTGTTGGAGCAAAACCAACCGTTGGAAGAGGGGTTAAGCGCGGCAGTATCAATGATGATTATGCTATCATTGGAATTTGACCAGAAAGATTGGATTCAAATATTGGTGAGTATGTTTTCAAAAGTCATGTCGATCCCAGCATCAAACTAGAGCTAGAAGAGACAACAGTTGAAATTGTGAAGCATATGCATCATAGTTTAATTGACGTCGAACCATTTGTTGCGGAGGAAATGGATGTGTTGTCTCAGATTCTGTCTCGTACAAAGCTAAATGCAATTGGGCAGCAGGCCTTAGCATTTTCGATCGGTCGCAACTACCATTCTAGATGCCATGTGGACGATGACATGTACTACACTCGTTTGACAGTAATTGCTCCGGCGGAAGTGTCTGCTGACGAGGTGATTTATTATTTTGTCTTCCCCACGTATGGAGTGAAAGTTCCATTGAGGTCAGGAGATACTCTATTGTTCAATCCATTAGTATTACATAGCTGTTCGAATCCCAAATTCGAAGGGTGTTATATTATGAGCGCCTATGTATCTCGCAAAACTGTGCTTAGAGCTAACCCTCTATAGTAAAATTAAACAATAGTTTAAAGTTAGCCGGTACATTCACCCTTGCTACTCAATCGGAACTGCTGTCCGAGCTTTTGCTCTCTGAACTAGATAGAGAATCACTGGATTCGTTATCATTCAATGCCATCTCAAACGGTTCCAACTGGATGTCGTCCTGTAGTGTGCATGCGTTGTACAAAGATTCGTAAGACGGTGGTGTAGCAGCATTTTTGCTTTCAAAAAAATGTAGCCAGGAGATCCGATTCGATATCACTAGCCAATCGCAATTGGTTATGGACCCATCAAGGCCTTGCTCTGGAACAACTGCCAGCTCGGAATGGATAGTGTCGACATGAAATAGGTACAGTGAATTCATCAGGCGACCACGTTGGACAAATTCAGAAGCTGTTTTCTTAGGCACATCTTGAAACCGACGAGCCACAGCATACATTCCGCTTGTATCAATTGGATAGCCACCAATACTACTGTATGGCTGCTTCAAACTCTGTACAGTTAAGAAGCATACCAGATGACACGGTATGAGCTTGGGATTGTTATTTAAATCAAAGTCCAATTTCATCAAACACCAATCCATCCATACGGAGTTCAGCAGAGAACTATCCGATCTATATGAAGGATGCGAGCGAAATATAAAATTAGAACCACAAGCAACATCGAAACGATTGTGCTCTGTAACTCCACAAATGTGCGAAGGATTCTCCAATAAAGGTAGCACAGAATCACAAACAAAGTCAAGTATGTCAGAAGGAAAAAATGGTTTGCTTTTGTTAGTAGAACGAAGCCACTTCATTGTTGATTCCCCATTTTCGGTTCTCATTATTTGAAAATGAGAACCACCACCATCAGGGCGTTTAATTGGAGGAGGATCAGGTGGATTCAAGTTGTAGTGGTATGTTGCCTGGCTTAGCATCATTTTCTCGGACTTCCGATTGGCAGTTTGATTGATTAGTGATGCAGCATTACCTTGAGTGTTCTTGGAAGGAGCTTTAATCTCAGTTTTGTGGTGAGATTCATTGGGAGCACTATCCCAGCCTGCAGGGCTTCCCCATAAAGAGATATAATCTGGTAGGTGAAAGTACAGGTGATTCTTGATTAGTTTTGTTCCCATCCCTTTCCTGTGACAAGTTGAGTTTATACAATTGATGAAGTGAACAATTGTTTTTGGGAGATTCTTTAAGGAACCATATTTCATTCGACCGTGTTTAAGAAATTCTTCCATTGATAGAATGAGCTGAATTACCTCTATCTGTTTCTTTACAAAACGATGGTCACCAATAATGTCAGATCCAGGTTTGGAAACAATAGCGATCAGAAGAGAAATAAGCATTCCAGAGAAATCATGCCCTTCTTTCTTCGTGGTTGATAAAAGCTGAGTCCCAAATTTGGTGCGAGGAAAATCTCTATCAGACTGCCGTGATAACAAACCACCGTACCGTTGTGCTAAATGGCCAATACTGTTAGCAACAGCCACGCCGTGATTCAAATTGGGGGCATAAACACATGGAACACTTCCGCGGAGCAACAATTCAATTGACTCAACGGCACGTTTGGCAGTGCCAAGCTGGTGCATGTGCAAACATTCACCGGGAGTGGCAAAATGAATGTTGTTCTTATTGGTACCAAAGCATAAATCATGAAATACATTCCTTATGTTGTGATGAGAGTTGTTTTTGAAGTTCTTATTGATATCGTTTAGATCTGTGCCGGGAAAACAATGAAAATCAACAGGTGACCACTTCTTTGTTGCAGGTTGAACAGAAGGAATGTTTATGTTCGGAGAATAACAGTTGCAGTGACGGCACATCCGCATGACGCCCTTATTGAAGGAGCCATATTTTCCACACAATTTATCGTGAAGTTCTGTGTTGCCAATAACATAGGCAATGGCAAATTTCATTTTTACCTTCCACTGTTGATTTGCGTACGGAAGATAATTCCATTCGATACCACCGTCTTCGTTGCACGCGGCTTTGAAGGAACGAAACGCTACTTCCAAACCATTGTGAAGATTCTGAATTTTTTCCTTCGAATTGGCAGGACGAGAGTGTCTGGTTGACTCCCATTCAGGGTCGGGATGGAAGTAAATAGTTGTCCATGCTTCAGGTCGAGAACGGGTCTCCACATTAAAAATACCGAGTGTCATGTTCAATGGTGTTAACGTAAGTCGTCCGTGCGCATCCAAAGATATGCCGTCCATGTAAAATATAATAGGAACAAGAATTTCTTGCGAATTGGGATTGCAAATTTCTTTCCAAGAAGATTTCCACCACGAGCCGTGACGCAATTCTGAGATTACAGAATGAGGATTCAACTCAGGATTATTGTCGGGAGATAGAGGGGTGGAATAGTCGGGAAAGGAGAGGTTTTCTTCTATCATTAGCTGCTGGTCAGAAAGAAGAGAATAAATGGCATCCTTAAAAGAACGGACATACACCTGAGTGGGCTTATTATCAGGTAACCAATTCAGTATATGAGGATGAAATTTCATATCTGAGAGACCCAGATTGGATTGGAGATTGTCAAAAATTGTTTTCCGAGATCTAATTTTGGCATCGCAAAAATCAAAACCGGGTCTCATTTGACTGTTCTTTGCCCACTGGAAAGTTGATTTGAATGTGTTCAGTGGCAACTTATGTCTGGACATTAAATTCATGAGTTCCAATTCTGCAAGAAGATGATGGGGCGGCGGTAGTTTTGTGTGGCTTTGAAACGCAGCCTCTCTTTTGTTCAGATTAATGATTTCATGAAAAGATGGTGGTGTAGGGGCTTGCTGAGCAGTAGCGACGTTAACATCAGAACGATTAGTGGGATCTTCTTCGTTGTCTCCACAATCTATGTTGTTGGTAGAATTGTTGTCGTTATTTTCATTTACGTCATCGTCTTTGTCAACCTCGTCATCGGAATTGTCGATATCATTATTCAGCAGGAATGCATCTTCATCTTGAACAGTGGAAACAGCCATGTAAGATTCAATGGCGTTCCGATCCATTGGCGGTAAAAAGACATCATGGACAATCTGTTGGTTTAGAACGGAATGAAGACCCGTGGCTGATTGACTTGTGACGGTGTGGTGCTGGGAGAGATAGGAAGGGGGAACAGATGGACCGTTTTGTGTCATAGTCATCCCAAAATCTGACGGAGAATGTTGAACAGACGGCAAGGTAGGCTGCACTCTGATAGAGGTGGAGAAGTTATAGATCTTTCGTTTAATTAGACCCTGACTATGGTAGAAATCCCGGCACGAATCTCTATGCCAGAGATGTTTTCTTAGGCCGGTGGAGACGTATTTCAAGTTACCATTTGAAATGGATTTATATCCTAAAAAATCCTTTGAATCTTTTCCTTTCTTATCCCAGCAACCACGGCAGTAGAATACAAGAGAGGTTTTAATAGCAGGAGGCATGATGTTGCTGAGTTGTTTGAAGGAAAATATCAGTAGAATGGGTCGAGAGGACAGAGGTCGAAAAGATGAATCGTTGAAAGGAAAAAATTAAATAAGCGTATTATTTTGTGGTTGATGTGTTTTCTTGTATGGTAGATTTCCTTACTACCATACTTCGATTGCAAAAATGGTCCGTAAAGTAAATGCATTACTACTTAGTGATGATTGCAACATTCCTCGTACAATATGTTTAGTAGTGAACAGTACGTACAGTCAACTCCTTAAGAGGGTTAATACACAGCGCCGGACGGGTCAATCCCATCAGTTATTCCAAACATTTGTTGGCAGGCGCGTCAGTTCTTCCATAAGGTGCACGGAAATGTGAATCGAAATGGAAATCGTGGACAATTGCGTTGTTGATTATCGAAATGGAAATCGTGGACAATTGTTTTGTTGATTGCGATCAAGTTGATTCCGACTTTCATGTACCCGTAAAACCAACTACTCCGTAGTAGGCTATTTTGCATGAGTTATTACTAGTAGATACTAGTACGAAATCGTGGACAATTGCGTTGTTGATTATCGAAATGGAAATCGTGGACAATTGTTTTGTTGATTACGATCGAGTTGATTCCGACTTTCATGTACCGGTAAAACCAACTAGTACGCTATTTTGCATGAGTTATTACTAGTAGATACTAGTAATACATTATTTTCGCTAGTACTTCATCATTATAATTGATTATTTCATTATCTTTCCGACGAGGAAAACAAATACCAACGTGTTAGGTGTTACTACTACCTAATCTTCGAATAGATAATCTACTCTACTGATACTACTAATACTAATCATCCAATCGACAGTCGAACCAACCATGGAGGGAATTTACAAACTACAAAAGGTGATTCAGGAACACCCAGCCAATCTCGAACAAGAACACTGGAAAATGGTTGTTTATCACAAGAAAGAGATTAATCGACACAAAAAAATGATTCGTAAGATTCGTGAAGAAAAAAGAAATGATCCAAATGTTAAAATTGAAAGCGTCGATCCTACTAGCAATGATCAAGTCGATCCGAATGTAACCAGCAGCATCTATCCACAAAGCGGGTTATTTGAGAGCAAACAACATTGGAGTGGCGATTCCAACGGTGTAGCTTCTGAAAATACAGCGGATCTTCCTGCCGTTAAACACGAACAAAACCCTTGAGTGCAATAGCCCGCCTGGGGTGGATTCGACTTGGAGTTGACATGGAGTTGGAGTTGGGATTTGAGTTGGAGTTGGAGGATTTGGGTCGGAGCCCATTATACCGGTATGGTGGAAACATGTTGAGAAAATGAAATAAGTCATTCGTGCACAAGTTGTACACAAAATAGTGCTTGTCACGAAACGAATATGATATCCTTAACCCTAAAATAGTTATTTTATTTGAGGAGTGACGAGATATTGTCTCAAAAGTAAAGGTGTGCGACGCGCGAGGTATTTTAGTAGACACGCGACCTAAAAAGGTAGGAAATTTAAAAAATAGGGTCGAGAATTGTAAAAATAGCGCGCGATAGCCCGCGGGGGGTCGAGAAACAGTTCTCGGACGAAGCAACAAGCCAACAAGATGCCGCATTGGCTGAGCATGGATCCGAAGAACATTTGGGCAAGGGAACAAGCCCGCAAACGCCATGCTCGGGCACAAGCAGCAGCAGCTTTAGCTGACATGGATCCAAAGACTGCAGCATCATGGCCAAGGGAGGAGCTGCGGGCTGTGCAGCAAGCAAAGGACCTTGCAGTGATCCGGTGTGCGCGAGCTGTCATGCAAAGAGCTGAAGCAGCTGCAACAGCTGCAACAGTAAAAGATGATTCAGACAAGGACAAACTGGAACCTCCAGAGGAAGAGGAGGACGGGGAGGACAAGGAGGAGGACGAGGAGGACGAGGAGGATGAGGAGGATGAAGATAATGGCCTAGGTGAGCTAGCTGCCTTAGACTTAGCTGCGGATGATCACCATGAAGTCATAGATGACGCCAAGGACTCTGACGATGATGAAGTCCTAGATGATACCCCTGCCCCAGCAACAACAACAACAACAACAAGAGCTCCGGCCCCAGCAACAAGAAGAGCACCGGCCCCCCTGGAGCAAGAGGACCGGCCCAATGGGGGCCAGCGCCTGTCCTTCCCAATGATGGGAATGCCACCACTCAGCTCTCAAGATACCACCAGATCTTGGTGGGTTGATGTCACATATTGCTGAAGGGCATGAATATGCCACCAACCGGGTGTTCAACCAGGAAGAGCTCAACACACTTAAGCCAGATCACATCTACAAATGGACGTGTTTGAAGGTGTATGGGATGGAGGATCCAGGAATAAACTATAACCCAGTTAATGGCTGATCTAGAACTTTGAGGTATTGGAAGAAAGCAATATCCTATTTCATGCCAAACACTGCAGCTTGGAGTGATACTGAAAGTACAGGCAATCCTACTAGATATATCAAGATTGACCAGCTGATCAAAGCTGTGGCTAAGAAGGAAACCCGGCAGCTTGGCGTCCAAACGTCTGCTAATAGGGCTTTCACCCATGAAGAGTTTGCTCAGATGCTTGAGCCCACTGCTGTTGGAGACAGCATCCCCAGTCTCCGGCACATGGCAATGCTGAGAGTCCAGCTGCACTTGATTGCAATAGGGGATGACACGCCACACATGAAGAAGGAAAACTTGCAGGTCAGTAGAACATACTCTGGCTATCTCACAATTCAGATGAGGTGGTCAAAGAATGTGCATGACAAGGGGGATTGCCCATTGCAACTGCTCATGGGAGCTATGGATCACAGGTACTGTGTACCAATTGGACTTGCTGTCTACCTGGAGGCATGGCTTGGTAGTGGTGCCAACCAGTTGAGCCAATGGCTGTTTTCTAAGGGTGATACTGACTACTACAGATCTCCAGTGAAGGCTCAGAACAAGGGAGCAGACAGATGCAAGTCAGCATACCAAAAGGCTCTTAAAGCTATCATTGAAGGGGGTCAGTTTAGGCCCCTTGGAAGGCAGCAAAGGCTAGGGACTCATTCAGTTAAGAAGTGGGCTACAACTATGGCTAGGAGAGGAGGCGCTACTCAAGATGATGTCAACTACAGGGCTAGATGGAAGACTAAGAGTATGCAATATTGGTACTTGGATGTGCAGTTGGACTGGCCGGATATCAATGCTGGTAGCAAGCTTTTCCATGGGGGAATTCGCTTGTACAAGGAGAAGGATGACAGAGGACTGACAGATGACTGGCTCTGTGCTTCAGTGGCTCCTGCAACCCAGGGAGCCTTTGGGGATGATGTTGCTGCTATCCTAGTAAAGCCCTTGCTTTGGGCTTGCTTTGATTCTGTTGTCGCGGACTATGTTCCCCTTGGACTGAAGCAACAGATCGTTTGCAGATATGAGTTGCTGAGGATGGGGTGAATCCTATTAATAGAGCTGAAGTGATTGCTTCCAACATCGATGGAATCATGTGGCTGGATGAGATCCCTGAGGGTGAAGAAGGAGATTGTGGAGGGACGTTTGGTAGAGGGGGGCAGCAGTGGAGGAATGCTATCTATGCCAAGCTATCCACTACTCAAACCAATGTAGCAGAGATGAGGAACCACCAGATCTCAGAGCTTGCTGAGCTTAAACAGCAGGTTAAGATCCTAACCCAGATCATCCGTGGCATGGCAATGGCGCCAGCTTGAAGGAGTAGGAGCAAGACCATCTGCAAATCTGCATCAAGGAGCCTCTGTGGTAGAAAGGCCAGCACACCTGCATGATAGACCACAAACCATCCAAGCCTTGTGGGGTGAGTACCAAAATGGAATAGGAGGGAGGAAGCCGGCAAGGCAGCTCACTGCTGTGGAGCGCAGGCAGGTGAAGTACAAGTATTGCAATTGTAAGGTTCTTTGGGGATGTATGGAAAGGCTCTTATACCGGGGAAATGATGTGAACACAGCCATTGCCAAGATCAAGAGGTGCTATGGAGACTATACTATGACTCAGCTGATCCGGAAAATGCGCCCAGATGAGAGGCAGGGAGGAAATTACCAGCTTCATTGAGCAAGAGACGGTGTCTGCCGTCATCGTTGGTGGATTGTCAAGTGGAGGGTGTTGCTGTTGGATAGTAGCCCCCCCCCCCCCCCCCCCCCCTGTTGTTGCTGATAGTTGAGTGTTTCGAAGTTCAAGTTTTCATGTACCAAGTGTAGGATACAATCAATTGTATTGGTCTCTAATGTATTAGCAATTAGATGTTACATGTTACCGACGGATGAATGGACAATTTCTGTCATGATATGAACCAACATTATTTCTGTGTCTGTATTATGCCGTGTTTTTTGCAGTGATTGGACTTGAAAGTTTTTTTGACGCACATCACAGCGGGCTTTGTGCCTTGATTGGTTGATCGATCGATAGGGTCAATTGGATCATTAGCAATTAGATGTTATAGCATGTAACCAATGGACAATTTCTGTTGTGATATGAATCAAAATTATTTCTGTGTCTGTATTTTGCCGTGTTATTTGCAGCAATCCGACTTGGAATTTTCTTTGATGCACATTCCAGCGGGCTTTGTGCCTGAATGGATTGACTGTCCATCTATGGATCTATTGATCAGATCGATCCTAATAACTGTATTATGGATTAGATGTTACATGTAATCGATGGACAATTTCTGTCATGATATGAATCAAAATCATTCTGTGTTTGTATTCTTTCATGTTATTCGTAGGGATCTGACTCGGAATTTTTTTATGCACATCCCAACGTCCGAGAACTGTTTCGCGGGGTTCGAATTTACTTCTCGCGCACAAATTTTGTGCGTGATTTTAACACGGCAATATTTCTGGACACCCTGAAATTCGCGACGATCGTATAAGGGTATATGTAAACTCAGCACTATTTCTGTGCGCGTGATGCACATTACTCTACTCTCAAATAAAAATAATTTATTTCAGTCTCTAGCAGAACCGAATTATTATTCTGTACGAACAACACTTACTTCTATTCACGAATAAAAAAGAAATCTTGAGTCAGTATTAATTCCAAAATATTAATCTACCAAACAACAATTCGATTCTGCTCCCCTAGTTGTGAATTATATTTCTTGACTACAATATTCCCTTTTTAAAATGTAGATTCTATTATGCTTGATTTATTCCTATTGCGACGTATTACGAATCCTCCATTATTTCTAATATTCTCAAAATTAAGTTCAAGATTAGTAGTAGTTTTGTATTATGTATGTACTGTTATTTTCTACATTAGTTCACCCATAGATAAACTTTCATTCATCAATGCTGTTATTGCCGGATCAATATAGACGTTTCTTTTCTTTTTCTTTTTTGGTCCACTACAATTAGTGGAGCTGCTACTAGTAATATTTGCATCGCCCTGCTTATTGTTGGTGTAATTTGTCGAACTTTCGTTCCTAAATCTGTCCCTCATCATTTCTTCCAATTTCCTTCCTGTTTCTGGGTGTTTTCGCATCTCGCCAATTTTGTCGCACAAGTCACTGAACAACTCGCGACCTTCCTCCATCCATCCATTTCTGCTTCCACTGTCTGAATCGCAGAATTTTTTTTTGGTCGCGGAATCGTGGCATCAGCCTTTCGCCGCTGCTGGTTCACCCATACATGATGCTCATTGTAGATTAGTACCAATGCAAATGCTTCATCTGCTATAGTAAATATATCACTCAGCAAGTGCCTCTCCTTCCGTTGTTTGAAATTGGAATTTGTTGGATTGATTGCCGACATGATTCTTGTAACAAAATAATAAAAATCTTCATCTTCCGCGTCTTTGTATGTTCTGTATTGAGGGTTTAAAATACCTGTGTTTTCATATTCTGTGTCTTGAATAACTGCAACAGTACCAGGGAATGTGATAGGGACTCGACCTTTTCTGTAATCGTCTGTACGGAAGTATCATAAGTATCAACGGGCAGCATGTTAGTGTTGTCGGACCAAAAATAGATTCTCAAAATTCCTAATTTCAACAACCAATTCTCCCACCTGTATTTACCTATCCAGTTTTTTCTCGCTAATGTTTGTGAGTTGTGCCTCAATGCAGTCAGTACTGTCCCTACTCGTTTCCTGTAAAAGGAACAGAATGCCGCAAGTGGAATATTTGGTGGCTTCATAACCACACTTTCTCCAACAGCTTTATTTATTACAAGCGCCGTTACCTTGTCATTGATAGGGAACTTCATGTTGGGGTACCAATGTTTTTTGACGTAATCCCTTAGCTGCTTCTCCACTCTTTCACTCATATCACTCAAAGCCTTAAGCATATCGTTGTCTATTATAAGTCCATATTCGTCTGTAATTGTACTTACTGCTTGTTCTCTTGTGTCGCCGGCATTGTAACTCCCCTCTCCCTGCATGGTTGCCTCCGTTTGTTTAGGTACCATTACTACCTTTCCCACCCCTATATGTGGTTCCCTCTCTTGTTTCCGTAAGTGTTTTGCCACTTCCTGTGCCAATTTGTCATATTGGATATTTTTCATGACATGTTCGGCAACATCCTCTAAATTGTAGCATTCTCCGTTAGATGTTTTCTCTACCACATTGGTTTTTGTTCCTTCTTTCTGTTGGTTCGTTACTGTAGTGGTGGTTGTGTTGGTAATGGTCAGCGCTGGTTCGTTACTCTGGTTGATGGTGTTTTGTTCTTCCGTGTTTGTAGTAGTAGAAATTGTGTTGTCGGAACCATTTTTTTTACTGTTGCCCTTTGATGCGTTCATAGTTGTGGTATTACTGTTACACACTTTGTTAGTAATTGCGGTGTTTGTTTTCACTCTTTTTTTCTTACCGTTGTTGTCCCCTGTATTTTGATGATCACCGGGCCGGATGGTTTTGTTGTTTCGAAGGGTCTTCCCCTCGGATTTTTTGCTTCGTCGTGTCTTTCCGATAGCATTCATATTTTTTTATTTTATTTTCTGAATACGGTGTCGATCAAGAATCATGTGTTTCTTTTTGTGTGGTTTTGTGTGTGTACTAATAATTTGTCGGGTTGTGTACGGTGTTTTGTGTTGTGTGTGTTGTGTGTGTCGTGTGTGTGTGTGTGTGTGTGTACGGTGTTTCGTGTAGTATGTGTACGATGTTTTGTGTGTAGAGTTTTTCCGTGGGTTCTGTACTATGTTGTTTGCCCGAACATCTTCTGTGTGTTGTCTGGTTTTGGGCGCGCTGTTATATTTGTAGCAGTAGATCACGTACCTGTGCCAGCCACCCCTCCCGCGCCATAATTTTTTCAGAAGGGAAACATTTGATCACACTAAGGTTATGTATTTCAATCCTCTAGTCACATGTAGAATCTCGTAGACTGCTGCACCTAACATACCGTACTGTCTTGTGTGCCATTTGTATCTACAAACCACATCATTGTCTGTACTGTGTGTGTCAAAGTTGTTCCCAATATGCATTTAAAAGTTGTTCCCAACATGCATTTCGTAAGTCATGTGATATGCATTCATGGCCTGGTACAAAAACTTTGGTAGTCATTACCAAATGAGACTGTTTGTGCCCTGGAATTGCACCAAAAATACCCTCATCATGTTTGCCATTTTGAGAGTCAAACAACAACATTTTGGGCATTCTGAGTGGCAAAGTTGTTCCCAATATGCATTTGATGAGTCATGATAAATGTATTCATAGTTTTGACCGGATACTTTTGGAGTCAGTGAATGTATTCATGGCTTGGACCCGATACTTTTTGAGTCATTACCCAATAAGTTAGTTTGTGCCCTGGAATTGCACCAAAAATACCCTCATGTTTGTCAAATGGAGAGTGAAACCTTAAGATTTTGGGCATTCTATGTGTCATAGTTGTTTCCAATATGCATTGGATGAGTCATGATGAATGCATTCATGGCTTGGACCCGATACTATTTGAGTCATTACCCAATCAGTTAGTTTTTGCCCTAGAATTGCACCAAAAATACCCCCATGTTTGCCATTTGTAGAGTCAAACCTTAAGATTTTGGGCATTCTATGTGACAAAGTTGTTTCCAATATGCATTGGATGAGTCATGATGAATGCATTCATGGGTTGGACCCGATACTATTTGAGTCATTACCCAATAAGTTAGTTTGTGCCCTGGAATTGCACCAAAAATACCCCCATGTTTGCCATTTGTAGAGTCAAACCTTAAGATTTTGGTCATTCTATGTGCCACAGTTGTTCCCAATATGCATTGGATGAGTCATGATGAATGTATTCATGGCTTGGACCAGATACTTTTTGAGTCATTACCCAATAAGTTAGTTTGTGCCCTGGAATTGCACCAAAAATACACCCATGTTTGCCATTTGGAGAGTCAAACCACGACATTTACAGCATTCTGTGTGACAAAGTTGTTCCCAATAAGTATTTGATGAGTCATGAGGAATGTATTCATTGCTTGGACCGGATACTTTTTGAGTCATTACCCAATAAGTTAGTTTGTGCCCTGGAATTGCACCAAAAATACCCTCATGTTTGTCAGTTGGAGAGTCAAACCTTAAGATTTTGGGCATTCTATGTGACAAAGTTGTTCGCACTATGCATTTGATGAGTCATGATGAATAAATTCATGGCTTGGACCAGATACTTTTTGAGTCATTACCCAATAAGTTAGTTTGTGCCCTGGAATTGCACCAAAAATACCCACATGTTTGCCATTTGGAGACTCAAACCTTAAGATTTTGGGCATTGTATGTGACAAAGTTGTTTCCAATATGCATTGGATGAGTCATGATGAATATATTCATGGCTTGGACCAGATACTTTTTGAGTCATTACCCAATAAGTTAGTTTGTGCCCTGGAATTGCACCAAAAATACCCCCGTGTTTGCCATTTGTAGAGTCAAACCACTAACATTTTGGGCATTCTATGTAACAAAGTTGTTTCCAATATGCATTGGATGAGTCATGATGAATGTATTCATGGCTTGGACCCGATACTTTTTGAGTCATTACCCAAGTAGTTAGTTTGTGCCCTGGAATTGCACCAAAAATACCCCCATGATTGCCATTTGTAGAGTCGAACCACAACATTTTGGGCATTCTATGTAACAAAGTTGTTTCCAATATGCATTGGATGAGTCATGATGAATGTATTCATGGCTTGGACCCGATACTTTTTGAGTCATTACCCAATAAGTTAGTTTGTGCCCTGGAATTGCACCAAAAATACCCCCATGATTGCCATTTGGAGAGTCAAACCACAACATTTTGGGCATTCTGTGTGACAAAGTTGTTCCCAATATGCATTTGATGAGTCCTGATAAATGTATTCATGGCTTGGACCGGATACTTTTGGAGTCATTACCCAATAAGTTAGTTTGTGCCCTGTAATTGCACCAAAAATACCTTCATTTTTGCCATTTGGATAGTCAAACCACAACATTTTGGGCATTCTGTGTGACAAAGTTGTTCCCATTATGAATTTGATGAGTCATGATGAATGTATTCATGGCTTGGACCAGATACTTTTTGAGTCATTACCCAATAAGTTAGTTTGTGCCCTGGAATTGCACCAAAAATACCCTTATTTTTGCCATTTGGAGAGTCAAACCACAACATTTTGGGCATTCTGTGTGACAAAGCTGTTCCCATTATACATTTGATGAGCCATGATGAATGTATTCATGGCTTGGACCCGATACTTTTTGAGTCCTTACCCAATAAGTTAGTTTGTGCCCTAGAATTGCACCAAAAATACCCCCATGATTGCCATTTGTAGAGTCAAACCTTAAGATTTAGGGCATTGTATGTGACAAAGTAGTTCCCAATATGCATTTGATGAGTCATGATGAATGTATTCATTGCTTGGACCAGATACTTTTTGAGTCCTTACCCAATAAGTTAGTTTGTGCCCTGTAATTGCACCAAAAATACCCCCATGTTTAGCCATTTGTAGAGTCCAACCAAAACATTTAGGGCATTGTATGTGACAAAGTAGTTCCCAATATGCATTTGATGAGTCATGATGAATGTATTCATTGCTTGGACCAGATACTTTTTGAGTCCTTACCCAATAAGTTAGTTTGTGCCCTGGAATTGCACCAAAAATACCCCCATGTTTGCCATTTGTAGAGTCAAACCACAACATTTTGGGCATTATATGTAACAAAGTGTTTTCCAATATGCATTTGATGAGTCATGATGAATGTATTCATTGCTTGGACCAGATACTTTTTGAGTCATTACCCAATAAGTTAGTTTGTGCCCTGGAATAGCACCAAAAATACCCCCATGTTTGCCATTTGTAGAGTCAAACCATAACATTGTGGGCATTCTGTGTGACAAAGTTGTTCCCAATATGCATTTGATGAGTCATGATGAATGTATTCATGGCTTGGACCAGATACTTTTTGAGTCATTACCCAATAAGTTAGTTTGTGCCCTGGAATAGCACCAAAAATACCCTCATGTTTGCCATTTGTAGAGTCAAACCACAACATTGTGGGCATTCTGTGTGACAAAGTTGTTCCCAATATGCATTTGATGAGTCATGATGAATGTATTCATGGCTTGGACCAGATACTTTTTGAGTCATTACCCAATAAGTTAGTTTGTGCCCTGGAATAGCACCAAAAATACCCCCATGTTTGCCATTTGTAGAGTCAAACCACAACATTGTGGGCATTCTGTGTGACAAAGTTGTTTCCAATATGCATTTGATGAGTCATGATGAATGTATTCATTGCTTGGACCGGATACTTTTGTAGTCATTACTATCCAATAAGTTAGTTTGTGCCCGGTAATTGCACCAAAAATACCCCCATGTTTGCCATTTGTAGAGTCAAACCACATCATTTTGGGCATTCTGTGTGGCAAAGTTTTTCCCAATATGGTTAGGGTTACATCCGGTTCGCAAATTCAGTAATTATTTGTTCTTATATGTGGACTTCTCGCAAATTCTTTACCCCCCTGTACCATGTTGATACACTACTAGTGTGAATCTTGTACAACAAGCGTGTATTAATCATCTCGCGTCAAATCCCACATCCTAACCCTAATCCATAACCCTAAACCATATCCCAAACCCTAAGGAATTCAATATCCCAAAATATCTAGTACTTAAAACACGTAGAAACGTACACGTGTAGAAACCTACGTGGATTGAGTAACGAAAATTATGAAGTACTAAAAACGTGTAGAAATCTACTCGCGTAGAAACCTACACGGATTCAATACCAAAAATTATGTAGTAAGAAGTAAACATCTTTTCGTGTAGAAACCTACGCGGATTCAGTACTGAGAATTGATCTAGTACTAAAAACGTGTAGGATTCATGTAGAATTCTACATGATGTACTAGATACATTGATCGAAAATCGTACGCGACGCGAAAAAAAAAAAAAAAAAATCTCTCTCACACAAACACACAGTAATGTTATTTTCTACCTCGCGACAAAAAAAATCACTTTTTCTACCTCGCAACAAAAAAAACAATCTACCTCGCAACAAAAAATAAATACACTTCATAATCTGCCTTCTTACATCCGACTTATTTGAGTAGAGTGTTGGTTCTTGCAATCAACACTCCGTCCGAGAACGTGGGATCCGACCCTCTTTGAGCACAACGATCCGTTCTCATTTATTTTAGTCCGAAATAACAGCCTTGTACTGCATGACAATAGAAAGCATTGGACGAGAGGGAAATTGATGGATAGATATTGTTTGGACTGCAGCCTTACATATACGTCTTGAAATCAATGAACCTGCATCCCTTGCCTCTATATCAACTGGAACAAGATACTGTTTTTCGTGACATGGAGTAAGAAGTATTCTACGGCAGCAACTACAATTTCATCGGGACGGTTGTCGGAACGTCGGGACGTCGGGACGTCGGAACAAGCAAAGGTAAGAATGAGAGAGATAGACAATGATTATACTGCCTCCGGCATTGCTGATACTCAATGTATTTCCTCCCTTCTGTGTTTGTTCTCATTTTCATAGGACCGGATTGGAACAACAAATCGGAACCAACGGATCGGAATCAACGGATCGGAATCAACAACGATTGTCGGAAGGTCGAGGGGGGGGAAACAACAGATCCGTTCGCAAATCTTTAGTCTTCTTCCCTGTAGGTGCGGGGAATTTGTCGGCATAAACGAATCACACTGAATGTGCGGCGTCGATCGAATCAAACTCCAGCATCAAATCGATCGGCATGTAGATTATATTATTCTGTTTTTATTACTTACTCTTTTTACTACATCAATAGATACTCACTCACTTTGTTCAATTATCATGTATTCGAATAGGATCGTCGGCAACGACTCGTCGATTCGACAGCAAACGGCAGCAAGAGCAACAGCAGCAAGCGGCAGCGAGAGCAACAGCGGAAAGCGGCAGCAGCGAGAGCAACAGCAGCAAGCGGCAGCGAGAGCAACAGCAGCAAGCGGCAGCGAGAGCAACAGCGGAAAGCGGCAGCAGCGAGAGCAACAGCAGCAAGCGGCGATCCAACGCTCCTCCTCCTCCTCCTCCTCCTCCACCGGCAAGCAGCAACGAATAAGCGAAAACGCTCCTCCTCCTCCTCCACCGGCAATCGGCAACGAATTTGCGAAACGCTCCTCCTCCACCGGCAAGCGGCACTCCATCTGCAAATCGATTCGTCCTCGTCATCCTCCACCGGCAAGCGGCAACGAATTTCCGAAACGCTCCTCCTCCACCGACAAGCGGCACTCCATCGGCAAATCGATTCGTCCTCGTCATCCTCCAACGGCAAGCGGCAACGAATCAGCGAAACGCTCCTCCTCCACCGGCAAGCGGCACTCCATCGGCAAATCGATTCGTCCTCGTCATCCTCCAACGGCAAGCGGCAACGAATCAGCGAAACGCTCCTCCTCCACCGGCAAGCGGCACTCCATCCAACGTCGGCAATTCCTGGATGCTGGATGGAGGAGACGAATCGCCGTTGTTGTTGGAGGAGGAGACAAATCCCCATTGTTGTTGTTGGAGGAGACGAATCGCCGTTGTTGTTGGAGGAGGAGACAAATCCCCATTGTTGTTGTTGGAGGAGACGAATCGCCGTTGTTGTTGGAGGAGGAAACGAATCCCCGTTGTTGTTGTTGGAGGAGACGAATTGCCGTTGTTGTTGTTGGAGGAGGAGGAGACAAATCGCTGCTCTGTTGGACGAGGGGAGCGGATTCGCTGCTGGATGGAGGAGACGAATCGCTGCTCTGTTGGATGAGGGGAGCGGATTTGCTGCTGGATGGAGGAGACGAATTGCTGTTGTTGTTGTTGGAGGAGGAGACGAATCCCCGTTGTTGTTGTTGTTGCTGTTGGAGGAGGAGGAGACAAATCGCTGCTCTGTTGGATGAGGGGGGCGGATTCGGATTCGCTGCTGGATGGAGGAGACGAATCGTTGTTGTTGCTGGAGGAGGAGACGAATCCCTGTTGTTGTTGTTGTTGTTGTTGTTGCTGTTGGAGGAGGAGGAGACAAATCGCTGCTCTGTTGGATGAGGGGGGCGGATTCGGATTTGCTGCTGGATGGAGGAGACGAATCGTCGTTGTTGTTGGAGGAGGAGACGAATCCCTGTTGTTGTTGGAGGAGGTGACGAATCGCGGTTGTTGTTGTTGTTGTTGTTGGAGGAGGAGGAGACAAATCGCCGCTGTTGTTTTTGTTGGAGGAGAAGGAGATGAATCCTGCTCTTGGGGGAGGAGACAAATCGCTGCTCTGTTGGATGAGGGGAGCGGATTTGGATTCGCTGCTAGATGGAGGAGACGAATCGCCGTTGTTGTTGGAGAAGGAGAAGGAAACGAATCCCTGTTGTTGTTGTTGTTGTTGGAGGAAGAGACGAATCGCCGTTGTTGTTGTTGTTGGAGGAGGAGGAGGAGACGAATCCCTGTTGTTGTTGTTGTTGTTGTTGTTGGAGGAGGAAGAGGAGACGAACCCTGCTCTTGGGGGAGGAGACGAATCGCTGCTCTGTTGGATGAGGGGAGCGGATTCGGATTCGCTGCTGGATGGAGGAGACGAATCCCTGTTGTTGTGGTTGTTGGAGGAGGAGGAGAAGGCGAATCGCCGTTGTTGTTGTTGGAGGAGGAGGAGGAGACGAATCTCTGTTGTTGTTGTTGTTGTTGGAGGAGGAGAAGGAGACGAATCCCCGTTGTTATTGTTGTTGTTGTTGGAGGAGGAGGAGGAGACAAATCTGTTGGATGAGTAGGAGCGGATTCGCTGTTGCTCTCGCTAGTCGCTGGTGTTGATCTCGCTAGTCGCTCTCGCTACTGCTGCTGCTGCTGCTGTTGCTGTTGCTGTTGCTTTCGCTAGTCGCTAGTCGCTAGTCGCTAGTCGCTAGTCGCTAGTCGCTATTGCTGTTGCTCTCGCTGTTGCTCTCGCTGTTGCTCTCGCTGTTGCTGTTGCTCTCGCTGGTCGCTGGTCGCTGTTGCTGTTGCTGTTGCTGTTGCTCTCGCTAGCCGCTGTTGCTGTTGCTCTCGCTAGTTGTTGTTGCTGTTGCTCTCGCTAGTTGTTGTTGCTGTTGCTGTTGCTCTCGCTAGTTGTTGTTGCTGCTGCTGTTGCTCTCGCTAGTTGTTGTTGTTGTTGCTGTTGCTCTCGCTCTTTGCTGTTGCTGTTGCTTTTGCAAAAATTGTCCGTGAAGTAAATGCATTACTACTTAGTGATGATTGCAACATTCCTCGTACAATATGTTTAGTAGTGCACAGTACAGTCAACAGAAAAGTTGAGAAGATAAAAATAGTCATTCGTGCATAAGTTGTACACAAAATAGTGCTTGACACGAAAAGAATATGATATCCTTAACCCTAAAATAGCTATTTTGTTTGAGGAGTGACGAGATATTGTCTCGAAAGTAAAGGTGTGCGACGCGCGAGGTTTTTTAGTAGACACGCGACCTAAAAAGATAGGAAATTTAAAAAATAGGGTCGAGAATTTTAAAAATACCGCGCGATAGCCCGCGGGGGGTAGAGAAACAGTTCTCGGACGAACGGGCTTTGTGCCTTGCTGATGGGAATGTTCACTCACTGATGTTGCTGAATGTTTTGCGCGCGCCTAATGCACCTACGGAGAGTTCTACACATTTTTTGCACTGTTGTTTGTTGGGTTGTATTAAAAGAGTGCACCCTCACGGTGTCGCACGAATGTAACCGGGGTTGCATTTAACCTGGGCTAGTACATTTGGCTACATGATTCTACGTAGGCACTAGTATTATTTTTGGTACCCCACCATCTGTCGAGGTACGCAAATTGTTTTGTACTGCAAAGAGTAGAGTACCAGTTGTATTTTAATTTTCGCAAAGTTGCACTACTGGTTGATTTGTATCCCTGTATTTTCGCAGGAGGTGCTTCTTTACCAACAGGGCCGAAGCAATATGAAAAATTTGCTGACCTCCTCAGAGACTATGGCAATCAAAATTGGTGGAATGAGTATGTATCATCCAAAGTACCATATCAAAACATGGAGAACTTTCAAACCACGATTTATGCCTTCATCACATACAAATTCAACAATAACACTGGCGCATACAGATGCCACAAAAAGTTCCTCAACAACGTCAAGAAGACTACCAACATGACTGCAAACCAGTTTGTCTCCATGGTCACCTTCCACAACCACGTAATTCTCTGGCTGCTTCCAGGACATCCAACAGCAAACACAGCCATAAATGATGAAGACTTCAAGACGTTGATTTTTGAATCTATGCCAACCAAGTTTAAGGACTACTATGAAGAACACCACTCTCACTACAAGGACACCCTTAGACAAATTGTGACACGGATGGAAATATACCAAAACAAAGAAAACAAGAAAAATTAGAAAAACAACGAAGATAATTTCTCCCAAAACAGGAATAACAGCAACAACAATAGCAACAACAACCGTACCAACAATAATCACCACAATTGTAACAATCGCAATGGAAATAATTGGAATAACAACAAGCAACCGGTTGAACAGCAACAGCAACAACAACCAAAACCGGCAGCAAGGCTCCAACAACAGCCAAGGCAACAACAACAACTCCACAAGAGTACCCAAAGCCTCACCTTACCCTATTCACCTGGGTGCAAATCATACTTGGGGACAGAGCTATCTCAATACCAACAACCTAAATTGACCTAACAGGAATAACTGTTAACAGCAATGATGCACATGATGTGAATGATCAAAATTCCAGCAACAACAGCAATTGGTCAAGCAATTCATTCTCTTGTGGCAACAACTTACATGAACCCAAGCAACACATGTGTATCTTCATCAACAAACCAGAAGAGACACCACCTCCACCGGAACCTTGGGTAGATATCTTCTATGTGGATATCAAAATTGATGCTAAGTACTATAATTTGGATCTTCAACGATTCCCTGAAGCACAAACCTCGGATTCCCTCAACAACAATGGCAATGTTGCCTCCAACAGCAACAACAGCTGCAACAACGACACTGATCATGCTCCAACCACAGTCAGTGTTAGCAACTCCATCAACAAGGCACCAGGAAAGTACTACCTGAAGACCCCCTTCAGTTCTGGATCAGCCAAAAATAAGCTGGGCCCAAGGCTGTATGGAACATATGCTTCTCCACATGAAAGACATCGAAGTATACATTGATGATATTGGAATCTTCTCTGATACACTTGAATCTCACTGCAAATCTATTTCTTCTGTCCTATCACTGCTCAAAGCCCACAACTTTGCAGTCAAGTCCTCTAAGTGCCATTGGTTCCAACTGCAAGCACCATGGCTTGGTCGCATCATTTCCAGAGATATAATCAGACCCAATCCAAACAAAATATATCCCTGAAAATGGCGTCTCCCTCAGCAATTACCCAGCTTCAACCCTTTGTTGGAATGATCAACTTCTATCAAAACTTCTATCCAAAGAGATCTAAGATCCTCTTACCACTCACGGCACTCTCTGGCTAATCAAAAGGAGAAAGCTCATTCCAACTCCAGAGTTAATCCAAGCCTTCAATGAAGCCAAGACCTTATTGCACAGCACATTCTCCTTGCTTTTCCAGATCCAAACAAACCCTTCCACATCTATACAGATGCCTTGGATTACCAACTTGGTGCTGTGGCCATCAAAGAAGGCCAAGGAATCCTTTGCTTCTCTAGAAAACTCAACGCTACTCAAAAGAAATACCCAACAGTTGACAAAGAGATGCTTTGTATTGTTGAAGTTTTCAAAGAATTCAGACCAATCCTTTGGGGTGCAGAAATCATCGTGTGGTGGACCAACTGCATCAACTTGATCCGCCAAAACCTTACAAGTCACAGAGTTATGACCTGAATATTGCTCCTTGAAGAATTTTCCCCTGTATTCAAATACATCAAAGGCAGAGACAATGTGATTGCTGATGATCTCTCAAGTTTCCCTATTCAGCAATCTCCGGAGGAAAAGAAGGAATCTCCGACTCCAATTCCAACAACTCTTCATTCAAATTCGGATTTGGAAATTGTGACCACTTCAACCACTCCACCATATGATCCAACCAACATCTTCTCCCTTTTTGATTTATTATCAACTATCCAACGGTACTTTCCATATATCCCTTAGCCTTCACTCAACTGGCAACCGGCCAAGCTGCCAATGTAGATATCTCAACCAATCCAAGATACACCAAAGGAAATTTCAATGGTACCGACTTGTAAATTGTTGAATCCAACAGCCAAAAGAAAATAATACTCCTGCCAAACCAAGTCCAAGCCACAACCAAATATTACCACCATGGGCTTGGCCATGCCGGTGCTGAAAGATTGTATCTAACCATCAACCATTTTGTACACGCCAAACCTGAAAGACCAACAAATCAAATCCTTCTACAAATCTTGTGACGCGTGTCAAAGATACAAGAATAGCCACCAAAGACATGGTCAACTCCCAACCAAAGAACATCAGTATATCCCTTGGGATAAAATTGCAATTGACGGAATTGGTCCTTGGAAGATCAAGATTCCTGGCCATGGAACGCTTGAATGCAATGGATTCACCATCATGGACATGTGCACCAACCTCTTGGAAATAATCCGCACACCACAAGTTAATCTGACTGGCCTCATGGATGTCCACATCCTTGACAACGGCTGGTTCTCAAGATACCCAAAACCGGTAAACTGCATCTTTGACCAAGGAACCAACTTCATGAGCAATGACTTCAGAATCCACCTTGATAATCTTGGAATCAAACCCAAGGTTTGCTCTGTCCACAACCCACAGTCAAATGCCGTCCTTGAAAGAGTACATGGTACCATCAAGTAAGCAATGTATACCAAGCTCAATACCAACCCACCACAGACTCTCCAACAAGCCACGGACATCATAGGTAATGTCTTCGCTTCTGCCCAGTTTGCCGTTAGATCAACTATCCACAAGACTTTTGGAATGACACCAGATTCCCTTGTATTCCACCGTGATATGTTCCTTCCAATCCCCGTGATTACGGACTTGACCATGGTCAGAAACAAAAGACAAGCCCAAATCAACAAGAAAGCTATGAAAGAAAATAGTCACCATAAGCTGCATGATTATTGTGTTTGAGCCCAAATTATGATGAAAAATGAAAAACAAATTCCAGCTGCTTTACAAGCAAGAAGCAAGGGACCATACACGATTACCCAAATTCATACAAATGGTACAGTTTCCTTCCTCTTAGACCAGAACGTGGTTCAGCACATGCACATTTGGAACCTTAAACCGTTTCACACAAATTAAAAATTTACTAACTATCACATACTGGTTGCGCGCAAGTATGAAAATTCTGTGCAACCAATTGAAGCTTTTACGAGGAGAAAAAGAGTGTGGTATTCAGCCCTGTATGACTGAATTCCCACGATTCATTAAAATCTGAAGTCTGATGTCAGCAACAAATGCCACACCAGCCGGCCTTCAATATTGAAGTCTGGATGAAATACATACTATCTTAATTCCTCTAGTATGTGCAAGACTCCTGTTGGATTTCAAGTTCAACACCTTTGCAACTGTTGAGCAAATAAAGACAAGCTTTTCAACGCCTCTTCGGAGTGGTTGACAGCTTGCTCACAATCTTAGCATTAGTTCAATTTCAACACAGCTGCTCTCAATCTTAGTTTTAGTTCAACCTTGACCCAAACATACCTACACGTTGTATTTACTACCTTCGCTTAGAGGCATGCGAAGAAATTCTGATCAGTGACTGACTCAGATGGATTCATGATTGGCTGATTGATTGATTCCTTCGATTCGACCGATCTATCCCTCCACGAAAAACCCAGAGTTTCATTCCCACCCGCTAAAACACACGTTCTTTAGCGCGTGCCGGGTCGAATGGGACACCCGAACGGCTCGAAAATGAGGCCACAGTTCCGGTTACACGAGTTGGGCAAATCGTACCGCACGTACATACTCGTACCGTACCTAAGTCTACCATACGACTGCTGCTACGGTATAAGTAGGACACGGCACCGTACGAGGTTTGTCCATCAAAACTCGAAACATCCAATCCAACCAACGCGCGAACACTACGGGAACGAGTGTACTATTCGAACTGCACGGAGTTTCATGCAACAACACACCAAAACCGCTTTGGCGCGGGAGTCGAGTCCGCATAGCTTTTTATTTCATTTTTTTCGGTCTCAAATTTGTCGAGCGGTGTAACATTGTGCTTTGTATTGTACCGGTAGTACCGATACAGGTATCCCCAACGAAAACATTAGTCCATCGCAGGATAATAGAAGTACCGTAATACTGTACAAGTTCAAGACTGGGTACCAAACCATCAGGGCCAGTATAGTATTGGACGGCGAAACAGCACAAAGCAAAAGCAGGAGTTGCCCGTTCTATCTACGTTATCGACACTATCTATCCATTGTACAGTCGAATCATCCCTCATCATCTTTGTTGCTGTAGCTGGTACTGGAACGCTACGAGATCAAGAACTAGAAGCACATCGCATCACATATTGCCCTATAACAATACAGAATACAGAATACACACGATCCAACCGGCATCATGATTCCCCGGCGTCGTAGCACCGAAGACAAAGACAACGGCGAGAGCGCATCGTCGAAGCCCGACAGTCCGCCGTCTTCCAATGGATCGTCGGCACCGACCGCATCCGTACCTCCGTCGTTCTTTCGAAAGGCCTCAAACCGCCGCTTGTCGGTCATGCTGTTGGCCCTGGCGTGCGTCGGGTTGTGGCTGAGCAAGAAGGAAGAACAATTGCTGGACGAAGAATACTACGAAGACGCCCGCAAGGCGTACCTCCGGAAGAACTCCCACCACGAGCGCTACTCGACGGTCGAAACGTATCATAGGAATCCCGACAAGGCCTCGGGAAAGTTTGTCCTGGAACCGGAAAACGAATTCACGCCGGCCATTGCCTGGCTCATGTCCTTTCCCAACAGCGGGACGTCCTTCACAATGACCATGGTGGCAAGATCCACCAACAAGGCCTTTGCCACCAACTATGGCGACGAGGTCATTGCTCCCGACGAACCCAATTCGCTCTCCATCTATCCCCGCCGTCCGGAGGGTCCCTTTTGGCCGGGCATGTCTGGAAAGATGCACACGCCCCGCGATTTGCCCGAAAAATACGTTATTACCAAGACCCACTGCGGGAGTCGCTGCAGCGATTGCGGGCCCGACGAGTACATCGAGACAACCGAGGAGTTCCTGAGGCGGTGCACCCTGGGACACGCCCGGCTGACCCCCGCCAAGATTCGCCGAAAGTACGACGTGGAGTATCCCTCGGAGCGCGTCCACAGGGCCATCCACCTGATCCGGAACCCGATGCACAACCTTATTGCCCGGTACCACCTGGAGCACCGTCACAAGGGATACAAGAACAACACGGAGTGGCAGGAGGAGCACTCGAACGATTCCCAGGGACTCCACAAGTGGTGCGAAAGCGTTGCGAACAAATACAAGGACCAAGATCTACAATTCTTTGGGTCGGAGGACCGGATTCCGAGGGCTCCCTGCCACGGAGAATTTTACAAGTGGACCCAGTGGCACAACCTGGCGCACGAAACCATTCGGATGATGCGGGGCGAGGTGGAGGGGACGGACTTTCCGGTCCGGGACGTTCCGGTTCTCCGCGTCTACTACGAGGACTACAACACCAAGTTCAACGAGACGGCCGAGGGCATTCTCGACTTTTTGGAACTCGAACAGGTGGCGCCCTTTCGCGAGTTTGCCTCCCGGAAGGACTACGGGGGGTACTTTTCCACCCAGGAGCTGACGGACATTCGGGACCTGGTGCAATCGGTGGCCACAGAGGCCACCTGGAGGGACGTACAACACTACTTTGCGGACGTGCCGAAGGCCGAAGCCCCGTAAGCTGGGGTAGGGGCGGAACAGAATGGTATAACACGGAATCCGATGGATTCGAATGGAATTGAATGGAATCCAATTTCTGATTCGCTAGGAATGAGCCAAAAGGAGAACCAAAGAAAGAATTAAAAACAACAACAAAAATTGCAAAAAAAAAACAACGGAACGATCCGAGTACGATATGCGTAGGAACACACTACAATAACAGGGAAACAACCGATGGGGGAGGGCATGCCTTGCCGTGTCTAGCATCGCTGGCGGTCTTATCACGAACGCAACGCAATGCGATCCGATTAAATCAAATCAAATCAAATCAAATCCATATCGTAATCCACAAAAAGTGGCGGGACGAGATGGCCCTGTTTGCGGAGTGGAACAACCGCGGGATTTGATCGTTTGTGGTTTGGACTGTCACTCTCTTGTCTTGTAGGCAGGAATCATGCATGCACGCATGCAATTAGATCTATATATCTTCTATTCATCTCCCAGTTTATCGCACAAACTAGTATGGTATCTACTTTCATCTTTTAACCTCGTACGAGCTGTAGGCAGGAACGCCGGAACAATGCACAACGTTCCGCGTGAAACCCACTGCGTCCCTGTGAATACTAAATACCATGTATCGTTTCGCTGCAGAGGGCATTGGATCTGCGCTTCCCCCAAACGAGGGACACACAGGACAATCCGGGGGAATCGGCGAAACCGGCACATTGCAAAACCGCAAGGCGGTGTTGCGCCTCCATCGATCGTGCTGTTGCGGCCGCATCGACCAATGCTCGTCCGCTATTCATAGAAAAACGTGTGCCCCAAAGATGCGAGTAAATAAATACCAATATGCTATTATTATTGTTGTTGTTGTTGTAATTGTTATAGTTGTCGTCGTTGTCGTTGTCGTTGTCGTTGTTCTTTTTGTGTTATTTGTTGATGAAACAATTCCATGTATAATGGGTAACAAAATACGCCCCATGAAACAGTAGTGCATCCGTCATTAGATGTGGATTGCGTTCCCTGCAAAATAAAGTCCGCGTCGTCGCTCGGGCTCGTCCGAATCGGGCAAGAGTCCGTTTTGGTTTCAAACCGGCGCAGTGACGGTTGCGGAAAACTAGCTGGAACTGAACGAGGTAACAATTTCGGAGAAAACAGTGGAGTCTGAAGAGGAGGTAACAGTGGGTGCGGCAGAGGAAGCGGCAGAGGGAGCGTCAGAAGGAGCGGCAGAGGGAGCGTCGGAGGGGGCGTCAGAGGGAGCGGCAGAGGGAGAGTCAGAGGGAGAGTCAGAGGGAGCGGCAGAGGGAGAGTCGGAGGGAGAGACGGAGGGAGCGGCAGAGGGAGCGGGTGTAGATACAACAAGAGCGAACAAGAGAGCCACGTTTCTTCGCTTTTTTCCTGCTTTGGCCTTCTTTGATACCGAAGCTGGAGGCATTGCCATCAAGAGTGCGGCGAAAAGAATCAATTTGTACATCATCTTGAAAGAAACGTCGGGTGTGGAGATAAAAGAGCAAGCTAGCAACAAAACCAAAGATCTGTTGGAAGACTGTGTTGTGCGGAAAGAGCGACTTTGAGTTGAGGTGAACTAGAATTCGAAATTGTGAGACGATTTGCACTCGCAATCGTCAATGGCGAATTGTTGGCAACGGTCGTCTTTTGGCAATTTCAAGTGCTGATTGCGACACGAGAGTCGTTTCGAGCATCGGATCCAATCCCTAAAGATTGAGTGGGATTGAACAATCTCGTTAATATTCTCCATTGTCAAGCCTGAAATGGGACAACGTTCTTCAGCAGCGTGGATCACTCCTACCCAATTCATTCGTATATGTTTTTTGGAAACGCAACGGTAGTTTGAGAATCAACCTGTGCGTTTGACGTCTTCCGTCGTTTCGTCAGGTAAGATTCATTTGGTTCGTTCGATCGATATTTTGGATGAAGCTCATTCAACGCGCATGCTGATCAATACATTAAAAATCATTCTTTCGGAACATCTCCGATAATACTCGTACCATACTTGGAACTTGGGATAGGAATCAAATTTGAGGAGGAATCAAAATGAATTCATGAACAAAAGAATGAATCGATCCACTAAGTGGGAATCAACATACGAGTACCGTACGGTACGGTAATTAGTCTCAAGTTTTTATGATGTTGTAATCTTACCGGTATTCAAACCCTCACGATTAAATTTCCACGATTCACAAAGAAAGGTCCTGGCTACTGTTCAACACTAGGAAGGTACCGGGTCAATCTCACATTTTTTGGTCAATTTCAACCACAACAATACCCACGAAAGGTATGATTATACCTACAACTGAATCCTGTGACCTCATTTGCTCAGCCACTAACCCATCCACCACCCTGACCTCTGTCAGACCCCGTCTCTCCTTCTCCCGTTACACGTACATCTGTCCTTCCAAATACGATTGATCGGAATTAGAACTTTAATCACACGTTTCAATTCCGAGAACACGTCACTTTTGTATATGAGAAGCTTCTCCCAATCTAATACAATTGAATACAAAAGTATCCAAAAACATGTTTCTTTCTTCAGATTTATCATTCCCACAATTCTAAAATCCTACTAAATCAAGCCACTATTACACATTCTCTTTTTAGAGGCTTACGACACTGTTTAAACAGTCGAATAAACACTTCTATTCAATAATTTATCCTTCACTATTACTCGAGTATTACTATTCAACGGTTTACATTCTAATTAACGCTTTTCATCACCCGTACTAACTATCAACATTATTGTTCACAATGACTACTTACAATCTTATCCCCTTCAAGTTCGATTTCGATCTGAACACAATTGAAAAAGTGGAATACAAAACTTCAAGAGTCAAAGATGGTGTCACTGAAACAACCAAAGTGAAAGTCCCCATTATTTCAGCCTCTTCAACTCATATGCAAATGATTCACTCCATTCATGAATTCAACAAGGCCAGAAGAACCCTTGACTGGGACGATGACGCCAAACTCTTCAACAAATTCCCAGACATCCTAGACAACTACTCCGATGATGCTTGGTTCTCTGAACAAATTGAAGATATTGAAGAAACAGACGACAACTTTGATATTGTCATAGGACAATTCATCCAATTCAAATTCTCCAACAACTTCGATTCCTATTGCAATCACAAACGATTCATCCTCAATATCAAGAAAACTTCCAACATGACAGTCCACAAGTTTGTTTCAATGGTATCTTACCATAACAAAGCCATTCTCCCTCTGCTTCCCGGTGCTCCTGATGACCCAAATCTTGCTATCATCGATGGCAAAGACTTCAAGAGTTTGATCTACGAATCAATGCCTATGGAATGGAGACATACCTATGAAGAACACAATTCACCCTTTGACAATGATCTCCATCAAATCATCACCAGAATGGAAAGATTACACCAAAAATCCATACGAAACAACAACAACAGCAACAACAGCAACAACAGCAACAACAGCAACAACAGCAACAACAGCAACAACAGCAACAACAACAACAACAACAACAACAACCGTCGCAACAACAACAACTACAACAATCGCCAAAACAACAACAACAAAAACAATGGCAATCAAAACAACAATTCGAACAACAACAACAACAACAACAACAACCAACGTAACAACAACAACAACAACTACTACTACTACTACAACAATCAACAACAACAATAACAACAACAAACAAAGATTACAAGCTTCAGACCCTTGTCCTATACACCCAGCATCAAACCACACATGGGGGCAATGCTTCCAGAACGCGAGCAATCCCAACAGAAACAACCGCAACAATAACAACAACAACAACAACAATGACTCATACGTCAACGATTGTTCCGAAGATAACAACAACAACAGTCCTCCTAATCCTCCTGATACAGAACAACACATGTGCGCTGTTATTGAAGAACACTCTGAGTCCCCAAAAGAAATTTGGCATGATCTCTTTCACGTTGACATTGAAGCCTGGCTCCAAATATTACGATAAAGACATTCAACGGTTCCCGTCATACAACAATGATTCGTGCGTTGAGATTCAAACAGAAGAATTGATCTATATCAACAACAAGCCCAACAAGGAATCACTCACCAACCCTTATATCATATCTCCTATCCCACCTAACGGCTACACCAAAAACTTCACTGCTCTCTCCAAGTCAAAGGAACCTCAAGATCTTGCTCCAACTACCATCACTACTTGCAATCAAGTAAATGAACACAAAGGAAAATACTACTTCAAGACACTCTTCAATTCGGGATCAACCGGCAACCTCATTCTTCAATCATTGCTTCCACCAACAGTTGTCCTCCATGATCTCGAAACTCCGGTCAACATGATTACCACCAATGGCAAAGCCAGCTGCTCCAAGTATGTAACTCTTCAAAACCTCATGCTTCCTGAGCTATCCTTCTTGCTCCTCATCAACAAGGTCAAGTGCTATGTAGTCGACGCCAAGATGAATTACCATTTCATCCTTGGTCGAAAGACTATGAAGGATATTGGAATCAAAATGGATTTCGAAAACTCAACCATGACCTGGTACGAGAAAACAATGCCATTCCATCCTCCCAGTTACTTTCATGACAAGACTATCATCCAAAGAGTCATGTCCAACGAGCCATACGTCGTTGCCGAATGCTACATGAACCAAGCCAACCAACAAGCTTACGTCAATGGAGCAATGAAATATGAGAAGACTGACTTACCCAAACTAGTCTCTGAACAAACTCATCTCACTTCATACAAACAAGATCGTCTCCTCAAGATCCTCAGCTCACACAACAAGTTATTTGAAGGTCTCACCTGACCACGAACTAGGAATCTTTCCGGACAAAGAATTCCATATTGACCTCCAACCCAATGCAGTTCTGTTTCATATCAAGCAACCATACTCCATTCCCATCCACCAGCAACAAGCAGTCAAAACCAAACTCCTTTGACAAGTCAATCTTGGTATTCTCAAACGTTGCTATGCCACCGAATGGGGAATGCCTACATTTGTGGTGCCCAAGCCAGATGGATCCTGCCGTCTAATCAGTGACTTTCGTGAACTCAACAAGGTCACCAAGAAACTTCATTACCCACTACCAAAAATTCAAGATATCTTCCACCGGCGTCAAGGTTTCAAATACCTTACACTCATTGACGTCAGCATGCAATTTCACACCTTCAAACTTGATGAAGAATCCAGTTGGAAGTGTGTCCTTGTAACTCCTTTTGGAAAATTTCGCCTTCTTTGTCTACCCATGGGCCTCCTAAACTCTCCATGTTGGGCCCAGGGTTGTATGGAACAAATGTTTCTTCACCTCCCTCAAGTCGAAGTCTACATTGATGATATTGGAATCTTCTCTGATGAACTCAATGCTCACTGTAAGACCGTCAATGATGTCCTTTACCTACTAAAGGCCCATAACTTCTCAGTCAAGCCAGCCAAATGTCACTGGTTGAAAAGCTCTGCACCATGGCTCGGACACATCATATCTTCCGATGGTGTTAGACCTAATCCTATCAAGATAGAACCCATCCTGAAGCTTACCTTCTCCAAGACCATTACCCAACTAAGATCGTTTATTGGTATGGTTAATTTTTCCAGAAATTTTTGGCGCGGAGGCGCTGAAGTTCTGGCTCCACTCACAGCTCTATCCGGCCAACAAAAGGGTAAGCTTGTGCCCAATCCAGCACTTATTGAAGCTTTTACACGTGCAAAAGCTATGATAGCTGAAGATATTCTTCTCAGTTACCCTGATCCGAAGAAACCATTTCATGTCTACACTTACACTTCTGGTTATCAGTTAGGCGCTGTAATTGTCCAAGACAATCAAATCATCGTCTGTTATTCTCAAAAACTAACCAAGGCTCAACTCAAGTATCCTACCATTGACAAAGAAATGCTCTTTGTAGTCAAAGTCTTCAAAGAATTTCGACCTATCCTCTGGGGCGCCGAAATTATTGTATGGACCGACCATATCAATCTCACTTGTCAAACTATCACTTCCAATCGAATCATGACCTGACAAATGCTCCTTGAAGAATTCTCTCCTGTCTTCAAATATATCAAGGGCAAAAAAAACGTCATTGCAGATGCACTCTCGCAACTTCCCATGCAAGAAGACAACAAGGAACACAACCTTGAAGATTCTCCTCCTCTCGATCTCTCAGATCTCTTCATCAACTATCCAGAAACAATCCTTAAATACCCACTAGCCTTTCCACACCTTACACAAGCACAACTTGCTGATGAAAGTATCACCCAAAACAAAAAGTATACAACTCAAAATTTCAATGGAACAGATATATTTGTATTTACTAACCACAACAACTAAACCAAAATTGTTCTCTCTGCTATCCTCAGAGCCAACACCATTAAATGGTATCACCATGTCCTCGGGCATGCTGGAGCTGATTGACTCACCAGCACAATCAATTAATTCATCTACTCTCCTGGTCTCAAGGAAGCAGGTCATCAATTCTGCCGTACTTGCAATGCTTTGTCAATGATACAAATTAGATCATCACCACCATGGTCAACTAGCCACTCGACAAGAAATGCATGTACCCTGGGATACCATAGCCATCAACGCAATTGCTCCATGGTCTATTGAACTTCCTGGTCATCCTCAACCTATCCAATTCAACGGTTTTACTATCATGGATATGTCAACAAATCTCTTGGAAGTCATTTGATCTTCTCAAGTCAATCCTACCAGCCTAATGACAGTCCACGGACTCAACAATGCCTGGCTATCTCAATACCCTTGACCCAATAATTGTCAATTTGATAGAGGACCTTATTCATTGGCCATGATTTCCAATTTCACCTTGAATATCTCGGCATCAAACCCAAGATGTTCACAACCAAGAACCCACAATCAAATGCTGTTCTTGAACGTGCTCATGATACCATCAAATCAGCCATGCGCATTGAACTAAACACCAATCCTCCTCAAGATCTACAACAAGCTCATGATCTTATTGACAACATCTTTGCATCCACTCAATTTGCTCTTCGTTGTACTGTCCACAAGACCTTTGGCATATCTCCAGGTGCCCTTGTATTCAACCGCGATATCTTTCTCCCCATCCCTATCATCACTGATATCAACATCATTCAAAACAAACGCCAAAACATTATCAACAAAGATGCCCTTCGTGAAAACTTTCACCGCAAACAACATGACTTTATAGTCAATGAACAAATCATGATCACCAAACCAAATGCAGATGCTCTTCACGCCAAAAACATTGGTCCATTCACCATTGACCAAATCTTAACCAACGGCACCATTGCCTACTGGAAAACTCCACACCTCAAAGAAAGAATCAACATTCGTCACATCAAGCCTTATCACTCTAATCTTTGACTCATTCCACGAGAAGGAGAAGAGTGTCGTATCCCGTCTCTCCTTCTCCCGTTACACGTACATCTGTCCTTCCAAATATGATTGATCGGAATTAGAACTTTAATCACACGTTTCAATTCCGAGAACACGTCCCTTTTGTATATGAGAAGCTTCTCCCAATCTAATACGATTGAATACAAAAGTTTCCAAAAACATGTTTCTTTCTTCAGATTTATCATTCCCACAATTCTAAAATCCTACTAAATCAAACCACTATTACATGTTGTCTTTTTAGAGGCTTACGACAACCTCCACGCTGACCTCCATCCTGACCTCCACCCTGACCTCCACCCTAGATGGCAAACCCAGTATATAAAAGAACAACTTGGTTGGGGCCGCTTACTCTGGTGAGCACAGTACTGGGACAGGGGTAGGGAGTGGGGGGCTATTAAAATCAGGGTTGGGGGGGGGGTATTATATTAATACCATGGTTCGCACGGGAGAGCACGTGCACTTGATCCGATCGGTACCTAAGTAAGGAAAAAATTAAAGACTCACTGATTTAAAACAGACTCAACGGGCGCAAAAAAGGTGCAAGGAGGGGGTGTTACTTTGGTAATTTCGAAAATATGCCGTAGAATTGCTGCATGATTTCTGGTAGTGTTTTCTGCTCCGACAATGGCATGATACTTTAGTAATTTCGAAAATATGCCGTAGAAATGCTACACGATTTATGGTAGTGTTTTCTGCTCTGACAATGGCATGATACTAAAGTAATTTCAAAAATATGCCGTAGAATTCCTACACGAATACTAGTAGTGTTTTCTGCTCTGATAATGGCTTGGTAAATTGCGAAATAGGTGCCATGTACGTGATTTCTAAAAGTATTGGTACGCGATTTCTAGTAGTAGTATTTTCTAAAAGTATTGGTACGTGATTTCTAGTAGTATTTTCTGTCGATCCAGTCATATTTTGAGCATTATTCACCTACTACTATTTTTGATACTCCCAGAACAGACTAATACACAGCAGACTAGGGACCAGCAGGGGATATGCAAAGAAAAAGAGCTAGAATTAATCTGTAGACCTATTTCTTGCTAGAGAGCACACCATGATGAATTATGAGGGTGTTGGGCGGACCAAATATTGGAGGAATGACGGCCAAAATGATGACGACGACAACGTCCGCCGGGCGCGTTTCTTGTTCCTCTTTCCAGCAGTGGCAGTTGGAGATCCAGAAGAAGGGGGGGGGGGGGGGGGTCTTCTTCTTAAAGGGGTTGCTCAATGACAAATTCGTTGCTGCTACAGACTGACATTGGGCTGTTGTTGTTGCGTTTCGTGTCCACGGTCGCTAGACGTGTTGTTTTTGCTGTTGCTACTGCCATTGTCAGCGCAAAACGAAGCGGACGCCAGAGCAAGAATACACAGTTCCCTCCACCGGAGCAGGCATTGCTTGTTATTGTTACGTTGGTAGATGACCGAGTCCGAGACCGAAGACCTTGAGCTCCTCTCTCCATCAAATCATAGTTTTCAAGCAGAGGTGAACCTATGATAAAGCTGCTGTGGGTCTATAATAATGGTATAGCCCTGTACTCTTATGTAACACGAATTAAATTTGTGTACAAAAAAGAGTAACCCACGCAGCAAGGGCATAATACGGTAAATCTAGGCTTTCAATGTAGACTTGCTGTCTGCTACAGATTGTCGTTGGGTAGTTGTTGCTGTTGTTGCGTCCATCGATCACTGAGTCCAGGTGCAGCCATGCCGCATCAAGAAATACACTGTTCCCTAGTAGATCGGATCAGCGCAGTGCTTGTAGTTCGGACGCCTGAGGGGGGAGGGGGTTCTTCTTGTTATAGGGGTTGCTCGATGAAGAATTCCTGGCTGCTACAGACCACCGTTGGGTTGTTGTTGTTGTTGCGTCGATAGATGACCGAGTCCGTTGCGTTCGTAGATGATCGAGACCAAAGATCTTGAGCTGGAGCAGAAGACCGGTTCCAAGGAGCTGGAGCAGCCTTGCTATTCCGGGGTGGAATGGTTTGAACCATAGTTGCTTGAAGGGGCTATTCCCATGGTCAAAAGAAGCAAAAAGAAGAAGAGTGTCGTGAGATAGGAATAAACAAATAATGACGACGATGATGCGCCAACAGCTCCAAATCGAACCGAAACAGCCTGGACATCTCCCCCCCCCCCCCACAGTCACTTACAGTGCTTGTTGTTGCTATTCCCATGGTCAAACAACAAGCAAAAAGAAGAAGCAGCATTGTGAGTGATAGGAATGAATAAAATGACAACAAGAACGCCACCGCCGACAACGATGAATCAAACCAAAACAACCTGAACATCCCACCCTCCCAGCAAACAAAGGACCAATAATGACTTACTATAGTGTGATAGCATGGGTTTCTTGTTGTTGTAATAGGAAAGGAAGCAGTGGAAAGGGTCTATTCCCATGGTTGGGGGAGCAATTTGCTTTTGCAAAGTGGATGATTTTGAAACAATGAATTACAACCGGGAAAATCAGCAATAAATCAAGGTTGTAGTAGGGATTCTACTTGATTCTACACAATGTAAATGCATCAAATAAGCAAAATCCCTGTTGCGACCGCTGCTTCTGTTGCTAATCCCGCGAGTTAGTTCCCTCTTTGCCATATGTATTGTTCAACACCCGGAAAAGTTACTTAGGGTAAAACGCTTAAAAATACTTTTGACTGGTAAAAACGACTGAATATATATGGATGTAGTAGGGATTCTACCAGATCCTACTGTACGGGGAAAAACTGCCAAAAAAAAATTTTACAAGCCACTGTACGGGGGGCGTCCGAGAACTGTTTCTCTACCCCCGCGGGCTATCGTGCGGTATTTTTAAAATTCTCGACCCTATTTTTAAAATTTCCTATCTTTTTAGGTCGCATGTCTACTAAAAAACCTCACGCGTCGCACACCTTTACTTTCGAGACAATATCTCGTCACTCCTCCAATCAAATAGCTATTTTAGGGTTAAGGATATCATTTTCTTTTCGTGTCAAGCACTATTTTGTGTACAACTTATGCACGAACGACTATTTTTATCTTCTCAACTTCTCTGTTGACTCTACTGTGCACTAATAAACATATTGTACGAAGGAATGTTGCAATCATCACTAAGTAGTAATGCATTGTTTACTTTACGGACCATTTTTACAATCGAAGTATGGTAGTAAGGAAATCTACCGTACAAGAAAACACATCACACACAAAATAATACATCTAATTTTTTCCTTTCAACGATTCATCTTTCCGACCTCCGTCCTTTCGACCCATTTTACAGATATTTTCCTTCAAACAACTCCGCAACATCATGCCTCCTGTTATCAAAACCCCTCTTCTATTCTACTGCCGTTGTTGCGCGCAGAATGGCAAAAACTCCAAGTTTTTAGGATATAAAGCCACGGCAAACAAGCAGGGTACTTTGAAATACGTCTCTATTGGCCTAAGAAGACATCTTTATTGTCTTGATGAGTGCCGCGATTTTTACCATAGTCAGGGTCTAATTAAACGAAAGATCTATAACTTCTCCACCTCTATCAAAGTGCAGCCTACCTTGCCGTCTGTTCAACATTCTCCGTCAGATTTTGGGATGACTATGACACAAAACGGTCCATCTGTTCCCCCTTCCCATCTCTCCCAGCACCACACCGTCACAAGTCAATCAGCCACGGGTCTTCATTCCGTTCTAAACCAACAGATTGTCCATGATGTCTTTTTACCGCCAATGGATCGGAACGCCATTGAATCTTACCTGGCTGTTTCTGCTGTTCAAGATGAAGATGCATTCCTGCTGAATAATGATATCGCCAATTCTGATGACGAGGATGACAATGTCGATGTCGTAAATGAAAATAACGACAACAATTCTATCAACAACATTGATTGTGGAGACAACGAAGAAGATCACACTAATCGTTCTGATGTTAACGTCGCTACTGCTCAGCCAGCCCCTCCACCACCATCTTTTCATGAAATCATTGATCTGAATGAGAGAGAGAATGCATTTCAAAGCCACACAAAACTACCGCCGCCCCATCATCTTCTTGCAGAATTGGAACTCATGAATTTAATGGTCAGACATAAATTGCCACTGAACACATTCAAATCAATTTTCCAGTGGGCAAAGAAAAGTCAAATGAGACCGGGTTTTGATTTTTGCGATGCCAAAATTAGATCTCGGAAAACAATTTTTGACAATCTCCAATCCAATCTGGGTCTCTCCGATATGAAATTTCATCCTCATATACTGAATTGGTTACCTGATAATAAGCCCACTCAGGTGTATGTCCGTTCTTTTAAGGATGCCATTTATTCTCTTCTTTCTGACCAGCAGCTAATGATAGAAGAAAACCTCTCATTTCCTGACAATTCCACCCCTCTATCTCCTGACAGTAATCCTGAGTTGAATCCTCATTCTGTAATCTCAGAATTGCATCACGGCTTGTGGTGGAAATCTTCTTGGAAAGAAATTTGCAATCCCAATTCGCAAGAAATTCTTGTTCCTATTATATTTTACATGGATGGCATATCTTTGGATGCGCACGGACGACTTACGTTACCACCATTGAACATGACACTCGGTATCTTTAATGTGGAGACCCGTTCTCTACCTGAAGCATGGACAACTATTTACTTCCATCCCGACCCTGAATGGGAGTCAACCAGACACTCTCATCCTGCCAATTCGAAGGAAAAAATTCAGAATCTTCACAATGGTTTGGAAGTAGCGTTTCGTTCCTTCAAAGCCGCGTGTAACGAAGACGGTGGTATCGAATGGAATTATCTTCTGTACGCAAATCAACAGTGGAATGTAAAAATGAAATTTGCCATTGTCTATGTTATTGGCGACACAGAACTTCACGATAAATTGTGTGGAAAGTACGGGTCCTTCAATAAGGGTGTCATGCGGATGTGCCGTCACTGCAACTGTTATTCTCCAAACATAAACATTCCTTCTGTTCAACCTGCAACAAAGAAGTGGTCACCTGTTGATTTTCATTGTTTTCCCGGCACAGATCTAAACGATATCAATAAGAACTTCAAAAACAACTCTCATCATAACATCAGGAATGTATTTCATGATTTATGCTTTGGTACCAATCAGAACAACATTCATTTTGCAACTCCCGGTGAATGTTTGCACATGCACCAGCTTGGTACTGCCAAACGTGCCGTCGAGTCAATTGAATTGTTGCTCCGCGGAAGTGTTCCATGTGTTTATGCCCCCAATTCGAATCACGGCGTAGCTGTTGCTAACAGTATTGGCCATTTAGCACAACGGTATGGTGGTTTGTTATCATGCCAGTCTGATAGAGATTTTCCTCGCACCAAATTTGGGACTCAGCTTTTAATCAACTACGAAGAAAGAAGGGCATGATTTCTCTGGAATGCTTATTTCTCTTCTCATCGCTATGGTTTCCAAACATGGATCTGACATTATTGGTGACCATCGTTTTGTAAAGAAATAGATAGAGGTAATTCAGCTCATTCTATCAATGGAAGAATTTCTTAAACACGGTCGAATGAAATATGCTTCCTTAAAGAATCTCCCAAAAACAATTGTTCACTTTATTAATTGTATAAACTCAACATGTCACAGGAAAGGGATGGGAACAAAACTAATCAAGAATTGCCTGTACTTTCACCTACCAGATTATATCTCTTTATGGGGAAGCCCTGCAGGCTGGGATAGTGCTCCCAATGAGTCTCACCACAAAACTGAGATTAAAGCTCCTTCCAAGAACACGCAAGGTAATGCTGCATCACTAATCGGTCAAACGGCCAATCGAAAGTCTGAGAAAATGATGCTAAGCCAGGCAACATATCACTACAACTTGAATCCGCCTGATCCTCCTCCAATTGAACGCCCTGATGGTGGCGGTTCTCATTTTCAAATAATGAGAACCGAGAATGGGGAATCAACAATGAAGTGGCTTCGTTCTACGAACAAAACCAAACCATTTTTTCCTACTGACATACTTGACTTTGTTTGTGATTCCGTGCTACCTTTATTGGAGAATCCTTTGCACATTTGTGGAGCTACAGAGCACAATCGTTTCGATGTTGCTTGTGGGTCTTATTTTATATTTCGCTTGCATCCTTCATATAGATCAGGACAGTTCTCTGCTCAACTCCGTATGGATGGATTGGTGTTATATGAAATTGGACTTTGATTTGAATAACAATCCCAAGCTCATACCGTGCCATCTGCTATGCTTTTTAACTGTACAGAGTTTGAAGCAGCCATACAGTATTATTGGTGGCTATCCAATTGATACAAACGGAATGTATGCTGTGGCTCGTCGGTTTCAAGATGTGCCTAAGAAAACAGCTTCTGAATTTGTCAAACGTGGGCGCCTCATGAATTCTCTCTACCTATTTCATGTCGACACTATCCATTCTGAGCTGGCAGTTGTCCCAGAGCAAGGAAAAGATGGCTCCATAACCAATTGTGATTGGCTAGTGATATCAAATCGTATGTCGTGGCTCGATTTCTTTGAAAGCAAAAATGCTGCTACACCACCGTCTTATGAATGTTTGTACAACGCATGCACACTACAGGACGACATCCAGTTGGAACCGTTTGAGATGGCATTGAATGATAACGAATCCAGTGATTATGTATCCAAGTTCAGACAGCGATAGTAGTTCTGACAGCAGTTCCAATTGAGTAGCAATGGTGAATGTAACGGCTAACTTTAAATTATTGTTTAATATTACTATAGAGGGTTAGCTCTAAGTACAGTTTTGCGAGATACATATGCGCTCATAATATAACACCGTTCGTATTTTGGATTCGAACAGCTATGTAATACTAATGGATTGAACAATAGAGTATCGCCTGACCTCAATGGAACTTTCACTCCATACGTGGGGAAGACAAAGTAATAAATCACCTCTTCATCACTTACATGTTTTGGAGCAATAACTGTCAGCCTTGTATAGAACATATCGGCATCGGTATGGCTTTTTGAGTGATAATCCTTTCCAATAGAAAAGGCCGTTGCGTGATGGCCGATTGCATTCAGCGTTGGACAATTAACAACCTCATTCATCACAGTCGTTTCAAGGTTGACAAATTTGGACATTGGAGTTAAGCAAAGCTGCATTTCCTTCACAATGTGTAGAGCTTTTTGTTCAAGGTTGGCTTTTGTTGTCGAGTCCACATTGTTTTTGAAAACGTACACACCATTTCCCGATTTCAATCAATTTGGTCTCATACCAATAATAGCATATCCACTGTTTACACTGTCACATTTGGTTCCTCGGCCTATTTTGGGTTTAGATTCAACAATCTGCCCAGCAAATGTTCTTGTGATTTCTATATTTTCGGGAGTACCCAAGCGTTGTTTTGCAAATTGTCTGGAAGCTTTTGCAAAGAGTCTCAATGATGGTTCTGATTCGGCGAACTGCTAGAACAAACTTCTTGTCGGTACTATCCAATGTTTTGAAACTGTCAATAGACACAGTCATTGTCAAAGAATATTTCTTCTCTCCAACTGTTGTCCGGCCCCAATTTGTATCCATGAATTTACCTTGAAACCCATTTTTATTAACTGTTTTCAATGCTATTTCCTCCACATGTTTGAAAATTGCATTTGGATCTCGATTCCTGTCCCCTTTTGCTGTCTTGTTAGGTTTTATCTCCGACAAGTGTTTGTAAGTCTGGTGGATTGTTGATGATGATGGCGCTGCGTTTGGGAGAAATTTTGATGTCATTTTCTTTCTCTCAGTCTTCCCACGTTTCCTCTTTGATTTTTGCTTGATTGCTTTTGCTGGCAATTGCTTTGTTGTTGTTTTGAATCCCATTGCACCGGTATTCATTCGTGTCTGACAATCAATGGTTCCCGGTTGCTTTGATCGTTCTCGGTTGCTTCAATCGTTCCCGGTTGCGGTTCGATGGTTCCCGGTTGCGGTTGGTTTGATCCCGATGCTTGTTGAGTGGAAGACCAATCAATTGCCATTGCCGATGCCGTGGAAGACCAGTCAATTGCCGTTGCCGATGCCGATAGAGTTGCCGACGTTGGTGGAGCACCGGTGGAGGCGGAAGATGTTTGGAGGGCTCTGAAAATGGAGGTGAACAGTCGGTATTTGGTAGTTTAACTTGTTGGTTATTACATGAAATTGTTACTTGAAATTGTGAGCGAAAATTGCTCTTTTACTAAAATCACCATGTTGGTGCATCGGACTGCTAATACTCCAATGCACACACTAAATCACTAATAATCGGCATCGACCCGCTAATACTTCGATGCTCTGCACGTGTCCTTTGTACCAATGGGCTGTAGAGATTACCTTGTGCCCGGTAAGGTTGGTACATAAGGCCCTATTTTTAGTAAGAAGGAGAACCGGAACCGGTAAGTGGTAAATTGTCATTCCCACTTCCATTCCCATCTCCATTCATGTTAGTCCATTCCTGCAGAAGCAAGATGACTCGTACGATCGATCACGAGACTCATTCACTTGCGTCTCATTCATTCACTCGCGTCTCATTCATTCACTAGCGTTTCGTTCGCGTCTCACTCGTGTCTCATTCTGCTCATTCACGTCTCATTTGTTCCGTAGCGCGCGCTCGTTCGATCGACTTCAAACACACTCCCCTGCTTCAAAGGATGATAGACTCAATCGATGATACTGCTCCAGAACTTGCTGTAGGTCGAAAACGCTTCCTCTGTGTCTACCGTAGAGAAGCTTGCATCCTTGTTGCTTTTGGGCTTCGTGCAGTACTCATCTTTGCCATAGAATTTGGAGCCATGCTTTTCAAATAGGACTCCAGTAAGATTCTTGGTAAAGAGGTCACTTGTCATTTCATCGCCTGTCTTCCACATCACCTTGATGATTCCCATTTCCTTTAGCTCTCGTAGGAAATACTGTTTCACTTCAATATGCCTGGTGCGACCTGCTATGGACCAATTGTTGCAGAAATCAACTGCGCCCTTGTTGTCCACATATATCACCATGGGTAGCTTGATTTGCAATCCGAGACACATCATGACTCTCCAAATGTACAGCATGTCCTGGACACATAGAACAGCTGCATACAGTTCGGCTTCCATAACTGACAGGGCAATGATTGGCATCATTCTGGACCTTGCTGTGACATTGGCGCCATTCAGCCAAGTCGACCAGCCGTTGACACTGTGTCGAGATTCATCTTTTGCATACTCCGAGTCACTGAATCCAATCAGCTCGAAAACAAAGTCCTTGGTACCATCCCACACTGCATTAGGGGCTAATGTGAGACCTCTCTTGGGTGTTCCAGCGCAATACTTCATCACTCGCTTCAGCGCCTTCATGTGGGACTTCCTTGCTTCAGTCATGAACCTAGACAGCTCCCGGACAGCATTCTGCGTTTCAATTCTTGACCATCTCATCATGTGCAAGAGGATGGCTGTTCCGGACCTGTACTTGGTTTGGGCTTCCTTGGTGAGAACAGTATCGTTTGGTCCTTCACCTTCTTTCTTCAGCACTGATCCTGGCTCTGCTGGAGTGGTGGGATTGCCTCTGCATTCATCAAGCTCGAACTCATCAACAAATCTCTTGATCTTGACTGGTTGGGTCATTCGGAGTGTCCTGTTCTTCTTGTCCCGCTCAATGTGGCATCCAACATACTCATCCATCTCTCCAACATCCTTGCATTCAAATAGGGACTTGAGTTGCTCCTTGTGCTTCAAAACTTCTGCTGCTTCACCTATGATGCAAAAATCGTCGACCCATAGTAACATCAAAAGGAGTTTGTTGTTGATCCACTTGAAGAACAGACAGGGGTCAGCCTTGCATCTTTCCATCTTCATGGTATGCATTGCTCGGCGCGCTTCTCTCCAGAATTGTATGGCAGCTTGAATTGTCCCGTAAAGTGATTTCTGCAATTGGAGGAGTACATATGATGGATAGAATTTCTGATAGCCCTCTGGAATCTTGGTGAAAATCTTCTCTCCATTCTGAAATTTGCCATTCAGAAAAGCTCCTTCCACGTCCACAATGTAAGCCATAAAATTTGCCATGACCATCAGGATCATTGCAATGCGAATGGAGATATCGCTAACAACAGGTGAAGACTTGTCTTGGCCATCATAGTGCTCGCCATCGAGCTGCTTGAATCCTCGGACGGCATTTCTGCATCTTACTGTGCCATCAGGTTTCATCTTGTTGGCCCAAGTGGTATCCATGATTTTGGTGCCTGGTGGGATATTGGCTTCGTCAATCTCTTCAAAAACTCCATACTTGACCATCTTTGCATGTTCAGCATCCACGCCCTCTGTAAACTTGTCGCGCATTGGACTGGCCATAGATTGCTTGTAGTTCATGGTCTTTAGCTCCTTGGTGTTGTCAAAGGCACTCCCCGCCGCGCCAACTAGACTGAGTTCACTCATAGCGCCTTCCTGAGATGGAATAGAGACTGACAGAAGATTGAATTCTTTCAGTGCAGTCATTGCCTTGTGGAACTGGATTTCAGCGTTGGTGAATTGAGCTGCATAGCTTGCCATGTCCCCATAGCGAATATCCGGATTGAGATGAGAGTTTCTCACGACACAACCATATCTGGTGGTTGTTACAACATGTGGATCCTCTGCTTCAGTGTCGTCATTGTTGTCGTAGGCCTCATCCTCGCTTTCATATTCCATCTTGGTTTCTTCAATATCATCGGAGTAGTAGTCATCATGGCTGTCGAAGGCAGGGTCCTCTGTTTCTGGTTCGGGTTCAGCTTCAGATTCAGGTTGGAAGGGAATTGCAGGTGCTGTGTCTCCCCCACTTGCATCCTGAAACTGCACTCGGCGATGTCTGGTGGTGGTGCGCAGAATGGAGACAGGTTGTGGAGGGGTGGAAGTGATGGGCAGATCCAGGTGGCCACCCTCAAGAAAATCAGCATGAAAATTAATAGCTTCACCCTTGGGAGCAGTGGGTGGAAAATACATCCGCTTCAGCCAGTAGATGTCACGGGTAGCTGTGAACGTGTTCTGCAAAGGATCATACATCACATAGCAATCTCCAGGCCGGTCAGTGCAATATCCAGCAAAGAAAGCTGGATTGCCGCGATAATTGAGTTTTGGACTTGTGGACCGTTTGACCCGGACGACTCCAGCCTCACCGAAGGTTCTGAGGTGGGCGCTGAAAGCAGGGACCTTGCCAGAGAAATGTTGGATCTTGGGCATAGTATTGCCATTCACAGTCACAGCCTCCAACCAGTCCAACTGTACACCACATCTCATCGCCAAAGGGAAAAATCTGAACTGGTACTCCCTAGGGACGTGGGCTTGAGAGCAAAGGGCCATGGCGCGACAGACGGATCTGTATATTGCTGTTTCAACCAAGCTATTCTGCTGTGGAGTATCCACTGAGGTATACTCGAACTTGCAAGAAAATTTCCAATCTGCTGAGGCCAGGCGAGCTTCAAGTGCTGTATTTTCACCAGCCTTATCACAACGAATTTGTTTTAGCTGTTGTCCTTTGGACCTCCATTGGTTGAACAACGCGCAAGTGGGTTCAACCATGCCATCCTTGGTGGCAAAGAAATTGACAAAGCGGCATGTGGAATACTCATCAACAATCATGCGAAAATGGGGCTTGGTAATGAATGGGGCGGTCAGCTTGTTGCTTTTGGCAGCTTTGGGTGCTTTCACGGAGGACATATCCACAAAGAGTCTTTCTCCAGGCTTGGTAGCAGCAACATGCTCACTATCAGTAGGAATCACTTTCCTTTTTGCTTTTGCTTTGGCACAATCTTCACATGGGAGCAGTGGACCACGAGTGATGGTCCAGCCAAGTGTTGCAGCTGTTCGGCGTGTCTTGATCTCATTCATGTGTCCCAGGAGCCGGTGGGCTTTGTTGATATTCATTTTGGTCCCTTCATCCGTAGTGGTGGTAGCAGTCGCTGCATTGATTTCAATGTTGTCTGTAGGGTGTGCAATCCGATCAAAATAGCCAACCCACACACAGCTCGTGTAGGTGGGGATCTGAATATCAAAATTCACTTGGAGATTCCCTTTCTTGAGTGACCATCCAGTCTTGTCACTGCCGGTGGCGATCCAACCATTCTGCAAAGCCAAGTTGGCCGAGAACAGGTTGAATGCAAAATTTGGGTTGAAATTCACACCCTGCAACAGCGTCTGGAACTCCTTGTTTCCATCCTTGTCAATCTTCTGACAGGGAATGTCCCCAACCTGGCAGCCCTTCAATTCATCTCCACTTTGGGTGGTGATGGAGGCACCACTAGCTCACAAATTGGTGGCACATCGGAGACTGTTGGAACTGTGGCTGGTTGCGCCTGTATCAAAAACAAAGACATTGTCGTCATACAGTAGGTCAAATCCTTCGGGCACAACCTCGCCTTTGGTGGCTCGCTTCTGGGCATTGAGTAGTTGGAGTGAAGTGGTAGAGGTTTGCATTGCTGAGAGACAGAAGTCGTAGTCAATTGTTGCTCCCTGAACATCCTTCAACTTGGATTTCCAACCATTTGGGCGTCTGGACGCATTCTTCTCGTCTTCAAAACAAACAGATGTGCCATGATTGCCACCACAAAGTCCACACTTGCGACGTCGGCCCCTGTAGCCATTTCTGTTGTTGCGATTGCCGTTGCCCTTGCCATTGCCGTTGCCGTTGTGGCCGTTGTTGTTGTTGTTGTTCCGATTGTTGTTGTTGTTGTTGTTGTTGTTGTTCCGATTGTTGTTGTTGCGGCTGCCGTTGTTGCCATTGCTGTTGCCATTGCTGTTGCCATTGCTGTTGCCATTGCTGTTGCCATTGCTGTTGCCATTGCTGTTGCCATTGTCGTCGTCGGCACGCGGGTGTCCTGCTGCGCGTTTGGGACAGTTGTAAGCTTTATGACCTTGTTCTTTGCACCAATAACAAACTGCATTGGTGGACCACTTGTCCCTGGGATCAGCAAAATCGGTCATTTCAGCACCAAACAAACTCATTTCCTTGCCTTTACCTCCCCGGCTTTGGATACGCCGAGCTGATTCATATAAACTTTTGGCTTGAACGTTGAGTGATTCCCAAAACTCCAATTCGGTGGTTCCATTCGCTTGCAGCAAATCAATGAAGGGTGTGAGCTGCATCAGTAGGTAGGGCAGTAGGGCATCTTTGTAGGCCACAATAAGTTGTGCCATAGTGGGCTGAACGGATTTGTATTGGTATTGCCTTTGCAGGTCGTAGATGTCATCAACCAAATCCTGTGGAGAGGCGCCAATGGTCAACTTGAGACTCCTTAGGTCAATGTCCAATTGTTGTTGGTCGCCGGACTGATTCATTATTCTGTATTCCCTCATGAGCTCTTCAATCACTCGGTGTACTCTACCTCGGGGCCACTGTTTCCTGAGCTTTGCATTCTGTTCGGCTGTACCGCCCCTATCGATCTTGGACTTCTCCATGATGGCTAGGGCTGTCCTGTTGTCGGCAAAGGCCCTGTACAGATCATTCAGTGCTTTGTTGTGGTACCGGTAGGCCTTCTTCTGTGCAGTACTCATGTCCTCCCGGGGCGTAAGCTCTCCTTCGGGAGGTAGGTCCTTGTGTGGCTTGGTAGACAACATGTCACGGTACTTCTTGTTATCTGCAAATGCTTCAAACTGGATGTACCAACGCTCGAACTTCTTCTCATCCCCCTTCGCCAATGTGGGCACTTGACTATCTGTATACTCCACCATCTTGTATTTGTACTTTGTCGTGCTCGGATCCTTCGTGTGGACGCTGCTGCTCGCGCTTCCAATGCTTGTGCCGCTACTCTCTGAACTTGACAGTACACTGCTCTCTTCTGATGGTGATTCTTCAGAAAAGGCGATCTCTATCTCTTGGTGCCGGGTGGGTTGATCCTCCTCCATTCAGCTGGGAGTAAATTGTTGTATGCTCGATCCAAAGTAAATTGTCGTATTTCGTTCCGAGTAAAGTAAATTGTCGTATTCCGGCGACGTATGCTGTAAATTGATGCGTATTTCTGTATCCGATGCGTATTTCGTTCGACGTGTTTCGTATTCGTATTTTCGATTCAAACGTAAGTAAATTGCTGTAGTTTGCAAACTGGGTGTCCGATGTGTACCCCGTAAATTGTCGTACTCCTATTCCGACAGAAAGAAAGAAAAATATGTAATCGGCCCAATCGCTTCTGGTGTGGCGATACCGATCCTGCTGTTGCAAATGTCCGCTTGCTCTGTGGTCCAATCTTGGTGGACAAAAAATATTCTTCCGGTAATGTGCGGAGAAAGAGAAACGTAGTAAGGCGCTGACTCCAATGGTGGCCAGCCGTCCGCTGAAGAAGGTGCGGATGAAAAGTAACCGTAGAAAGTTCCGCTGAAGACGTGCGGATGAAAAGTAAATCGTAGAAAGGTCCGCTGAAGACGTGCGGATGAAAAGTAACGAATTGTAGAAAGGTCCGCTGAAGACGTGCGGATGAAAAGTAACGAATTGTAGAAAGGTCCGCTGAAGACGTGCGGATGAAAAGTAACGAATTGCTGAAAGGTCCGCTGAAGACGTGCGGATGAAAAGTAACGAATTGCTGACTCGGATGATTAGTCAGCCTGCTGTAGAAAGGTCGCTGGCCCCGATGGTTGGCCAGCCTGCTGCAAAATAAGAAAATTCTCTTTCTTCTTCGACCAAGTTCCGATCCTCGGGAGCGCTCCGTAATTCTTCGAAGAATGTTTGGAGGGCTCTGAAAATGGAGGTGAACAGTCGGTATTTGGTAGTTTAACTTGTTGGTTATTACATGAAATTGTTACTTGAAATTGTGAGCGAAAATTGCTCTTTTACTAAAATCACCATGTTGGTGCATCGGACTGCTAATACTCCAATGCACACACTAAATCACTAATAATCGGCATCGACCCGCTAATACTTCGATGCTCTGCACGTGTCCTTTGTACCAATGGGCTGTAGAGATTACCTTGTGCCCGGTAAGGTTGGTACATAAGGCCCTATTTTTAGTAAGAAGGAGAACCGGAACCGGTAAGTGGTAAATTGTCATTCCCACTTCCATTCCCATCTCCATTCATGTTAGTCCATTCCTGCAGAAGCAAGATGACTCGTACGATCGATCACGAGACTCATTCACTTGCGTCTCATTCATTCACTCGCGTCTCATTCATTCACTCGCGTCTCATTCATTCACTAGCGTTTCGTTCGTGTCTCACTCGTGTCTCATTCTGCTCATTCACGTCTCATTTGTTCCGTAGCGCGCGCTCGTTTGATCGACTTCAAACAGAAGAGCGATTCGATGCCAACAATTCGTTGATTTGTCGATTCGTTGCCGGATGAATCCCACTGATTGGTTCGTTGCCGTTCCTATGCTCTGGCTGCCGCTTGCCGCTGTTGCTATCGCTGTTGCTATCGCTGTTGCTATCGCTATGCGCTTCGATTGTTCCCGGTTGCGGTTGGTTTGATCGTTCCTGGTTGCGGCTGTTGCTCTCGCTGTTGCTGATTACGGCTGTTCCCACTTGCAGTTGTTGCTCTCGCAGTTTGATCCAATTGTTCCTGGTTGCTGCTGCTGTTGCTCTCGCGGCTCGATCGTTCCCGGTGGCTGTTGGTGCTGTTGCTGTTGCTGTCGCTGTTGCTCTCGCGGTTCAATCGTTCCCGGTGACTGTTGGTGCTGTTGCTGTCGCTGTTGCTCTCGCGGTTCAATCGTCCCCGGTGACTGTTGCTGCTGTTGCTGTCGCTGTCGCTCTCGCGGTTCAATCCTTCCCGGTGACTGTTGGTGCTGTTGCTGTCGCTGTTGCTCTCGCGGTTCAATTGTTCCCGGTGGCTGTTGGTGCTGTTGCTCTCGCTGTTGCTCTCGCGGTTCGATCTTTCCAGGTGGCTGTTGGTACTGTTTCTGTTGCTCTCAGGGTTCGATCGTTCCCGGTTGCTGTTGTTTCTGTCGCTGTTGCTGTTGCTTGCTGTCGAATCGACGAGTCGGTGCTCTTGCTGTGGCGGATTGCTGCTGCTGTTGCTCTCTGAGGTTCGACGGGTCGTTGCCGTTGTTGTTGCCGACGATCCTATGGTCTCGCAATGCAGTTCGATTGTTCCCGGTTGCTGTTGGTTCGATCGTTCCCAGTTGCGGCCGCTTCGATCGTCGTTGCCGTTGTCAACGATCCTATTTGACTATATGATATGATAATTGATGCCAACGATTCGTTGCCGCTTGCGTTTTGCAAATCGATTCGTGTTGGATCGATTGGTGTTGTTGGATTGATTCGTTTTGCAGATCGATTCGTGTTGGATCGATTGGTGTTGTTGGATCAATTCGTTTTGCAAATCGATTCGTGTTGTGGATCGATTCCTGTTGGATCGATTGGTGTTGAATCGATTGGTGTTGTTGGATCAATTGGTGTTTTGGATAGATGTTCGATCGTTCCCGGTTGCGGCCGCTTCGTTCATCGTTGCCGTTGTCGTTGGATTGATTGGTGTTGGTCGAGGATGCCGGTGCAGACGTCGGTGCGGATGGAGTGGAAGATCAATAAATTGCCGTTGCCGATACCGATAGAGTTGCTATTCGATCGTTCCCGGTTGCTTCTATTAGATGGTTCCCCGGTCGCTTGCGGTTCAATCGTTGATTCGATGCCGACGATTCGTTGCCGTTAGCGTTGGTGGAGGAGGAGCGACGTTGGTGGATTCCCGGTGGCTTTGCTGACGATCCTATTCAAATAGATAATTGAACAAAATGGGTGAGTATCTATTGATGTACTACATAGAGTAAATAATAACAACAGAATAATATAATCTACATGCCGATCGATTTGATGCCACAAACCAAGACTGCACGCGCCGCCGACACCTACTTTTGTTGTTGCCTTCAATTTGCCCAATCGATTCGATGCTTACAATTTTAAGGGAAGATTCGCCCCACCTCATTGCTTCCAATCCTTTGCTTCCGCTCCGTTGATCTGTTGGTTCTGATCTGTTCCTATGAAAATAAGAAGAAAAACAGAGAGGAAATACATTATCAGTAATACCAATCAATTGCCGTTGCCATTGCCTACTATCTCTCTCATTCGTACCGTTGCTTGTTCCTACAATCGTTGTTCCGACAATCGTCCCGATGAAATTGTTGTTGCTGCTGCCGTTGATTTGCAGCCTTCTTACCCTCTGTCACGAAAAACAGTACCTTGTGCCTGTTGATATAGAAGCAATGGATAGAGATTTATTGCTTTCAAGACATATATGTTTGGGGGCCAATTCAAACAATATCTATCAGCAAACCACCTCTTGTCCAATGCGAGCTAATTCTTTTTCCAGTACAAGGCTGTTATTTCAGACTAAAATAATCGAGCACGGATAACCTGCCTAATGCTGATCAACAATCAAGGGATCATTGGATTAAGTGGAATCCCACGTTCACAGACGGAGTGCCGATTAGCAACTCTACTCAAATAAGCCGGGTAAGATCATGATAGAAAGGTAGGCTAGAAAAAGTGATTTTTTTTGTCGCGAGGTAGAAAAGAGAATTACTGTGTGTGTGTGGGAGAAAAAAAAATTGTCGCGAGGTAGAAAAAAATTTGTCGATCGATCGAAGTAGAGGATACTTCTAGTACATCCTGTACAATTCTACAGGATTTGGTACTAGTGTAGATTTCTACACGTTTTTAGTACTGGATAATTTTCGGTATGGAATCCGCGTACCTCAATAGGTTCCTACACGAGAAGATGTTTACACCTTACTAGAAAATTTCCGGTATTGAATCCGTGTAGGTTTCTACGCCTGTAGATTCGTACACGTTTTTTGTACTAGATAATTTTCAGTATTGAATCCTTTTGAATTTCTATGCGAGTGGATTTCTACACGTTTTTTGTACTAGATAATTTTCGGTATTGAATCCGTGTACGTTTCTACGCCTGTAGATTCGTACATGCTTTTTGTACTAGATAATTTTTGGTATTGAATGTGTGTACGTTTCTACGCAAGTATATTTCTACAAGTTTTTAGTACTAGATAATTTTCGGTATTGAATTCGTGTACGTTTCTACGCGAGTAGATTTCCACAATTTTTTAGTACTAGATAATTTTCGGTAAGGAATCCGTGTATGTTTCTACGCGAGTAGATTTCTACATGTTTTTAGTACTAGATAATTTGTGGTATGGAATCCACGTACGTTTCTACGCGAGTTGATTTCTACAAGTTTTTAGTACTAGATAATTTTGGGTATTGAATCCGTGTAGATTTCTACGTGAGTATATTACTACACGATTTTTGTACTAGATAAATACTAGTAATGGATCCGCGTAGGTTTCTACGGGTATAGATTAATACACGCTTGTTGTACTAGATACATAGTAGTATTGAATCCGAGTAGGTTTCTACGCGAGTAAAATACTACACGCTTGTTGTACTAGATACATACTAGTAGTGGATCCGCGTAGGTTTCTACGCGAGTAAAATACTACACGCTTGTTGTACTAGATACATACTAGTAATGGATCAGCGTACATTTCTACGCGAGTAGATTACTACACGCTTGTTGTACTAGATACATACTAGTAATGGATCAGCATAGGTTTCTACGCGAGTAGATTACTACACGCTTGTTGTACAAGATACATACTAGTATTGAATCCGAGTAGGTTTCTACGCGAGTAGATTAATACACTATTTTTATACTAGACACATACTAGTACTGAATCCGCGTAGGTTTCTACGCGGCTAGATAACAAGTCGCTTGTTGTACTAGATAAAACTTATTGGGTAATGACTACAAAAGTATCTGGTCCAAGCCATGAATACATTCATCATGACTCATCAAATGCATAATGGGAACAACTTTGTCACACAGAATGCCCAAAATTATTATTTTCCTTCTGAATCCGGTCCATTGAAGGTCTGATTCAAAGGCTTCTGGAGAACAGCAACGCTGCATTAGTGTGTTAGTAGACAAACGATTGTACTCTACGCGTGACAATTGTGTTTGGATACTTTCGGCAACGGATAATCGGACTACAGGCGAGACTAGGGAAACGCCAGATCTCTTCTTGCTGTGACTTGTTCAGATTGCAGCGAGACAGACCTTAGTATGTAGATTACAAGTAGTTGGTAGCAACTAGTGTGAATTTTGGGATATAAATCAGTTGAATGTTAAAAGTATGAGATAAAGTGAAATCTTGCCGAAATGCAAGATATCTCTTTTATTGAGATGAATACGTTGCAACTGCTGTTGCGTAGTGATGAGATTACTCGCTGATTATTTCCGTACATGTATTGGTCGTTGACCATGTATATCTGTATGCATATATATATACTGTGTGAGAATCACACGCCAACGGTTTTCTTCTCTTGTTCCTTTAGGAAGACTCCATGAATTGTTTATCATTAAGGTCAGGAATTGCTCCCGTAGCTCGTGTGATATTTTATGAAATCAGAGTTTGCTCACCGAAGAACGATGGCAATACTGTAAAACAGGGATTGCTCACCGTTGATGCGCGATGGGAATGGATGCACCGTGGGAATCGATATGCCGTGGGAATCGATTACTTTGGTTGATACGGGACTCATTGATTCGTACGAATAGGGTATCTACCATCTGGTAGCTTTGGTACTTCTGGTCACGAAAGGAATTTAATACTCCCCATGTCTCCTTGTGAAAGGTCATCACGCTCTACATGATGCTTCCATCATCTTGGAGAAGGTCGCCGGTATTCCCACAAAAGTGGAAGATGGGCTTGAGCAGTGGATACACAACTGAGTGTCCCCAATGCTTGGTGAGAATATCTGCACAGTTATCCTTACCTGGGATGTGCATCATTAAAATGAAACCTCTCGCTATCATGCTCCGTACGTAGTGAAACAATAGAATGTTATGACGCTTATGCAACCTTGCGTAAGGAAAGGTCAACGTTGGGATCATCTTTTCGTTATCACCCCAAGAGTAGGAGATATCATGGACTCGTGTTCTGAGGTATCGGAATGAGTGGCGTAGATCGACGATTTGTTCGATGCAAGTTCTTCCTGCAACGAATTCAGCTCCAAAGGTGGCTGTTTCCGTAGTAGACTGTTTCTTCGAGAACCACATCATGGGAGTCTTGTTCGCGAAGTGAAGGATGCCGGTTACAGCCTTACCACTAAGAATATCATGCATGAGGTTGGCATCATAGAAATGTGTCAACACTACTGTCTTCCCAAGTGGTGCAGGAGCGTCGTCGGGTAGCTCTTCAGAATGCTCCCCATAGACGGTATTGGACCAGTCGATGGTGTCGGGTTTAGTCAATATAAAATCTGGGGGTTCTACGCGGAATCTGATTTTAAAATGTCTAAACTTGGAGATATATCCATAGATACGTTTGGCATGTTCGAGATGCCCATCTCGTGGTTGAGCTCTGAAACTGGAGAGTGTCATCACGGCTGTTTGTACATCGAAACGGCCAATAGCGATGATCCATTGGAGTGAACCGATCATACTTTGGTATTTCTGTATACCAGTTTCTTCGAGAAAGGCTGAGGAGTCCAATTCGGGATGATCGTTCTCTGCAATGGGTGATTGGAACCTAGTGCTAGGTTTGCATCCGAACATTTGTTCGTAAGACGCTTCCATCTTTTCAATGAACTTTATGGGATTCATGCAGAGAACACCATGCGCGTGGCGCTCAAATCCGCAACCTAGGTGAAAGTTCATAGGTCCGGATCCCTTCAGTTTGAAGTTATATGGTGACGACTGTAATATCTTCAAGAAGGAATTGGGATCTGCCATGCAAAGACATAGGTCATCCACATATGTGCATATAAGTTCATATACACGTTCACCATGCTTGTTCGTTCCAGGCTTGAGGAATATTTCCGGTTCTGCGCGGGATCTTTCGAAGCCGAGTTCGATGAGACAAGCCGCGAGTAAGTCTCCAAAACACTTGCCCGAAGATCTGAGGCCATATAGGGCTTTGTAAATGATCAATAGGTGACCTTCCAGCGATCCGAATTCAGGGACCTGCCTTGATGCATACTTTCTCGCAAGTAACTGCTTCTAGGTAGGCATTACCTATGTCGGTACCCCATGCTTCCAGGTCGTTCAGTTCAGCTAGGAATAGGCACATACGTAGGCCGCGGAGAGATACAACACCTGCGTAAACACTGTGGATAGGGGCCTCAGTGAGATTACCATTAGCAACGAGACGAGCCTTGTGTCTACCGTCGTGCTTGACAGCATATATCATGTGTACCTTGATCTGTTGGAACCCGGGGGGAATGGAGCTTGTCTTGTACACGCCTTTATCAATGAATGTATTGTATTCATTGAGTTGTGCCATTTCAAGAGTGGTGGCATCTTCCCATTTGGTGTTTCCGTTGGCTTGATCAAATCGGAGGGCTTCTTCGTGGTTACGAGGTACTTTGAATCCGTATTGGTACTGTGGAGTGGTACGGAAAGAACGAAGTTTGGCTTGGTGTACGAGTTGGTCAAGTTTCTTGGTTCGTCGTGCTAGGTTGGTGATTCACTTAAGGCGTTTCCAACCCGGGAGGTCAAGCAAGTTGTTGTCTTTCCCATATTTCGCAACGGTGACAGGGTCATCAGCCGCAATGTTGGCTAGAGGTTCATATGTTCTTTCCATATTTTCCCATTCAATCCAAAGGTTATACTTGGAACCTTTGTACTGGGGGTGCTTGTTATCCAGCGGACCTTGGTGTCCTAGGATGCGGCGAAATGACCAAAGTTTGCCGTCTTCTTGGGTTGAATCACGGTGGATGTAATTCATGACATCATTGTATGCAATGATATCATTAAGTTCGTCATCAGAGTGTTTGCACTTGAACTTGATGAAGTCTTTGTTGCGTTCAAGACTGTCTTATACGTCGACAATGGTAAGACGCTTCCGAGTGCCATCGGGGTTGGTTACAAGGAAAGATCGTCCTTGTAGATCGGCAATCGGGACCGTAGGAATGGTAATTGGTTTACCATCATCGTCAAATTGTGTGTTACCTTCTTCGTCGGTAACAACTACCTGTGATGGGTCTACTGAAGGAGTAGCGGGGTTGGTGTGTGGAGTTGTGACGTCACTAACATCAAAGTATGCTAATTCCGGTGGATCAAAATCATCTTCAGTAAGGAGAACGCCATCGGAGGTCTTGCTGAAGATGTGTGTCGTAGGAGGACCATCAAAACTCTCCCCATAGTTGTTAGGGAGGGGAGAAGGTGACCAGCTTGGGCTGTCATTGACCTTCTTATAAAGAAAGCTTGGTAACGAGGGGTGGGCGGGTGGTTGAAGAATAGGTTGAGTGCCAGATGCGGGAGGCGTCGTATCTGGTTGTTCGTTGGGTACAGAGGGGATGGTGTCATCGGCAGTGTCAGAATCAGCGGGTGAAACGCTAGGAGAAACTGAGTTGCCCTGTTTTGTAGACTCGTCAATGGGGTTATTCTGAGTGGTATGCTCCCCATGTTTGAATGCTGGAGCATCGCCAGTGGCGTATAAACGGGGCAAGGAATCCTTGGCGTTACGCCATTTGATGAAACCATCATCAGTGAATAGGCCCGCGCGTTTGTTGCGGGACTCAGGCGTAAGAGCAGAGCGGACACCGGACCGGTCAAGTAACTTGTTGGTAACGGGATCCCAGATTCAGAAGCAGAGTCCATTGCCAACATGTTCGGCGATGCCAACGAAGTGACCTAGACGTTCGGTAGATTGGGTACCGAAAGGGGAGTCGGTGGTCTTGAAGTAAACAGGTTCAAACCAGAAGAAACTGGTGTATGCGCTGATGTCGCCAAGTGTACCGGTAGCAATGAAGACCGGTTGTTTGTCTGACAGCGTAGGATCAGAAATAATGTTGAGGAGACCAGCGACGTATGTCATGCACAGTAGCCATAGGTGTGGTGGTGTGCCTGTGCGATCCATGACGCGATTGACAATGTGTTTGAACGTTTGATATCAACATTCGAATTGATTTTGGTGTTGGTGATAAGGTTCACTTTGCCAGAGTCCAATCCATAGCATTTTGAGATAATCGACTACCTTCTTACTAGATTGGTAGTTACCATGGTCGCAAAGGAGGCGAATGGGCCTGCCCCATTGTCGAACAAAGTTCTGGAAACAAGATAGGAAATCGCCGGTGGTACGCATTTCTTCAACGTGTATAATATGTGACTTTCGGCCGAAGAAGATCTGAGCAATCTTGGAGCCACCATCAATTGCTGGGACATCTGAATAGACAGCATCGGACATAACGTCGTCGTTGAATGGTCGCACGTTCATGGCCGGTTGAGGGGAATGGAAACGTTTGAAAATGTTTCCATCAGGGCTAACCGCTAATGAACCATATTGGGTTGAGTTTTCAAACGTGGCTTTGATGTGATCTGTGGAAACCCAACAAAAGAAAGGTTTCAGGGATAAGTAGTCATGTTCGTTGGGGTATCTCTCACGGGGCGTAGCTGCAATATGTGTAGTATCACTGGCAGTACAATCCGTCGGAAACGCAGTGACTGTACCAGAGGTATCAGGTAAGGTGCAGCATGCAAGGCGTTCCTGGTGAATGTAGTCGGTGGACGTAAGCCAAAATGAGCAATCGTTGGTCCTATGATCATCAATGGGAAGGAAGGGAGACCGAGTGGATTGGCTGGAATATGAACTGAGAGACGTGACCGTGGAAGAGCCGGGGGATACAGAGATATCCAATCCTTCAAGGCAACGTGGATTTCCGTATTTGTCGTAATCGGCATATGGGAGTTGCTGCGGCTGAGGGGGATATTTCTGGAGAAATTGTTCATCTTTCGCACTGATCGTGGTATCAAGAACAGATGGGTCCCAATGTTTATTGGATGTCATGATAACATGTGGGAGCATGTCAAACTCAATAGTCGTGTACTTTCGCATTGCAAGATATGGTAAACCGTGTCGTATGCTAAGAGGGAGTGCATATCCATCGGTAGTGGTGATTACCTGTCCACCGCCCGTTTTGATGGATGTGTCATCGACAGTGGAAAAATATGCTTCCATCTGGCCGGAGGACAATATAGAAGGGTGTCGGCCTGTATATGCACATTCATTGAAAATGAGGATGACGGGGCCTCTGTTCGATATGGAATAAGCTCCGCATGTAGCAATTGGAATATTTTGGACCTGGTGATTGTTAATGCCGGTGACATTGACATATCGTGGTGGGATATCCTTGGAGATGAGGCATGCATCATTGCCGATGATGCAACCATTTGCGCCGCGATCGACCATGGCAAAACCAGGACTAGTAACCGTAGTTTTGTGTATGCGGTATGTGTACGACGTTACTTGACTATCGTTAGGAAAGGTCAGATCATCGTCAGGATTATACCACTGGTGAAAATTGGCGGAATAGGAGGATGTTCCTACAGGTATTTGGGTGTCACCGTCCTTTTTGTACCAAATGTCAGGGTTTTTGGAGAGGAATCGAGCGGGATGCGCGGGTGACACGGAAGACTTGAGAGGTCATTGGTCCTTGGATGAAGAGGTTGTTGATTTGTATACACCTAATGATGCATGGAAAACACCTCTACGATCATTTTCTACAGCAGGATGTAGGTCTGCTGCGGAATTGGCATGTTCATCTTTGTTCGAAGTATCATCTTCTTGGAATGATACAGAGTGTCCATGTTGATATGCCTTCCGGGTGATGGGCTTGACATTGTTGGGGTCAGGCTGATCCTTTGAGAGTAAGTCGTGTCGTAACGATGCGACCACGATTTTCTTGCCTTCCGGAGAAAAACTTAGCCAACTCTTCATGTCCTGACGTGACAGGGCCTTCCATATGTTTGTAGGCAGCCGCGTGGTAGGGTCAGGGGTACGTCCAGCCTTAAATACCGCATAGTCTTGATAGTCTCCTTCAAATTCGATAGGGAGAGCATAGTCATCATGGTTTTGGCTTTGTTCAAATGAGAAGTCATGAACGTGTGCGCGTACAGTCGACCGAGGAGCTGCCATCGCGGACTGGGAATTGAGTCGAGTTGCTTCGAGTAGAAGCGTGATTTTAAGTTTGTGAATAGCAGCTGCTTCAGCAACTGCATCTGTCACGGTGCTATTCATCCCACCTGGATCCTTGACTTTGGCAAACTGTTCACTGAGCTGAAAGCTGGAATAGTATGCCTGACATAATGCTGATTTTGCAGTATGGTATTCAAGGGGCTTGTTGGGAGGACGGAGCTTATTGAGGTGATTTAATTCATCAAACCAATGTGTAATGAATTTCACTTTGGATTCTTTCCAATTGCTGAGATTCAACTTTAGCAACGCTTGTAGTTGAGTCAAATTGTCATATACCTTGGCTTTTGATTCGCTGTGAAGGTTTACGAAATCAAAGTATGCTTTACGTCCATCACGAGTGGTAGAATGGCTGTGTACACACGATGCAGAGAGATCGCTTTTGAAGACTTCCAACATTAGTACCCAGAAGAAGGCACACTGTTTGACAAAAAGATCACGTGTATAACCCTGAAGCGCAGCTGGAGGCCAAGTTTCATCAAGGAATGTTTCTGTGTCGATGTCGTATGCCTCGAGTTTAGCTTTGAAACCTACGAGCCAATGTTCGAATCTTGAGTCATTCGTGAGGGGCGTAAAAGACTTTTCATCCCGTGCTTTTTGGCACCAAGACTCGTACTTTACCTGCTGAGGTGACTTTTTGTTACTTCCTGGCGGAGGAGGTGGAGGGTTCAGAGCAGATTCGTTCCGCATGCGTAGGGCACGTTCTATGCGGAATGGTTGGAATTCCTTATATGTATATGATTTTACATCTTTCCAATCTTTCTCGTCTTCTTGTAGATCAATATCGTCTTCTTGTAGATCGATAGCGAACTCCGCAAGTGCCTCTATGCTCCTTTGAATGGATCGAGGGATATGCGTTGGTAGTCCTCCCTCAGTATAGGTGAGCTCGCGTGCAAAGTCCGGTTCGATAAGTGCGTCAAGGAATGCATTCCACTCGCATAATCCGCCTTCCTTGAGAGCTAAACACAACTTACTATTAGCCTCACTTGTTACGTTGAGTAGGGATACGAGTATCGTCTTCATATCAGTATCAAAACTGGGAAAGTGGTTGGCAGTAGTAACTTCGACATCACCTGTGTTCTCCTCGCCCCCAAATACATTGGCGGGCATCATCGGTATGTTCGGCATTTGTGACGGTTCCGATCCTTCGAAAGAATTGCGCGGTGACTGAGAATGAGAACTGCTTCGTGTACGATGTGCGATTGGCATATGCCAGCGTAGGGATTGTATTCAATTCCGTTCCTGTTCCTTTTTGTGTGCAAGCCACCTTAGAGCTTGCGACTGTTAATCTATTATTTTCCTTCTGAATCCGGTCCATTGAAGGTCTGATTCAAAGGCTTCTGGAGAACAGCAACGCTGCGTTAGTGTGTTAGTAGACGAACGATTGTACTCTACGCGTGACAATTGTGTTTGGATACTTTCGGCAATGGATAATCGGACTACAGGCGAGACTAGGGAAACGTCAGATCTCTTCTTGCTGTGACTTGTTCAGATTGCAGCGAGACAGACCTTAGTATGTAGATTACAAGTAGTTGGTAGCAACTAGTGTGAATTTTGGGATATAAATCAGTTGAATGTTAAAAGTATGAGATAAAGTGAAATCTTGCCGAAATGCAAGATATCTCTTTTATTGAGATGAATACGTTGCAACTGCTGTTGCGTAGTGATGAGATTACTCGCTGATTATTTCCGTACATGTATTGGTCGTTGACCATGTATATCTGTATGCATATATATATACTGTGTGAGAATCACACGCCAACGGTTTTCTTCTCTTGTTCCTTTAGGAAGACTCCATGAATTGTTTATCATTAAGGTCAGGAATTGCTCCCGTAGCTCGTGTGATATTTTATGAAATCAGAGTTTGCTCACCGAAGAACGATGGCAATACTGTAAAACAGGGATTGCTCACCGTTGATGCGCGATGGGAATGGATGCACCGTGGGAATCGATGTGCCATGGGAATCGATTACTTTGGTTGATACGGGACTCATTGATTCGTACGAATAGGATATCTACCATCTGGTAGCTTTGGTACTTCTGGTCACGAAAGGAATTTAATAAAAATGTTGTGCTTTGACTCTGCAAATGGCAAACATGAGGGTATTTTGGGTGCAAGAAATCCTGGGCACAAACTAACTTATTGGGTAATGACTCAAAAAGTATCTGGTCCAAGCCATGAATACATTCATCATGACTCATCAAATGCATATTGGGAACAACTTTGCCCCACAGAATGCCCAAAATGTTGTGGTTTAACTCTCCAAATGGCAAACATGTGGTTTTTTTTTGTTCAATTCCTGGGCACAAACTGAGTTATTGGATAATGACTCCAAAAGTATACAGTCAAAGCCTTGAATGCATTTATGATGACTCATCAAATGCATATTGGGAACAACTTTGTCACACAGAATGCCCAAAATGTTGTGGTTTGACTCTCCAAATGGCAAACATGGGGGTATTTTGGGTTAAATTCCAGGGCACAAACTGAGTTATTGGGTAATGACTCCAAAAGTATCCAAACCAAGCCATGAATACATTTATAATCACTCATCAAATGCAAATTGGGAACAACTTTGCCCCACAGAAAGCCCAAAATGTTGTGCTTTGACTCTCCAAATGGCAAATTTGAGGGTATTTTGGGTGCAAAAATTCCAGGACACAAACTGAATTATTGGGTAATGACTCCAAAAATATCCAGTCCAAACCATGAATACATTCATCATGACTCATCAAATGCATATTGGGAACAACTTTGCCCCACAGAAAGCCCAAAAAGTTGTGGTAAGACTCTCCAAATGGCAAACATGAGGGTATTTGGGGTGCAATTCAAGAACACCACAAACTAACTTATTGGGTAATGACTACAAAAGTATCTGGTCCAAGCCATGAATACATTGATCATGACTCATCAAATGCATATTGGGAACAACTTTGCCACACAGAATGCCAAAAATGTTGAGGTTTTACTCCACAAATGGCAAACATGAGGGTATTTTTGGTGAAATTCCAGGGCACAAACTGACTTATTCAGTAATGACTCCAAAAATATCTGGTCAAAGCCATGAATACATTTATCATGGCTCATCAAATGGATATTGGGAAAAACTTTGTTAGACAGAATTATGGAAATGTTGTGGTTTCACTCTCCAAACAAACATGAGGGTATTTTGGGTTGAATTCCAGTTCACAAACTAACTTATTGGGTAATGACTCCAAAAGTATACGGTCCAAGCCATGAATAGATTTATCATGACTTCATCAAATGCATATTGGGAACAACTTTGTCCACACAGAATGCTGGAAATGTTGGGGTTTCACACTCCAAATGGAAAACATGAGGGTATTTTGGGTGCAATTCAAGGGCACAAACTAACTTATTGGGTACTATTGACTACAAAAGTATCTTGTCCAAACCATGAATACATTCATCATGACTCATCAAATGCATAATTGGGAACAACTTTGTCACACAGAATGCCCAAAATGTTGTGGTTTGACTCTGCAAATGGCAAACATATGGGTATTTTGGGTGCAATTCAAGGGCACAAACTAACTTATTGGGTAATGACTACAAAAGTATCTGGTCCAAGCCATGAATACATTCATCATGACCCATCAAATGCATTTTGCAAACAACTTTGCCCCACAGAAAGCCCAAAATGTTGTAGTTTGACTCTCCAAATGGCAAACATGAGGGTTAAACTAACTTATTGGGTAATGACTCAAAAAGTATCTGGTCCAAGCCATGAATACATTTATCATGACTCATCAAATGCATATTGGGAACAACTTTGTTACACAGAATGCCCAAAATGTTGTGGTTTGACTCTCCAAATGGCAAACATGAGGGTATTTTGGGTGCAATTCAAGGGCACAAACTAACTTATTGGGTAATGACTCAAAAAGTATCTGGTCCAAGCCATGAATACATTCATCATGACTCATCAAATGCATATTGGGAACAACTTTGTCACACAGAAAGCCCAAAATGTTGTGGTTTGACTCTCCAAATGGCAAACATGAGGGTATTTGGGGTGCAATTCAAGGGCACAAACTAACTTATTGGGTAATGACTACAAAAGTATCTGGTCCAAGCCATGAATACATTCATCATGACTCATCAAATGCATATTGGGAACAACTTTGCCCCACAGAAAGCCCAAAATGTTGTGGTTTCACTCTCCAAATGCCAAACATGGGGGTATTTTTGGTTACATTACATGTCACAAACTTACTTAGGGGGTAATGTGTAGAAAAATATCCGGTCCAAACCATGAATACATTTATCATGACTCATTAAATGCATATTGGGAACAACTTTGCCCCACAGAATGCCCAAAATGTTGTGGTTTCACTCTCCAAATGGCAAACATGGGGGTATTTTGGGTTCAATTCCTGAGCACAAACTGATTTATTGGATAATGACTTAAAAAGTATACGGTCCAAGCCATGAATACATTTATCATGACTCATCAAATGCATATTGGGAACAACTTTGCCCCACAGAATCCCGGAAATGTTGTGGTTTCAATCTCCAAATGGCAAACATGGGGGTATTTCGGGTTCAATTCCTGGGCACAAACTGATTTATTGGATAATGACTTAAAAAGTATCCGGTCCAAGCCATGAATACATTTATCATGACTCATCAAATGCATATTGGGAACAACTTTGTCACACAGAATGCTGGAAATGTTGGGGTTTCACACTCCAAATGGCAAACATGAGGGTGTTTTTGGGGAAAATACAGGGCACAACCAGTCTCATTTGGTAATGACTACCAAAGTTTGCGTACCAGGCCATGAATGCATATCACATGACTCATCAAATGCATGTTGGGAACAACTTTCAAATGCATATTGGGAACAACTTTGCCACACACAGTACAGAAAATGTTGTGGTTTGTAGATACAAATGTCACACAAGACAGTAGTACGGTATGTTAGGTGCAGTCTACTAGATTCTACATGTGACTAGAGAATTGAAATACATAACCTTAGTGTTATCAAAAGTTTCCCTTTTGAAAAAATTATGGCGCGGGAGGGATGGCTTGCACAGGTACGTGATCTCCTTCTACAAATATATAAGGGCACGCCCAAGACAAACAACACACAAAAGAAGTTAGGGCAAACATCATAGGACAGAACCAACGGGAAAACTCTACACACAAAACATCGTACACATACTACCCAAAACACCGTACACACACACACACACACACACACACACGAAACACAAAACACCGTACACACACACACACACACACGAAAATTAAAAAAACCGTAAACAAAGGAAACACTGTACACGCACAAGAAAGAACCCGAAAAAATTATTAGTACACACACAAAACCACACAAAAAGAAACACATGATTCTTGATCGACACCGTATTCAGAAAATAAAATAAAAAAATATGAATGCTATCAGAAAGACACGACGAAGCAAAAAATCTGAGGGAAGGACACTTCGAAACAACAAAACCATCCGGCACGGTGATCATCAAAATACAGGGGACAACAACGGTAAGAAAAAAAGAAGAGTTAAAACAAACATGGCAATTACTAACAAAGTGTGTAACAGTAATACCACAACTATGAAGGAAACAAAGGGCAACAGTGAAAAAAATGATACCGATAACACAATTTCTACTACTACAAACATGGAAGAACAAAACACCATCAACCAGAGTAACGAAACAGCACTTAGCATTACCAACACAACCACCACTACAGTAATGAACCAACAGAAAGAAGGAACAAAAACCAATGTGGTAGAGAAAACTTCCAACGGAGAATGCTTCGATACAGAGGATGTTGTGAACCGTGTCATGAAAAAAATCACTGACATAGTGGAACAGGAAGTGGCAAAACACTTACGGCAAAGAGAGAGGGAACCACATATAGGGGTGGGAAAGGTGGTAGTGGTACATAAACAAACGGAGGCAACCATGCAGGGAGAGGGGAGTTACAATGCCGGCAGCACAAGAGAACGAGCAGTAAGTACAATTACAGACGAATATGGGCATATGACAGACAACGATATGCTTAAGGCTTTGAGTAATATGACTGAAATACTGGACAAGCAGCTAAGAGATTACATCAAAAAACATTGGTACCATAACATGAAGTTCCCTATGGATGACAAGGTAACGGCGCATGTAATACAAAAGGCTGTTAAATCAAATGCGGTTATGAAGCCACAAAATATTCCAATGGCGTCATTTGCTTTCTTTTATAGGAAACGAGTAGGGACAGTACTGACTGCATTGAGGCACAACTCACAAACATTAGCGAGAAAAAACTGGATAGGTAAATACAGGTTGGGGAATTGGTTGTTGAAGGTAGGAATTTTGGAATCTATTTTTGGTCCGATAACACTAACATGCTGCCCATTGATACTGATGATACTTCCGTACAGCCGATTACAGCAAAGGTCGAGTCCCTATCACCTTCCCTGGTACTGTTGCAGTTATTCAAGACACAGAAAATGAGGACACAGGTATTTTAAACCCTCAATACAGGAAATATAACGACGCGGAAAATGAAGATTTTTATTATTTTGTTACAAGAATCATGTTGGCAATCAATCCGACAAATTCCAATTTCAAACAACGGAAGGAGAAGCACTTGCTGAGTGATATATTTTCTGTAGCGGATGAAGCATTTGCATTGACAGTGATCTAAAATGAGCATCATGTATGGGTGAACCAGCAGCAACGAAAGAATGATGCTACGATTCCGCGACAAAAAAAAATTCTGCGATTCAGACAGTGGAAGCAGAAATGGATGGATGGAGGAAGGACGAGAGTTGTTCAGTGATTTGTGCGACGAAATTGGCGAGATGCAAAAACAACCAGAAACAGGAAGGGAATTGGAAGAAATGATGAGGGAGAGATTTAGGAACAAAAGTTCGACAAATTACACCAAGAAAAATAAGCATTGCGATGCAAATATTACTAGTAGCAGCTCCACTAGTTGTAGTGGACCAAAAAAGAAAAAGAAAAGGAAGTTCTATATTGATCCGGAAATAACAGCTTCAATGAATGAAAGTTTATCTATTGGTGAACTAATGTAGAAAATAACAGTACATACATAATACAAAAATACTACTAATCATGAATATTGAGAATATTAGAAATTATGGAGGATTCGTAATACGTTGCAATAGGAATAAATCAAGCATAAGAGAATCCACATTTTAAAAAGGGAATATTGTAGTCAAGAAATAGAATTCACAATTAGGAGAGCAGAATCGGATTGTGTTTTCGTAGCTTTATATTTTGGAATTAATACTGACTCAAGATTTCTTTTTTATTCGTGAATAGAAGTAAGTGTTGTTGGTACGGAATAATATTTGGGTTCTGCTAGAGACTGAAATAAATTATTTTTATTCGAGAGTAGAGTAATGTGCATCACGCGCACAGAAATAGTGCTGAGTTTACGTATACCCCTTAGACAATCGTCGCAAATTTCAGGGTTCACAGAAAAATAGCCGTGTTAAATTCAAGCACAAAATTTGTGCGCGAGAAGTAAATTTGAACCCCGCGAAACAGTTCTCGGACGGGATGTAGTAGGGATTCTAGTAGATCCTACTGTGCGGGGGAAAACCGGCAAAAAGGTTTCTAAAATGCAGGATGTCGTAGAGATTCTACTAGATTCTACACAAGTCGTGTCAAGGAATAAATCAATCTTGTAGTGCTGGTGCTGCTAAATCCCATGAGTTAGTACCCTCTTTGCCTGTTGAGCAAGTGGACCCCCCTTGCCCGCAGTCCACAGTGTTGTATGTGTCAAAAATTACTAAAGTAATTTGTGGAGATTTTCACACACAACTCCTTGTGTTGAGCAATACTTACTTGCTTAACACACGGAGTTGTGTGTGAAAAATGTCTGAAAATACTTTTTGATTGGTTAACACGGAGTCCGAAAATTACTTTAGTAGGGGAAAACAGTACTGAAGTAATTTTTCACACATACAACACGGTAGACCGTGGGGAGAGCAGGTTTATCCTTGTCCCCCCCGCGAAACTGCAGCTAGTACAACAAAGAGTAACAGGCGCTCGCTGGCCCCTACAGCAACAACAAAGAGCAAGCATCGGTCCCTAGCAACAAGAAGCTCCCCCCCCCTCCTTCCCTTTGTGCTCTCCCTTACGACCATGGTATTACATACCTAATTCCTCCTCCTCGTCCTTGCTCTCCTCATCGTAGTATTCAGGGGGGGGGGGGGGGCTCGGAAACAAGCAGCTACCTTTGTAACCTCCCCCCCCCCCCCCCCCTGAATACTACTCAGAGTCGAATTGGTTGACACGACTCGTCCCCTCTCTAAAGAAAAACTCTCTTAAGAAAAATCCTCGGCGCGCCTTGGATTTTTCTCAAGAGAGTTTTTCTTTAGAGAGGGGACGAGTCGTGCCAACCAAATCGGAGGAGGGGTGATTAGATATAGTAGGGCACTGCGCTCCGCGCCGGGGATGCCAATTGATACTTTTGGTTTTCAGGGATACTTTGGGTGTTCATAGCGTTTATTACCATAGTACCTAATTTTCAAAAGTGTACGGATGTACGGTACCTTTTAAAAGTATAAAGTTGACCCCGGTCCCACTATGAAAACCGCGAATGTCTACGAACGTCAATTCTTTTGTCTACTTTCCGTTGCGGAAAGATTTATCTTCTTATTTGCATTCGAACGGAGAAGTCTAGCAATTTTCTGGCGATGCTTTTGTCTACTTTCCGTTGCGGAAAGATTTATCTTCTTATTTGCATTCGAACGGAGAAGTCTAGCAATTTTCTGGCGATGCTGATCTAATACTTCTGGATGATCTCCGTTGGAACGGAAAAATTGATCTAATACTTAATTCGCACGATCAACTCGGGTCTGTTTGAAACCCATGACGCAATTAAAACTCTTAAAGAAAGCGCGAAATTGAATTGAAATAAGCTTGGATTAGCTAAATTGAAAAATGTAAAATATGAGCGGATTATTAGAAGTACGAACCGGTGCGAAGTACGAAGTGTAACAATAATCCTCGTTACTGACAGATCGAGTCGGGAGTCGAGGTTAAAGAGAATCCTTATGACCGGAAGAAGATCATACTTACGGAAGAAGAGGAAATGGATGACTCTTCCACAGCGGAGTATTATTTTTTTGTAATTCAATGTAAGGCTAACTTTGAATGAAAGTTGAAATTCAGTCTTAATCAATTATTGTTTGGTGGCTACCGGTATGTCGAGTTAAAATTGGATTGTTTTTCGATGTTTCCTAAAAAGTCTGAATTCTACCCTACGGGTGTAATTAGAAAAATTGTTTAAGGGCTATTACTGTACCGGTACTGAAAGATGTACTCCGTACATCTGTAATTCGCATTTTCCTAATCCGTTCCGAATGTGGGCACAGAACATATCGAAAGGATGGGCGACTTTAGGTTTCCGAGATCTTCGGTTCTGCAAAAACGGGTATGAGTAAGATTACTATCGGTATTAGTAAATTCTAAGTTACTGTACGGTACGGTACACTGAAAAGAGAAGTTCTCTTTGCTTGAAACAACCACGGCATTGATAGACTCATAGAATCATTATATTACTGTAACTCTTTGGCTAAAACTTGCTAAGGAAAACAACTCCCTTCTGTACAAATACCACTCACACTAACTCTACCATGGCCCAGCATTCCTGGAGTTCCAGACACCTACTGGTAATCGCTTTGGTGTGCACCCTACTGGCGTCTACGAATGCACAACAGCAAAATCCGCGTCGTCTGCGTCGAGGCCAGCTAAAGAAGTACATTGTGGACAAAGTGGAAAACGCCAATGGAGGTGCCCCCGCCTCGAACTCTGATTCTTTGTCGAGCAAGCCCGAAATCGGCAGCCACGAACATCGACAACTGAAGTCTGGCAAATTGGATCAGTTTGTCAAGTCGGCGAAATCCGTGAAATTTGGCGGGTCAGCGAAGGAAATCAAGAGCGTCAAGGCGAAGTACGATAAAGGGTCGAAGAAAGATTTGGCAATCTTGGAGTCCAATGATATCCCGAAGACTGCGAAGGCAACCCGCGACGTTTCGTTCACGTTGGACGATTACGATTTGCCACCTATGTCAAAGGAACTCGCTTCAACCCGCGACATAATGTTCACGTTGCCACCTATGTCCACGTTGGACGGTGACGAGTTGCCACCTATGTCGATGGAACTCGCTTCAACCCGCGACATAATGTTCACGTTGCCACCTATGTCCACGTTGGACAGTGACGAGTTGCCACCTATGTCGATGGAACTCGCTTCAACCCGCGACATAATGTTCACGTTGCCACCTATGTCCACGTTGGACGGTGACGAGTTGCCACCTATGTCGATGGAACTCGCTTCAACCCGCGACATAATGTTCACGTTGCCACCTATGTCCACGTTGGACGGTGACGAGTTGCCACCTATGTCGATGGGACTCACTACAAGGCTGTTGTAGGTCTGACGAGCAATGCATTATTTTGTTTCCACCAAGACGGGTTGCACTTGGTACAACCAGGTGACAAAACTGACGAATCCAACCAAAAGTTGTTGAATTCAGCAGCAAATCTACTACGAAACCTTAAAGAATGCAATCAACCCTGTTGGTTAGATACAAGTAATTAAACTATGAGTGTACGGTAGTCGAGCAATCAATGGTAATTGATTGCCGAGTGTCACCATCCAATGATGTGTCCATGTTGTGATTGGGTGGCTGCCATTGACGTCCAATATGGATGGCTAGTGTTGGTCCATCAGTGATATTGTGTGGAGATTCTGTATTCCTAATATCACGACTGTCACCCCGCTTTCATTCCCGTGTGAACAGGTAGACTAAATATATATAAACTATGAGTACGTACTCTATTGATACTAAACTTACAGAACAGTGACCCTTGCAGGGGCTTTGTGAAGTAGTCAGCGAGCATGTCCCCCGTTGGGCAATACTGTATCGCAATCTCTCCCCGCTTTACTCAGTCAGTGGTAAGGAAGTAACGTATGTTGATGTGTCTGGTCCGTTTGTTGCTAGAGGATTTCCCAGTCATCTCCAGCTTCATTGCGCTTGTGTTGTCTTGGTGCAGTAGATTGTTCTTCCCAAGTGTGCAGGTGCCATCGGTGTCAGTGCCGTGTTCAGTCTGGGCGGAGTAGCCCTGCCACTTGAGGTAATAATAACACCACAAGTTATATGGCAGTGTGTCATCCACTCTCACCAACTTGGCCTTAGTCGAGCTCTTCGTGTCGAGCTTCTGCTTTGAAGATAGTGCAAGGACAGCCCCCTGCCCAAATGAGCAACCCTCCTGTGTGACTCTTCATGTCTGAGTGCATTGCAAAAGAGGTGCCAACATACCAATAGGCATTTCCCGTGTCATCCCACCTCAGCACTAGGGGAAGGAAGATATTGTGGCGCATATATCTGAGCACTCTTCTTAGCTACTTCCAGTTGTCAGAATCTGGGTCGGAGACTTGTGTGCAGAAGAATGTGATGAATGTTTTTATATCAGGACGGGCTCTCTTGCTGGCAAACAGGAGCTGTGCCACATGTTTATGGAATGTCCCAGCATCCACAAGCTTGAGCTTGTCTCCCTCAGCATTCACCTTGAACAGATGGTCAGAAGTCAGGGTTGGGATTGTTCTCCTCTCGATAAGCTCTGTCCAAGAACTGTTTCTCTACCCCTCGAGGGGTATTGCGCGGTATATCTACCCTATTTTCAAAATTCCCTGCCTCTTGAGCTTGCGTGTGTAATAAAAAACCTCGCGTGTCGCGCGCTTCTCCTTTCCAGACAATATCACATCAATCCCTATCTGGATCATCACCTAAAACTCACTCTTGACTTGGTGGAATAAAAATCATCCGCTAAATAACAATTTCAGGGTTAGGGATATCATAAAGTTGCCGTGATGAACAATATTTTGTGTCAAACTTCTTACGCACAAATGATTTTCTCTCATCTTCGCAACATGCTGTTAACTGCACTTAGTAACACACTGTGTACAAAATACCACAATAAATACACAGTACAAAAACCATGTACGGGTAATGAACATGTGTGTACTCCGTACACTGAAATCTCTTCAAAAAAAGAACAAGTGAAAAGACCCTGCAAACACAGCAGAAAACCCCTCGAAGACATCATTTATTTTTTATAGGAATTCCAATCATCGAAATCACCGATGTCATTAACTTCCATTTTCACAACCCTGCAACAACCCTTCTGTTTTTCCTTCACTAGAACAGACTATGAAGTTTCACCACCATACATAACAAATAGTACAAAATGGCACCGACTCAAATACCTACACATTTTCAATCAGGAAGGGTATTTAAACGGCAAAGATGAATCCTAATGACAAAGATACGAAAAATCCGACCCATCTTTTCCCCCTTGGATAGAGGAGAGAATGGAGGCAGACATGTACAAACCCTACCAGGTTTGAACGCCAGCATGTTACTTTACTGATTTGCTGACTGGGAATAGCAACCAAAAGGCTATCCAATGGCTATTTGGATGGCTATTCAGATGGGAGGGCCAAGCAGAAACTCCAAATCCGTTTTTTTCAACACCACAGAAAACACACACACCCTCCAAATAACAGCGGCAGCAGATATCTCCATACTAAAAGTCATCGGCGGCAACAATATTGCAGTGATCTCTTCATTATATCAAGAAGGACGAGGCCTGCAAGTTTCAAATCGATCCATTGAGTGGATTAGAAGTATCTAACCCGTGAAGCCTTTGACACACGAAATCCTGTCACTTAAACGATGCTCATGGTTGCGTCAAATTTGTGCCATGTATTTAAAAAATTCCGAAAACTTTTGTTGCGCCCATCACAAAACATTCTCTACGTATTTTTGCACGCAACAATTTGAAGTAGAACTATTTTCGCAAGGATAGTTTTTGCCCCATTCTTGTGGTGCTTCCTGATTTTGGTATTGTACAACTTTGTTTCATGCTCACCCCAATAATATTTATTCTCGATTTGATTGTTATTTGTTTTTCCACACGAAACTCATCTTTGGTAATAATATCCTCTATGTACACTGATATTGCCGTAGCATTGATACAAATTTCTTAACAAATATACTAGCTTCTTGATATCCAGCAATCTATTCTGTTACGTCACTTTCACAATACTCACACTATGTTTATTGAATATCAAAAGCCAACAACCATATTTTTGTACTAATAAGAAAGTACTTTATCCGCATTTTCCATAATGTTGTTCGTGCTATGCAATTTTAGCAGGAGACCTATTTATTGCGGCTACCCACATTAGATTTGAATGAAGTACTAACTACTGTATTATATTTTTGTTACTGTTATTTACTTTTATAATTTGTGTCTGTTCTCGATATAATATTTGTAGTCCTTGTGGTTCTTGTCAAGAGTGTCCATCATGTCATATTTTTGCTTCCGTTTTGTTTGGTTCAATTTTGCTTCTTCCTTTTGACGCCGTTTCATATCATACCCACTTTGCTCTTGGTATGTTTGAAGTAGTTTGAGCTCTAAATCTTGTGTTTGTTGTTCCTGCCTTTGTTTTTTATTTCCTCTTTGACATAAACATAAAGATCTTGTCCCTCGTCACTCCACCCCTCCTTAATTCCTGACTTACTGTCAGTGAATTTCTTTCTTCTCTTGTCCCCTTTGTTGTGTTGAGCCACAATTCATAGTTGTTGTAAAGGGAAAGCAGAGCAAACGCTTCATTGCTCGAAGTGAAAATGTTACTGACTGTTGTTTGCACCAATTTTTTTCTGAAGTCCTTCTCTTTAGGCAACACTGCTCCAAGAATTCTTTTGAAGAAATATTGTAATTCCGTTTGTGGAATTCGTACCTACTTTCTGAGTTCGTGTTTTCGTTTTCCGTGATTAGAACCGTTCCTGGGAAACTATCCGGTATCTGTTTGTTTCTTTTATCGTCTATGCATCAATGTGAACAATACAATATGGTTAGTTATTTGAAAAATATGTCTAAAGAGAAAAATGTTGTTCTTGTCGGTTCTTACCTTTATAATTTTTCCTCGCTAGTGTCTGGGCGTTGTGCCTACATGTAGTTATTGCTCTACAGAACATTCCACTCCACTTCAGCACATGGACGTTCCATGTTGCTGGTAGTTTATTTTGATGATTCACTTTTACAATGTGGGTAATAATCGACTTTATGTATCGTCTACCTCATCCGTTTGTTACGGGAATTTCATATGCCTGAATGTTTGTTCCTTGACGTACCCATTAATGTAATTTGTAATGTTGTTGTCAGTGCGCTCTTGCCGTTACTGGTGCTATTGGTTTTATCTATTATGCTATCATTCGTGTTTTGTGCCTCACTACCTGATACACTGCTCGCTGGGCTGTTTGTTCTCTGTGTATCAATCGTTGTACTCTGAACCATCGGTGTGGAAACATGATCCACCATTATTTTTTGTTAAATTGGAAATATGAACTTACCAACTGTTTGTTTTCATGTATTTGGCGAGCTTGTTTTATGGGAGCTGAGTTGTTTTGGAGTATTCTGATTTTACTTTTAATTCACACTGTTGTACAGTGCTAAAATTCTTAGTAGTTGTAAGCGTCTGAGTTACTGCATCGTGAGGATTTCAGTATCACTACTAGTTATTTTTATAGTATTGTTTGAGTTTTGTGTGGGGTTGTACTGTTGCCTGCCCCTTGTTTTACCACCTGTGCCCTGACAATCTGTAATGCGGTTTCAAGAAAATCCTGGCGCAGACCAAAATCCTGGCGCGGTGTCTAATACTATAGTGTACCCCACCCCAGGAATGGTATGTTCCACTGATAGTAATTTTAGCCCAAGCATAGTAGTAATATCTTGTGTGTCCGGGTGTATTATGATAGTAGTAGTAATGTAGGTATGATAGTAACGACTTATGCTGGAGGGGTGAAACCTTTTTTTGTACAATTCATGTCAACAATCATGGAACGGCGTTACAGAATTCTATTACCGGAACGGCGTTGCTGGCTTTGTGTTCAAATGAAAAGAATTCACCGTGTAGCGCGTATTCGTACGTACTAAGCGGGCGTATTGTACAAAAAGTCATAAGGGCAAATAACCTTATTCGTAAGGTTATTTAACTTGAGTGAATAATCGTCGACGCTTTCATGTGGATTGTCTCTTTACCGGATTTCCCCATCAGCTCACTCTTTGAAGAATTAACAACTCTAAAACACTATCATGCCCTAAATTTACGTACAACCTAGTACTAATTCTACACGATAAGATACGATTTTACATGTGATATTCCGACAAGAATACCACGGCGAATTACGGTAAAAGACCGGCCCAAGATGGCCGGTCCAATTTTACGTGTGTTTTGTGTCTTAAGATTATGAACGATTAGTGTGGCAAATTACGAATATGCCAATAATCAATACGATGATGAAGAAAGTAATTAACCTGTCGATCATCGAAGAGATGATCTGCGATTACCGGTACGATGATTATTCTTATGATTCTTTTGTTTTATTACTGTCACGAGGCAGTTTTTCTAGTTTATCAGACCCAGCATCCTACAATGCTGAGGACCGAATGGCGTTTCCCAAGAAACGCAGTTGAGCTCAAAGACAATCCGGATTAGCCTGATCAGTAACCGGCATCAACCCTCAAGGATGTAAAAGGGGCAATTGCTTGTGGAGCCCTGGAACAGACCAACACCAGGGCGGCCTCCCTTGAAAGAAGAGGCCAAAGACACGAACCAAGATGGTAGGCTCCATTGGGTTTCGAGATCCAGCAAACAAGCAAGGGAAAAAGGGCTGGACGATTGGAAAATCGCCCAGGTTGGCATCAGTTGAAAGGAATCAATATCCGGGAACACTGATCTTTCACTGAAAACAAGAATGACGTGAGCCAGAAGATTGAGCCTCAAGTATTCTATGGTGAAACAGATTGGAACGAACAGATTGCAAAAAGCATCTGCTCGCAAGAAAATCCAAAGATATGGAAACGAGAACACTAAAATCTCAAACGCACTCGAATATCCAAAGATCCAAGAGAAAAGAGAACACTAAATTCTCAGGAAACAAGACGATGAAAGATTCATCAATTTCACCACAGAAATACAGAATGAGCAAATCCTGAGACTGGATAGAAAAGCTCACAATCTTAAGTTGCGACAAAAGCAAAAGCTCACACAAGTACAAAATAACCGGAACGAAAAATTCGATCCGGATATACAAATACATATACAGATAAGCAAATCACACACACAACAGTCACCAACACTAAACCAACCATCTCACATCCAATCCTTCGATTCGATTACACTCTCTTTCCACATACCACCTTCTATTAAATATTCAATCGCAACTTCCATCCAAACGTCCTTCGAATATTTCGAAACGGATACTCCGAAACGACCATTTGATCACTCCATTAGAATATTTGAAATCCTGTCTCCATCATGGCTCCAGCAAAAAGAAGAACAAGAGCGAAGCCAAAAGACAATGATGACTATGACCCCAATGAGGAAACAAAAATGGAAGTGGTCCAGGACCCACAAGATCCTGATAGCGACGATGAAGTAGTGGGTATGGAAGAAGAAGAAAACGACAAATTCGATGAAAGAATCATGCGTGTAATGGAAAAGGCTATAGCTGACCCAGAAAAGAACTCAACCATGAAAAGGATCATCGACCAAGAAGTAAGGAAAAGGATCAGAGCATTACATGAAGCTGCAACAAGGAAACCAGATGATGTTAGCAGTGATGAAAACAGCGGTGATGATAGTGAAAACCAACAAGATGACGACTCAAGGTCTGATCGTTCTTTAATGATGTCATTCCAACCCAAAATAAAAATGCAACCCAAAATAAAAAATCAGGGGATTCAACAATGGAAGATTACTGAATCCAGAACAGCTCGCTTTCAGAAGCAGCTTGATGGACTTTGGTATCAACTACGAATCAGCTGAAGAAATTATGAGGGGAGGAATGTCTAATATTCGCGAAATTACAGACCTCAACAAGGAAAGCATCAAATCATTCATGCATGGATTGAAATCAATCAGTCCAGACTGTCCTAACCCAAGAAGTATCCATTACGGTAACAGGTTATCATCAAGACTTCTCACATGGGCAAATTGGGCATGCTACCAACCTTTGATTGGAGTCAAACCAAGCGCCATTGACTGGAACGCGAATCCAAATAATCTGGAACTACAACAATTCAGGATCAAGATGATGGAATCAAGTGTAAAATCACAAGAAAAAGCAACCCCACCTGAATTAAAGGACCTTACAAAATTCAGAGAATGGGAGGAAGGTTTTCGCCAAAACTTGAGATACAGATTCAACTCTGAAGGATTCCCAATCTTGTATGTCATAAGACCCCAAGAAAAGGAAGATGTTACTGACAAAGCCAGGTCTGGCACAGTCGGACAAAGTCCATCGGATACCTATCCAACTTGGAGTGACTACAATGAAAGGTGTGGTGTTTTGTCAGGTCACCAGTATGATGAAGACAACAATGTTGTATGGAGGTTGTTGTGTGATGCAACAAGAAAAGGGCCGGGTTGGGAATATGTGGCACATTTCCAAAATACTGAATTGAACTCAGGGCATGCAAGAAACGCCTTCATTTCACGAATGCAACATGCTTACACTGATACCAATATCACTATGGTTCTGAACAAAACCTACCAGGAAATGAAAGAATCACATTACACGGGTGACCATAAGAATTATGACTGGAACAAGCACAAACAAAATTGAACTGCATTCCATGGAACAATTCTGAGATTTGAAAAGAATCACAATGAAAGGAGATTTGTCTGGGACTTCATTAATTCAATCAGCGATGAGCGACTTGATGCTGCTAAAGCTGATGCAATTGATGAGAGCAAAGATTACCGAGACAATTTCAACGAATGTTTGATTTTATTCACCAATCGACTAGGATTGAAGAAGCTTGCAAATGGAAAGCATAAAAGGGGTTCCAGAAGTGTGTATTCTGTAGGCACGTCAAGCAATAAGAAGCAGAAAACAACTGGTACATTCACAGGAAAAGTTGAGAATAAGACCTATCCAACAAGTGTTTATAAAACAATGTCAAAAGACCAGCGTCAGGAACTTTACCAGATGAGACAGGCAAGTAAGAAAAATAGGGCTCTCAGGGCTGCGGAGACCAAGAAGGCAAAGGAAGCCAAAAAGGATGGTGCAGGTGACAGCTTTGGCTCAAAATCTAAGAAATGACATCATAACCGGACACTAGAAAACAAATGTTTAAAAACGGTGAGCCGGTCATTATATAAGATGAATATTCCTCTAGATTTTGATGATGGTGAAAATGAAGAACGATACTGTGAGTTAGACTCACATGCTGACACCACCGCAGCTGGAAGCAACATGATATTGCTTAATCCTGATCAGATCACAACACATGTTGATGTTGCCCCCTTTTCTGAAGTGTACAAGCCAATCAAGAAAATCCCAATTGGAAGTTGCGCAACTGCTTGGACAAGCCTGACATCAGGTCAAGTCTACATTATTGTGTTCCATCAAGCGCTGTACTTTGGAAACAAATTGAAGAACAGCTTGATATGCCCAAATCAAGTAAGGGATTGCAATTTCAACTCTGTTGAAGAAACCCCTCGTCAATTTGACCCCAGATCCAAGCATGGGATTACAATCCAAACACCAATGGAAGATGATGACCCCAAGAAAGTTTTTATAAAACTGAGTATGAGAAATGTGATTTCATATTTTCCAACAAGGAAGCCAACAAGATTGGAGCTTGATGAGTGTCAACATCTGATTGCAACAAATGACACCCCATGGGATCCCCACTCACTGAAATTCAGGATGGCTGAGTTAGCAATTGACAATGGTGATCCAATTTCAGGGGACCAAATCAGCGTCCAAGCTATGTCAACTGAAGATGCAAGTTCAGTGGTAACAGAACCTACAAGTAATGTTACAGACATGTTCTCCAAGACTAGCATAGGGCCCAACCATACTAGTCTCATGGAATGCTGCAAACTGATGAGGTTGCACCAGGTATCAACCAGAAGAATGCTGACCAAATGTCAAATAGCAACAGATGGCAATATTTCCCATAGGATCTCCTTGGTAACAAGTGTTTCAAGCGCGCGAAGGGTAGACCAGTTTCTATTTGACGACACAGAATTTGACTTCACAGAAGCCCCAGAGGGTGAATCAAAAGAAATCCCTAGCTTGCAAGAAATTGACAATACACTTGAAAGAAGATCCCTTGATAGAAGAAATCAATGGGGACCATCAGTGACAACTATTGAAGGTCCAAACAAAGTTGATTGCGAACGCCTAGCTAAGACTGGGAATATCAGTTTCAAAAAGGCAGAACAGACATTGAAGGTCACGACTCAGAAAGCTCTGAGAAATTTGCAACTACCTTTGATGAAGCGTCTGCCAACACAGCGCTTTAGAAACAAGAGAGCCGCTCAGGGAACCTGGTACACTGATACCTGGCATGCAAAGACCACAAGCATTATGAGACAAGAAAAATGTGCACAGGTCTTTACAAATGGGAATGGATTTGAAGTATTCATACCAATACAGAACAAGTTGCAAGCTCATCAAGGATTGAAAATATTCATTCATGAAGTTGGAATTCCTGAACACTTGATTTCTGATGGTGCTCCAGAACAAGGCTCACCAAGAACATACAAGACCCACTGGAATTCAATTGTAAAACGCAACCATATACACCAAACGTTCATCCAACCACATTGCCCTTTCCAAAATCGAGTAGAGCAAGCAATAGGCCATCTTGGTAGTGCAATCATAACCAAGACAGCAAAGAAGAAATCACCAAGAAGACTATGGTCATTTTGTGGTGAGCTATGTGCAAATATCAGGCAGAGGACTGCATCAAGCAACCCTTCTTCAATGGGAAGAACCCCATTTGAATTGGTGCATGGCTACAGGCCCGATATAACATATACACATCATCAGAATGGTATGATTTTATATTTTATTTTGATAAAGGTGATTCTTCATCTCGAGGAGTTGAAAGACTGGGTCGGTGGCTCGGACCTTGCGGCAGCAAGGTGGGTGGAGGTGATTGTTTTTGGATCCTGACTGAATCAGCAATACCAATCTCTACAAATTCAATAAGGCCAGTAAAAGAATTTGAATGGAGGGACAGAGATGTCCTAAGAAGAATGGAAGCGATTGATAAATCAATTGAATCCAAGATTGGTGATGAAGTCAAAGACAGCGCGTCCTTTTTCCAGGAAAATTATCCAGAACCTCAACAAGAGCTATTTGATGAACAACCAGTGAGATCATCCGATCTGAAACTTGAAATGGCAGAGCCAGAGGCATCAGTTGAAGATATTGATGAACCAGATGAGTATCTGGGAAATGAAGTAATCATTGAAAGAAATGATGAAAGGCTCAGGTGTATTGTCAAGGATAGGGTTCGCGATCTGCAAAACCGACCAATTGGAGTAAGGAATGAGAATCCAATACTGGTCACGAGGTTATACAAATTGCAACTACCTGATGGCACAATAGAGGAATACATGGCAAACATTGTTGCAGAAAGTCTTTACAGCTCTGTTGATGATGATGGACAAATGTTCACTCTGCTGGATGAGCTAATTGATCACGAATGCAACAACACTGCTTTAAGTGAAGAGGAGGCCACAACAATAGCCAAAAATGGCAGAAAAACCCATAAACCAACTACTAGGGGCTGGAGAATTTTGGCCAGTTGGAAGGATGGAACCAAATCTTGGTGTAAGCTAAGTGATGTCAAAGAATCATTCCCAGTGCAACTAGCAGAGTATGCAGTCAACAACAAGCTTGAAAAGTTACCAGCTTTCAGATGGTGGGTGCATAAAATTTTGCGAAGAAAGGAACAAATCCTTAAGGCGGCCAAGACAGCCAAGTATTGGTTGAAGACTCACAAATACGGTGTTGAGCTACCACATTCAATTACACAAGCACTGGCAATTGATAAGAAAACAGGTACTGACCACTGGGAACAAGCAATTCATAAGGAAATGACAAACAACATGGCAGCTTTCGAATTTTCTGATGATGATGTTATCCCAGTTGGCCATAAGGAAATCACAACGCACATGATATTTGATATCAAGCTTGGATCCCTTACAAGGAAGGCTAGGTTGGTAGGGGACGGGCACAAAGTTCCTGCAGTGGCAAAGGAAAATATGTACTCATCTGTCCCCAGTCGAGATTCAGTGAGAATATTCTTCTTGCTGGCGGCGCTGAATGATTTGAAGGTTCTCTCAGCAGACATTCAAAATGCATACATGACAGCCCCAATAAAAGAGAAATACTTTCTACGGGCAAGAGCTGAAGATGGCTTCCCTCCACACCTTGCAGGTCGGCCTTGTAAGATAGTACGAGCACTATACGGATTACCAGTTGCAGGAGCATCATTCAGATCATATCTCACGAAACATTTGAGGGATCTTGGATATTCCCCTTGCAAAGCAGATCCGGATGTGCACTTAAGAATTGAGACCAGGAAAGATGGATCAAGATACTGGGCAATGTTGATTGCTTATGTTGATGATATCTTATGTTCTGGTGAAGATCCTAAGTTCCAGCTAGAAAACATTGAACGAAAGTTCAAGTTGAAAGATGATACCATTGAAGAACCAACTCTGTATTTGGGAGCTGATATTGGAAAGTTTTACTTTGAAGGTGATTCAAAACCAAGGTGGTCATTATCAAGCACCAAATATACTGCAAAAGCTGTCGCGGCTGTTGAACAAGAGCTTGGAACTGAGAAGTATGGTTACAAGTATTTACCAAAGTCAGCATCCAGTCCACTGTCACATGATTACAGACCGGAGATTGATCGTCTGAGAACTGTTTCGCGGGGTTCGAATTTACTTCTCGCGCACAAATTTTGTGCGTGATTTTAACACGGCAATATTTCTGGACACCCTGAAATTCCCACCCCCAGTTATTGCCTTAAAATAATACAAAAAACAATTCTGTGCACGTGATGCACATTACTCTACTCTCAAATAAAAATAATTTATTTCAGTCTCTAGCAGAACCGAATTATTATTCTGTACGAACAACACTTACTTCTATTCACGAATAAAAAAGAAATCTTGAGTCAGTATTAATTCCAAAATATTAATCTACCAAACAACAATTCGATTCTGCTCTCCTAATTGTGAATTCTATTTCTCAACTACAATATTCCCTTTTTAAAATGTAGATTCTATTATGCTTTATTTATTCCTATTGCAACGTATTATGAATCCTCCATAATTTCTAAGATTCTCAAAATTAAGTTCAAGATTATTAGTAGGTTTGTATTATGTATGTACTGTTATTTTCTACATTAGTTCACCAATAGATAAACTTTCATTCATCGATGCTGTTATTGCCGGATCAATATAGACGTTTCTTTTCTTTTTCTTTTTTGGTCCACTACAGTTACTAGTGGAGCTGCTACTAGTAATATTTGCATCGCCATGCTTATTGTTGGTGTAATCTGTTGAACTTTCGTTCCTAAATCTGTCCCTCATCATTTCTTCCAATTTCCTTCCTGTTTCTGGGTGTTTTCGCATCTCGCCAATTTTGTCGCACAAGTCACTGAACAACTCGCGTCCTTCCTCCATCCATCCATTTCTGCTTCCACTGTCTGAATTGCAGAATTTTTTTTTGTCGTGGAATCGTGGCATCACCCTTTCGCCGCTGCTGGTTCACCTATACATGATGCTCATTGTAGATCAGTATCAATGCAAATGCTTCATCTGCTATAGTAAATATATCACTCAGCAAGTGCCTCTCCTTCCGTTGTTTGAAATTGGAATTTGTCGGATTGATTGCCGACATGATTCTTGTAACAAAATAATAAAAATCTTCATCTTCCGCGTCTTTGTATGTTCTGTATTGAGGGTTTAAAATACCTGTGTCCTCATATTCTGTGTCTTCAATAACTGCAATAGTACCAGGGAATGTGATAGGGACTCAACCTTTTCTGTAATCGTCTGTATGGAAGTATCATCAGTATCAATGGGCAGCATGTTAGTGTTGTCGGACCAAAAATAGATTCCAAAATTCCTAATTTCAACAACCAATTCTCCCACCTGTATTTACCTATCCAGTTTTTTCTCGCTAATGTTTGTGAGTTGTGCCTCAATGCAGTCAGTACTGTCCCTACTCGTTTCCTGTAAAAGGAACAGAATGACGCAAGTGGAATATTTGGTGGCTTCATAACCGCACTTGATTGAACAGCTCTTTGTATTACATGCGCCGTTACCTTGTCATTGATAGGGAACTTCATGTTGTGGTACCAATGTTTTTTGACGTAATCCCTTAGCTGCTTGTCCACTGTTTCAGTCATATCACTCAAAGCCTTAAGCATATTGTTGTCTGTTATAAGCCCATATTCGTCTGTAATTGTACTTACTGCTCGTTCTCTTGTGTCGCCGGCATTATCAGTCCCCTCTCCCTGCATGGTAGCCTCCATTTGTTTAGGTACCATTACTACCTTTCCCACCCCTATATGTGGTACCCTCTCTTGTTGCCGTAAGTGTTTTGCCAGTTCCTGTGCCAATTTGTCATATTGGATTTTTTTCATGACATGTTCCGCAACATCCTCTAAATCGTAGCATTCTCCGTTAGCTGTTTTCTCTACCACATTGGTTTTTGTTCCTTCTTTTTGTTGGTTCGTTACTGTAGTGGTGGTTGTGTTGGTAATGCTCAGTGCTGTTTCGTTACTCTGGTTGATGGTGTTTTGTTCTTCCGTGTTTGTAGTAGTAGAAATTGTGTTGTCGGTTCCATTTTTTTTACTGTTGCCCTTTGATGCGTTCATAGTTTTGGTATTACTGTTACACACTTTGTTAGTAATTGCCATGTTTGTTTTCACTCTTTTTTTCTTACCGTTGTTGTCCCCTGTATTTTGATGATCACCGGGTCGGATGGTTTTGTTGTTCCGAAGGGTCTTCCCCTCGGATTTTTTGCTTCGTCGTGTCTTTCCGATAGCATTCATAATTTTTTATTTTATTTTCTGAATACGGTGTCGATCAAGAATCATGTGTTTCTTTTTGTGTGGTTTTGTGTGTGTACTAATAATTTTGTCGGGTTGTGTACGGTGTTTTGTGTTTTGTGTGTCGTGTGTCGTGTGTGTGTGTGTGTACGGTGTTTCGTGTAGTATGTGTACGATGTTTTGTGTGTAGAGTTTTTCCGTGGGTTCTGTACTATGCTGTTTGCCCTAACTTCTTCTGTGTGTTGTCTGGATTGGGCGCGCTGTTATATTTGTAGAAGTAGATCACGTACCTGTGCCAGCCAGCCCTCCCGCGCCATAATTTTTTCAGAAGGCAAACTTTTGATCACACTAAGGTTATGTATTTCAATCCTCTAGTCACATGTAGAATCTCGTAGACTGTACCTAACATACTGTACTGTCTTGTGTGCCCTTTGTATCTACAAACCACAACATTGTCTGTACTGTGTGTGGCAAATTTGTTCCCAATATGCATTTAAAAGTTGTTCCCAACATGCATTTCGTAAGTCATGTGATATGCATTCATGGCCTGGTAAAAAAACTTAGGTAGTCATTACCAAATGAGACTGTTTGTGCCCTGGAATTGCACCAAAAATACCCTCATGTTTGCCATATGGATAGTCAAACCACAACATTTTGGGCATTCTGTGTGACAAAGTTGTTCCCATTATGCATTTGATGAGTCATGATAAATGTATTCATGGCTTGGAGCGGATACTTTTGGAGTCATGACCCAATAAGTAAGTTTGTGCCCAGAAATTGCACCAAAAATACCCTCATTTTTGCCATTTGGAGAGTCAAACCACAACATTTTGGGCATTCTGTGTGACAAAGTTGTTCCCATTATGAATTTGATGAGTCATGATGAATGTATTCATGGCTTGGACCCGATACTTTTTGAGTCATTACCCACTAATTTAGTTTGTGCCCTGGAATTGCACCAAAACTACCCTCATTTTTGCCATTTGTAGAGTCAAACCACAACATTTTGGGCATTCTGTGTGACAAAGTTGTTCCCATTATGAATTTATGAGTCATAATGAATGTATTCCTGGCTTGGTCTATATACTTTTTGAGTCAATATCCAATAATGTAGTTTGTGCCCTGGAATTGCACCAAAAATACCCCCATGTTTGCCATTTGGTGAGTCAAACCACAACATTTTGGGCATTCTGTGTGACAAAGTTGTTCCCAATATGCATTTGATGGGTCATGATGAATGTATTCATCGCTTGGACCCAATACTTTTGGAGTCATTACCCACTAAGTTAGCTTGTGCCCTGGAATTGCACGAAAAATACCCTCATCATGTTTGCCATATGGATAGTCAAACCACAACATTTTGGGCATTCTGTGTGACAAAGTTGTTCCCAATATGCATTTGATGAGTCATGAGGAATGTATTCATAGTTTGGACCGGATACTTTTGGAGTCATTACCCAATAACTCAGTTTGTGCCCTAGAATTGCACGAAAAATACCCTCATCATGTTTGCCATTTGTAGAGTCAAACCACAACATTTTGGGCATTCTATGTGACAAAGTTGTTCCCAATATGCATTTGATGAGTCATGAGGAATGTATTCATTGCTTGGACCGGATACTTTTTGAGTCATTACCCAATAAGTTAGTTTGTGCCCTGGAATTGCACCAAAAATACCCTCATGTTTGCCAGTTGGAGAGTCAAACCACAACATTTCCAGCATTCTGTGTGACAAAGTTGTTCCCAATATGCATTGGATGAGTCATGATGAATGTATTCATGGCTTGGACCAGATACTTTTTGAGTCATTACCCAATAAGTTAGTTTGTGCCCTGGAATTGCACCAAAAATACCCCCATGTTTGCCATTTGTAGAGTCAAACCACAACATTTTGGGCATTCTATGTGACAAAGTTGTTTCCAATATGCATTGGATGAGTCATGATGAATGTATTCATGGCTTGGACCCGATACTATTTGAGTCATTACCCAATAAGTTAGTTTGTGCCTTGGAATTGCACCAAAAATACCCCCATGATTGCCATTTGGAGAGTCAAACCACAAAATTTTGGGCATTCTGTATGACAAAGTTGTTTCCAATATGCATTTGATGAGTCATGATTAATTTATTCATGGCTTGGACCAGATACTTTTTGAGTCCTTACCCAATAAGTTAGTTTGTGTCCTGGAATTGCATCAAAAATACCCCCATGTTTGCCATTTGTAGAGTCAAACCACAACATTTTGGGCATTCTGTGTGACAAAGTTGTTCCCAATATGAATTTGGTGAGTCATGATGAATGTGTTCATGGCTTGGACCCGACACTTTTTGAGTCATTACCCAATAAGTTAGTTTGTGCCCTGGAATTGCACCAAAAATACCCCCATGATTGCCATTTGTAGAGTCAAACCTTAAGATTTTGGGCATTCTGTGTGACAAAGTTGTTCCCAATATGAATTTGGTGAGTCATGATGAATGTGTTCATGGCTTGGACCAGATACTTTTTGTGTCATTACCCAATAAGTTAGTTTGTGCCCTGGAATTGCACCAAAAATACCCCCATGATTGCCATTTGGAGAGTCAAACCACAAAATTTTGGGCATTCTGTGTGGCAAAGTTGTTCCCAATATGGATTTGATGAGTCATGATTAATTTATTCATGGCTTGGACCAGATACTTTTTGAGTCCTTACCCAATAAGTTAGTTTGTGTCCTGGAATTCAATTCCAGGACACAATTTTGAGTGCAAATGTGTGGCATTGACTGCAATTTCAGGATGAATAGTGTTCATACTATGGATGGGGTAGACTATGAAACAAACCGGACAAGAAACAGGCTGATACTTTAGTCAGTATGAATTTTAGAATAATTTTTGTCCCCCCTGGACATGCATGTACCAAAATAGTGAGTCATAGTCAGTTTTGAGTGCAAATGTGTGACATTGACTGCAATTTCAGGATGAATATTGCTCATACTATGGATGGGATAGACTATGAAACAAACTGGACAAGAAACAGGCTGATACTTTAGACAATGTGAATTTTAGAATAATGTTTGTCCCTGGACATGCATGTACCAAAATATTGAGTCCTAGTCGGTTTTGAGTGCAAATGTGTGGCATTGACTGCAATTTCAGGATGAATAGTGTTCATACTATGGATGGGGTAGACTATGAAACAAACCGGACAAGAAACAGGCTGATACTTTAGTCAGTATGAATTTTAGAATAATTTTTGTCCCCCCTGGACATGCATGTACCAAAATAGTGAGTCCTAGTCAGTTTTGAGTGCAAATGTGTGGCATTGACTGCAATTTCAGGATGAATATTGTTCATACTATGGATGGGGTAGACTATGAAACAAACTGGACAAGAAACAGGCTGATACTTTAGTCAGTATGAATTTTAGAATAATTTTAGTCATTACCCAATAAGTTCTACTGAAGTACGTATGAAGAAAAAAATTCGAAGCCCTAACCCTAAGTACGTACGAAGAAAAAGAAAAAAATTCGAAGTATGTACGAAGAAAGTTGAAGTATGTTTTTCTTCATACGAGATTTTCTTTTTTTTCTTCGTACGTACGAGATTTTCTAGTACGAAAAGCGTGTAAGAATCTACAGGACTACTAGGAATTATCTAGTACAAAAAATGTGTAGAATTCTACACTAGTACAAAATCATGAACCTCGCGAAAAAAAAATCTCTCTCACACAAACACACAGTAATTTTCTTTTCTACCTCCCGACAAAAAAAATCACTTTTTCTACCTCGCAAATAAAAAAAATCAATCACTTCATGATCTGTTCTACCTCGCAACAAAAAAAAGCACTTCATAATCTGCCTTCTTACATCCGACTTATTTGACTAGGGTGTTGGTTCTTGTAATCAACACTCCGTCCGAGAACGTTTGATCCAAAACCTCTTTTACAGAGCCAGAGGATCTGTTGTCAGATATTTTAGTCCGAAATAACAGCCTTGTACTGGAAGAGAAGTAGTTAGCATTTGACGAGAAGGGGATTTGCTGGATAGATATTGTTTGGACTGCAGCCTTACATATACGTCTTGAAATCAATGAACTGGCTTTGTCCCTTGCAATTATATCAACAGGAACAAGGTACTGTTTTTCGTGACATGGAGTAAGAAGTAATCTACGGCAGCAACTACAATTTCATTGGGACGATTGTCGGAACGTCGGAATCGGATCGGTTGTTGGAACGTCGGAACGTCGGAACAAGCAAAGGTAAGAACGAGAGAGATAGGCATCGGCAACGACAAGGGCAATTGATTGGTCTTCCACTCCACGGCATTACTGATAATGTATTTCCTCTCTGTTTTTCTTTTTATTTTCATAGGAACGGATCGGAACCAACAGATCAACGAATCGGAAGCAAAGGATTGGAAGCAACGAATCGGAACAACGGATCGGACGACGAATCTTTCGTCATCTTGTTCCCTGTAGGTGGGGCGAATCTTCCCTTGAAATTGTAAGCATCAAATTGATCGGACAAATTGAAGGCAACAACAAAAGGAGGCGGCGGCGGCGCTGGCGGCAGCATCGAATCGATTGGGCGCCAACAGTCTTGGTTTGTGGCATCGAATCAATCGGCATGTAGATTATATTATTCTGTTTTTATTACTTACTCTATGTACTACATCAATAGATACTCACCCATTTTGTTCGTTTATCATCTCCACCGGCGCTCCTCCTCCACTGTCGCTCCACTAACATCGGTCCTCCTCCTCCACCAACGTCGGTCAGCGAATCATCGAAACGCTCCTCCTCCTCCACCGGCGCTCGGCTGCGAATCACGGAAACGCTCCTCCTCCACCGGCGCTCGGCAACGAATCACGGAAACGCTCCTCCACCGGCGAAACGCTCCTCCTCCACCGGCGAAACGCTCCTCCTCCACCGGCGCTCGGCAACGAATCACGGAAACGCTCCTCCACCGGCGAAACGCTCCTCCTCCTCCACCGGCGCTCGGCTGCGAATCACGGAAACGCTCCTCCTCCACCGGCGCTTGGCAACAAATCACGGAAACGCTCCTCCACCGGCGCTCTGCAACGAATCATCGAAACGCTCCTAATCCTCCACTGGCGCTGGGCAGCGAATCACGGAAACGCTCCTCCTCCACCGGCGCTCGGCAACGAATCACGGAAACGCTCCTCCACCGGCGCTCTGCAACAAATCATCGAAACGCTCCTCCTCCTCCACCGGCGCTCCACCAACGTCGGCAATTCCTGGATGCTGGATGGAGGAGACGAATGGCCGTTGTTGTTGGAGGAGGAGACAAATCCCCATTGTTGTTGTTGGAGGAGACGAATGGCCGTTGTTGTTGGAGGAGGAGACAAATCCCCATTGTTGTTGTTGGAGGAGACGAATCGCCGTTGTTGTTGGAGGAGGAAACGAATCCCCGTTGTTGTTGTTGGAGGAGACGAATTGCCGTTGTTGTTGTTGGAGGATGAGACAAATCCCCGTTGTTGTTGTTGGAGGAGGAGGAGACAAATCGCTGCTCTGTTGGATGAGGGGAGCGGATTCGCTGCTGGATGGAGGAGACGAATCGCTGCTCTGTTGGATGAGGGGAGCGGATTTTCTGCTGGATGGAGGAGACGAATTGCTGTTGTTGTTGTTGGAGGAGGAGACGGAGACGGATCCCCGTTGTTGTTGTTGTTGTTGCTGCTGTTGGAGGAGGAGGAGACAAATCGCTGCTCTGTTGGATGAGGGGGGCGGATTCGGATTCGCTGCTGGATGGAGGAGACGAATCGTTGTTGTTGCTGGAGGAGGAGACGAATCCCCGTTGTTGTTGTTGTTGCTGTTGGAGGAGGAGGAGACAAATCGCTGCTCTGTTGGATGAGGGGGGCGGATTCGGATTTGCTGCTGGATGGAGGAGACGAATCGTTGTTGTTGTTGGAGGAGGAGACGAATCCCTGTTGTTGTTGGAGGAGGAGACGAATCGCCGTAGTAGTTGTTGTTGTTGTTGGAGGAGGAGGAGGAGGAGGAGACAAATCGCCGTTGTTGTTTTTGTTGGAGGAGAAGGAGATGAATCCTGCTCTTGGGGGAGGAGACAAATCGCTGCTCTGTTGGATGAGGGGAGCGGATTCGGATTCGCTGCTAGATGGAGGAGACGAATCGCCGTTGTTGTTGGAGAAGGAGAAGGAAACGAATCCCTGTTGTTGTTGTTGTTGTTGTTGTTGGAGGAGGAAGAGGAGACAAACCCTGCTCTTGGGGGAGGAGACGAATCGCTGCTCTGTTGGATGAGGGGAGCGGATTCGGATTCGCTGCTGGATGGAGGAGACGAATCCCTGTTGTTGTTGTTGTTGTTGTTGTTATTGTTGTTGGAGGAGGAGGAGGAGGAGGCGAATCGCCGTTGTTGTTGTTGGAGGAGGAGGAGGAGGAGACGAATCCCTGTTGTTGTTATTGTTGGAGGAGGAGGAGGAGACGAATCCCCGTTGTTGTTGTTGTTGTTGTTGTTGTTGGAGGAGGAGGAGACGAATCCTGCTATGGGGGGGGGGGGGAGATGAATCCTCGCTGCTCTGTTGGATGAGGGGAGCAGATTCGGATTCGCTACTGGATGGAGGAGACGAATTGCCGTTGTTGTTGCTGTTGTTGTTGTTGGAGGAGGAGGAGGAGGAGGAGACGAATCCTGCTCTTGGGGGAGGAGACAAATCGCTGCTCTGTTGGATGAGGGGAGCGGATTCGCTGCTGGATGGAGGAGACGAATCGCCGTTCTTGTTGGAGGAGGAGACGAGTCCCCGTTGTTGTTGTTGGAGGAGGAGACGAATCCCCGTTGTTGTTGTTGGAGGAGGAGACGAATCCCCGTTGTTGTTGTTGTTGGAGGAGGAGGAGGAGGAGACAAATCTGTTGGATGAGTAGGAGTGGATTCGCTGTTGCTCTCGCTAGTCGCTGATGTTGATCTCGCTAGTCGCTCTCGCTCTCGCTGCTGCTGCTGCTGCTGCTGCTGCTACTGTTGCTTTCGCTAGTCGCTAGTCGCTATTGCTGTTGCTGTTGCTGTTGCTCTCGCTAGCCGCTGTTGCTGTTGCTCTTGCTAGCCGCTGTTGCTGTTGCTCTCGCTAGCCGCTGTTGCTGTTGCTCTCGCTAGTTGTTGTTGCTGTTGCTGTTGCTGTTGCTGTTGCTCTCGCTAGTTGTTGTTGCTGCTGCTGTTGCTCTCGCTAGTTGTTGTTGCTGTTGCTCTTGCTCTTCGCTGTTGCTGTTGCTTTTGCAAAAATTGTCCGTGAAGTAAATGCATTACTACTTAGTGATGATTGCAACATTCCTCGTACAATATGTTTAGTAGTGCACAGTACAGTCAACAGAAAAGTTGAGAAGATAAAAATAGTCATTCGTGCATAAGTTGTACACAAAATAGTGCTTGACACGAAAAGAATATGATATCCTTAACCCTAAAATAGCTATTTTGTTTGAGGAGTGACGAGATATTGTCTCGAAAGTAAAGGTGTGCGACGCGCGAGGTTTTTTAGTAGACACGTGACCTAAAAAGATAGGAAATTTTAAAAATAGGGTCGAGAATTTTAAAAATACCGCGCGATAGCCCGCGGGGGGTAGAGAAACAGTTCTCGGACGATATATCAGAGGAACTGAATCCCGAATTGCAAAATTACTATCAAGGTTTGATTGGAGTTCTCAGATGGATTTGTGAACTAGGAAGGCTTGACATTGTAATGCCAGTTTTGCTGATGTCAAGGTATTTGGCTCAAGCAAGAATGGGACATCTGAACCAGTTATTTCATATATTTGCATATTTGAAGAAATATAACAGGTCAAAATTGGTTTTTGATGATTCAGTACCAAGCGTTGATGAGAGTAAATTTTAAAGATGTGACTGGTCTGAATTTTATCCTGGCGCCGCTGAAGTCTTACCAGCAGATATGCCTGAAGCTTTGGGAAAACATGTAACAATGAGCTGTTTTGTTGATGCTGACCATGCTGGATGCAAAGCAACGAGGAGATCTCATACTGGTGTTATTATCTTCATTAATAATGCACCAATCATTTGGTTTTCCAAACGACAAACAACAGTTGAAACATCAACTTTTGGATCTGAAATCATTGCATTGAAAATTGCAATCGAATTGGTTGAAGGTCTGAGATACAAGTTGAGAATGATGGGTGTTCCAATTGACGGGAGCACCAATGTGTATTGTGATAATGATTCAGTTGTCACAAATGTTACACGGCCAGAAAGCCCATGCAAGAAAAAGCACAACAGCATTGCATACCACAAGGCGCGCGAATCTATTGCAGCAGGAATTATCAGAGTTGCAAAAGAACCAGGTTCAACAAATATTGCTGATTTGTTTACCAAGCTTATGAGTGGAGCTGTTTTCTGAGAACATTGTTCCCGATGCATGTGGTAAGTTTGTTTCTGGCGTTCGCACGGAAACAACAGGTAGATCAATCGTTCGATGGAATGTTCGATCGATCGTTCGATCGAAGTAACAAGTTAATTTTACTAAGTTTGATCATAGAATACAGAAATCGATCTGCAATGAGCGTTTCGAAAATGGATAATTTGATCCATGAATACAATATATCAAACCGGCAAGGATCAGGGCAAAATGCCATGATACAAGCCAGAATGAATGGCGAAATGCCTCCCCATTTTTTGATAGGGCCTCTGATGGTAGACTGGATACAGTTTGGTATTCAACATACATGACTCACGATGGATAGATTAAGTCAAAAGATCCAAACGCTTAACGATTGGATTTACGACTGAAGGGGACTGAAAAGAATTCACCGTGTAACGCGTATTCGTACGTACTAAGCGGGCGTATTGTACGAAAAGTCATAAGGGCAAATAACCTTATTCGTAAGGTTATTTAACTTGAGTGAATAATTGTCGACGCTTTCATGTGGATTGTCTCTTTACCGGATTTCCCCATCAGCTCACTCTTTGAAGAATTAACAACTCTAAAACACTATCATGCCCTAAATTTACGTACAACCTAGTACTAATTCTACACGATAAGATACGATTTTACATGTGATATTCCGACAAGAATACCACGGCGAATTACGGTAAAAGACCGACCCAAGATGGCCGGTCCAATTTTACGTGTGTTTTGTGTCTTAAGATTACGAACAATTAGTGTGGCAAATTACGAATATGCCAATAATCGATACTATGACGAAGAAAGTAATTAACCTGTCAATCATCAAAGAGATGATCGGCGATTACCGGTATGATGATTATTCATACGATTCTTTTGTTTTATTACTATCATGAGGCAGTTTTTCTACAAAGCATGTTTAAATTTGAAATCTTTGAGCACCGTATCTCAAAATTGAGGATTGGTGTTTTGTATCGTTATGGTTTGTTTTGGAAAGTTTAGAAGTTTTCTTTTGGAACGGCGTTGCAGGTTCTACTATTTTATTTGCCGCTAAAGTAGTCAAAAAATCTCAAAATATTTGTACATTGCCGTTGCATGATGTTTGTTTGTTGTTAGAGGCATTGTGGTTTGAAGTTTTGTTGAATATGTTTTTTGTTTAATCATTTCGGAATGTCTTGCTATGTCATGTTTGTTTGTGTTTTCTGATTTGTTATGCGACGAGTTATTGTTATCAAATTGTAGCAACTTAGATTGCTTTGACACAATTTTATTTTGTTGTTCTCAAAATTATCAATGGAACAATGGCAAGGACGAGAAGTATGTCTACTCCACCAACAGATGAAGTCGCTGGTGAAGTCACAGACGCAACCGCAACCGCAACCACAACCGCAGGTGCAGAAGACCATACTATTCCACCAGGAGATGATTTCCCAGACGCAACCGCAGCATCAGAAGACAATACTATTCCACCACCAGGAGATGCAGCGGCAGCGGCCATCACAACCACAGCCCCACTAAGAGCACCACCAACGTTGCTTCAAAATGATCGAAAAGCTCCTCTGGTCAGTCCAGGGGGTGCAGTCCATGAACCAAAGAAGACAAAACCCCCCAAAAAAAGAAAAAATGCTAAAAAAAAGAGGTGATGGTCGTCAAACACCATCAGTCGTTCCCCAAACACAAGATCAAGGAGTCACAGGTGCACAACCTCCGCCGTGCTTGGGCAATGATAGCAGTGGTACTTTATCATTGGAATTGTTTGAGGATGACTCCCAATACAAGTTTCACACAGATGCAATGAAAAGACGTGTCAAAGCTTGTCTTGAGCAACAGGGTCCTAATGGATTCTCTGAGAATATTTTGACTGACAAACTCATCACTGCCGTAAGCCAGGACATCGCATCAGTCTTCAGCCAGCTCATGAATAAGGTTTTCATCATCACAAAACTCTTGTCTTCTGGAACCCGTCCTGACTTCAGCAAGACAGCAATGTGTGACAAGCCATCATCGGGTCCTATACCAAGGGTTGTTGACGTGATGGTAAATCTTTTCCTACGCGACTCGGGTTCACAGTTGATAAAGAAGGTCTGTATCTTGGATCCAAAGGAACTGACAATTCGTTTCAAGGAGTATAAAATGAAAGATAAATGGAACACCTTCCAGTCAGTGCTCAACTCTGTTATCCAAATCAATGATACTAGTGCAGCAGGTCTAACAGAGTACACCTGGGTTGAAGGACAAGACGAAGTAGCGGAAGGCACATCGCATGCTGTTTGGTCAAAGAATGTTGTTAACTACGACACCATACTGAAGTACATGAAAGTGTATTTAAGCCTACTTTGGTGGTATGTACGCTGTGTCAAATTCCCACCTGCACCTTCACCCAACAAGGAAGGTCCGTTTTTCTATCAACAATTTAAAGATGATGTAAACAAAGGGAAGCTAAACGTCCAGCAGATGGTCTCATTCTTTGAAGGTCTTTCCTTTCACCACCACCCACTGAGGCATTTTCTTTCAGCGAGTCACTCCTTTGAACAGTTGGACAATAGAATGAATCAAATTAGGGGGCAGGAAGTTGTGTGTGCACCAACAAGAGAAGGTGCACCAGCAGTCAAGTTAGTCCCCTTAACTGATTTCCAAAAATACCTCAAGTTGGATTGACCATCCGATGTGTCAAAGGCACCCCTTGCGTTTCAAAAGGTCCTCATGTATTTGTGGGTACGCTTCCAACAAGAGATGGCACGAATTTTTCAAGAAGTCAGCCTGAACCACTTCGCCAATGAGTCATTCCTTGAGGACAATTTGTACAAGGAACTATTGCCCAATCTCTACTATGAGTCTTTGTTTTTGGTTGGACGGTACAAAATACCAGGAGTTGACAATTTGGTGGGGAAAATTCAATTCAAACTGTTATCTCCTCTTCACTTTTGCAAGAATATGGAGCACTGGAAAACTCTGAACAAGTGTTGCAGAGTAGGCATTGACTTTGCGAAAAATGTGGTGACTCTTTGTACTGCAAAGTTGTCGGAGAAATGGGGCATACTTGTTGACAATTTTGTTCCAGAAGACAAACAAAACATGAAGACATTGTTGCAACATTACCTCCTGAGTTTGTCCTGGGTTGATAATATGGTTTCCACACACAGCCAACTTGAACAGGTGGATCTTGTTTGCGACAAATTGCTTGACAATGTTCTAACATCTTGGTTGTCCCGTGGTCCTAAGGGCACACGTGTCCCGGTTACTAGAATTATGGTTTTGAAAGCAATACTGAAGGCAGTACTGGGCAAGGAAGAAAAAACATCTGTTAATGTTGACGACACACACGAGAATTTGGTTGAACATTTGAAAGCAGAACGCCATTCATTGTCATCCAAATCCAATCCTTGCGAACCTAACCGCAAAGATTGGTTATTCATTTTCACCAACGATGGTGCTCAATCCATTCAATTTGAAGAACAAACTCCACCTGAGCTTCTTAGAGGTGAAGAGTGTCGACATACTTACCCCATCGCAAAAGAGGACTACAGCTTATCCGTCACAAGGTTCCTTAATTTTCATGAGAACTGCATGTACACGCTGGACAACCGATTGTTCTGGGAACATATGAGATTCGTATTCCGTGATATTTTTATCACGCGACCGGAAATACTACTCAAAGGTTGTAAGTGTTTTGAGAGGTCTCTGTGATTTCTCACAACATACAATTATCTACCAGTTGGGGGCCTATTGTTTGTTCTGTTGACAAAGGAACTTCTGTGTGCTGTTTTCCAGAACAAAAATACGTGTTGGAAGCAAACTTGGAAGTAAGCTTTGTGTCAGGCAAGGAAGAAAAGACTTTACAATCTGATGGTGACTCCTTGATCCAACTATTCAAAAAAATCAAGGTACCCAGGAGTCAACGTTACAGTGCAGCCAACATTGCAAAGTGGGACTTCCTCAAGAAGCACGTGAAAAACTTTGAGACCTTCATCGAAGATCATTGAAGAGAATGGCACATATTCTGTCCGATGGCTAGTGTTCACTAACAAAGGTCTCAATGAAGTGGAATCATTCTTTCGATTTCCTTGGGAAGATAAATCGATAGTAGACTTGAACTCTGCAATTGTTGAAGGTGCTGAAGCTGAAGCAGATGATGATGAAGAAGGAGAGGACGGAGAAAACACCAACCAACAGCTGGCCGTCCCCAAGGCAGTCCAAGACAGCCCATCCACAAAGTTAAAGGCAAAGAAGAAGTCGTTCCTTAGCCAACATAATAAACAAAGGAAGTCTGCATCAGGCGCATCAAATGGAGAGCCAAAGTACAAGGAGAGGAAGGTTTCTCGGAACCTTGGCCATGTTCAAGATCTTGGATACCTTCTGCAAGTTCCTTGTCCCCAACCCAACAACGTAGTAATGCAAAAGCCCTCCAGCAGCGTGAAGGTGTTGTTCGCAGAACCTGATCCCGTGATCTTGTATCCTAAATTTGCAATTGGTAGTGAGGTTACAATCACGGGTATTCCACCACCTGGAACTGGTGTAGTGAAGAGTTATGCATTGAAGAGGAAGGACCCTTATCCTCTTTACCCTGGATACATGGTGTACAAGAAACTACCAGATGGTACAAAAGTGAAACGCGCAACCTGGTTCCCTTATGACCGTGTCGGGTCAAATACACCACAGTACACCAAGTTGTTCGAGTTGTTGAAAGAATGAAACAATGCTGTATCGGGTAGACATTCATAGTCATTACCACGCACCACCATAGAACACAACAAAGAGTGGCAAAACAGCAAAGACGTGATCATAGTACTAGTACTACGTCACAAGTACTTCTTCTTCTCCACATTGGGTTGACATTAACCAACCAATGGTTGTTGACGTAACAACGAATCATAAGTCATATTTAGTAGAGTACCACAATGTATTACTTTCATGTTTTCATATTATTCTACTATTACGTGTAGTACTGCTGTCCAACCTGTTTGTAGTGCTTACTTTAATGTTCTCAGATTCTTATACCTACTAGCATTAGTAGTACTAGTACAGTCCAATCTGTTCGTATCATGATGCACAAGAACAGGATGCATTGTCATGGAACAATAAAGTCAACCCCATTCATAGTATGAGCAATATTGATGATGAAATTGCAGGCAATGACACACAGTTGCACTCCAAAACTGATTAGGACTCACTATTTTGGTAAATGCATGATGTCCAGGGACAAAAATGATTCCAAAATACATACTGTCTAAAGTATCAGCTTGAAAAATATACAGTTTGTTTCATAGTCTACCCCATCCATAGCATGAGCAATATTGATGATGAAATTGCAGGCAATGACACACAGTTGCACTCCAAAACTGATTAGGACTCACTATTTTGGTAAATGCATGATGTCCAAGGACAAACATTATTCCAAAATTCATACTGTCTAAAGTATCAGCTTGAAAAATATACAGTTTGTTTCATAGTCTACCCTATCCATAGCATGAGCAATAGTGATGATGAAATTGCAGGCAATGACACACAGTTGCACTCCAAAACTGATTAGGACTCACTATTTTGGTAAATGCATGATGTCCAGGGACAAAAATTATTCCAAAATTCATACTGTCTAAAGTATCAGCTTGAAAAATATACAGTTTGTTTCATAGTCTACCCCATACATAATATGAGCACATAAAATCACTGATAGTGGTCTATGTGTAATTGGTTTTCATTCATCAAGAAGGATCCTGGATACTAGTAGTATGAATAGGGAGGGATGACAAAAAAATTGCGTGTGTGTACCTCTGAACAAAATGTACGGTGTGGAGGATACGAAAGTGTTATGTTCTTGATGGTTAATTCCACTCGTGTTTGGGGACTCAATCCAATGCACACGGTGTCATCAATATGAACCAGTTGTACCCAGCAGCAAACGTTACACTATTTATAGTTAGTCAACTTTTGTATCAGAAAGCTGGTGTGTCCAGTGGAGATGCGGGTGTGTACGTGTAATCCGTGTTAGAGACACACATGCCAAAAGTCAGCAGTGTACGCCCGCTACACGGTAAGGATGAGTCTTAACAGTTTATGACGAGTAATTGTACTAAAATACCGGGGTATTTGCCAAACGACAGACAATGTTAGAAGTAAGAGGTAAATGGAGAACACAACACCCCAATCAGCGTACAAGAGGAAGGTTTTGAAGCCTAGGTTTCTTTTGGACTCTGCGGAGTACTGTGAGAGAAGTAATGAGCTCAATCATGGCGACGGAAACGACAAGCGGAACCCATTCTTATATCATTTTGAAACTGGGTTCAATGTGTTATGTGCTGAAAATGGCCACTTGGTACTCACAATACTTAATGGATGCAACAGGATTGACGATGTGAGAGCAAGACTCAACAGCCAAAAAGGGCATTTTGATGAAGAAGAAGGTTTGGAGATTTGGGAACAGTGCTTAAAATACGTAACAGAGGAACTATTTCCTTTCGATGAGGAAGGCGACACTGATGACATTGACCACGTGTGGGCTATGGGTATCATTATGACGTACGTTTTATGCGGTTATCCTGCATTGAAAGGAATGGATGACATACAGTGCTACAGCAACGTGGGTATTGGATGACAAGTACAATCCGGAGAACAAGAGAGGCTCGAACTGAATGGTCATACTTTCCCACCAAGGCAATGGTGTAACCTGATGCCGGAAGCCAGAAAACACATAAAGGAATGCATACATTTTAACCCGGGTAACCGTCCCTGTCTGACAAGTCTTTGGTTCAACGAGTGGTGCACAACAACTGAAGAGGCAATCATTGAAAAGTACCATAGAAGGTAAATAGAAGAAACCAATGACGTAAAGGAACGAAACAAACAACAGAGAAAAATAAGATTAAAGACAATTGGAATTCATTCATGAACAAAGCAACGAAACAGTCTAAGAGGAAAAACCAAGAGCTAAAACAATTAGCAAACAAAGAGAAAAGGGAGGAAGAAGACGGAAACGAGAGAAACATTGTGTACTGGCTACATCTTTACAAAACAATGTTGGAAATCACCGGAAGATTTGGAGGAGTACGACAACTATCCCGTTCCGCGTGGCGCATGGGGACGTGTGAAATAGTACTAATAAGCTTTATGGCAAAACTTAACCCTACTTAGGAATACATACACGTTCCTGTCCTTGTTAAAAATATAAATATAAAAATTAACTACTGTAAAAAACATTCGTTACAAATGAAGAAGTCAGAATTGCCGTTCCAGACAACTCAATCTGAAACGCTGTTCCAGACACTTAACCCTGAAACGCTGTTCCAGACGTTGTGCAGATTTTCCCTTACAGAGAATTGTTATCTCCAACACCATTCCAGACACTTAACACTGCAACGCCGTTCCATATATCGTGCTTATTTTCTGTTCCAGGCACATCAATGCACCTTACCATTGAAAACACTTAACCCTGCAACAAAATTCCAGACATTGTGCCTATTTTTGGTTCTACAGATTTCAATGTGCAACGGCGTTCCAGACACTTAACTCTGCCACGGCCTCAAATTCACGGTTGAGTCAATCAATAGTGCGGTATTCCATTACTTGCTTGCAGGTTTGTTTGATTAACGTGGATTTGATTTGTTTGGTTCTCTTTGCAGGAGCCTTCACTTCACTTTTACGGTTGCTCTCACTAGCTGCGGAATCCCATCCCGTTGGAGGACCAAATAATCTCATGTACTGTGATAAATGAAAATACTTGTGATTCTTCACCAGATTGTTACCCTCTCCCTTACTTCCATGTAGGTAGTTATTTATACAGTTAATGAAATGAACAACCATCTTGTCAAGATTTAAAACACCCTTGTTGTCTTCTTTGAAAACCTCATCAAATGTTCCAGCATATTTCAGGAACTCTTCCATACCCAACAACAACTCAAGGGTGTAGATACGTCCGTCAATTTCTTCCTCACACTTTTGGCTCCTATTCTCAAGATTTGTTGTTGTTCTTGGGGACAACATCAATTGACAACCTTCAGCAGACAAAAGTGCAAGCATCTGAATATAAAGCATGCCAATGTACTGGTTCCCCTCCTTCTTTGCTGTATGTATTGACTCAGAAAAATTGGTTCGCGGAAAATTGCGATCGGATTGCCTCTGAACAGCACCACCATAGTAACTTGCTATACGGTCCATTTCACCTAGTAGCCGCGTGTTATTACCTAAAAAATCCTCACAGAAAGTCTCTGCGGCTCGCTTTGCGCAACCAAGTTGGTACATATGGAGTCTCTCTCCTGGTGACGCTAGTAGATGAATATTATTCAATTCCGTTCCTGTTCCTTTTGTTTGTAAGCCTTCTTGGAGCTTGCGACTGTTAATCTATTATTTTCCTTCTGAATCCGGTCCGTTGAGGGTCTGATTCAAAGGGTTCTGAAGAACAGCAACGCTGCGTTAGCGTGGTAGTAGACGAACAATTGTACTCTACGCGTGACAATTGTGGTTGGATACTTTCGGCAACGGATAATCGGACTACAGGCAAGACTATGGAAACGCCAGATCTCTTCTTACTGTGAACTTATTCAGATACAGCGAGACAGACCTTAGTAATGTAGATTACAGATAGTTGGTAGCAACTAGTGTGAATTTTGGGATATAAATCAGTTGAATGTTAAAAGTATGAGATAAAGTGAAATCTTGCCGAAATGCAAGATATCTCTTTTATTGAGATGAATACGTTGCAACTGCTGTTGCGTAGTGATGAGATTACTCGCTGATTATTTCCGTACATGCATTGGTCGTTGACCGTATATATCTGTATGCATATATATATATTGTGTGAGAATCACACGCCAACGGTTTTCTTCTCTTGTTTCACTAGGAAGACTTCATGATATGTTTATCACTAAGATCAGGAATTGCTCCCGTAGCTCGTGTGATATTTTATGAAATCAGAGTTTGCTCACCAAAGAACAATGGCAATATTATAAAACAGAGATTGCTCGCCGTCGATGCGCGATGGGAATCGATGCACCGTGGGAATCGATATGTCGTGGGAATCGATTACTTTGGTTGATACGGGACTCATTGATTCGTACGAATAGGATATCTACCATCTGGTAGCTTTGGTATTTCGGGTCACGAAAGGAATTTAATAATAACACGTGAAAAATGCAAACACAGAAATAATTTTGGTTCATATCATGACAGAAATTGTTCATCGATTACATGTAACAGCATCTAATCGCTAATACAACAATCAATCGATTGATTGATCGATCATTCCCTTGAGGCACAAAGCCCGCTGGGATGTGCGTCAAAGAAAATTCCAAGTCAGATCACTGCAAATAACACGCCAACATACAGAAACAGAAATAATTTTGATTCATATCACGACAGAGATTGTTCATCGATGATTGATCCGATCGGCGATGCATCATCCAATTGATCATCCAATGGATCGATCAATCGATTGAATCAAGGCACAAAGCCCGCTGGGATGTGCATCAAAGCAAATTCCAAGTCAGATCACTGCAAATAACACGCCAACGTACAGAAACAGAAATAATTTTGATTCATATCACGACAGAGATTGTTCATCGACGACATCGATTACATGTAACATCTAATCGCTAATACAGTTAGAGACCAATACGATCAATCCATTGATCGTATCCTACACTAAGTACATGAAAACTTGAACTTCGAAACACCCTGCTATCAGCAACAACAGGGGGGGATCCCCTATCCAATAGCAACACACTCCACTCCTCCACTTGACAATCCACCAATCGAACGCTTGCTCCTACTCCTCGTACACTTCGAGCTGGTGCTAGTGTCAACCCTCAAACCATCTGGGTAAGGATCTTAACCTGCCGTTTGAGCTCAGCAAGCTCTGAGATCTGATGGTTCCTCATCTCTGCTACATTCGTTTGAGTAGCGAATAGCTTGGCATAGATAGCATTCCTCCACTGCTGCCCCCCTCTACCAAACACCCCTCCGCCCTCTCCTTCTTCACCCTCAGGGATCTCATCCAGCCACATGATTCCATCGATATTGGAAGCAACAACTTCAGCTCTAAGAATAGGATTCACCCCATCCTCAAGTCTCCCTTGCAACAGCTCATATTGCAGTACAATCTGTTGCTTCAGTCCAAGGGGAACATAGTCCGTGACAACAGAATCAAAGCAAGCCCAAAGCAAGGGCTTTACTGGGATAGCAGCAACATCATCCCCAAAGACTCCCTGGGTTGCAGGAGCCACTGAAGCACAAAGCCAGTCATCTGTTAGTCCGCTGTCATCCTTCTCCTTGTACAAGCAAATCCCATGATGGGAAAGCTTGCTACCAGCATTGATATCCGGCCAGTCCAACTGCACATCCAAGTACCAATCTTGCATACTCTTAGTCTTCCATCTAGCTCTGTAGTTAACATCATCGCGAGTCGCCCCTCCTCTCCTAGCCATAGTTGTAGCCCACTTCTTAACTGAATGAGTCCCTAGCCTTTGCTGCCTTCCAAGGGGCCTAAACTGATCGCCTTCTATGATAGCATTCAGAGCCTTTTGGTATGCCGTCTTGCACTTGTCGGCTTCCTTGTTCTGGGCTTTCAGTGGGGACCTAGAGTCTGTATCTCCCTCAGCAAACAGCCATTGACTCAACCGGCCCGTGCCACGACCAAGCCATGCCTCCAGGTAGATAGCAAGGCCAATTAGTACACAGTATCGGTGATCCATAGCACCCATCACCAGCTGAAAGGGACAATCCCCCTCATCGTGGACGTTCTTCGACCACCTCATCTGAATCGTAAGATAGCCAGCATATGTACTACTTACCTGCAAGTTGGCCTTCTTCATGTGTGAGGTGTCATCTCCTCTTGCAATCAAGTGCAGCTGGACTCAGAGCATCGCCATGTGCCAGAGGCTTTGGAGGCTGTCTCCAATGGCTGTGAGGTCAAGCATTTGAGCAAACTCTTCATGTGTGAAAGCCCTATCAGCAGACGTTTTGACGCCAAGCTGCTGGGTTTCCTTCTTAGCCACAGCTTTGATCAGCCAATTGATCTTGATAGATCTAGTAGGATTGCCTGTCTCATTTGTTTTGTCCCAAGCTGCAGTGTTAGTCATGAAGTAGGAGATAGCTTTCTTCCAATATCTCAAAGTGCTAGACCGCCCACCAACTGGATTATCGTCTATTCCTGGATCATCCATCCCATACACCTTCAAACACATCCATTTGTAGATGTGATCTGGCTTAACAGTGTTGAGCTCTTCCTGGTTGAACACCCGGTCGGTGGCATGTTCATGCCCTCCAGCAATATGGGACATCAACTCCAACAAGATTCGGTGGTATCTTAAGAGCTGAGTGGGGGCATTCACATCATTGGGTAGAATTGGATCCGGTCCCCTTTGGGCCGGTCCTCGTGTTTGACAGGGGATCAGTCTTCCTCTTGTTGTTGTTGTTGCTGGGGGGGGGGGGGGGCGGCGCCAGGGCCATTGGCACGTCATCGGCGTTGGCGTCATCTAGGACTGCATCCTCCTCATTGTCAGCAGCTAAGGCTAAGGCAGCTAGCTCACCTAGGCCATTATCTTCAGCTTCATCCTTGTCCTGTCGTCCTCGTCCTCCTCCTCGTCCTCCTCCTCTGGAGGCTCCAGTGTGTCATCATCTGAGTCACCAGCATCTTTTGCTGCTGCTGCTGCTGCTGCTTCAGCTCTTTGCATGACAGCTCGCGTACGCCGGATCGCTGCAAGGTCCTTTGCTTGCTGCACAACCCTTGCCTCCTCCCTTGGTGTTCTTGTTGCAGGATCCATGTCAGCTAAAGCTGCTGCTGCTTGGGCTCTAGCACGGCGTTCACGGGCTTGTTCCCTTGCCTGAATGTTCTTTGGATCCATGCTCAGCTGACATGGCATCGTCTTCTTGTTTGCTTGTTGCTTGTTGTTTTGCTTGCTTGAATTGAATCGATCGATTTGCAATTCTTAGATTGATCGATCAAAAAAGTGAGCATTTGGTGGCTAATCAATCGAAAATCAAGTGATCTAATCTAATCGGAGTGCAATCGATTTGCATGTGGATGAGAATTAAGAGAGCAAAAGCACATAAAATTATTTCCTCGGTAATAAGCGAGTCACTCACTCCTATTCGGGAGTCGCGTAAGCGAGTCACTCGCTATTCAGGAGTTGCATAAGTTGCGCACCTCTGTGGGAATATACGGGGCTACAAATCAACCAGTAGTGCAACTATGCTAAAATTGAAAATGCAACCGGTAGGTACTCTACTCTTAGTAGTACAAAAAAAATGCGTACCCGCCAGATGGTGGGGTACCAAACATAATACTAGTGCCTACGTAGAATCGTGTAGCCGGTTGTACTAGCCCAGGTTAAATGCAACCCGGGTTGCATTGGTGCGACATCTGACGATACGAAGTAGGAATCGAATTATTTTGTGAGTTCGTACCTTCGACCGGTTTGCACCGCTGTCGTCACGTCTTGCATTCTTATACGGTACGTGTAGCAACCGTAGCTTTGGCTAATGCAACAGTTAACACCACAAATTCGAAAGTGTCGCAATAGCAATAGCACCAACAGCCGTGGTATTGAACGTCGCCGTGGCTGGTGCATCTGCTGTTACTGTCAACCCTACTTGTTGCTGAGTTTTTGAGTGAGTCGGACAGAAGCAAGTTTTTGGATCGACGTCTCGCTCTAAGCAACGGTTCGAACCGACCGACGTTTGGGATCGAACCACGAACGCATTTCAAATTCTTCGAATCAAAGCAACGGTCAATGCAGTAAGCGTTTTTCAATCAACGGTTCAAATCAGTTTCAAATCAACGTTTTCGAAGCGATGTTTGTTCACCTTTCGAAGAAACGTTTTCGGAGCATCGTTCTGGATTGAAGCAACGGTTCGAAGCAACGGTTCATGGTTCGAAGCAGTGTTTGGAACGAAGCAACATTTGAATGGAAGCAATAGCAACTGTTCGAATCGAGCAATATTTGAATCGAACAACGTTTGAAGCGCTGTTTGTTCCGTAGCAATGACAACGTTCGAGGCAACGGTTCGAATCTAATCAACGTTTCGTCTCTGTTTCTGTTTCTTGTTGTCGACATACAGTCTCCCGAGCCATCCATCGTGTCGGACACAACGACCACCAATAATCCAAACTCAACCCGCAATATACTATTTAATCCTACCGATTCGATTCGATTCGATTCGATTCGTCATGGCGACAGTCAAATCCGGCATCCAAAAGGAGGTTCTGGCGTTGTACCGAGCGCTGCTGCGGCAAGCCGCCAGGAAGGACCGAATGGCGTTGGCGGCAGCTGGCCACAACGACAACAACAAAAACGGCGGCACCGGCACCGTGTCCTTCTCCGGGTTGCTGCTCGGGAGTCACGGTAACGACCCGAACACCACCACAACAACAAGCACCGGTACCAGCACGTCGCACGCCCGGGCCGAATTTCGTCGCCAGGCGGCAATGATGAGTCGCAAGGATTTTCGGGGCATTGAGCACAAGATCCGGTACGGCTACAAGCAAATCAAGCTGTTGCAAATGCCCGGGGTTGTGACGGTTCGATCCTGGTAGTGGAGCACACAGTGGTGTGGGGTGGAGTGGAGTTGAGAACCCGCGATGCGATGCGATGCGCATACGCGTGCCGGCAGCATGGTGCGATGCCAAGCCATGATGTGCCATGATGTGCCGTGCCGTGCGACACGGCCACGTCTGCTGCGGGAGCGAAACCCACACTACATCACACCGGATGGAATGGATGGGACCACGACAACCCGCCGTTACCGAAACGGAATGACTCGCATTATCATTCGTATTAACATTCGCACAGAATGAATCCAATCCAATCGAGAATCCTATCGCACCGTTGCATTGCATGGTTTGGACGAGTGGATAACTACCGATGGGTCGATGGATCGATGGATCGATCGCGGTTATTGCCGAAAATTTGTGTACGACCTCGGTGCGACGAATCGGATCATCCCGGCACGGCAGCAATCGAATACGTGCGGTCGATCCGTATGGTTCCAACTAAAATTACAACTTTATTTTAATTATAAGGCCACAAGCAGTACTTGCATTTGTACGTGTACGTGTACGTGTAGTAGTGTTGCAGAACAGAACAGTTCGTTCCATTCCATTCCATTCCATTCCGTTCTTATCTCGCTGAAACGAGCGAATGCGGTGGGTGTGTTTGTGTACGTGTGTCATTTGTCGCGATGCCCAAGGCATCATCGAATATTCGTTGCCTGCCGTTGTGACTGCGAGGGCACTCCACTCCTCCCACAAGCCGTGTTCGCCACGATGCTTCGCGTTGCCCAGCTTCACTTCCGTTGCTAGGATGCACACAGACACAGACACAGACACAGACACGGATACGGATACGGATACGGATACAATACAAGGGTTGTTTGTTCTTTGTTCGTTCGTTTGTTTGGTTGTTTGTTTGGTTGTTACTGTATGGCACGAGTTACGAGCAGCAAAACTGGTCAAAGTTCTGGCCGTTGTACAGCAGCACCGCGATCACCACGTTGACAATCCCCATGAAATACACCGCGTGGAGTTTCGTTCCAAACAGCAGCATGCTCATCAATCCGGTCCCAATGACCGAGATCGCCGTGGCGTATCCCTTCAGCACCGAGTCGGCGTATTTTAGGACCCCGGCCACGATCAGACCGCCGATCGCCGAATTGAACACCGTGAGAAACGCACCGGCGTTGAAATTGTAAAAGAGACCGTACGTGACGATCTCCCGGAAATCTACGATGCACGCGTAGATGCCAATCGTCGAGAGGCTCATGCTGGCGAGCTGCACCTGGGTGTAAGCCAGCGAGTACTGGCCGGCGACCGGGGAAACCCTGCGCTGGGACTTGATGACCTTTTCGGTATAGACGCTGGCAAATCCGCTGCTGACGGCGATTCCCAGCGTCGCAACAATGCCCTTGGTGTTGGAAGAATCATTGTTGGCCGCATCATCATCATTGTTGTTGTTGTTGTTGTTGTTGTTGTTGTCGAATTTCATGTTGCAGAGCATCACCCCGACCGTCAGCAGCGCCAGGCTGATCACCTGGATGTACCGGAGCTTCTTCCCGATGATCATGGCGGAAAAGGTCGCCGTGAAGAGGAGCTTCGTCTGCACCAGCACGCTGAACATAGCGGCGTCGAGATTCGCCAGGGCAATGTATTCCAGGGTCATCTGGAGGTTGTAGGCACTGGCGGGAACCGTGACCAGTATGGTGTTCTTCCAGTCGTCCCGAAAATATTGAACGATGCTTCCGATGGAGTTCTTCTCGATCAACAGAATGTACAGCAAGCTGAGGGTCAGCTTGGTGCACTCGCTCCCAATGACGGCGGCGGACGTCAGAAACTTGGGTTGGTCCTTCATCACGTACCGCATCAGCAGGTTCTTGGAAGAATTCTGGACGGCGAGCAAAACCAGGACCTTCAATCCCATGGAAGATATGCCACCACTACCACCACTACCACCACCGCCACCGGAGGAATCGTTCCCCTTTCCCGCCGTGATGGGAAGAGAAAGACCGGATTCTGGGGCAGTCATTGTTGTTGTCATTGTTGTCATTGAAATCGGTGCGTTTTCGAGGTCCGCGTCCTTGATAGAACGCCGATATTTGGCCACGTCGCTCATGCTACCGTAGAGCTGCTGATAATGAGAAGGATCCTACAAAACGAAACAGCTAGGGAAGCCAATCTGCTGTGTGATAGTATTTTGCCGTGATTTCGAAATGCGGCGTTCTGTTGTTGTATTCGTCGTTTTGTGATGTCGCTGAACGCGTTGTCGCTGAACAGTGTCCTTGAATGGCTTGAAGCAACTAGAGGTTGTGGCAACCGAGGCGAAGTTGCAGTCCAATTGCATTCAATCAAAGCAGTGCTTACGGTACCGGTACGAACGAACGAACGAATAGCACAATCTCAAAATAATGGTGGGCGTCGGAATTTTGACGAATCAAACCAAGAAAACCAAAAAAAACCAAAATCGCGTGAATTCCTTGGAAAAGAAAGAGATGATGATTGCTTTGTGTGGCGTGTCTACACCGATTCCAATGCTATGTACCGTATGGGCTGATATTGAATACGTAAATACATACAAAATACCCCGCAGGAGGTCTTTGTTTTATCTCGCGCTCCCGTTTAATTATTGAAAAAATAATACGGTAATATTGAAAGAGACTTGAAAAAGTCTTACCGTTAATTTACCGGTACGAGTAATCTTATCCTATGCAAGAACGAATGAATCAATCTATCTCAATCGTATTAGTATTACCGTACAAGTACCTTGTGTCGTAATACAACGTGTAGGTAGGGTGTACGGTTTTGAAATTGAACTAACTTAAAGATTGTAAGAAGCTTGAATGGGCTAAATGGGCTAAGCCTTGAAAAGTGTTGAACTTATGAAAAGTTCTTGCACATGTAAGACTAAAATATGTATTTCATTTGTTCTTCAATATTGAAGTGACCGGCTGGCTTGTCATTTTGACTGACATCAGGATTTTGAGAAGTTCCGGTTTTGATGATGAACAATTGTGGGAATTCAATCGCACAGGGGTTGAATGTGATCACACTCTTTTTCTTCTTGTAAAAATATCAATTGGTTGCTCAGAATTTGTATGTTCGTGTGCAACCATAATCCACTAGTTAGTGAAAATTTTAATTCTTTTTGATATGATTTGATGTTCCAAATGTTCATCCGTTGAAGAACAATATGTTGATTTGGGAGGAAGGAAACTGTTCCAGCATTTGTATGAATCTTCTGGATTGTGTATGGTCCTTTGTTTTGTGCTTCAAAAGCAGCTGGATTTTGCTTACCATTAAAAATTCTAATTTGGTCTCCAGCTTGATATTTGTGCAATTTTCTATGGCTTTTCTCTTTCATCATAGCACTCTTGCCAATTTGAGTTTGTCTTTTTATTTCTCACCATGGTAAGATCTGGTGATAACTGGGATATGAAGGAACATGATGTGATGGAAGACAAGGTAACCAGGTGTCATTCCAAATGTTTTGTGGATTGTTGAGCAAATGGCAAACTGAGCCAAAGCAAAGGCACTATCGACAATGTCTATGGCTTGCTGAAGCGTTTGTGGAGCATTGGTGTTGAGTTCAGTTCTCATTGCGGACTTCATTGTATCATTGACACATTCAAGGACTGCATTTGCTTGTGGGTTGCAAGCTGAAGATACCTTGGCTTTGATCCCAAGATTGTCAAGATGATGTCTGAATTTGTTGCTCATAAAATTTGTTCCTTGATCAATAATACAATTTACAGGTTTTGGGTATCTGGATAGTAGTCATACATTGTCAAGGGCATGGACAGCCATGAGTCCAGTTGGGTTGACTTGTGGAGCCCAAATAATTTTCAAGAGGTTGGTGCATATGTCCATGATGGTGAAGCCATTGAATTTGATTGTTCCTTGGTCCAGGATCTTGATTTTCCAAGGACTGATTCCATTTATTGCAATCGTGTCCCAGGGGACATGTTGGTGTTCTTTGGTGGCAAGGTGGCCATGCCTTTGGTGGCTATTCTTGTATATTTGGCAGGCATTGCAGGATTTACAGAAGATCTTGTTGTTGATTTGGTCTTTCAGATTTAGTGTATATACAAATTGGTTGGTGGTTCGATACAATCTTCTGGAGCGGCGTGGTCAACAAGCACACAGTGGTAATGTTTGGTCGTGGCTTGAACTCGGTTTAGAGGGAGTACTATTTTCCTTGGCCATTGGATTGAACAATTCGCAAATGGGTACCATTGAAATTCTCAGTTGTATACTTTGGATTTGAGGAATATCAATGTCGGCAACTTGGTTGGTGGTCAGTTGAGTGAAGGCTAATGGATGCATTGGAATATCACTTGGATAATTGATGAATAAGTCCCAAAGATCAAAGGTGCCGGTGGAAATTTTGAAGTTGGAGTTGAGGTTGTCGGGTTTGTCCAGGGCTGGAGATTCCTTCATTTCCTCTGGGGATTGTTGAGTGGGGAGCCTGGAGAGAGCATCAGCAATCACATTGTTGTTGCATTTGATGTATTTGAATACAGGGGGAAATTCTTCAAGGAGCATTCTCCAAGTCATAATTCTGTGACTGGTGAGGTTTTGGCAAGTAAGGTTGATATGATCAGTCCAAACAATGATTTCTGCACCCCAAAGAATGGTTTGGAATTCCTTGAAAACTTTGACAATGCACAACATTTCTTTGTCAACCGTTTTTCTTTTGGAGAAACAAAGAATGATCTTGCCTTTTTGGATAACAACAGCTCCAAGTTGATAATTGGAAGCATTGGTGTAAATGTGGAAGGGCTTGTTTGGATTGGAAAAAAGCAAGGAGGGTGTCATGTACTATGAGGACTTTGACTTTGTTGAAGGCTTGGATTGATTCTGGAGTTGGTTAGAGTTTTCCTTTGGATCGACTAAAGAGAGCTGTGAGAGGAGCAAGGACTTCAGCTTGTTTTGGATAGAAGTTCCAATAGAAGTTAATTATCCCAACAAAGGACCAACGGTGAGTGATTGTTGAGGGAAAGACCAGATTCAGGATGGGCTCAATCTTCTTTGGGTTTGGAGGAATACTATCTCTGGAAATGATGAGGCCGAGCCATGGTGCTTGGGATTGGAACCAATGACACTTGGCTGATTTTACTGAGAAGTTGTGTACCTTGAGGAGGGACAAGATTTCTGGGACTAATTTGTAATGAAAATTAAGGGCATTGGAGAAGATTCCGGTATCATTGATGTATACTTCAATATGTTTTAAATGGAGCAGCATCTGTTCCATACAGCCTTGGGCCCAAATTAGAGAGTTGAGGAAGTCCATTGGAAGCTTGGATCTCTTGAAGAGGGTAGCGTAGTTTCTTGGTTACTTTGTTGAGCTCTTGGAAGTTGCTAATGAGCTGGCAGGAGCCATCTGGTTTGGGGAGTACAAACCTTGGCGCTCCCCATTCAGTGGCATAACATTGCTCAAGCATTCCAAGTTTTTCTTGTTGGCTGATTTCCTTTTTGACGGCTTCTTGTTGGTGAAGGAGGATTGGATATTGTTGTTTGATATGATATGGCTTTGCATCTTGCTGGAGATCATTTCTTGGTTAGGGAAAATACTTAATTCCTTGTTTTTGAGACCTTCAAAGAGTTTGGAATGATTGGTAAGGATCTTGAGGCGACAGGATTTTTCATTGTTGGAGGGGTGTTCCTGTTCGGATACTAACTTGTTGAGGTCTGTCTTCTGATATTTGGTTGATCCATCTGCATAGGCTTGTTGGATTGATTGGTTGGTGTAGCTCTCAGCAATGGAGGGAGGTTCTGCTGACCTAACTTTGTGGAGCATGGTCTTGTCAAGGAAGTAGTTTTGTGTGTGGAATGGCATGGTCTTGTTGAACCATTCAATGGTGCACGCTTCAAAGTTCATTTTCACCCCAAGGTCTCTCATGGTTTGGAAACCAATGAGGAGGTGGCAGTTGATGTTTTGGATGACAACAAAACACTTGATTTGCAGCACTTTCAGGGAATAGGAGAGCTCTGGAAACAAGATATTCTCCAGGATCACATAGTGGCTACAAGTTGCCTTGCCATTGCTTGTCTGCATTTGGATCGGTTGATTCAGGGCGTGCTTTGTAGCTGTGTGAGGAATCAATGATTCAACAAGAATGAGGTTGTCAGTGGATCTGGAATCAAAGAGGGTCTACAGATAGTATTTTCCAGGGACCCTGTTGATGGAGTTGCAAACACTGGCAGTTGTTGGGGCAAGATCACCAGTGTCGTTGCTGTTGCTGTTGGAGGCAACATTGCTATTTTTGTTGAGGAAATCCAGGGTTTGCGAAGTAGCTTCAGGAAATCTTTGCAGATCCAAATTGTAATATTCAGGATCAATTGCAATGTTGACATGGAAGAGGCCTACCCAAGGTTCTGGCGTGGTTTCTTCCAGAGGCTCTTTGATGAATACATGCATGTGTTGCTCGGGCCCATGTGAGTTGTTTTAGGAGATGGCCAAATTGCTTGACCGACTGCTGTTGAAATTCCGGTCATTCAAATGAGAATCATTGTTGTTGTTGTTATCTCTGTTATTTCAATTAGGTTGATTTGGATTCTTGGCTGTGAAGAAGCATTGGCCCAAGTATGACTTTTGCCTGAGTGAATTGGACACGGTGAGGAATTGGATACTCTTCCTGGATTGCTGTTGTTGTGGTTGTTATTGGAACCTTGTTGGTTGTTTTGGTTATTGTTTTGATTTATTGTTGTTATTTTGATTGTTTCCATTATAATTGTTTCAGTTGTTGTTGTGGCAATTACCATTGCTGTGATTGTTATTGCAATTACTGTGGTTGTTATTCCTGTTTTGGGAGGAATTATCTTGGTGATTATTTGCTTACTCTTTTTGTTTACCTTGTTTTGGTATCTCTCCATCCTAGTAATAATTTGTGTGAGAGTGTCTTCATAGGGAGAATGATGTTCTTCATAGGAGTCCTTCCATTTGGTTAGCATGAATTTGAAGATAAGACTTTTGAAGTCTTCATCATTGATGGATGGGCTCTCTGCCAGGTGTCCAGGCAGTAGTTGAAGGATCACATGGTTGTGGAAGGTGACCATGGAGACAAACTGGTGTACTGTCATGTTGGTGGTCTTCTTGATGTTGTTGAGGAACTTTTGTGGTGTCAATGTGTGTCTGCATTGTTGTTGAACTTGTAATTGAGGAATCGATCACAGTGGCAAAGTTTGGAACTGTGTGGCTGTTTTGGGTTGTTGCATACTCATCTCACAAATTGTGATTGGCATAGTCTCTGAGGAGATCAGAGGAACTTATCATATCTTGGGTCCTGTGGTAAAGGAAAGAAGGGTTTTCTTTGTATGAGAAAATTCATTCATGGTGAAAAGCACTTGGAAAAGTGATGTTCTGGCAGTAAAAAGTGGTACCTTGATCTTGACAGTCTTGGAGATGCCATTTGTGGTACTTGTGTGTTTGAATTATATCTTTTCGAGAGACTCTGGTGGGTCAAGAAGTCAAACTTAAAAGGGATGACAGACGAATAGCTTGTCCTCATTGCTGGACAATCTATCACGAGCGCTGGTTGCTTGTTTGTTTGTTACTTGAGTGAAAGGGTCTAAGCAGTTATTTGACTGTTTAAACAGTGCCGTATGCCTCTAAGTGAAGGTAATGATAATACAACGTGTAGGTATGTACAGTTTTGAAATTGAACTAAATTAAAGATTGTAAGAAGCTTAACAAGTGCTGGGCTAAACCTTGAAAAGCATTGAGCTTATGAAACGTTCTCACACATGTAAGAATAAGATATGTGTTTCATTCATTCTTCAATATTGAAGTGACCAGCTGGCTTGCCATTTTGACTGGCATCAGGATTTGGAGAAGTTCTGGTTTTGATAAACAGTGGGAATTCGAGTGTACGGGGTTGAATACCGGTACCACATACCAGTACGTACGAACCTGCAAAAATCTTAAAAATACTGTAGAGTACAAGTACAAGTTTAGGCCCTTTATTAAATTCCTTCCGTACTTATGCTAGTACAGCATAGTACCCTAAGCTATGTACGTATGTATGTACGTACGTACAGTACAGTACTGCAACTTGAATCAGTGCCCGAGCAAAATTACAGCATCTGAAATACAGCGTGCGTTACACAGCAGCACCATCAACAGAGCCATCTTGCTCTCCAGCAAGCTCAAGCTCTTTATCTCATACTTTTAAATTATTTAATTACATACTAAACCTTAAACACATCAGTTGCCATGCAACCCATTGTGAAACTACAAGCCTAACAAGATCTAACTGGCTGTTCCGAAGAAAGTTGGTAGTTAGAATAGATCTGGTTGAGTAAAGGATCAGCCGTAGTGGATATCAGAGAAATATTTGAACACAACAGACTGGTACCTCCACCATCCCGTAGCTATTGCTCCTGTTGCTCTTCTTTGCCTTTGGATTGAGTCAGCTCTGCAGCCACTTTCGAAAGGAAATTAACAACCTTACCATTCCGTGTTTCTACCTACAGCTTTTTGGTGCAAATCCCCTCTCACAAATTCCCTAGAATTATTTTTTGTCCCATTCTATTGTCTTTGCTATGACGCCCCCTGTATTCAACCAATGATGTTCCTGCTGGACTGACCGTAAGACGATTTTTTGAATATTAAAGATAATGCTGTTTGTAACTTGCCTTACTTTAATCTTTGACCTATTCTGGTTCAACAAGTGACACATCCACACTATTTATGGCTATTAGTAGACCAGGAGAGAAAGCTGACCCATACCAAACCAGCACGATCATAGCTGGGGGGACCAACTGGAGTATAATGGAAATGTAACCACACATGGCACAGCACAGCAAAGCAGCACAGCAGCACAGCAGCACAGCAGCAAAGCAGCAAAGCAGCACAGCAGCACAGCTGCACAGCTGCTGTGCAGCACAAGCCATTTGTAAACCGCATTGCTGGAATACCATGCTGGTATCAACCCTCCAGGAGCAAAGTGCTGTGCATACAGGACCCTTCTTCCCAAATCAGCTTTTTTACCACACTTGGGCGCAATGAGTTGATAAGGAGTTTTGAAATCATGGTTATTGTTGGTGGGCCCACTTCATTCTTATTTTTTGCAAAATATTGTAGCCAGAAAGCTGCCATGAAGTTACCAGAAAGCCACCAGCATTACTGGTAGATTTCTGGTAGGATGTTGGTACAAATTTTTGCTAAAAACAAGTATGTACAGTACATATGCCTATTATTGTAAGCAGACACGTGCCATAAGTCAAAGCTTCCAAGTCACTGGCAACTAGTAACGAACTAGTCACGCCTGAACATGGTGAAAAAGCTGATTTGGAAGGGTCCATGAAACATTTCACATCAACACATACCTGCCTGACTATTTTCCAGCCAGGACGACGCTGAGTATGTCCAGGTAAAATATGACATGACCCCCCAAGAATAGTGGAGGTATATTAACTAGTACAGCTTGGACCCAGCACTCAACAACAAGAATGTGCATGCCAAGATGAAGAAAAATTGGTATTGGCCGAAACAATCCTGTAAGATAATTCGTGATAACTTCATGGTGCATGTTGGGAAAGTTTGGTTACTACAAGAACTTGTGAAAAAGCAACTACTTAAGAACCAACTTTTGTTTTCATCTTAATACGATTTACTTATTTTTTCTCCGGTATATATACAAATAATACCCATAGTATTTTATGAAACCTTTGTTTTTTGCAGTTTTTTCAGATTATGGACTTTTGCCACCACTAGTACTACTACTACTAGATACTACAGCAGAAAAATCCTTGTAAAGTGCGTATCAATATGAAGATGGTGATCACCTCAGGCCAAAAATGGAACTACTATGCTATGCATCAAATAACTTGATAAGTTCCCTTGCATGTATGTACCTCAATACAACTAGTCAAATGGGTGCAGCTATAGTACTACTATCTATGTGCATGACATGCCAATCCACAGTAATCAAGAAGCCACAAATAGTCCTCAAAACAACCTTGGTTTTCATTCAGTTGCAATCACCACCAATTGTACATTTGTTGTTGAACACAATTAGGAGCTAGTTAAGTTTGAGCCTTTACTTTGATAATTGCAGCATATGTTCCTTTACCAGCAATGATGGATACGCTGCTATGATGCTGATGCTCTTAATGATAACAAAGCACTAGCGAATTGGCAAGGCAAAGATAACAACTAGCATCAAGTAGGAGAGTAAGGAGAACTTGATTGTTTTCTCATTAAGGAATTTTGCCTCACATAAAGAAAAGGAGGAAATCCTGGTCAACCCGTGACACTAATCCAATCTCGCCCTAAACCTTCTTACCCTAGGCATTTCAAGTGCCTGTGCTCCAACCTTGATAGCTCACCAAAAATATGACCGCAAATGCATATTATGTCATCCTCCGTTCATGGTACCGTATGTGTCTCGGTCCATCAAAATTTCCTCGACTACTAACTAGCTAAGTACAGAGCCGAAAAGTGAGAGCTTAATACACATTTTGAGTAAAAACATATTAGTGAAGTCGATAATTTCTAGAAAAATACAATAGCGAAGGTGATTTTGGTTTTCTTGAAACGATCATGGCATGTGGTTCATGGTCGGCGAGTTAAGTGGGTGGCGCGGTATTGATGGCAGTACGAACTATTGCAAGTGTAATTGAAAGCTGTTCAAGCCTTTTTTTCATTGATCTGCAATGATATTTTGACTTGCTTTCTTTGTTTTCGTCTAGCCCCACCTCAAAATGGCGGATCCCCACGACAGGCCGGCACCGAAACCGGCACAGGCAATGACGTCCCCCTTCTTCACCTGTCCTGACTGGACCGCCTCGCTCAGGGCAATGGGAATGGATCCCGCACTGGTATTCCCGTAATCCGCCAGATTTGTAATGATCTTTTCCTTCGGAATTTTCAGGCGTTTAGCAACAACGTCCATGATTCTGATATTGGCTTGATGGAGGAGCAACCAGTCGACATCGTCGGGAGTCAGGTTAGCTTCTTCGAGTGCCTCCTTAACTACCCGGGGCACCTCTCTCGTGGCAAACTTGTATACATTTTGGCCGTTCATGGCCAGGTTGTTGTATTCTGAGTTCTCTAATGTGACTGGAGTGGGTGTGGCTACCTCTACCGGGTTTCCGTTGTACCTGTTGAGAGAATGAATCGGATATCAATAGATGAATAGAAGAGAGTCATGAGCATGGTGAATTCTGAATAAAAACCGAAGACAGAAACATGTTCAATGTTTGGAAGTCTAGATATCAAATCAAATCAGATGGCGTATGTCGCAGACCGACACCAAAATAAAAGGGGCTTTTGTCATCTATTTCAGGTTGTTCCACTTTCTGGCAGGCATCGAGGTTCAAGGACTGCAATAGATTCGCAAGAGAACAACTTTTGATCACTTACACACAGTTCAAATCTGTATATCCGGCTCCGTTGGAATGCGCCGAATATCCTAGCAAACCCGGCACTAACTCATCGCTATCACTGTCACTGTCTTTTTGATTGGTAACAACCATGGCTCCGGCGCCATCTCCGAAAAGGATGCATTGGTTACGGTCACTCCAGTCAACAACTCGAGAGAGGGCATCGGCACCGATAACTAGAGCATTCTTCAATTTTGTGTTGGGGCTGCTCAAATACATACCGGCAGTGACAGTTCCAAACAAAAAGCCGCTGCAAGCCGCTGTCAGATCAAAGGCCATGGTCTCTGTGGTACATCCAATCTCGGCAGCAATAGCTGTGGCATCTCCGAACATGTCTTCAGGACTACTAGTGGCACAAATGACAATGTCGATATCTTCTGCAGTAAGACCCGCCATTTCCAATGCATCTTTGCCCGCTTTGACCCCCAAATCCCGAAGGGACTCGCCTTGGGTGAGAACCCGTCGCTGAGCGATACCTGTACGGGTGCGGATCCATTCGTCATCGGTTTCGACTACAGATTCCAAATCCGTGTTCGTTATAACTGTCTTGGGAGCGGCGTGGCCGACTCCAATGGGACGACAGTTAAGGGTCCCCGATTGAGCCATGGACAATTGGCTGTTCGTGACATGCTGTGCTTGTGTAATTGGGGCAAAAGCTGAGGATCCTTCAAAGGATCCAGCTGCCAAAAGAAGGAATGCATTTGTTGCGATTGTTGATAATTTCATGACTATTCTTCTCGATGAGTATTTATTTTGGAAATTCCGTTGAAGACCTAATTGATTTAATCGAGTTGTTTGGATTTTCCCTTTTATTGTTATTGCCGTCGTCTTTGGTTTTTGACAGATGATGCTGATTGCAAATTCCAGTAAGGTTCTTTGCAGGTGATCAAAATAGAGCAGACGCAATGTATTGAAACGCTAGTTGGAATGCGATAGGGGGAGACACTAATCTAACTACGAGTAACTCTTTACGGTGGCACCAATACGCTGCGATCGGTTCTTGAGCGATCGGTGATGCACGTTAGAAGAATGCTGCGGAAGTTCATACTCTAAAACCAAAAATACCCGCCGAACATTTTTCAAATCTCGTGCGTCTCTTCCCCTGATGAAAGTGAAGCAGGGGAAAAAAATCTTTGGCGTTTTTACGGTGTGCGTGTATCGCCGGGCGCGTTTTTGAATGTGCGGTTCTCAAAGATTTGGTCGCGATAGTCTACTTGTGACGTCAGTCAAGGCATGCTTGGAATATGTAAATTCATTTCAATTTAAATACGTAAATAAACCTTGGAATATAGAATTGAAGTAATCAACAGAAACTTGACGTCACCAAAACATCAAGATGCGTGTCGGCGAGTTTTTGTGAAAAAAAAGACCGATTACGAGGGGGGAACGTCGAGACCGCATCACAAACGATACCACGCGTATGGCGAGGGAAGACCCCAAAATCAACAAGCAGACATCATCGGATCTCTTTCCCAGGCAGTTACTTTATCAACAAATACCGAACATACCGTCTGCCGTATTTCAACGAAGTAGCTGGAAAGCAACTCGAAGTGTCCACAAGAGACGACAATTCGAATCTACTGAAACCCAGTTGATTGTAGTCATCGATTTTCGAACAATACAGTAACAATGAAACTTCAATCTGCTTTGTACCTATTGCTGGCGTTCCCCACTGCCAATGCGTTCGTTACACGAACCCCTACAGGTGGGTATACCAAATCATGAAAACGGATGAAACGTCTGGTGACAGACTGCGCTGACGAACAACATGCACCCGATATGCAATAGGTCTCTGAGCGACTCGACATAACAAACGATGGAACAGCTATCGATCAACACTAAACGGCAATGCACCATCATTTGAGATCGGATGCCATCCTTTCGGTGAAGTGTTGCGGGATACGTGTATCGTCCTGATTATCGTTGTCGCAGCAATCGAGCCTAAAGTTGTCACAGTGAGGCGCAACAGCTACAAAACAACGAACAGCCTAGTCTTTTTGTAACTCAGAGGAATCTTGTTCCTAGTTCCTTGATGGCAGAGTAACCCGAACACGTGATTGAAAAATGCTGCGAGTATTCTGACCGGTTGTCTTCCTTTCCTTTCGTTTTGTGGTGTACATTTTGTCTGATTCACAGTTTCCACTGTAACCACTTCCACATCTCTCAACGCGGAAAGGAGGGTTGTTGTTACTGGTATGGGAATTGTGTCGTGCTTGGGAAACACACTCGAGGATGTGAAACAGAGTCTTTACGACGCCAACCCTGGAATTACCTTTCAACCAGAGTTTGCCGAGCTTGACATCAAATCGAATGTCGCCGGAGTTCCCGATCTGACCGAAGCTGATTTTAAGAAACTCATCCCGAAGACCGCCCTCCGATTTATGGGACAAAACGGAAAATACGCCTACGTTGCCTTGGACAGAGCCATCCAGGATGCCGGCCTCAAACCCGAAGAGTACGAGGAGAACCCTCGAGTTGCTGCCATTATCGGGCAGGGAGGAACTTCCATCCCCGATATTGTCGAGACCTGCGACGCTGTACTGAGCCAGGCCAAGAGATGGAAGAACAAGGTCGGACCATTCCGTGTGACTCGTTCCATGGGATCGACCTGCTCTGCCGTCCTTGCGACCAGCTTCAAGGTCCAGGGACCAAGTTACTCTATCAGTAGTGCCTGCAGCACTGGGGCTCACTGCATCGGAACGGGATTCGAGCAAATCAAGCTCAACAAGGTCGATATGGCCTTTTGCGGAGCGGGTGCGTAGAAAACAAATCGTGTTTTTTGTCACCGACCGACCCCACCCTCTGTCTGGCCTGCCGATATTGTGTGCCTGTTCACTAACGGTTCTTCGTTTGTCTTCCTTGTATCTCTCTTTTGGCTGCCCACTCTCCAACTGTAGGAGAAAACGTCAACTGGCAATTCACGAGTATGTTTGACTGCATGGGAGCTCTTTCTACCTCGTACAATGACGATCCCAAGACCGCGTCCCGTGCCTTCGATAAGACCCGCGACGGTTTCGTAATTGCCGGGGGAGGTGGCATGGTCGTTCTCGAGGAACTCGAACACGCCAAGGCCCGTGGTGCCAAGATCTACGCCGAACTCGTTGGATACGCCGCCAACTCGGACGGATACGATATGGTCGCTCCCTCCGGAGTCGGTGGTGAGCGGTGCATGGAACTGGCACTCCAGGACGCCGAAAGAAACGGAGGTGGGGACAAGCCGGTCGATTACATCAACACCCACGGAACCTCCACTCCCGTCGGAGATCTTGCCGAATTGGGGGCCATCAAGAGATTGTTTGAGAAAAAGGGCTACCACCCCAATGTCGGATCGACTAAGTCGCTCAGTGGTCACTCCCTCGGTGCCGCCGGTGTCCAAGAGGCCATTTACTCCTTGCTGATGATGGACAACGATTTCATGGCCGAATCCGCCAACATCAACGAATTGGTAGACGAGGCCGAGGGGATGAGCATTCTTACGGAGCGAAAAGAGGGACCCTTCGAGCGAGCCATGTCCAACAGTTTCGGGTTTGGTGGAACAAACTGCGCTCTCGTCTTCGACAAGTACCACGAGGAGTAAGCAGCGTCGTAGCACGGCAGGGCACGTCGCGCATGCAAGCGAACAACGAGAAAAGCAAGCAAGCACCGACACACACTGCGACGCCGAAACGGACGTAACCCAATCCAATCTGTATGCACATGCGTAAGACAACAATACTACCATAGTTTACTGGGCATATCGATTGGAATCCACACTTGTCCATCGATCCGTCACCAGAAATATGCGTCTATAATAGAATAATATCGAGATAATACCACGCTATGAAAATCAATTCCACACTATCTGTCACCTCTATCGGTAGTACTCAGCTTTCGATTTTGGGCGATTGGTTCTTTTCTACACCGAGTTGCTTGGCAAAACTGGATGCAAGAATCAAAAGAGATGATGATCAATGACATAGAGCATTGTTTTGGTGTTAACGGTATTCGCTTTTTCGTACTAGTTTGCTTTTTTTTTTTTTCACGAGGAAAATATCAGCTTTTGCTTCTGGGAACTTATTTCACTCCTTGCGCAGCTACTTGTTGTACTCGTCGTCGAAATGTACGGTACGTGCCTATTATTTTTTTCGTGTTAACAGTGGTGAGTACTAGTAAGCAAGTATGACCAGTGTGCTTCTTTAGTTTATTGAGGAAAATAACAGCTTTTCATTCGGCTAGTACTACTCTTCGCTTAGTAAACATTCTTCACATGCATTTCTCCTCGTGTTTTAATCTACTAGTACCAGCAGCCAGTGCAGAGCTTCTTCTTCTTGTTCTTCATGTGTACTACCACTAGTAGTCCTAGTACTACTACTAGGAGTAGTATCATCATGAGGATGGTGGTGATTCTTGTTTACTGCCTGTGTAGCAGTAGTAATAATCTTTGTTCATGCAAATCGCGAATACTCCTGCTGGTGGACTGTTCAAGAAGCAACAAGTACTAATAGTACTAATCATCTCTTCTTTGATTGACAACAAGAACCAGAACCTCTTGACATCTTCGTGCGATTAATCTTCATTGGTTGCTTCTGGTGTTGATGCCAATGATGCTATTCTTCTTGTCGTGCACATCATGTAATTGTTGTAGTACTGTAGTACAGTAAGCTTGTTGTACCGATAGCTACCGTAGTACGAATGGCCATAGCAGTGCTGCTGATGCTCAGAGCTCTTCATGTTGATTCAATCGTAAATCCGTTGTGATTTTTCCCTTCGGATTATCACCTTTTTTATCAGAATTGACTCGTTTGACTCAATCCACCACATAATACTCCGTACGAAGAACGAGTACGGTACGGTACGAGTAGGTACTTCGTACGAGTACGGTACCGTAATCTTAGTTCGTAAGATCGATAATAATAATATTATTATTACTCCGTAATCTTATTGCTATGATGCTGTGTTGTTATGATTTGAATTTTGCACGGATGAACAGGAACCATGTCATGCCATGTCATGTCATGCCATGCCATGCCATCCTCCTCAGACTTTGAGTGATTACAGTATGATCTAGTTGATGAAGCTAAAGTAATAACAGTGTGATCTGCCTAGTTTATGAAGCTAAGCTAAGCTAAGCTACTATGTTAACCATATACGTTGCTTGTTTCGACTTCGTCGTTGACTTGGCAAGATACTAGTGATCTTAGGGATCCAAATCTGCTGTTCTTAGAACATGTCATGTCGGTCATTCCGAGCAATACTTTGGCAACCAGAAGTAGGAGGATTGGTGACAAAGGAGAAAACTGTATCATGTCTATAACATCACCTGTTGCCCATTTTCATTGTAAGTGTGTTGTGTGTGTTGTGCGTGTTGTGCGTGTTGTGCGTGTTGTGCGTGTTTGTGCGTGTTTGTGCGTGTTTGTGCGTGTTTGTGCGTGTTTGTGCGTGTTTGTGTGTTTGTGTGTTGTGATTTCGAAAATGGTCATATCTCAATCACGTCTTCGTCTTCGTCCTCGTCTTCGTCTTCTTCTGTATCTGTTGTTTCGTCGCTGTGACCACGATCATCTGGTTGCCTCCCCCTAGCCTCCCCCCTTGTATCGCCTCCGGTCAGCTCGTCGTCGAGCGTTGCGTCCGCGAACCGGCTGTCGTCATCTCTATCGTCGAACGTTGCGTCCGCGAATCGGCTGTCACTGTCACTGTCACTGTCACGATCACTATTACTGTCGTCGTTGCTGTTGTCCTCTGTGTCTCTGATGAACCTGTTTCGGTTTCCGCCGCCGTCCTCGTCCTCATTCCGTTGCGCGTTGTTTTTGTTTTTGTTTTGCCCGCGCCGCTGCATCGCGGATCCCAGGGTCTCCCGGAAGGCAATCCCTGGAACCAAACCTTCGATGCTGGTGCTGCGGCCCCGGTAATACCGACGGCCTTGTGATAGTAGTCGTAGTGGCAGTGGCAGTGGCAGTGGCAGTGGTAGTGGTAGTTGTAGTTGTAGTCGACGCTGCCCCGCCCCGCCTTCCTCCTCCAGTGGTGGAAATGCCAGGTACTCGTCCTCCATCAGGGTGTTTTGGTCCCGGACATCGTCGAAGGATTGTGTCGATTCGGCGGTGGATGCCGAGCAGGAAGTCTCGGCATCACCATCATCCTTGTTGTCCGTAGCTACAGCTGCTGCTGTAGCTGTCGCTGTTGTAGCTGTCGCTGTTGTAGCTGTCATCGAAGTAGCATCGGCATCATTGGTCGCTTCAGGGCTCGTCGCAGTTGGTTTCTTCGCGCTCGCGCTCGCGTTCGTGTTTATGTTTATGTTTGTGTTTGTGTTCGTGTTCGTGTTCATGTTCGTGTTCGTGTTCATGTTCATGTTCGTGTTCCTATTCATGTTCCTATTCATGTTCATGTTCGTGTTCGTGTTCGCGTTCACCTTCACCGCCGTCCCCGAATGTTTTTGCCACAGGTATCTTATGGCGGCTTGCTGTGCCGGGATCGCCCAGTCCGGGATGGTCCGGTTGATCCGTAGGCAGTTCCCAGAGGGGAGGACCAGGTCGGTCCGGATGGCGGAATCCGGTGCGATTGGAGCCTGTTGTGCCGTGGACGGGCGCGGTTGCTGTGGTTGTGGTTGTGGTTGCTGCTGCTGCACCGGATCGCCTCGGAGGTGTAGCGGTTCCGTAGCCACCGAGGCCAACGCCGAGGCCATCTCTCCCGCTTCCTTTACCTTTGCCTTTGCATTTGTCTTTGCGTTTGCCTTTGTCTTTGCATTTGTCTTTGCCTCTGGTAGTGCTGCTGCTGCTCCTGCTGTTGCATCCGCAACGGGCCCTTCCAACGTCGGCTGTTTCGCATCGTTCCAGCTTTCAGACGTTGCAGTTGTACTTGCATTGGCACTTGCATTGGCACTTGCATTGGCACTTGCATTGGCACTTGCACTTGCACTTGCATCGGCCAGGATTCGATCCCTGAGGGCCGGATTGCCCTTGCCGGGGGGACGGCGGACGATCTTTTCCAATAGATCCGGACGTCCCTTGCGAAACCAGGGATGGCGGTAGACCCGGAGACCGTTCGGTTCGGTGGTGGTAGTGGTAGTGGCGGTGCTACTGCTGCTGCTGCTACTGCTACTGCTACTGGCGTTGGCGTTGGCGGTGACCTTGGCCCGCAGAACTCGCTCTGCGGAGTGCACGCGAACGAATCCCCAGGTGTTGAGTTGTCGATCAAAGGACCGATAGGTAGATTGCGATGGAAACCAGGCCCTGGCGCTGGGGTGTTCCAGGAGTTGATCCTTGTTCCAGACCACCACGCAGCACACGGGATGCTCTGGTTTGGTGGCTTCCGCTGTTGTTGTTTCTGTTTCTGTTGTCGATGATGTTGTTGTTGTCGATGATGTTGTTTCTGTTGTTTCTGTTGTTGTTGTTGTTGTTGTTGTTGTCGTTGTTGTCGATGATGTTGCCATTGTTGCCATTGTTGCCATTGTTGCTATTGTTCTTGCTACAATTACTTCTTCTTCTTCTTCTTCTTCTTCTTCTGTTGATGTCGTTGCCGAGTCTCGATCCGGATCACGGTCCTGTTCCGACAGGGAATCCGAATTGGTTGCAAAGTGCCACGAAATCAATGGGTAGTTGCTGCTGCTGCTGCTGCTGCTGCTGCTCCTGCTCCTGCAGGACTCGATCAGACGAAACAACTTGGTGGGAAAGTTCGGTTTTGCTGTTGGTTTTGCTTCTTTTGTTTTTGTTTTTGTTTTGTGTTTGCTTCTTTTGCTTCTTTTGCTTTCGGTTTTGTTTTTGTTTTTGCTTTTGCTTTTGCTTTTGCTTTTGCTTTTGCTTTCGGCTTTGTTTTTGCTTTTGCTTTTGCTTTTGCTTTCGGTTTTGCTTTTGCTTTTGCTTTCGATTCTGTTTCTGTTTCTCTTTCTGTTTCCGTTTTTTCCCCGGTGGACGACTCCCTGGTTTTGGTGGATTGTGGCAGCGATGCGGAGTTTGTTTCGGGGACCGCTCCGGCAGCTGCGCAGAGTCGGGTGGATCGGGCCGTGGTGTCCGGGGTTTTCCGTGCCGTTGCGGTTGCGGTTGCGGTTGCCGTTACCGTTCCTGTTGCCGTTCCTGTTGCTTTGGATTGGATCGGTAGGCGCTGCCGGCGTCGACCGCCGGGAGCCAACGCAGGGGCAGGAGGAGCAGCAGAAGCAGAAGTAGAAGCAGGAGGAGCGGTGACTGCTACGGTGTCGTGATAGTCGTCACTGGCCCGGCAATTGTTGTCGTTTTGGTGGTCGTGGTCGTGGTCGTGGTCGTGGTCGTGGTCGTTTTGGTGGTCGTGTTTCCCACTCGGCGGTTCGTGCTTGCGATCGCGATCGCGATCCGGACACAAGTGGTGGCTTGCTTGTTGCCGCTTGCGCTTGCGATTGCGCTTGCGACGAATGGGCACCAGCGTCTTTCCCCCTCCTGTGCGGGATGGCGATGGCGACGGCGACGGCCGATCGTCGTCGTCGTTGTTGTTGTTGTCGTCGTCGTATTCTTCGTCGTCGTCGTCGTCGTCGCCGCCGCCGCCGCCGCTGGAGCCACTGGGTTTGGGTGACGACGGCATGCTGCCAACAACAACAACAACAGGGTGTATCGTTGTTGTGGTTGCTGTTGTGGTTGCTGTTGTGGTTGCTGTTGCTGTTGCTGTTTTGTGGTTGCGGCTGCGATCCGTGGTCTGTTGCTGTTGCTGCTGTTGTTGTTGTTGTTGTTGCTGTTGTTGTTGTTGCTGCTGCTGTTGTTGTGCTCGGAGCAACCACAACAACGGCGGCGGTGATTTGCGGTGGTCTCGGCACAGGGGGACCATTTTCACGTTCACGTTCACGTTCGCGTTCGCGTTCGTGCTCCTGTGATCGATGATAGTGTTACAGTTCCCGTGATCGATGATCGTATGGTTGGAATGTTATTCTACAGTGTATACTTTTACACTATGATCAGCTGGATGTGCATTGGCGATGGCTATGGCGATGGCTATGGCTATGGCGATGGCTATGGCTATGGCTATGGCGGTGGCGATGGCGATGGGTGCGATCCCACGGAAGAATAAATCCGAAGCAACAAAAGGTAGGAAGGAAGGAAATAAATAATCTGCCCGATTTATCCGGGTGATGCCAGCCAACAACTGTTTCAATTTCTGCCAGCGGATTGCCAGCAGGGTCAGAATCAGAATCAGAATCAGTATCAGTATCAATATCAATATCAATATCAATATCGTTCGTTTGTCTGTTTGTCTGTTTGTTTGATCGTTCGTTCGATTGTTATTGTGTGTGTGTGTGTGTGTGTGTGTATGTCTGTCTGCGTGTGTGTGTGTGTGTGTGTGTGTATCGATTGTGCTGTACAAGTATTATCTCATACAATCACAAGATCGACTTCCATCAAGTTGGTGGAAACGCGAAACGCAGGGAAAATGAATAATGAATAAATAAGCAATCATACGGTAGATACCGTAGATAGACAGATAGATAGACAGACAGATAGATAGATAGACAAAATGGATGCGAACGCGAACAAACAATAACTATCTTGTTGTGTCGTGCAATCGAGTGCTGATCCATTTCACCAACCGAACGTCATGCCGATCCCTTCCGGGACGTGGACGTGCTGGACCGGTTTCGGTTTCGGTTTCGGTTTCGGGGAATGGGTGTGTCACCGTCTCGGACACTTTGCAGTCCGACGTCGATGTCAATGTTGTCAATGTTGTCAATGTCGACTCCATCCGCATCCACCGACCAACCCAACCCAACCCAACCCAACCCAACCCAACCCAACCGTCATCCTTGCTCGGTGTTGGTAGTCGAACGGAAGCCCGAACTTCGAGATCCAACGAGGACAATCATTGGTTCGGTTCGATTCGATTCGATTCGATGACAGATGTGTTGCGGGTGTCCGAACTGGGACCAAAGGTGTTCGTTTGTTTGTGCTTATTCTTCCTCCTACGGAAAAAAACGATTGCGGACACTTCATTTCAAATACATAGTTTTAATATATAATAATACTAGGCCCATACGTCAGCCGACATTGTGGCCGAGCGGTCTAAGGCGCAACGTTAAGGCCGTTGTCTTAATTGGCGGGGGTTCGAATCCCCTCGATGTCACTTTTTTCATTCTGTTTCTTCCATGGGCACATTCGTCGGCACGGTACGTACGGTAGCAACACTGACGAACAGTAATAAACCTGTGAGTGCACGTTATAAAAATACCACAATAAATGAGTGATTCCCACCAGATGAAAACGAATAAAATTAATAGAAAAACACATAAAAAGTATGTGTTTTCTACATAGATTTATTCATTTCTGGATAAAATTTGTCAGTCGACATGTGTCGGACTGACAGTTTTTATTCACTTTTTTAACACTGAATAGATTTCAACGGAATCTTGAAATAGTCACCCAACGCATGCTTCCACCTCTCCTGCCGGGCACGCTTTGCATCTCCGCTACTTGGAAACCCTTAAGTGGTAAAAACGGTTCCACTTAATACTACAAGCAAATCAGCTTAAATGATCGGAACAAAGACCGAGTCACTAAGTAAACACTTGGAACCCATATGTGCATTCAAAAGAGTACATATAACAGCCCGCAAGTAAATTACTTATTGCAATCATGAAAATCAATACTGGATTGGAATAAGCCTTATTTATTCCATATATCGCGATCAAGCAAAACGTCCATTGAATAAATTACTTAACCTCACCGGCCAGCCTTGCTTGCCAAAATAGGTGGGGGGAGGTGGCGCGGATAGTAGTGATTAAACAGACAGTTACTGTTTCTTCTTTAGGGATTCTGAATTCCAAATTTGGCAGTTAATAAAAGTATTCGTCCGTTGGGTGTGATAAAAAAGTATTCATTCTATATACTTTTTATTAACTTTCGATTCTATTCACTTTCATCTGGTGGGAATCACTCAATACTCAATACAAAAACCATGTAGAAATCTGCGGATAATACATTCATGAGTTCCGCACACTGCTGAAGTCTCTTCATAAAAAGAACAAGACCAAAGACCCTGAAAACGCACCGGAAAACTCACTCCAAAGACACTTTTTTTGATGGGAAGTCCGATCGCCAAAATCACGAATGTCATTAAACAACCCCTACACGACCCTTCTGTTTCTCCTTCCATAGAACAGACCATGAAGGTTCGCTACTACTGTACAAATAGTACAAAATGACACCAACTCAAATACCTACACATTCCTCTACTACTTGGTTTTCAATCCGGAAGGGTATTCGAACCGTAATTCTACTGCAAATAACACACAAAGATACATACAAAAAATTGATGACGACGGCCCTTCTCTGACCCATCTGTTTCCCCTCCAATAGAAGGGAAGATGAGGGTGGACATGGTGTACAAATACTACTACTACCACATTGGAACACCATCATGTTCCTCTACTGATTTGCTGACTTGGAATGGCAATCGAATGTATGGCAATCGAACGGCTATCGAACAAGATACGATACAAAGAACAACTAGATGACAACAATGACAATGGATGGATAGTCTACTACCACAAAGAAGCAACAAGTAGGGCGAGGCCACGAAGGTTTGTTATAAGTGGATTTAGGTACCAACTAACGTGTTACACTACACTAAAAATCTGCAGGGCAAATCCCCCCTAGCAACAACAACAAGGGAGGGATGCTCTCCAGCAAGATCAATGCCTTCACATCACCAACGCACAACAATAAACCAGACGCCAATGCCGCCAATGCCAATGCCAATGCCTACCGATACAGCCTGTTGTTCCCTCCGCAACCTTCATCCTTTTGAAGCTGGTTAATGGCAATCCAATGGCAATCCGATGGCAAATAACAAACATTACGATCAAACTTTGCCACCAAGGGATATGTAGACTAAACAATCATTGAAATACAGTACCAAAATATTATACAGCACACTACTAGTAGCTAGCTTAGAGGGAACTGATTTAGCAGCAATAATAGGGGGACCGGCGCTTATTGGCCATCTTATCGGTTCTTGTCTTATCGGCCGTCACCTTGGTGACAATTTCAAAAAAGTGAGCGAAAAAAACAAGCACCTCCGGGGGGGATATTTTTTTAGAAAGAAAAGACCGAAGAACAACGGTCATGTAGAGTACTTGTGGTATTTGTGGCATTTCCTTAAGAGTTACACGGAATCTTATACCACTAAAAATGCAACAATTCTGTGTATGGAAATGCGCCGCATACCCCTATTTTTTGAGGGGTACCACATGATTTCTACATCCAAAAACAGTAGGAATAGTCATTAAAGGTATGTATCATTAACCATACCTATTTCTACTTACAAGCCACAGTAGTGCCAGGCTAAATACCACAATTGTGGTATTTCTGACGTATTGCACTGGTGCACTACCATATTCTACAACAACTGGAACCAGAAATCTCAAACAGAACTGCAAAACAAAGTGAATCCAGCAGGACCCAAATGTGCTGCCAGAATTGCTGGATTGATGCCCCTCCTTCTCCTCCTCCTCCCTTTTTTGGAGTTTGTTGTTGGGCGGCATTCTTGCTGTTGGCCTGTCTTTCAACAAGTGAACCGTATTCAAATTATTGCAATGAACACCATGGCACCAAGCTCCTCATTGTTTGCTGTGCTGTACTACTACTTCACGAGGAGGACTACTAGTATACTAGTAGTAGTAGTACTAGCATTCTTGTTTTGTCTGGTTGTTCTTGTTGCATTCTTCCTGCCATCCGAGATAAGTGTTTGAGTATGAGTGACTCTCTAAGATTTAGTAATCTAATGCTAAAATTGAAAGTGAGATAATGGATAATCTTCTTGCTTACTAATCTCCATTAAGCTGTGAATGCTAATTGTGATCCATCAAGGAGAGGAGTGTTCCATCCTGAGATGGAGCCATTTATGTTGTATGTATGAATGAATGTGAAGTGTGCAAGTGAGAAAGTGAGAAAGTTTTCTGCAGACAAGAACAATAAGCATGCATGGTAGCACCATCATTTCTAGCATCACCAGGGTGTAACAAACTATGAGGAGTCTCTGTGAATGAATAAATAGTGTGCGCTAAGAGATTAAGTATGTATGTATTTTCACGAGACCGGTATGATGTACAGTGCCAGTACGAACAACACTCGTACCCGGTCTTAACATACAATTTGACATAAACTGCCGGATATTTTGCACCAATTGCGCTAATGTAATCCTCTGTTTCTTCTCTGTTTGGAAGTGCAATCCTTGCATTTGGATGGTTCTGTAATACACACAAAAGAACTTTCCGCAAAAACTTTATCCATTTGTACATGACAGTAGATGTAAGTCCAAAAGCCAGTGAGGAGATTCTTGCAACATATCCTCTTGTGCGAAACCAAAAAAGGACTAACCCAAGGCAACATGTTGCATTTGCCTCTTGTTTTCTTCCTTTTGGTACTCCATTCTTTGTTAAGGTTAGTTTGCGGATACGCTCAGTTTTTTTATCAATTGTGTACATATCGAATACTGGTTAGAAGAGGTCTAGGAGATCACAAAAGACCTTGTGGTCTACACCACAGCAGTTGAGAAGAACCTGTTCATTGCCACAGTTGAAAAGGTAAATGAAGATGGATTGGCAGTGCCGGCAAAGGGCTATTCTTGGTGTTCTTCTATCTTTTAGACGCCTGTCAGAAGAATCTTCATCTTCAGAATCGCCGTTGTCTAACATGGATTAGATGGAAAGGAACTCAAGTGTTGCCATGACAGCGGAATTTGCTTAGTATGATTGTTAAGAGGGTGAGGACAACAAGGATAGATCGATGGATCGGAAAAGAGGGAAATTAACATAAAAAATTTCAAATTACACCGACGGAATTACTATCAAGGAGAAAGATACCTTTTTTAGTCAGTGTGTACCTTTTTTAGTCGGAGAAAGAGGCAGATACCAATTTTTCATCGGTTGTATCATGGGTATTGCCAAATTCCTTATTCCAAAAATGAACATGGATATGGGAAGAGTTTTAAGCGCACAGATATCTGTGTCAACGATTTTCATTCCCGAATACACACATCGATGGCTTGTGACACACATACTCTGTGTTTTCGGGAATGACCCAATAGTGCATCGATGGAGGCGCGATCTGAATAATCAACATACATGATAACACTCACACATTAAATTATTACTACTTGAAATCACCGAAACTACTACTTGATAGTTACAACACGAATAACCGTGTTAGTTATGTAGGCTCGCGGGAGCAAACATAAACTGTGGCGCGAGAGATACAAGATGATGAGCACGAGTACCAAAAGGAACGTACCGTAGCTCAACGTCCTAAGTACCAACATGGCCATCGTTCAGTACAAAAGCTAATTGTCCTAAGTACCAAGGCATATACGATCCTACCGTAACAACTGGATTACATTGGAATCGAAGTAATTGCATGAATAGGTTAACTATCTCATAATTTCAATTTCACCAGTTTTGTTATCAGAGGGACTAGATCGTGCTTGGTCGACACCTAAAATCTTAACAATATATAACATGTAGGGTCACTGAGAATTTTATGTTCTTTTGGGGGAGCCACTTGAGTTTCGAATCCAATAATCATGCAGGGATAATAAACCGGTACAGCGCTTCCGGAACGCCATGGTCGCCGCCGCCGCAAGCGCCAGGAAGAATTCCTTTCCGGGAGTGATTCGGTTCGATCGTACAACATATAGAGAGAGGGTTGGGTGGATCCATTCATTCCCTAGACGCCTTCCTTGACCTCTACGGGAGCCTCGGGAGCGGGTTCCTTCTTTTCTTCCTGGTGCTGGGAGATCATCTCGGGATCGGGCCCGGACAGGCTGGGGTTGGTTCCGTAGTAGTCATTGGGAAGGCTCTCTGGAAGGACGTGGTGCTTGTGGTCGAGGTAAGCCGGCATGAGATTCAATCCGAGCGAAAAGGTGGCGAGGGTGGGACCAAAAACGGACAAAAAGGCCCCCCAGTAGGCAAAGGTTACCAAGTCCTGGAAAATGAGGACCATGATCCACTGAAAGGCCAGGGACCACTGGAAGAGGTGGGACATACCAAAGTCGCACATATTGAAGGCCCGGGCGACTCCCCAGATGCCGTTAAACATCTGTATAATCCCGATGAAGATGTGGATCCCGGGATAGGTCACGACCCAAAAGACGCAGATGATTGGACCAGCCCGGAAGAGCGAGTCACCGAATCTCCCGCGAACGGCGCATCCGAGGATGAACTGGATCAAACCGGCAAAGGCCAGGAAGCTCGAGTAGAGGAACATGCGACCCTTGTAGTAGTCTCCGCCGTGGGACTCGGGCTCTCCGGTGGTATAGGCGTGGAGACCCCAAACCATAAAGGCAATGGAACCGGCGAATCCAAGGCCGTAGGTAATGACCCCGAGGATTCCCATGGCCCCAACAAAGCGCACGTCGGCTTCGGTGGGCTGGTATACCAGCGGGATGAAGGGGTTGGTGAGGACATCCGACTTGCCTCCCTGTCCGGCTTCAACCATCATGGTGATGTAACCAATCCAGACTAGCTGGATGGCAAACATGAGAAAGATGTTGAGCCATTTGTTGCTGTAGTCGTGTACGCAGGCCATATACCCGGCAAAGGCACCGGTGGTGGCCCAAATGAACTGGCAAAAGTACGAAAAAAGGATCCACCACTCGGTCGTGTTGGCATCGTCCACCACGGCTCCGTTCGGACCGTACGCGGCAATGATGCCCGACAGCGAATTGATAAGGGCGGCAAAGGAGAGGAGCATCAGGAGGCCACCAAATTGGCGGCCGTCCGACTGGAAGCGGTAGTTGTCTTGGGGATTACTCATGTTAGTAACAATGGAGGGATGGTTGGTAACAATCGATGGATTTCTTGGTTCGGAAGGAGGAAGGGATTCTAATTCCATGCACGTGAACTCAATTCGATTTGATTTGATTTGGTTTCGGAGGGAAGTCAGTTTGTGTCTATCTCGGAAAACCGAGACTTTTGGATCGAAAAACCGCAGAGAGACACCGCAGACCCCGGGCATTCTCGTTGGAAGCACGTACTTCAACAGCATGGTGATGGGGTGTCAACAATCTCCTGCTCAAAGAACATGATAGATTACTGTTCCTGTGACAGCTTCGTTCCGAACGAAGCTTCAAAGGAACACGGTGGATAGTTTTTGATGGTGTGGTTCTTGCTCTCGTCGCGAGGAGGGATAGTTCTTCTTTCAATCGTATTGTTGTCCAGGTACACGTGCAAATTGAATCACAATCAGTAAGATTACGGGTTGGTACTACGGAGTACCGGTATACGATATGGTAGATGCGGGAAACGCGAAACGCGAAACCCGAACCGAATGAATTCACGACGGACGTTGCTCAACGAGAACCGAATGCCCGACTGTTCCAATTTGGCGTCTGATTGTGTTCCGGTGTCGACACATGTTATCAGACTTCGTTATGGGTGATTTTTGGTGAGCTTCCCGTGTGCTTTCCAACTGTCTCCCCCGATGGTCGGACCCGGGACTAGAGAAATTACTAACAATAATGTTACTTCGTCACACGGTACCGGTACCGGTACCGGTAGAAGTTTCCGTGTATCCACACACTTCGAGGAAGATTTACACGTACCGGTACGAATAGACCTACGTAAAATTTGTACCAGCCCCAAATGTTCAATATTGTCGTATCCCGTGTCTCCTTCTCCCTTACACCTACCGTACATCTGTCCTCCCAAATATGATTGATCGGAATTCGAACTTTAATCACATGTTTCAATTCCGAGAACACGTCACTTTTGTATATGAGAAGCTTCTCCCAATCTAATACGATTGAATACAGAAGTATCCAAAAACATGTTTCTTTCTTCAGATTTATCATTCCCACAATTCTAAACGCTTACTAAATCAAACTACTATTACACGTTCTCTTTTTAGAGGCTTTCGACACTGTTTAAACAGTCGAATAAACGCTTCTATTCGATATTAATCCTTCACTATTACTCGAGTATTACAATTCAACGCTTTTCCTCACCCGTACTAACTATCAACATTTCTATTCACAATGACAACTTACAATCTGTTGTTACTCTAAAAATCGACCGGATAGGTATAACGAATTGCTGTTTAAATTTAAAGAGATGTGAGCATATCGTGAGATTGCTCTGTTACTGTTCTATTTCATGTAGTGGACCGGTATCTTCTTTGTGTGACGTAGATATCTTGATACTTGAAGTCATTGTATCTCTGGAGGGGTATAAGTAACTTTTCAAGTGTAGAATGGATATAATTCCTGTAGAACGTACGTAAGTACAGTACGTGAATTTTTGACCGACAGCACAATCTTATCCCCTTCAAGTTCGCTTTCGATCCGAACACGATTGAAAAAGTGGAATACAAAACTTCAAGAGTCAAAGATGGTGTCACCAAAACAACCAAAGTGAAAGTCCCCATCATTTCTCACTCTTCCACTCATATGCAAATCATTCACTCCATTCATGAATTTAACAAGGCCAGACGAACCCTCGAATGGGACGATGGCGCCAAGCTCTTCAACAAGTTCCCAGACATCCTCAATGACTATGCTCACAATGCTTGGTTCACTGAACAAATTGAAGACCTAGAAGAAACAGAAGACAACTTCGATATTGTCGTAGGACAATTCATCCAATTCAAGTTCTCCAACAACTTTGATGCCTACCGCAATCACAAACGATTCATCCTCAATATCAAGAAAACTTCCAACATGACAGCCAACAAGTTTGTTTCAATGGTATTGTACCATAACAAAGCCATTCTCCCTCTGCTTCCCGGTGCTCCCGATGACCCAAATCTTGATATTATTGATGGCGAAGACTTCCAAGAGCTTGATCTACGAATCAATGCCTGAACAATGGAGACACACATATGAAGAACACAATTCACCCTTTGACGATGAACTCCATCAAATCATCACCAGAATGGAAAGACTACACCAAAAATCCATACGTAACAACAACAACAGCAGCAACAACAATACCAACAATCAAAACAACAACAAAAACAAAAACAACAACCACCGCAACAACAACAACAATTACAACAATCGCCGAAACAACAACAACAATGGCAATCGAAACAACAATTCTAACAACAACAACAACAACAACCAACGTAACAACAACAATGGCAATCAAAACAACAATTTGAACAACAACAACCAACGTAACAACAATAACAACAACAAACAAAGACTACAATCTTTCGACCCTTGTCCTATACATCCAGCATCAAACCACACATGGGGACAATGCTTCCAGAACGCGAGCAATCCTAACAGAAACAGCCGCAATATCAACAACAACAACAACAATCGAAACAACAACAACAACGACTCATATGTCAACAATCATTCCAAAGATAACAACAACAACACTCCACCTACTCCTCCTGATATAGAACAACACATGTGCGTTGTTATTCAAGAACACTCCGAGGATCTCTTTCATGTCGGCATTGAAGCCGGCTCCGAATATTACAATAAAGACATTCAACGGTTCCTATCATACAACAACAATTCGTGTGTTGAGATTCCAATGGAAGAATTGATCTAAATCAACAACAAGCCCAACAAGGAACCACTCACTGACTCTTATGTCATTTCTCCTAGCCCACCTAATGGCTACACCGAAAACTTCACCTTTTCTTTCCAAACCAAAGGAACCTCAAGATCTTACTCCAACGACCATCACTACTTGCAATCACGTAAATGAACACAAAGGAAAATACTACTTCAAGACACTCTTTGATTTGGGATCAACCAACAACCTTATTCTTCAATCATCCCTTCCACCAACAGTCATCCTCCATGATCTCGAAACTCCGGTCAACATGATTACTACCAATGGCAAAGCCAGCTGCTCCAAGTATGTAACTCTTCACAACCTCATGCTTCCCGAGCTATCCTTCTCACTCCTCGTCAACAAGGTCAAGTGCTATGTAGTCGGCGCCAAGATGAATTACCATTTCATCCTTGGTCGAAAGACTATGAAGGATATTGGAATCAAAATGGATTTCGAAAACTCAACCATGACCTGGTACGAGAAAACAATGTCATTCCATCCTCCCAGTTACTTTCATGACAAGACTATCATCCAAAGAGTCATGTCCAACGAACCATACATTGTTGCCGAATGCTACATGAACCAAGCCAACCAACAAGCTTACGTTGATGGAGCAATAATAATATACTTATTTAAGTAACCTTAACCACCGAAGGTGGATCTAAACTACTCAGTCTGTATCCAGACTTTAACGTCGCCTCAATCGAAGAGAGTTTAAGCCCCAAGTTGTAGAACGACAAATTTTTCAAACGAATCCTGAAAGCAAGCAGGGAGGGTACAAAAAAGCAAACTGATGAAAGGTGCCCGAGCCAACAATCATACAGTAGGAAGGGATACACATAGGACTCAGGCGGGCTGGTCCTACGGTATGTGGGATGGAAGAAGACAGGGGCCATGGTCTTGAAGGAAGAAGAACAGGGCGGGCGGGAAGGGAGGGTACAAAGAACAAACTGATGAATGATGCCCCAAGCAGAAGCCGAACAGGAGGCAACTGCCAACAATCATACAGTAGGAAAGGTATACACATAGGAAGCAGCGCCACATGGCACCACTCAGGCAGGCTGGTCCTACGGTATGTGGGATGGAAGAAGACAGGGGCCATGGTCTTGGATGAAGAAGAACAAGGTGAGGGAGTTTGGGTAGTGGAGGTGCGTTTAATCTGAAGGCGTCCGCACCTCCGTCATTGAGTTGTTCGATCGAATAGGGTTTTTTCGATCGTATTTGCCACCGACAACAGTAAGAGTTTTGATCGAATTCGCCGCCGACAAGGGTAGGGTTAGGGTTGGGTTAGGGTTGATCTGGAGTCTTCCGCACCTCGGTTGTCAAGTTGTTCGATCGATTGATTTGCCGCCGACAAGGACAGTAGCAAGGGATAAATCTTCCGCACCTCGGTCGTTGAGTGAGGAGGTTTTCGGTCCGATCGAATTTGCTTCGCCGCAGGAAGGGCATAGCGCCACACTGCTTGGTGGAAGAAGCAAGAGATCGGGTAAAGAAATGGAAGCCCCTAAGTGGAATTCAGTTGGTGGAGGGGCACAGGGGCCATGGTCTTGGAGGAAGAAGGACAAGGCGGGCTGTACACTGGAGGGGTCCTATGTAGGATGGGAACCATAAAAGAACAACACTTAGGGGCCCAGGGTCATTGGCGTCGCAATCGAGTTTCAAATCTTTCGCACCTCGGTTGGTCTTGGAGGAAGAAGAACAAGGCGGGGAACTTTCGATCAAACTTGCCCCCGGCAACAGTAGGAAGGGATACACATAGGACGGGCATAGCGCCGCACTGCTTGCTTGGTGGAAGAAGCAAGAGATCCTACGGGAAGTAAATGGAAGCCCCGAAGTGGAATTCAGTTAGTGGGGGGCACAGGGGCCATGGTCTTGGAGGAAGAAGAACAAGGCAAGCTGTACACTGCAGGGGTCCTATGTAGGATGGGAACCATAAAAGAACAACACTTAGGGGCACAGGGTAATAATATGTAGGCTGGAACTTGAAGTTCGACCTGTGAGACCTCTCTTATCTCACAGGGAACACTTGAAGAACAGGGTGGAACACTGGAAGGAGGCCCCTATGTAGAATCGGGCTCTAATCGAAACCACTTAAGAACCAATGGGCTGTAGGTGTGAAAACAGATGCCAGCTGTAGGGCACACCTGAAAGGTATATGTGGGAAGGAGGGCCTAAAGCGGAAACACTTAGGAACCATGGGCTATAAGTGAAGTCGCACTTAAAGGTCAGGAAAGGAACAGAACGGAACTTGAAGTTCACCTGTGAGACCTTTCATATCTCGCAAGAGACTTGAAGAATCGGGTGGTACACTGGAGGGTCCTATGTAGAATCGGCCTCTAATCGAAACTGCTTAGGAAGAGGGCTGTAGGTGTGAAAACAGATGCCAGCTGTAGGGCACACCTGAAAGGTATATGTGGGAAGGAGGGCCTGAAACAAACACACTTAGGGACCAGGGGCCATAAGTGAATTCGTACTTAAGGGTCAGGGAAGGAACATAGCGGATCTTGAAGTTCGACCTGTGAGACCTCTCTTATCTCACAGGGAACCCTTGAAGAACCGGTGGGACACTGGAAGGAGGTTCCTATGTAGAAATGGGCTCTAATCAAAACCATTTAGGAACCGAGGGTCTGCAGGTGTGACAACAGATGCTAGCTGTAGGGCACGCCTGATAGTATATGGAGGAAGTACGTCACAGGGCCTTAGGCGAAAACACTTAAGGAACAGGGGCTATAAGTGAAGTCTCGCTTAAAGGTCAGGAAAGGTACAGAAGGGCACTTGAAGTGCACCTGTGAGACCTCTCTGATCTCACAAGAGACTTGGGGGAGAAGCTCGGAAACACAAAGTGGTAGCGCATCGCGAAACCGAGCGAAGAAGGAGCTTTGTGGGGTTAGTACTCATCTACAGGATCCAGCGTAGGTAGAAGTAATACTGGATTCAGTGTAGAAAATTAGTGTTGGTTTGCAAGCCCGACGACCAGCACCGTGACGGCGACGACCGACAATGGTGAATTGGCAACCACAGAGGCCAAGGAAAGCGCCAATCGACCAAGCTGATAGCAAAATCGAAAAGGCCGGGTCTTGGTTAGTATGTGTAGGGCCTGGTGTCGGGTGTGGCGGTGGAGAAGTGGGCAAGATATGGCAGGGGAGATGTGTGTAGAAATCTACGTGAGTTTAGTACTGAAACATCGGAAATTTGGAACGTCGGACAAAGTTGCTCGAGAGCAAAATTGTAAGCTTACGTTGATGGAGCAACCAAATACAAGAAGACTGACCTACCCAAACTAGTCTCTGAACAAACTCATCTCAGTTCATACGAACAAGAGCGTCTCCTCAAGATCCTCAGCCCACATGCCAAGCTATTTGAAGGTCTCACCGACTGCAAACTAGGAATCTTTCCGGACAAAGAATTTCACATCAACCTTCAACCCGATGCAGTTCCGTTTCATATCAAGCAACCATACTCCATTCCCATCCACCAGCAACAAGCCGTCAAAACCGAACTCCTTCGACAAGTCAATATTGGTATCCTTGAACGTTGCTATGCTACCAAATGGGGAATGCCTACATTTGTGGTGCCCAAGCCAGATGGTTCCTGATGTCTAATCAGTGACTTTTGTGAACTCAACAAGGTCACCAAGAAACTTCATTACCCACTATCAAAGATTCAAGATATATTCCACCAATGTCAAGGCTTCAAATACCTTACACTCATTGACGTCAGCATGCAATTTCACACCTTCAAACTCGATGAAGAATCCAGTTGGAAGTGTGTCCTTGTAACTCCTTTTGGAAAATTTTGCCTCCTTTGTCTACCCATGGGCTTCCTAAACACTCCATGTTGGGCCCAGGGTTGTATGGAACAAATGTTTCTTCATCTCCCTCAAGTCGAAGTCTACATTGATGATATTGGAATCTTCTCTGATGAACTCAGTACTCACTGTAAGACCGTCAATGATGTCCTTTACCTACTAAAGGCCCATAACTTCTCAGTCAAGCCAGCCAAATGTCATTGGTTGAAAAGCTCTGCACCATGGCTCGGACATATCATATCTTCCAATGGTGTTAGACCTAATCCTATCAAGATAGAACCCATCCTGAAGCTTACCTTCCCCAAAACCATTACCCAACTAAGATCGTTTATCGGTATGGTTAATTTTTACAGAAACTTTTGGCGCGGACGCGCTGAAGTTCTTGCTCCACTCACAGCTTTATCTGGCCAACAAAAGGGTAAGCTTGCGCCCAATCAAGCACTTATTGAAGCTTTTACACGTGCAAAAGCTATGATAGCTGAAGATATTCTTCTCAGTTACCCTGATCCGAAGAAACCATTTCATGTCTACACTGACGCCTCTGATTATCAGTTAGGCGCTGTAATTGTCCAAGACAATCGAATCATCGTCTGTTATTCTCAAAAACTAACCAAGGCTCAACTCAAGTATCCTACAATCGACAAAGAAATGCTCTGTGTAGTCAAAGTCTTCAAAGAATTTCGACCTATCCTCTGGGGCGCAGAAATCATTGTATGGACTGACCATATCAATCTCACTCGTCAAACTATCACTTCCAATCGAATCATGATCTGGGGAATACTCCTTGAAGAATTCTCTCTGGTTTTCAAATACATCAAGGGCAAAGAAAATGTCATTGCAGACGCACTCTCGCAACTCCCCATGCAAGAAGACACCAAGAAACACAACCTTGAAGATTCTCCTCCTCTTGATCTCTCCGATCTCTTCATCAACTATCTGGAAACAATCCCTGAATACCCACTAGCCCTTCCACACCTTGCTCAAGCACAACTTGCTGATGAAAGTATCACCCAAAACGACAAGTATACAATTCAGAATTTCAATGGTACAGATATATTCGTATTCACTAACCACAATAACCAAACCAAAATTGTTCTCCCTGCAATCCTCAGAGCCAACACCATCAAATGGTACCATCATGTCCTCGGGCATGCTGGAGCTGATTGACTCACCAGCACAATCAATTGATTCATCTACTCTGCTGGTCTCAAGGACGCAGTTCTTCAATTCTGCCGTACTTGCGATGCTTGTCAACAATACAAATTAGATCATCACCACCATGGTCAACTAGCCACTCGACAAGAAATGCACGTACCCTGGGATACCATCGCCATCAACAGAATTGGTCCATGGTCTATTGAACTCCCTGGTCATCCTCTACCTATCCAATTCAATGGTTTTACCATCATGGATATGTCAACAAATCTCTTGGAAATCATTTGATCTCCTCAAGTCAATCCTACCAGCCTAATGACAGTCCATGCACTCAACAATGCCTGGCTATCTCAATACCCTCAACCCAACAATTGTCAATTCGACAGAGGACCTTGCTTCATTGGCCATGATTTTCAATTTCACCTTGAATATCTCAGTATCAAACCCAAAATGTCCACAACCAAGAATCCACAATCAAATGCTGTTTTTGAACGTGCCCATGATACCATCAAATCAGCCATGCGCATTGAACTGAACACCAATCCTCCTCAAGATCTACAACAAGCTCATGATCTTATTGACAACATCTTTGCATCCACTCAATTTGCTCTTCGGTGCACTGTCCACAAGATCTTTGGCATCTCTCCAGGTGCCCTTGTATCCAACCGCGATATGTTTCTTCCCATCCCTATCATCTCTGATATCAACATCATTCGAAACAAACGCCAAAACATTATCAACAAAGATGCCCTTCGTGAAAACTCTCATTGCAAACAACATGACTTTGCTGTCAATGAACAAATCATGATCACCAAACCAAATGCAGATGCTCTTCATGCCAAGAACATTGGTCCATTCACCATTGACCAAATCTTCACCAATGGCACCATTGCCTACTGGAAAACTCCACACCTCAAAGAAAGAATCAACATTTGTCACATCAAGCCTTATCACCCTACACTTTGACTCATTCTACGAGAAGGAGAAGAGTGTCGTATCTTGTCTCTCCTTCTCCCAATACATGTCCAACTGTTGTCCCAAATACGATTGATCGGAATTCGAACTTCAATCACACGTTTCAATTCCGAGAACACGTCCCTTTTGTATATGAGAAGTTTCTCCCAATCTAATACGACTGAATACAAAAGTATCCAAAAACACGTTTCTTTCTTCAGATTTATCATTCCCACAATTCTAAACTCTTACTAAATCAAACTACTATTACACGTTCTCTTTTTAGAGGCTTACGACAAATATAACACTCATGATCTAAATATGATTATTTTGAACCTCTGTCGAGACTTTTCTCTCTCTTCATTACTACCCACGTAGGTACTTGTAGCGTACCGAACCTCTACTGCAAACCTCTATTGCAAAACTCGAACGTCCTCACTTCTTTGCTTCCTACTCCATCTAATTGCAACTACTTTAACAGCACTGAATAAGAAATAAAGAAAATTAAACCACTAATTGAATTAAACTGTAGCGTCGCTTGTTGTTGCCGCGTAGGGCGGGGGGAGCGAGCGCTTCGACGACGACGACGACGGCGGCGACTTGGATTTTTGCCCTTTCTTCTCCTCGATCCGTTACTGTTCTTGCTGTTGTTCCAGCAGCTCATTTCTTCTAAACCACTCAGCCGATCAATTCAAAACTTGCGGGTGTTGTTGTTCTTGCTGTAAGGAAGGTAACGCCAAGTAGCGGGTCGGTTTAATGCTATGGTTAAGGAATGGTTTGGTTGAGACCACTTGGTATTGTGATGGGTGTGGTAATGGAGTTTTTTTCAATTTTTCATGATTTTCTTGACGGTAAGAATCATAAAGTTGGAAGGGGTTCTGGTGCGTACAACCCCAACAAATTGGGTATCTATGGAAAGCTCTTGCTCTTGCCTTTTCTGGCCCGGTGATTACTTTAGTCAGGAAGTAACAGCTGGAGCTACGTACCAATAAGAGTCCGCCTGAACAAGAAGGGTGCTTGTAACGAGGGGGAAGGGGGGAAAAGCTGTCTCAAAATGGTCACCCTACTTTACACACTTACTCGTACCATACATCCGAAATACCACAATTGTGGTATTTAGCCTGGCACTACTGTGGCATGTTAGTAGAAACCGGTACGCTTAATGATACATACCTCTAATGACTACTCCTACTGTTTTTCTCTGTAGAAATCATGCGGTACCCCTCAAAAAACAGAGGTACAGGGCAAATTTCCATGCACAGTATTGTTGCATTTTTAGTGGTATAAGACTCAGTGTAACTCTTAAGGAAATACCACAAATACCACAAATACTTTACATGACCGTTGTTCTTCACTCTTCTTCTTTTTAAGAAATGTCCCTGAAGGTGCTTGTTTCGTGACACATTTTTTTGCTCACATTTTCAAAAATGCCGATAATACGACAAATAATCACCAATCCCCCCTATTATTGCTGCTAAATCGGTCCCCTCTGAGTAAGCTACTAATGTGCTGTATAATATTTTTGTACTGTATTTAAACTTAGTCTACTAGGTTTTCCTGCTGCTCCAAACGTTGCTCCGAAACGCCGCTCAAAACGCCGCTTGAAACGCCGCTGCTGGCTTCCTGCTGCTCCAAAATGTCGCTCCAAACGCCGCTGCTTGCTGCTGGCTTCCTGCTGCTCAAAATGCTGCTCGAAACAGCGCTCGAAACGGCGTTTGATTGCCGTTTGAATACCCTTCCTGATCGAAAACAAAGTAGAGTGATGTGTAGGTATCTGAGTAGGTATCATTTTGTACAATTTGTACAGTGGGGAACCTTCATGGTCTGTTCTATCAAAGGAGAAACAGAATGATCATCAAAACGGAAATGGTGCCCCCCATATCTTCTTAATTCACCATCCGATCCGATAGCCGTTCGATTGCCATTCCAAGTTGAAAAATCAGTAGAGGAACATGATGGTGTTCGAATGTGGTAGTATCTGTACATGTGAACCCTCATCGTTCCTTCTATTGGAGGGGAAACAGATGGGTCGGCATAGTAGGGTCATCGTCGACGACGACGTCGTATCTTTGTGTGTTATTTGCAGTAGAATTGCGGTTCGAATACCCTTCTGGATTGAAAACCAAGTAGAGAAATGTGTGGGTATTTGAGTTGGTGTCATTTTGTACTACTTGTACAGTGGTGAACCTTCATGGTCTGTTCTATCAAAGGAGAAACAGAAGGGACGTCAAAATTGAATTAGTGTCAGTTTTTCCGTATCGTCGTATACTTGTTTCCCTCTTGTTGATTGCCATTCCAAGTCAAAAAATCAGTAGAGGAACATGATGGTGTTCGAATGTGGTAGTATTTGTACATGTCCACCCTCATCTTCCCTTCTATTAGAGGGGAAACAGATGGGTCGGCATAGTAGGGTCATTGTCGACGACGACATATCTTTGTGTGTTATTTGCAGTAGAATTACGGTTCGAATACCCTTCCAAATCGAAAACCAAGTAGAGGAATGTGTAGGTATTTGAGTTGGTGTCATTTTGTACTACTTGTACAGTGGTGAACCTTCATGGTCTGTTCTATGGAAGGAGAAACACAAGGGTCAAAATTAATGACATTGGTGATTTTGACGATCATACTTCCCATAAAAAAAATGTCTTAGGAGTGAGTTTTTCGATGTGTTTTCAGGGTCTTTTGTCTTGTTCTTTTTTTGAAGGGACAGCACACATATATTTATTTCCTGTAGACTTCTACATGGTTATGGTACTGGGTATTAATTGTGGTATTTTTATGAAGTACACTCACCGTACTGAAAAGCAACGAGAACAACAATAATTTGATGACTGTGAACCATCAAGCAAAAAAATCTCCCTTTACCATTGTTTCACTCATTCATGTGTCATGAATACTTGAGCATTCCATAGTAATATCAATTGAAAATACACTGGCCCTGGTAGTCTGGGTCTTGCAAAGGAATGGTTGTAATGAACGAGCAGTTGCTGGTGCTGCTGCTACTACTATAAGGAATGATAGTACTATAACTGGTATTAATGTAAACAATATGCAGATTATGCATGGTCACCATACTCCATACCATGTGACGTAGTGCTTTGCAATTAATTCAATGTACAGCAGCACAGCAGGGTCTACTCAATGTTGAATGTGAACTAGACCTAGTAATAAATCCAAGAGCCTAAGGGATGAATAGTTTAGCAGCCCTATGATGCAAAATTATCTTTCATATCCTTTTGCTATCTCCAATGGCAAGAATGAATTCAGATTATGAGAAAGGATGCTATGATACATCCATTTGATCCAAGACATACACTGATAGGTATTGAATTAGTCTTTCCTATCTTCTTATCCATGATTGAGATTACATAGCATGGCATAGCATAGCATATCACAGCATAGCATCGGTATCAACTTTGTGTTTGGCGCGGGGTTCCCTACAGCAGATTTACTGGATAAAGAGATGATGTAAGAACCACCAGTCTGAATCACAAAATGGAGGTATGTGCTTACTAGTGCTGCATGAAATGTGTCCCAGTTTGTGTTGTGAATGGTTGCAATCACGAGGAGAAAATAATGGGTAAGTATTTGCATCCTGGGAACAGATTTCAAGTGAGAAACTATGGGGGGGGGGGGGGAGTAAAGTTGTTCTGTGGCACGAGAATAAACAGTACTAGTGCTTCCTCCGTTTCAAAATGAGTGTGCCGTTGGCACATACTAAGTTGCATAGACATCAATTTTTAACCGATTAAGATCACTCTCTCCTTAACCAACTCTACACGATGAGTTAAGCATTAGAGATCTCAGTGGTATTGCTGTGCCTTTAATAGGGACTTGAACAAGGCATGTCACACCTTGCAAGAGTGATTTTACCGGTTGAAAGGGTCCCACCAGTCATTTTAACGTCCGGATACTTCCACACAAATTTGTGTAAGGGCATAGTGGTTATAAACAGTAAGAATGTTCTTGTACTTTCTTTAGTGTTCCAAATAGAGCCAATTCTATGATCATGGCGTGTGCCATTTTCATGCCTGTCACTTGGAAAAATCTCAACTGATGCAAAAAACTGATCTGAGAGGGGATTTTAGATTGCGCATCACATGTTTGTTGCATTTTTGGTCTCTTTTTTGTGTGTGTTTTCACACGGTGATTTTCACTCGCGTTTTTTCACAAGGTAATTTCCATGTGTTTCCATTAACACACCCTATATTCCACTCCCCTTGTTGCACCTCTATCAGCTGACTAAGCTCAATTGATACAAAGAACCTCTGTTGTCATTGAACTTGAAGGCACGACCAAAGAAGGACCAGTACTCTTCTACAGAGCGTCTATAGGGAGAGTTGGGGGGATCTACGTCACACAAACAAGATTCGGGGTTCTTTCGGAATCACGCACATATTTGGGCCGAACTCCATTGGTCCCCCTTTGTAATTCCACCCTACTTATTGAAATTAATGTTAAACTCCTAATATTTTGATGCAGAGTACATTTTCCTACCCCGCTGGCCTTTGTTTCCAAATTCATGGCATGTTACTGAGTTTGATGCCTGAAACAAACAGTGCATGGCCGCAATTTCTCAATTTCACTCCGTTCCTCCTTTGTATTGTTATTACTGGCTATCATATGGTAAGACGTTACTAGTAGCAATGGTCTGCACTCCTTTATATCAGGTTCATTGTAAACATTGCGATTTGACTTCTCCTCCGATCACTAAAGGTAGGGGAAAGAAGAAGGTCACCAAGAAGATGAAACCAACCTTGTTTACAGCGCGGTTCAGAAAGAAAACAGCTGTAGTTGTTTCTCCCAGTCTGCTGGACCATATTTCGAATGACGCAGCATGCTATTCTTATTACAAACAATCTTCTGGTGCAGTCAATTTTGCCTCTTGCGTATTCATTAGAAAGTCGAAGAAGGTCAAGGATGCTACTCAACAATTAGGTCTAACGAACACCCGTAACGGTCTACAGAGTAGTGGCGGCGCATTACCAGAGGTGCTTGACAATCAAGTTATGTACAACCCTTCTGTCGAACCAATTGGGCGTGCCTTGATTGGTTGGGAATAAACCAACATAGAGGATGACGATGATACTGTATCCAAGGACAATTTTTTCTTTCCTAACAATGAGGATGAGGATGAGGACGAGGATGAAGGAAGTGAGAGCACAGAGGCCCCCCACTCTTTGAGTGTCAATGATGAAGAAGGCAATGGCATTGAGGTTGATGATTCCCATTGTGATACCAACATGGCAATTATGATGCCCAGTGCCAGGAGGTATGTATCAGATGAACTGATGGTAAAGATCAAGCTAATGAAAATTATGCGGAATCATAGCATACCACTAGTTGCAGAGAAGGAATTGTAAAAATGGGCTATCAAATCAAAGCGTCTCCATTTATTTTCATGGACAAAAGGCAACAACCTCGTACAGATGAGGTCAAGAGTTCTGAGGGATATTTCCGCAACTGTTCCTGAAATAAAAGGTGATGGGTTTGAACCTCATCTTATTGACTGGTGTTCTAAGAAATCAATGACTACTAGTGATGTTCCCGTTTGTAAAGAAATCTATGTTTGGTCATTTCAAAAAGCACTTCATTCCCTATTAACAAGTGTCACGTTGGTAAAAGAAGAAAACCTGTCTTTCCCCCATGCTGAAGACCCCACATTACCAGTCTGTTTTCTGGAACTACTACAAGGCAATATTGATATAGACAAACTCCACCACGGTGAATGGTGGATCAATACTTGGGGAAAGAGATGCAGAAGAGATTCGAATGAAATTTTGGTGCCTATCATTCTCTACATGGATGGAATTGCAATTGACAATAGTGGTCAAAGCACTCTTACCCCACTGAACATGACTCTTGGCATATCCGCACAACGTCTGGAATGGCGTTTCAGGGTTAAGTTTCTGGAACAGCGTTTCAGATTGAGTTGTCTGGAATGGCAATTCTGACTTCTTCATTTGTAACAAGTGTTTTTCACAGTCGTTGATTTTTATATTTTGTTTTTAACAAGGACAGGAACGTGTACATATTCCTAAGTAGGGATAAGTTTCGCCATAAAGCTTATAAGTACTATTTCACACGTCCCCATGCGCCACGCGGAACGGGATAGTTGTTGTACTCCTCCAAATCTCCCTGTGATTTCCAACATTTTTCGTAAAGATGTAGCCAGTGCACAATGTTTTTCTCCTTTCTATCCTCTTCCTCCCTTTTCTCTTTGTTTGCTAATTGTTTTTGTTTTCGTTTTTTTTGTCTTAGACTGTTTTGTTGCTTTCTTCATGAATGAATTCCAATTGTCTTTAATCTTGTTTTTCTCCATTTCTTTCTTTTGTTCCTTTACATCATCGGCTTCTTCTATGTACCTTCTACAGTACTTTTCAATGATTGCCTCTTCAGCCGTTGTGCGCCACTTGTTGAACCAAAGCCTTGTCAGACAGGGATGGTTACCCGGGTTAAAATGTATGCATTCCTTTATGTGTTTTCTGGCTTCCAGCGTCAGATTACACCATTCCTTTGGTGGGAAAGTATGACCATTTAGTTTGAGCCTCTCTTGTTCTCCGGATTGTACTGGTCGTCCAATACCCACGTTATTGTAGCACTGTATGTTCTCCGTTCCTTTCAATGCAGGATAACTGCATAAAACGTATGCATAATGATACCCATAGCCCACACGTGGTCAACGCCACCAGTGTCGCGTTCCTCATTGGAAGGAAATAGTTCCTCAGTTACGTACTTTAAGCATTGTTCCCAAATCTCCAAACCTTCTTCTTCATCAAAATGCCCTTTTGGGCTGTTGAGTCTTGCTCTCACATTGTCTATCTTGTTGCATCCATTAAGTATTGTGAGTACCAAGTTGCCCTTTTTGGCACATAGCACATCAAACCCAGTTTTGAAATGATGTAAGAATGGGTTCCGCTTGTCGTTTCCGTCGCCGTCATTTAGCTCATTACTTCTTGCACAGTACTCCGCAGAATCAAAAAGAAACCTAGACTTCAAAACCTTCCTCTTGTACGCTGATTGGGGTGTTGTGCTCTCCATTTACCTCTTACTTCTAACATTGTCCAACGTTTGGCAAATACCCCGGTATTTTAGTACAATTACTCGCCGTAAACTGTTAACGACTCATCCTTACCGTGTAGCGGCCGTACGCTGCTGACTTTTGGCCTGTGTGTTTCTAACACAGATTACACCTACACACCCGCATCTCCACTGGACGCAAGAACTTTTTTATACAAAATTTGACTAACTATAAGTAGTGTAACGTTTGCTGCTGGGTACAACTGCTTGATATTGGTGACACCGTGTGCATTGGATCGAGTCCCCAAACACGAGTGGAATTAACTATCGAGCACATAACACTTTCGTGTCCTCCACACCATACATTTTGTTCAGAGGTACTCACACGCAATTTTTTTGCCATCCTTCTCTATTCATACTACTACTAGTATCCAGGATCCTTCTTGATGAACAAAAAACAATTACACATAGACCACTGTGAGTGATTTTATTTGCTCATATTATGTATGGGGTAGACTATGAAACAAAGAGTATATTTTTCAAGCTGATACTTTAGAAAGTATGAATTTTGGAATACTTTTTGTCCGTGGACATCATGCAATTACCAAAACTGTGAGTCCTAATCAGTTTTGAAGTGTAACTGTGTGTCATTGCCAGCAATTTCATCATCAATGTTGCTCATACTATGGATGGGGTAGACTATGAAACAAAATGTATAATTTTCACGCTGATACTTTAGAAAGTATGAATTTTGGAATACTTTTTGTCCGTGGACATCATGCAATTACCAAAACTGTGAGTCCTAATCAGTTTTGAAGTGCAACTGTGTGTCATTGCCAGCAATTTCATCATCAATGTTGCTCATACTATGGATGGGGTAGACTATGAAACAAAATGTATAATTTTCACGCTGATACTTTAGACAGTATGAATTTTGGAATACTTTTTGTCCCTTCTTTACATCATGCATTTGCCAAAATAGTGAGTCCTGGAGTGCAACTGTGTGTCATTGCCAGCAATTTCATCATCAATGTTGCTCATACTATGGATGGGGTAGACTATGAAACAAAATGTATAATTTTCACGCTGATACTTTAGAAAGTATGAATTTTGGAATACTTTTTGTCCGTGGACATCATGCAATTACTAAAACTGTGAGTCCTAATCAGTTTTGAAGTGCAACTGTGTGTCATTGCCTGCAATTTCATCATCAATGTTGCTCATGCTATGACCAGGGTACACTATGAAACAAACTGCATATTTTTCAAGCTGATACTTTAGATAGTATGAATTTTGGAATACTTTTTGTCCCTTCTTTACATCATGCATTTGCCAAAATAGTGAGTCCTGGAGTGCAACTGTGTGTCATTGCCTGCAATTTCATCAACAATATTGCTCATACTATGACCGGGGTAGACTATGAAACAAACTGTATATGTTTCAAGCTGATACTTTAGACGGTATGAATTTTGGAATACGTTTTGTCCCTTTACATCATGCGTTTGCCAAAATAGTGAGTCCTGGAGTGCAACTGTGTGTCATTCCCTGCAATTTCATCATCAACAGTGCTCATACTATGGACGGGGTTGACTTCATTGTTCCATGACAATGCATCCTGTTGTTGTGGTGCATCATCATACGAACAAATTGGACTGTAGTACTACTACTAATACTAGTAGTAGTAGATAGAAGAATCTGAGAACATTAAAGTACTAAGCACTACAAACACGCAGGTTGGACTACAGTACTGCAAGTAATAGTAGAATAATATTATGAAAACATGAAAGCAGTACATTGTAGTAGTCTAGTAAATATGACTTATGATTCTTTGTTACGTCAACAACCATTTGTTGGTTAATATCAACCCAATGTGGAGAAGAAGAAGTACTAGTGACGTAGTACTACTATGATCACTTCTTTGCCGTTTTGGCACTCTTCATTGTGTTCTATGGTGGTGTGTGGTCACGGCTATGCATGTCTACTGGATACAGCATTGTTTCATTCTTTCAACACCTCGGACAACTTGGTGTACTGCAGTGTATTCAACCCGACATGGTCGTAAGGGAACCAGGTTGTGCGTTTCACTTTTGTACCATCCGGTAGTTTCTTGTACACCATGTATCCAGGGTAAAGAGGATAAGGGTCCTTCCTCTTTGATGCATAGCTCTTCACTACACCAGTTCCAGGTGGTGGAATACCTGTGGCTGTACCCTCGCTACCAATTGCAGATTTAGGATACAAGATCATGGGATCAGGTTCTGCAAACAACACCTTCACGTTTCCGGAGGGCTTTTGCGTTACTACGTTGTTGGGTTGGGGACAAGGCACTTGCATGAACATGGCCAAGGTTTGCAGAAGCCTTCCTCTCCTTGTACTTTGGCTCTCCATTCGATGCGTCTGATACCGACTTCCTTTGTTTGTTACGTTGGCTAAGGAACGACTTCTTCTTTGCCTTTAACTTTGTGGATGGGTTGTCTTGGACTGCGTTGGGGACAGCCGGCTGTTTGGCGGCGTTTCCTCCGTCCTCTCCTACTTCATCATCGTCTGCTTCACCTTCACCAATTGCAGAGTTCAAGTCTACTATCGATTTCTCTTCCCAAGGAAATCAAAAAAATGATTTCACTTTGTTGAGCCCTTTGTTAGTGAACACTAGCCATCGGACAGAATATGCGCCATTTTCTTCGATGAATGTCTCAAAGTTTTTCACCTGCTTCTTGAGGAAGTTCCACTTTGCAATGTCAGCTGCATTGTAACATTGACTCCTGGGTACCTTGATTTTTTGGAATAGTTGGATCAAGGAGTCGCCATCAGATTGTAAAGTCTTTTCATCCTCGCCTGACACAAAGCTTACTTCCAAGTTTGCTTCCAACACGTATTTTTGTTCTGGAAAACAGCACACAGAAGTTCCTTTGTCAATGGAACAAACAATAGGCCCCCAACTGGTAGACAATTGTAAGTTGTCAGAAATCACAGAGACCTCTCAAAACACTTACAACCTTTGAGTAGTATTTCCGGTCGCGTGATGAAAATATCACGGAATACGAATCTCGTATGTTCCCAGAACAATCAATTATCCAGCGTGTACGTGCAGTTCTCATCAAAATTAAGGAACCTTGTGATGGATAAGCTGTAGTCATCTTTTGCGATGGGGTAAGTATGTTGACACTCTTCACTTCTTAGAAGCTCAGGTGGAAATCGTTCTTCAAATTGAATGGATTGAGCACCATTGTTGGTGAAAATGAATAACCGATCTTTGCGCTGAGGTTCACAAGGATTGGAGTTGGACAACAATGAATGGCGCTCTACTTTCAAATATTCGTCCAAATTCTCATGTGTGTCGTCAACGTTTAACAGATTTTTTTCTTCCTTGCCCAGTACTGCTTTCAGTATTGCCCTCGGAACCAAAATCCTAGTAACCGGGACACGTGTACCGTTAGGACCACAGGACAACCGAGATGTTAGAACATTGTCGAGCAATTCCTTGCAAACAAGATGCACCTGGTCAAGTTGGTCCTTCGTGGAAACCACATTGTCAACCCAGGACAAACTCAGGAGGTAATGTTGCAACAATGTCTTCACGTGTTGTTTGTCTTCTGGAGCAAAATCATCGACAAATCTGTCCCGTTCCTCCGGCAACTTCACAGTACAAAGAGTCACCACATTTTTCGCAAAGTCAACACCTACTCTGCAACACTTGTTCAGAGTTTTCCGGTGCTCCATAATCTTGCAAAAGTGAAGAGAAGATAACAGTTTGAATTGAATTTTCCCCACCAAATTGTCAACTCCTGGTATTTTGTACCATCCAACCAAAAACAAAGACTCATAGAGATTGGGCACTAGTTCCTTGTACAAATTGTCATCAACAAATGACTCATCGGTAAAGTGGTCCAGGCTGACTTCTTGAAAAAATTGTGCCTTCTCTCATTGGAAGCATACCCACAAATGCATGAGGACCTTTTGAAACGCAAGGGGTGCCTTTGACACATCAGATGGCCAATCCACTTTGAGGTATTTTTGGGAATCAGTTATGGGCACTAACTTGACTGCTGCGACACCTTCTCTTGTTGATGCACACACAACTTCCTGACCCCTAATTTGATTCATTCTATTGTCCAACTGTTCAAAGGAGTGACTCGCTGAAAGAAAATGCCTCAGTGCGTGGTGAAAGGAAAGACCTTCAAAGAATGAGACCATCTGCTGGACGTATAGCTTCCCTTTCTTTACATCGTCTCTAAATTGTTGATAGAAAAATGGACCTTCCTCATCGGGTGAGGATGCAGGGTGAAATTTGACACAACATACGTAACACCAAAGTAGGCTTAAATACACTTTCATGTACTTCAGTATGGTGTCATAGTTAACAACATTCTTCAACCAAACAGCATGCGATGTGCCTTCCGCTACTTCGTCTTGTGCTTCAATCTGGGTGTACTCTGTTACACCTGCTGTACTATTACCCTTAATTGGATTGACTTTGTACGCAAATTCGCGTACGACTTTTTTTCGAATTTTTTGAGTTTTTTGGTACCCGATGACACAATCGTCGTCCAATTTCTTGCAAGTGGAGTCAATAAAAGGGCATCATTCTCAACTAAAGTAACAATATATCACTCATTCTAGTGTGAAATAACACAGATAAGGGGTTTTTATTACTAAGTTGGGTATTTTTGGCTAATTTTGGCAGAAATCGGCCAATTTTCATACATCGGGTCCATTGTGTTTTGCAATTTTTTGAGTTTCCCTCGCCGTCGTCGCCCCGGCCTAGAAAACACCAAAGACTTCAACAAAATCCCATGCCGTCTCCACACAAATAACAAGGAGTGGTGAATTTGAAGCAATACTTGCTGTTGTCAAGGTCAAGGTTGCAATCGAATCATGATTTTTGTTGTTCGCAATCCGCGTCGTTGTCGTTGTCGTCATTGCCCCCACCTAGAAAACACCAAAGACTCCAACAAAATCCCATGCCGTTTCCACAGAAATAGAAAGGAGTGGTGAATTTGAAGCAATAATTGCTGCCGTCGAGGTCAAGGTTGTTTTGTTTGCAATCTGCGTCAACCGGCAACAACAACAACAACAACAACAACAAGCAACAGCAATGACGACAATTACGATGACGATGACGATGACAGCAACAAGCAACAACAACACCAACAACAACAATGACGACGACGACGCCACGCCTACTACTTCTTCTTTTGTCTCTTTGCTTCCTTTTCATAGTTGTTCTTCAGCATCACCTTCTGGGATAAGAGATCAGCGGCCCGGTGGAAAGTACCATAACAATCGATACACAAGTGGACATTGCATGTTGCACATCTCATGAGATCGTCCTCCTTCCTTAGTCCAAGCCAGCCATGCATGGCGCACTTAGTCCTTCTCTTGGTTCGAAAAGAGAAGTGGTCTAGGCACCTATTCAACCTGCAGCTTAGAAGTCCCCCATCTGCAAGTGCTTTGTCATTCACTCTAACAGCCTTGAAGCTTCCATCTTCCGCACTTCTTGCGGATCCACATGCTGACGCCAATGGGCTTGATAAAGGAGACACACCACTAGCACTGCCCGGAGTAGATGCAATGAAGAATATTCTAGCCTCGGAATCTGTGTCAACAGCATCAGGGTTCACTCAGTACTCCCCAACAGCCCACCTGAAATCATAGTGAATGCAGTACCGAGGCTTCTTCACTCCCGCTTCCTTGCAGACAGTCAAGTACAGCTTGTAGGCGTTTGTCAAGAGCACTCCATGAGACCAAAACATAACAGACCACCACCACTTTCGATTCCGGACCCACCTATCCAACCTGTACACTCCTCTCAACTGATCAGCAATATCGACGTCCCCCATTCCATTATTATAAGTATCCAGTTGGTTGAGACGCAGGAACTTCATCTTCTCCTTTTGGTCAGTGTCGACATTGTAAACTACTTTTTCTTTCTCCACCCATTCAATCACACTAGTAGCCATACTCAAATAATGGACTGGCTTTGTGTCATAGACACTGGAAGCAATGAGAAATACACACTCTGGATCACCTTCAAGGACAGCAGCTTTCACAGTTCCGCGCACTGCCCGCTGAGCGCGTATGTTCTTCAGCTCCTGTTGAAACACATAGTCAGGGATGCCACGGTTTGCTTTGCGTGTTACTCCATGACACAGAACTCATTTTGAATGCCTAAAGGCAGCCTTGCAGAACACAACTGAGTTGTAGAGGTTGTCCATTCCAACATGATGATGCTCATCCTTGAGGGAGTCAAACAGCCACATGGTACGCGAATGAAGAGGTTAAAGCCCCATGTCAAGATAATTTTTTAGAGCCGGATCATTCCTCATGTAGACTTGGTAACAATATCCGTTGTCACAGAGCGCATCAGCTTGGAAGCCATCACCCTCCCTCTTGTATGTGATTCGACGTTTATCAATGTGTTGACCCTTAAAGCGCATAGTCATTTCATCCACTGCAATGCTTCGGGGCGAGCGGGCACTGCAAATTCATCCACTTAATCAACAGACGGATCTTCCAGTTTGGATAATCCTTCCTTGGGGGATTTGGTATTCGCAGATCTTGGCAAGCAAGAAAAGCCTTGAAGTGCCTGTGTTGCCGCTGGGGATTGCCACTAAGATTGCCATCCATATCCCTGGTGGTGAAGGAGCTGTGGGTGAAGTCATTGCCAGCAATACGGTCGGCGTTTGTGGATCAAAGCTTGTAGTCCACTCTTGCTGTAGGGCATAGTAGACCATGTAGGATGTAAAGGCCAAAGAATTGCCATATTTCCTTAGTTCCAAATGGTTTGAAGTCTTTGTAACACTTGTCGCCGGCGCCAGCAATGGAAGCCTTCCAGTTTGTCCATAGCTTTATTCGTTCAAAGCTGAACAGATCCCCGTCCTTCTCCTTGGGGTCGTTGTAAAGAGGGAGGAATGCATCTACAAACTCCCACGGGTGGGACTTTGCAGAGAGTTTGTGCTTCTTCTAGAACTTGGGATCAGCTGATCCTGTCTTTCGCGGTGTAGACTTGGTCACTGGCTTACCATCTGCACCCATGCAAATGCTTCCATGGCGGTCAAATTCATACTCTGTCTTCATTCCTTTGAATTCAGGAATATCAAACACCTCTGCAAAGTTGTACTTCTTGGGAATGGGAGCTAGCCTCCCCTCAGCTTCTGATATGGTGAGAGCTCTTGCAATCCTGAACGTTGGATTTGCAGGCTCTGGGACAACCACAGCCTCTGGATGGAGCTCTCGCCAGTACACTGTATCAGGGAATAGTTGCATGACATTACAATGGCGTGTTGTTGTTGTTGTTGTTGTTGTTGTTGTCCCGCATCCGCGTTGGGGCCTGCTTGCATTTCTTGCTTCCTCCATGGTATCGAATCACTTGATGTTCCGGTCTATTGCTTTGGTTAATCGACTCACCAACACTGCTTTATTGCCAGAGGTTGGCTGTCTCCTAAGCTTGAGCTCCTGTCGGAGCCACACAACAGATTTTGTTTGCAAATTTTCGTCGCCGTCGCCTTCCTCCTCCTGCTCCTGCTCCTCTGCTGAAGACGAATCCTCCTCTTCATCCGAAGACGAATTCTCCTCGTCCTCCTCAGCAGCTGCTGTTGCTGCTGCAGCGTCGGGACCAAAGTGGAAGCTTTGTTCAGATTCTTCCCTATGCTGATCCCCCTTGGCCCAAATTGCATCCAAAAATGGACCTTTTCCCCCATCACTATCATAGCCATCAGAAAACCTAGATTCATGCCGAGTGAAGTTCTGAAGGACCCTAAGCCTAGAGCTATCCCTAAGCTCAATCTCTGGGCACTCGGTAGGGTCTTGTGTGCCATTTTGGGCTGCTGGGGGGGAATCCCCATCTGTTTCGTCGTTTCCTCGCATGACGGAACGATTCCAAATTAGGAAATCAGTCCAAATTTCCTTGGTTTTAAGCCAAATCAGTTCGCTCTTCTACTGAATTGTAGCTCTGTTGATGACGGTGACGGCGATGTGCTTGGATCCTGCATTGGTGGAGTGTAGCAGCCGGTCATAATTTTTTCCCATGGTGATAAGAAATTTTGAGTTTGTACGCAATGCTCGAAAAAAAACAAGTGTAATGGAGCTTCGACTGCCAATAGCTCAGCCAAAATACCAAGTAGGGACCTGGGACAAAGTGGTTTCTAAGCCAGTTTTTAACGAGGAATAAGAATATGAAGTCGGATTTGAAATCCGATAGAGTTAAGACTTTCATTCGGCCCCTCAAAAAAGAGCGATTTGTACGGCTGTACGCGTACGATCCAATTAAGGGTTTTTATTGATTTTCATAATGGAGTTGAGCGCTGACTGGAAGGTGTTCCATTTATCTTTCATTTCGTACTCCTTGAAAAGAGCTGTCAGCTCCTTTGGATCCAAGATACAGACCTTCTTTATCAACTGTGAGCCCGAGTCACGTAGGAAAAGATTTACCATCACGTCAACAACCCTTGGTATAGGACCCGATGATGGCTTGTCACCAGTTGCTGTCTCGCTGAAGTCAGAACGGGTTCCAGAAGAAAAGAGTTTTGTGACCCTGCGGTTGCGGTTGCGGTTGCGTCTGTGACTTCACCAGTGACTACATCTGCTGGTGAATTAGAGATACTTCTCGAATGACTTCTTGTCGTTGGCCCCATTGTTCGATTGAGAATTTTGAGAACAACAAAATAAAATTGTGTCAAAGCAATCTAAGTTGCTACAATTTGATAACTTGTCGCATAACAAATCAGAAAACACAACCAAACACAACATAGCAAGAGATTCGGAAACGATGAAACAAAAAACATATTCGACAAAACTTCAAACCACAGCGCCTCAAACGACGAATAAACATCATGCCACAATGTATAAATATTTTGAGATTTTCTGTCCACTTTAACGGCAAATAAATAGTAGAACCTGCAACACCGTTCCAAAAGAAAACTTAAAAACTGACCAGAACAAACCATAACAATATGAAACACCAATCATCAATTTTGAGATACGGTGCTATATGTTGAGATTTTCCAAACACTTCTTTAACACCCATTAACATTCATTTTGAGATTTCAAATTTAAACATGCTTTGAACACAAAGCCTGCAACGCCGTTCCAGTAATAGAATTCTGAAACATCGTTCCATGATTGTTGACATGAATTGTACAAAAAACGTTTCACCCCTCCAGCATAAGTCATTACTATCATACCTACATTACTACTACTATCATAATACACCTGGACACACAAGATATTACTAGGCTTGGGCTAAGACTACTATCAGTAGACCATACCATTCCTGGGGTGGGGTACACTATAGTATTAGACATCAAGCCAGGATTTTGGTCCATGCCAGGATTTTGGTCTGTGCCAGGATTTTCTCGAAACTGCATTACAGGTTGTCAGGGCACGCCTGGTAAAACGAGGGGCATGTGACAGTACAACCCCACACAAAACTGAAACAATACTACAAAAATAACTAGTAGTAGTGATACTGGTACTGAAATCCTCACAGCAGCGGTGCAAAAGACGATTCGCGAGAGCGCACTGACAACAACATTAATACTTACATTAATAAGCACGTCAAGGAACAAATGTTCAGGCAAATGAAATCCCTGGTAACAAATGAGCAAGGTAGACGATACATAAAGTCAATTATTACCCACATTGTAAAAGTGAATCATCAAAACATACTACCAGCGACATGGGACGTCCATGCGCTGAAGTGGAGCGGAATGTTCTGTAGAGCAATAACTACATGTAGGCACAACGCCCAGACACTAGCGAGGAAAAAATTATAAAGGTAAGAACCGGCAAGAACAACATTTTTCTCTTTAGACATATTTTTCAAATAACTAACCATATTGTATTGTTCACATTGATGCATAGACAATAAAAGAAACAAACAGATACCGGATAGTTTCCCAGGAACGGTTCTAATCACGGAAAACGAAAACACGAACTCAGAAAGTAGGTACGAATTCCACAAACGGAATTACAATATTTCTTCAAAAGAATTCTTGGAGCAGTGTCGCCTAAAGAGACGGACTTCAAAACAAAATTGGTACAAACAACAGTCAGTAACATTTTCACTGCGAGCAATGAAGCGTTTGGTCTGCTTTTCCTGTACAACCACTATGAATTGTGGCTCAACACAACAAAGGGGACAAGATAAGAAAGAAATTCACTGACAGTAAGTCAGGAATAAAGGAGGGGTGGAGTGACGAGGGACAAGATCTTTATGTTTATGTCAAAGAGGAAATAAAAAACAAAGGCAGGAACAATAAACGAAAGATTTAGAGCTCGAACTACTTCAAACATACCAACAGCAAAGTGGGTACGATATGAAACAACGTCAAAAGGAAGAAGCAAAAACGAACCAAACAAAACGGAAGCAAAAATATGACATGATGGACTCTCTTGAAAAGGAGCACAAGGACTACAAAATTTACCTCGAGCACGGACACAAATTATAAAAGTAAAGTAACAGTAACCAATATATAGTACTGCAGTTAGCACTTCATTCAAATCTAATGTGGGTAGCCGCAATAAATAGGTCTGCTGCTAAAATTGCATAGTACGAACATCATTATGGAAAATGCGGATAAAGTACTTTTCTATTAGTACAAAAATATGGTTGTTGGCTTTTGATATTCAATAAACGTAGTGTGAGTATTGTGAAAGCGACGCAACATAATAGATTGCTGGATATCAAGAAGCTCGTATATTTGTTAAGAAATTGGTATCAACGCTATGACAATATCAGTGTACATAGAGGATATTATTACCAAAGATGAGTTTTGTGTGGAAAAACAAATAACAATCAAATCAAGAATAAATATTGCTGGGGTGAGCATGAAACGAAGTTGTACAAAATACCAAAATCGGGAAGCACCATGAGAATGGGGCAGCAACTATACTTGCGAAAATAGTCCTACTTCAAATTGTTGCATGCAAAAATACAGTAGAGAATGTTTTGTGATGCGCGCAACAAAAGTTTTTGGAATTTTTAAAATACATTGCACGAATTTGACGCAACCATGAGCATCGTTTAAGTGACGGATCAGTTGAGCACCTTTGCCGCAAAAACAGGAACAGCAATAGTACTTTCCTACAGTTCTTTTACAGAGAGGAGGTGTCACAAAAGATGGCGCGGATCAACAGGAGTGTTGCAAAAGATGGCGCGGGCAAAGGATTCTGCCGGCCGCTGTCAACAATCAACCAATCTTTAACCATTTGTTTTGCTCGCAATTTTACAGGTCGCTCTTAGGAAGACGCTGCTAAGAAGATGAGCACCCCTACGCCCTGCTGAATTCAGTTGCTACCATGTTTGTTACCCCCGTTCGTGCCAAATGCAACCTCGCTGACAATCAGAGGCATACAGTGCTACATATTCTTCTTCAACACTTACTAACCTCTCCAGGACAGCTTGAGAGAAAAGCAATAAGGATGGCTGCTGCTTCCCTCAAGGTGTCCCTTATGACGTACAGACGAAGCTTTGGAAGAGATACAAGTCAACTGTATCAGAAGATTGCCCTGGAGGAGAGGTGTCAAGCGGGAAGAAGAAGAACTGTGGGAGGAAGGCAAGGTCAGTGGAGGAGTTGGAAATGATTCAACGTATTCCCCTAAACAGAAGGGGTGACTTGAGGAGTCTCTCTGTAGCAAGTGTTATTCCCCTTGCAAGCTTGTGGCATCTTGTTTAAAAAGGTGCGCTATGTAGGTTTACTGGGACTACAAAGCCGCTGCTCACAGATGAGAACAAACTGGAGAGAATCCGTTGGTCATTGTCTCACATGGATGGTAACGGTAGATTCCATGACATGTACAACACCATTCATGTGGATGAGAAGTGGTTTTATCTTAGTAAACGGTTGAATCAAACAGTGTATTTGCTCCCTTCTGAAGAAGACCCTGCCTCCTGTCTCTAAGTGTAAGTCTCAACGGTTTTTTCAGGAGGTGATGTTCCTTTGTGTGGTGGCGCGCCCACGGTATGACACCAACCGTAATGCGTGGTTTGATGGAGAGATTGGTATTTGGCCATTTGTTAAGAAAGAGCCTGCTCTGCAAAGTTCTCAAAACCGTCCAAGAGGCATTATGGTGACAAAGACCATTGAGTTGGTTAATGCTGAGGAGCACAAGAAAATGATGCTGGAGAAGGTTCTTCCCGCTATCCATGAGAAGTGGCCACGATCAGGAGCTACAGGTAAGATCATTATTCAGCAGGAGGACAATTCAAAACCACACAAGCCCAGTGTTTGAGCTGCTGTCAAGCAGAATGGTTGGAATATAGTATCTGCGAGGCCACATCCAACCTTCAAACAGTCCTGACTTTAACGTGTTGGACTTGGGGCTCTTTAACTCCATCCAAAATTTGCAGTACAAGCAACCAAGAAGCAAGAGCTCATGATCTTGATTGCATTATTGAATGTGTTGAAAACGCTTTCCGTATTTCAGAGAGGGACACACTAGACAGCAATGTGTTCTTATCTCTTCAGTGCGCTTTGGAAGACTCTCTTGCAGTTGACGGTAACAACAGTTATAAGCTCTGTCACATGGGCAAAGAGCAGCTTTGTCCGAGATGGTTGCCTCCCTGTTTCCATCACTACTGAAGCTGCTACTAATATTGCCAGAGCACAACAGGTTTTAGCTGATGCTAATAATAAGAATGGACTGGTAGTAGTAGCCGATGAGTGAGGCTAGTACGGTAGTAGTAGTGCTTTACACATATACTCGGTACATTATTTAAAAAGTAAAAAAAGTAAATTTCGTGAATAATTTTTATTCTCTTGTACTAATCCTACACAGTTCTACGTGAAAGGAACACTCTTTTCGAAACCCACACGGATCGGTCATAGCACACTCATTTTCAAACGGAGGGTCTCGGATGTTTAGATTGGTTCCTCCTTAGCTACGGTAGGTTTCCTTTTAATTGTCTCTCAATCCACACGTACGCAGGAGAGATTTCCCACTTATGTACACTAGTAATCTGTAAAGGGGCTGTTTTGCACCAAAAATCTGTGCCAGATTGCTCAACTGCAATGGTAGGGCACCACAGCAGGCTTGTGCAGTGCAGTGACTGCAATTACCATACAAACTTTGTCCTCAGACGTTTGCAAATAGAGCATCATGTATTTTCCAGTGAGAAATGGTATCAAGGATGTGGCACTGCCGAGAGAGGTTTTGAAAAAGGATGGCGAGAACAGAGCGCGTATCTTACTGTTTTCGACACCCGAAGTGAATACGGAGTATAAAGAGTTGGTACTAGTAGCCTACATTCAGTGGAATGGGGCGGCCTCGAGGCAGCATTCCATGCCCCTCCCAAATGGCACGCAGAAGGGATTATCTTCCTGGCGAGGATAATGGTTTAAGCTATGCATATGCAACTACTAAACAAAGTCTACTTCTAACGCATCCATCCATCCATTCCATCGAAGCATCGAGCGTCAAGAATCGACTGTGTGAATGGGGTGGCATGGTACTCGCTGTCTCCTCGCCGAACCCAGAACTTGCAAATCGTGGAAAAAAGCCAGCGTATCTGTATCTGTATCTGTATCCGTATCCGTTCCACGGTTCTTGGTTCTTGCAACAATCCCGTTTGTGGTCGAAATCTTGCCGACTCGACTCGATCCAAATTGCACAGCAGGATCGAACGTGGGCCATTTTTGAATCGTAGTGCTAATTGCGACCCAAATGACAAGTTTCATCATTTCAACTCAACCCGTTTCGTTCGCATTTTATGGATTCCAACTCTCCTTCGAAACCCAGTCGACGCAAAGAAAGTTGTTTGCCATGTATTCTACCTGTATGTAATTACTGGTGGGAACAGGATCCGAAACGATGGATCATCGCAGCATCACAAACCATGCTATAATCGCATATCAGTACCGGAGGCTATGGACCAGCGGAATAAGTCCACGGTCAACAACCGTATCATGAATTCACGGAGGTAATTTTTGTGAAACCATAGCGCGAGTTATCAGAATGCGGTTGTTGCACTATTCATAATATAATCGTCTCGCACACGAAATCCATTCGGTACCAGCCGTTCCCTACAGTACTCCTCCTTCTCGAAATCGGACTCGAAACGCAAAACGCAAAACGGAGGCCACCCTGTCTCATCCCGCCCCGTCCATTCATCGTGAATCCCGGCGGATCCGGTCCCAGGCCGCCTTGTCGGCCTGATTGAACTTGTTCTGGATCTGCTGGACGCAGTCCCGTCCCGTCACGAGGAGCCGCGCCAGCACCAGGGGATCTCTTTCCTCCCGGGCGGACTCGAACTCCTTGCGGGCTTCCTGTTTCAGCCTCAGATTCCAGGGCGTCCCGTCGGAATCGCACCAGTGAAAGTGCTTGGCGGTCCGCAGAATCTCGCGGTAGAGGCTCAGGGCTTCTTGCCGGTGGGAGGCGTACCGGCTGGCGGCGTGGACGGTCGTTTTGGGGATCCAGACGTGGGGTGGCATCGTGCGTCTTTGCGCTTGTGTTCTGTCTCCAAGTTTGTTTGTTTTGTGGTTGTGGTTGTGGTTGTGGTGGATGTGGATGTGGATGTGGATGTGGATGTGGTACGGTACGGTACTTTGCAACAATAATTACTAAGGCATTTGCTGGGTCCTGCTTCGTTCGAACGAAAAATGAATAAGCGATGATTCGATTCATTCGTTTCTTTCCTCTTCTTTTCGGCAATAATTACTATTCCGGGGAAATGTGATGGCTGTTGCAGCAACGATACGTGCTTTTGGTACGAGTATGGCACAGCAAGATCTTACCGTAATCTTACGTACCGCCTGTACCGTACGGTACGGTTCGTACAAGTATGAAAAAGTAACAAGAAAGTTTCACACTTCACCACTTCACGGTGTTGATGCATCCTCGTACCGGCCGCGCACGACGGCCACATGCAGTAAAAATAAATACTCCACACTTCTCTAGAAAATCACGCGGTGACAAGTACAGACAGACCGTAACGTACGACTGGCGGACGTAACTGTTGATACGATTCATTTAAGAATCAACGTACATGCCAAATACGACTAATAAAGAGAGGAGGAATAGAGGTGCGATTCGAATACCACTCCCATTCCTACTGCTCACAATTTTAGAACCTAATCAATATTACAACGAATCTATCTACTATCGCAATCTAACGATACGAAGTAGGAATCAGAGTTTATCAGACCCAGACTCTAACCAGATGAGGATCTAGTCAACAATCAGCTACCGTTTCCAATGGACCATGAGTGGTCTAGCGGTTCACACGACAATGGAAGGGGTGAGACCGATTACCGACTGATCACCGGTTAACCAGAGACCCTCCTGAAGGCTAAGTTCATGTTTGAGCGCTTAGATGGGTATTAAATTCCTTTCGTGTCCGGAAGTACCAAAGCTACACGGCGGTAGTAGATATTCTATTCAGTACGAATCAATGAGTCCCCGTATCAACCAAAGTAATCGATTCCCACTGGCATATCGATTCCCACGGAGCATCGATTCCCATCGCGCATTGACAGTGAGTAATCTCTGTTTTATAGTATTGCCCTTGTTCTTTGGTGAGCAAACCCTGATTTCATAAAGTATCACACGAGCTACGGGAGCAATTCCTGATCATAATGATAAACATATCATAGGATCTTCCTAACGGAACAAGAGAAGAAAACCGTTGGTGTGTGCTTCTCACACAATATATATATATATATACATACAGATATATACGGTCAATGACCAATGCATGTACGGAAATAATCAGCGAGTAATCCCATCACTACGCAACAGCAGTTGCAACGTATTTCATCTCAACAAAAGAGACATCTTGCGTTTCGGCAAGGATTTCACTTTATCTCATACTTTTAACATTCAACTGATTTATATCCCAAAATTCACACTAGTTGCTACGACTACCTGTAATCTACATTACTAAGGTCTGTCTCGCTGTATCTGAACCTCTTGTCCTTTGTGTTTGATAGGCCTGATAGAAGAGGAAGCCAAAGACCTTTTCTTTAGTTACTATTTGAGTAGAGTAACCACAGGAAGAAAACACACTGGTGCAATACTGAAGGAATTCTTCCCCTTTTTGACCGTAGTCAAGTTGAGTATTAATTGGAATACCATCATTGTCATCATGTTGGACTTGTCGTGCTGCTTTGGCAAATATACCACTTGTGTAAGACACTTTGCTTGCTGTCCTCAACAAAACACTCCCCTTGGTCTTCAGCAAGCAAAATGTCAATCAGTTGATATCAAGTAATATCGCGTGTTACTACATAGTGGAATTACGTGCTTTTTATTTTTGAAATTAGAGTTTTCTTTTGCAAAGCACTCCAAGCAATCTCAACCGATCGTGGAAATGGATTCCATTTCATTGAGTATCAAAGAACGAGTCATGTTTACTAGTTGAATATATAAAAAAGAAATCATTTTAGAAAAAGTTTTGGGATTCACCTCGGCCATTGAGTTTAGTCCCAGCGGATAGGGCTGTCTTAATTTATGTTCAATCTTCAGTTGTTCACATTGATATAGAAAACTGGAGTGGAGATCACTCTTTGGGTTCAGGTTTGGTCTGTTGGATAGAAGAGGTGCAATAGTCTACTAAAATAAGTGGTGTCGTATGGTACTAAAATAAGTGTTCAGTACAAAACCTACCGTACGCTGACTCCTGTAACATAATTTGACTTATTAATTCGTTCCAGTAATAATAACGCAGTTATTATTCAAGTCAAGACAGTGAGTCTGACTTTGACTCTTTTTTGGTAAAAATAATATGAAGTATGCGTACATATGAGTAAGAGTTTAGGTGTTAATTTCAACACATTTTTAGCAACAGGTTATGAGCTAGTACTTTTCCATGGTGTTTCCTGTGTAATGAAAAAATCAATAATATAGCCACCTGTCACGGCTGGCTTATCTCCATTAATACGCCCAGGTAAATGTTGGCACTACATGAATAGAAACATTAGTATGTGCTCTTTCCAATGGTGTATTTGTAGCTTATTTCATCTAGTGCGTTGGTAGATACAAATACATTTTAGCACAGTAGTAAGCATTCTGAGGTTGTTTCACTTGTGTGTGTTTGTACCATTTTGTGTGTGTTTGTACGTGGGAATAGATTTTTTGCAGCACCGTGCATGAAACCCATAGTGTTAAGAGATTTCCGAACCTCTGGGGTGACAGGTAGGCAAATAGGTGTTAATTTCAGTGGTTGGCGGCACGTAGGAAATGTACCAGCTTCTACGGTGTCATACCAAAATTAGCACCTAAACTCATACGAGTACAAGTACGAATATTTTTCACATACCGGGTAGACAACAGTATTACGGAGTACAAATTACAATAAAAATAGGGAACCCCTCCCAAAAAAGCATTATGTTGTTCTCTAACTGTGGTAGTTGCTATAAGCCACGGGCTGGTTACAGATGGTCAGAAGAAACACTGTCTAAATGTTTACAGAAGTTGCATTACCAAAACCTTGTTTCTAATTCGAAATATCATTCGAGGATATACTGCTACGGCACTAGGCATCACGCCACAACGCAACGCGGGATCGAGGATTACGGCAACAATCAACCGACCGACGGGCCTCTTTCTCATTTGCCACCGACCGCCAGAAGAGACGATAAATGCAGTCACGTTCAATTGCTATTGGATTCAAATACCGGGAGCTTGTCACACCACCCAGTGATTTACTCAGACGAGAAATCTACAAATTGTCAACGACAGGACGGGGGAATAGAGTACGTAGTAGTTTGCAAGTCGTCAACACGAAGTTTCGTTTCGACACGTCGATCCGACACTACACGAGTTACTATACATGCGCGATGCATACCACATTGCGCGATTCCCAGAAAAGAGTTGTGCCGTATCGTCGGGATCCGCCCTTGGTCCGAACATACGAAGTATTACGCACAGGCTCGAATCACAAATGAGATAGGGATCTGATCCTTTCACTCACAATGTTGCTCTGTACAATTGTTGTTTTGCAAATAATGATCTACAATGATAACGATAATTCAGTCGATTCGGTTTCAATTCTACTGCTGTCTTCCTTTCGACAATCCCTCAGCACTAGGACCGTCCCCAGGACCGCCGTGACGAGCCGCCCCAGAAAGAGGCTAAAGATCCCCTGCGACCAAATAGAGACCAATGTGGTGGCGGTCTGGAGTTGCCAGAGTGCCAGGAGGGTTGATCCTAAGGCTCCTGCCGCCAACAGGCCAAAGCGACCACCTCCTGTGACCAGGGCCTCGGCCACGAGGGTGGGACCAACCAGGATCTGCTGGAGGGCCACATGGGGGAGGAGACGGACGAGCTGGGCCTGGACCATCTCGGATCCCTCCCCGGAGACAACGCCGCCAGGAATTAGTGGTGCTACCACCAGCAGGACCCCGGTGGCGGCTAAGCCCTGAATTATGGAAAACCGGGCCATATACAGCACCAGGGAACGGGCCTTATGGTAGCGGGAGAATCGAAGCAAAACAAACCCTTCCGTTTCGGTGCTGGTTTTGTTGGGTATAGCAGTGGATTCCGCCAGTGTGTCCGCCAGTAGAACCTGGGCGGCAACACCCGTTGCATCCTGGATGAGCGCTAGGACCAGCCAGACGCTGAGACCGACCTGATGAGCGGCCACGTGGGCAGTACCTATCCTCGTTGCCCTAGCTGTTGCATACGCCCAGGCCAGCAACAGCGATATGTGCTTGGTCGCCATTGCCAGGTTCGCACCCAGGATGTTCCGGATGATACCCCTCCGTGAATGCGGAGATGGCGAGAAGGACAGAACGTTCTCATCGGCGCTGTTATCATCGGTGCCAATTATAGCATAAACTGGTTGCTGAGTTTGTTGTTTCGGCTTGGATTCATCGAAGCTGTGGTTGTGGATGTAAATTGCAGAAGAGACTTCCTTTGTTGGTTTCGTCTTGGACTGCGGGAGCATCCTGCGCTTGGACAACCATATTCCGTACACTACTAGGGCACCGTACTGGGCGATTGCTGTGGCTAGGCCCGCCCCTTTTACTCCCATGGAGATGGGTGGCAGCATGAGGAGGAGATCCAACACCAGATTGAGCAATCCCACCATACCCGAGGCCAGCAGCGGGATTGCGGTGTCCCCGTACCCTCTAAATGCTCCCTCAGCCACCATGGCTATCATCACGGCTGGAGCCGCTGCACTTCGGGCAAACAGGTAGTCCCTTGAAGGAACGAAGAGCGGGCTCGAAGCGGATGGCACCCCCATGCAGCCCAGCAACCATGGCCCGGAGAATCGCAAGATAGTGGTTATACACAGGCCGAGTCCCAGTCCGAGTCGAAGAGAGATCGCAACAATCTCTCGGCGCTCTTCTTCGGAGTTCGACCTGCCGATCAAGCTGGTAGTAGCAACCGTGGTGGCTCGAAAGGCGTCGAATGCCAGATAGAAGAGGGAAGCGCATACGCCTAGGGCTGCCAAATCGATCACCCCTTGCGAGGAGAGGCGACCGACACAGATTATGTCCACGAGACCGAGCAAAGGATTGATCAGCATTCCAATCAGTGCCGGAAGGGCGAGTGCCGCCGTTTGGGACGTCCAGTGGTAACCGGGGGGTTGAAATCGTTTTGTTGGCATATTCTAAGCAATTTTTGTTACGTTTGTCTGTTTACTTCTTGTAGGAATTCCGGTGCTTCTTCTAGTCTCCGATCCTAGCTGGTGCGTTTGAATGATGTCGCAAGAAACATTATTTTTTGAATCGAACTCTGACCTTTTAGAATGTGTCCGCGGCATATTTTTTTCGCGATTTTTTAACGATCCTGGAATTTCCTCCGGGACGTCGAGTTTTCGCCAGTCCTTCAATAATTTTGTTGCTCTACCGTGTACCCGGACGAGTAATTACGGTAAGATCTTATGTACCGTATGTGACGAAGGCCAGGAGAATAACAAAAGTTTTGTTTTTAAAGAAAAAATACGAAAATCTAACGACGCACGACGGATATTCCATTTACCAGATTCAATCTGGGTCACACTGTCAACTGCCATTATTTTGTGTTTGCAGTAATACCAGTACGAGTATTACTCGTACCGTATAGTACTCGTAAGTTACGTACTACGAGAGTATTCGCGAAACGAAAAAAAATACTTTAACCGGTACAAGTACGAAGTAAGATTACGTACGGTACGAAGTAATAATAATACGGAGTAAGAGATTATTTATTAAGTCAGCGAAAAGTCAGAGTTTCAGTCTTAAGGATTGGGTGATTCCCGAAATACTTTTATGTACTACAATAACACGAAATTTTCTACTTAACCAGTCTTAATGTTACAAATCATAGTCAACGTTGACTATGATTTGTAACGTTACACTTTTTTATAAGGGAATCCACATGTTCTTGTTTGGGAATCCACATGTTGTTTTGCGCATGCTTGTTTATGCATACATTCCAAAATGAGATTCCACATTCCAAAATGAGATTTATGCACTTTCCCGCCAAAAAAAGTATGTACGAAATTTTCATTCCCGAAATACTAAAAACAGAAGTTTATGTACGTTACAAAAAAGTATTTCGGGAATCACCCATTGTGTGCAGTTTAATGGTTAACGGTAATTTCCTCTGACTTGGTCAAATAACCACTTTTCGCAATTCCAACCAATGAAATTCAACCATGTACGCGCATGCCGGCCTGGCTGGGGTTTGGTTCAAATTCCATGCAGGTTTCATTCGATGTGGGATTGGATCGAACCAATGAAATGCAACTGTAGATAAAGGAACCCGGATATATGGCCAGGATTGAGTAATTGCAGTCCAAAACCTATGCTGTGTTGTTACTCTAAAAATCGACCGAAAGGTATAGGATAATTGAAATTTAAAGAGATGTGAGCTCAGAGAGATGCTCTTATTTTTACTGTGTATTTTACTGTATTCGACCGGTATCCCTGTGTTAGTGTTGTATGTAGGGATGTCTAAACCGGTCGTCGATCATGTGTAATTCATCATAAGACAGAGAACACATGATGTGATGTAGATATCTTGATACTTGAAGTCATTTTATCTCTGTAGGAGTATAAGTAACTTTTCAAGTGTAGAATGGATATAATTCCTGTACAATGTACGTAAGTAGGGTACGTGTATTTTTGACCAACAGCACACCCCTTGATTCAACACTTAGTAGTGAAGAAGTGTTGAATTACAAGTCGGTTCTCCATCTTGTAGAACTCTAAAAAGCTTAAGTATGGGCTTGTATATCGAATCGGATGATTGCAATCGTAGAATCGAAAGATTGATATCACGTACCTTGAGACATCAATGAGGAAGGAGAGGTGCTTGAGTATGTAGTGGTCGCGAAATCGACAGGAAGGTTAATTGGAGATTCGAAGGCGATTGATTGGTGGTAGAAGAGTTATCAATCGGAATGGAAAGGAAGAATCTTAGAGATTGATTGACTCGTATTTTTCAAGAGTAAATTGGAGAATCAGAATCGACGCATGGAAACTTGATCGTAGATAGACGTATATTCGAGAATCCGAATCGATTCATATAAGCTTGATCGTAGATTGTCCTAGATTCAATTGTGGGATCATATCAAAGGGAAGGAGAGATTACAGAGTCACATGTCGACGAAGGGGACAAATGGTGAAATCTGTCAATTCCACATGGAGTATCGGGTTGAATCCTTGAAGAGTAGATCGGATCCAACGTAGTAGGATAGATGGATGGAGACAGTAAGACGCAAATAATTTGATCGTAGATCAAATCGTAGGGTTGGTCGCTCCAAGCTGTAGGATAGAATCGTACGTAGAGAATGGAAGAGCACAGTGACGTGACGATTTTGGTAGTAGAACCAGGTTGGAAACAATCGAGTGGATAATCGGAGAATCGCAAAGAGACGCGTCGTAGAAACGAATGGAATCGGAGGGGATTCATTTCTGACTTGGTAGGAATAAGATCTATGTATGCCGTGGTCGCGAAACCAATGAGGGGAGATCAATTGTCATCTTAGGAGAGAGCAATGGATTGATCGTATCGTAGAGATGGATATGATTGTAGAATCAAATCGTAAAGCGTAATTGAAGAGAAGATTAGATTGAGGAACCAGAATCCATTCGCAAGGGAAGGAATCGATCCAAGGGGAAGATATGATCGTAGAATTCGATTGAGAAGTAGGAAAGAATTCAATCGGAGGTCAGAACTATCGTAGAAAACGAACCGTAGGAATCGATCGATCGTAGAAGTGGAGTGAGCAGCATCGAAGATGATAGAATTGTAGAGGCTGGTTGAGAATTGATTGATAAGGGAATCGAGATTCGAAGACGATTGATTGATGTTAGAAGAGTTATCATCAATCGATAAGCCATGCAGTAGTAATCAAATCGATTAAGCTGGTGTTGTTGATCATCAACGTAGGGGTAACAAAGAATCCAATTGATAAGGGAAGTCAGGATTGTTGAGGACAAAACCGAGTATGGGTTGTCAAGCGAGTGATCGAGTGATGGGATATTTGGAATCAATTGTAGAAATGGATGGTGAAACCAATCATAGAAATCGATCGATCGTAGAACGGTATTGGATCCTCGATCATGTTGAATTGGAATTAACGTAACAGTCAATTGGTGGGTTGAATGGTAGATTGGAGAATCAGAATCGTCAAATTAAGATCGTTGTAGGGAGACGATGCTGGATAGCAAGGGAATTTTCTGGAATCTGCTTGTGGTGGGGTTACATGAACCGGTGACACACCCCTTGATTCAACACGGAGTGAGGGAGTGTTGAATTCTTTGGCGGTTCATTGATTTTTGGTTCAGTGGGATCTTTGTCGCATGCGGGGAGCATAAGGAAATGTGCGGGGAGCATAAGGAGATTGTTGGAGGCTTATGATGAAAACGCTGGAAGTGAAATGCGTTCAAATGAAGCGCTATGCAGTGCGCCAATGCACACCCCTTGATGTAGATGCACACCCCTCAATGCAACACTTATTGAATTGAATTCCATGGTTGTAGAAACAAAGGAAGGATGCAAAAGCTGGACTTAATCAGAATCAAAGACGGCTGATTGATCAATCATAGAATCGTAAAAAATAAGAATGAAGTGTACAACCCATTGATCAGGAAGTTGCAGTCGGTTGCGATGTTCAGTCAAAAGTATCGTAAAACCAATTCATCGACAAGATGTTAGCATACAAGTGATACATCTTTATTGTCAGGGCATCACGATGTCGTTTGGGGATTCGCGAAATGGGTTTTAGCAATCGGTGGAACACCACAGATTGACTCTGAAGAGTAAATGTCCGTCGGAAGTTGGCTGGCGTCCCTGAGAGAGCTGTGACAGGGGTCGCGACAGCATTGGAATCAACCATTTTGGTAGGATCAGAAGGAATAGTCGCGTTGACGTTTGGGGCTTCCATTGTGGTGGTATCAGAAGGTATAGTCGCGTTGACATTCGTGGCTTCAGCGGGTGTGATAGGGGCTAAATTGGGAGCGTCCGGGGAAGCGGCCTTCGGTGTGGTATGTTGTCGCTGTAGTAAATTGGCAAATTGGACCCTGGATGCGGTGGCAGATGAGGGGTCTCCGGTGTAGGCTTGCATGAAGAGGTCAGGGCACCATTTGTTTTTGAATCGCCAATGGGTGATAGCGAGTTGTAAAACGTATTGTTCGGGATTGGAGAATTCGAATCGACGGAGAGAGTTGATTGATCGTGGAAGAGTTACCAATCGTAATCTAGGATGGATGGTAGGTTTTGATCCAACTTAGTAGGAAAGAATTCAATCGGATGTAGTCGTAGAAGTCGAGGATAAGACGAAGGGGATCCTCAAACGTCTGAGTATTGTAGGGGAACAATGGGTAAAGATCGTGAAATCGATGAGAGCGGAATCGAACGGAAGGAATGTTTGGGGAATCAGAGTCGTCTTGTATAAACTTGATCGTAGAATGGGAGTGAGCAGCATCGAAGGCGATCAATTCAAAGAGGAGAGATGGAAAGTAATCGTAGTCCTGATTAGATTGTATCTTTCAAGAGGAGATTCGATATTCAACTGTAGAATCACAAAGAGACGTGCCGTAGAAACGAATGGAATCGGAGGTTTTGATTCGACCGTGGAATGGAATCAAGTGGATGAAAGAGAGACAAGACCGTAGAAATTGGGGATCGTTTTTTATCGAAGGGTTGGACCAAATTGTGGAGGCTGGTTGAAAATGCGATGGTTGCGCGAGAGTCATATTGCCTTGGAATTGATTGGATGGGTAACGAATCATCAACTCGTAGGAGACATCGAATACGATTGATAGATCGTAGGGATGGATATGATTGTAGAATCAAATCGTAAATCGTAATTGAAGAGAAGATTAGATTGAGGAACCAGAATCCATTAGCAAGGAAAGGAATTGATCCAAGGAGTATATCAATCGAAGGTGGGAGATTGTCGACAGAGATGAAGTGGAGACTTGGAAAGAGGTTTGGATAGAATTGATTGATAAGGGAAACGAGATTCGAAGCTGATGGAGATTGATGTTAGAGGAGTGTATCAATCGGAATTGAGAAGAAGAGTAGATCGGGGAATCTTGGCGTAAAATCTCAAAGAGACTTGTCGTAGAAACGAACGAAACGTGGAAATGAATGGAGTCGGAGGGGATTCATATCTGACTTGGAAGGAAGAAGATCCTCTATCAATTCCAGAAACAAATATCAAACGCCGATGAAGGGATTGAATTGTAGAATCGAATCATAATCATAGTTCATCTCAAATCAATTGGCTTGATGATGGAAAGGATTGAGATTGGGGAATCCGAATCGCGTCATATAAACTTGATTGGTGTCAGAGGGATCTACAATAGTATAAATTGAATGTTGAGCCGAGTTTCAATTCAATCGTCAAAGTGAACGTGATGGATTAAATCGTGGAAGATAAGATTGGACAATCAGAAGTGACGCATAGAGGCTTGGATCGTGTCATTGTGTGATACCGTAGAAGAGGATTGGTCTCGAGACGTGTCTTTGTAGAAGAGGAAGACGGACCAAGAAATCGATTCATTGATTGAAGATTTGGAAATGAGATCAATTGTACTGGAGCAGAGGGCTCAAAGGCCCATTGAATCATTTCTTTGTCTTGATACCATCAGAATCGGCAACACACCCCTTGATTCGACACTTGTTGAAGGAGTGGCGAATTATCAGTCGGTTCGTTGATTTGTTTTCAGTGGGATCTGTATCCCATGCGCGCGATGGTAAGGAAATTTGTTGAGGCTTATGAGAAAAACTCTGTAAGGCAGATGTGTCCAAATTAAGCGGCACGTGGTGATCCAGTGCACACCCCTTGATTCAGATGCACACCCCTTGATTCAACACTTATGGGATTGAATTCCATGGTTCAATCGAATTCCATGGTGGTGAATGATACAAAACCGTAGGGCGAATGTCATAGTGAGGATGCGAAAGGTTGATCAAATCAAAGACAGTCGATCGTAGGGTTGGAATTTGTATCCATGTGATGATCATCAAACCAAAGTTGATTGATTTGTCGAGGAAGACACCGATGCGTGATTGATCGTTGCCAATGATTGTGGAGATTGGATCAACCGTGTGATCGTAGGAGAAGGCGAGTGATGGGTCTTGGAATGAAGCGTGGATTGGAGAATCCGAATCGATTCACAGGAGCTCGATTGTAGATACCCTTGACGTAGCAGGAACAGGAATACGATCGATTGCTCGCGTCAGCTGTTGGAGTTGTGGAGGAATGACCCAAAAAGACGTATGGTGATCGAATCGAAGACGTCGGGTTGATCAATTCGTAGCAGTGTACACCCGTCAATCCGGAGATGGTGGTATCAGCCAGAATGGAGGAGACGAATCCACATACGATGGGAGGAAACAGATTCGTCGTTTGTATTTGGCGAGGGAGGTAATTTGGTGGGGTAAAGCAACTGCGTTTGGATGGGGAAGTTGCAGTCGGTTGCAATGTTCAGTCCAAAGTGTCGTAAAACCAATTCATTGACAAGATGTTGGCATACAGATGATACAGATTGACCTTGAGGGCATCCCGATGGTGTTTGGAGAGTCGAAGGACAGGCTGGTTACGACGCGGAGATCGCAAAGATCGTATGTATGCAGGAGCGGCGTGTGGGAGGCCAGCGTCCTCAGCGAGTGTCGCAGGTGGTCGTAGCCAATTGCACATCGGAGGCTGTGGTGAGGGAACAGATTTTGGTACACGGCGGAATGTTGCAATTTCGTTCTGAGGATTGAAGGTCCATCCGAGGTTAGTTGGTCCCCAAGGTGGGGCAGAGAGATGGTTTGAACTGGGCAATGTGGATGGAGTTACATGTGGCGCAGGCACAGTGGACTTGGCATGGCATTGGATTGGAGTCATATTAGACTTCTCCTGACATCGTCCACGACAACTTGAAGAGGAAGTGGAGCGTCCGAAGGAGATGGAGTTGGATCGGACTCGGTGGAAGGAGACAGAGTCACTGTTGGGAGAATAAGTCCATGTCCAGATGTAACGGGGAGCTTTGACGGAGTGAGTATCGCGTGTTGTGGTATTGGAAGGAGTGGTCACAACATCTGAATTAATCGACTTGATGGGAGGCAAGGCAGTGGTAGCCGAAGAAGAAGTCACACAGTATGTAGGTACTTTGATAGCTGTATGGGACTTGGATTCGACGGGTTTGATAGGGAAAGTTGAGATGGCAGCCGCAGGACAAGTAGTTTTAGGGCGCTGTCTCTTGGGAGGTAGGGCTTGCCGGACCGTTTCACCATTCCGTTCACGTATGAATTGTTCAACGAGTTTAGTATTGAATTTTAGCTTGTTGGTTATTTGTGTGTGGAAGGGAGTCTTGCGTTGTAACATTGCTTCATCTGATGGGACGCCGTACCCAGGGTCGTAGACTTTGTGAAATTGATATGGATACCAATCTTTGTGGAATTCCCAACTGAAGATGCTAAGGACCAATCTGACGTTTGGGTCACCATTATTTGCGCGTCTGGCTGCTTTATCTAGTCCACGTGTGTCTCATACTCGGAATCGCCCGTGGTCTTTCTTATGGCAAAAGATTGCGGAATTGGAGAGTAACAAGGCGATACGTTGTTTGTGGGCTTTAAATACTTCAGACGCAGGAAGTTCATCCACGATGGCTGCGACAATGAGGGACTTGAGGACAGGGATTGGATCTGGTCGGATAGTCTGGACACCATCCTCGTCAACAATGAACAGGCTGGCAATATTTGGCAATGTCTGCGCAAAAGCGGTATTGAGTTGCCATTGTTTATTGCCGCATCCTGAAATGGTGGCCAAATGAGAAATGTATGCCACGGACTTCATTCCAGCTTACGGCGGGTTCCGGCATGATGTGGCTGGAGGGAGAACAGGATTCGCAGTTGTATCGACCGAGTGCGAAAAAGCGTGGTGAACGAAATGACCGAACGAAGGTGTGGCCTGCGTCGAAGGGGATGACCGAAGGAAGGATCCGCGAAGGTGCGGAAATAACTGAAGAAATATCGACCGTCGGTGTTGCGGTGTAGTTACAGAATGAGATTCGTGGTAGAATGCTCTGTAGATACAGTAGGTCGGGGATCGAAATATTGAAAGGATCGAGTGATTGTCGGAACGGTCGTCGGAGGTGCAGAAATAACCGAAGGAATGTTCCGAAGAAGGAAGAAGAAGGGGCTGGCGGAGCCAACGAAATGACCGAGCGAAGGTGCGGCGGTCGTGACGAATGGAGGACCGAAGGAATGTTCTGAAGGGGAAACAAAAGGAACTGATTCGTCGAGGAATTACTGGAAGTGAATCGTTGTTCTTGTCGAATTAATCGATCGTGGGGGATGAGAGAAAATCCTCCTAGAACAACGAAATGACCGAGCAGAGGTGCGCGTGTCAAGGGGATAACTGAGGAAAGTAGGCCGTGGAGGTAAACGGGATAGAGATTGCTGTTTGATTGGAATTGCTCGGCATTGCGCGGAGCAATTGATTGATTATGGAGATATCGAGATTTCGAACAAAAGAGGGCCGTCGGAATGATCCGTGAAGGTGCGGAAGTAACCGAAGGGAGAAACAATTGGAGGTTGGATCACAATTGCAGGGCGTTGCGCGGAGCAATTGGCATAGGAGTGTACTACGGTTGCCGGCTGTTTGAGTGGAATGGCTCGGTGTGCGCAGAGCAAGTGAGGGATTATCGTGGAACGATCCTTGGAGGTGCAGAAATAACCGAAGGGACCGAAGGAAAGGTACCAAAGGAATGTTTTGAAGGAGGAACAAACGGCGGTGTGGAACGTAGTGAATAAAGCAACTATCGTAGGATGTGTTGCAGTCTGTTAGTTTGTTTGAAGTGGTGCTTAGCACAATCAAATGGGCGTCGATGGGCCGTTATGTGGGCGATGGACTGCGGAAGAAAAGGATGGGTGATTGCAATCGGCGTGTCCTGGTACAATTGGCTTTCATTAAAGACGGCGGTGGTCTTTAGTTTGTATTAACGTAATCATAATCGTTTGATTCGTCGTCCTTAGATGTGTATTACAGAAGGAGATTCTTGGTAGAATGATCTGTATATACACCCCTTGATACGGATGCTTGGTTGTGTATTACAGAAGAAGATTCTTGGTAGAAGGATCTGTAGATACACCCCTTGATACACGAGCAAGGAGGAGAAAAGGAGAGAAAGAAGGGGAGGTCTATTGATACAGCCCGTCGCCGAGTCCCGTAGCAAGTATCCTCTGGCGGTAACCGGACAGTTGAGGTGCTGAACGGGCGAAGATAGGTAGCTTAAGGTGAACACTAGTGCTCTTGCGGGCCACTAGTGCAAGTTATAAGGGCTCTATAACCTGTTGTTACTCTAAAAATCGACCTGAAAGGTATAGGATAATTGAAATTTAAAGAGATGTGAGCTCAGAGAGACGCTCTTATTTTTACTGTGTATTTTACTGTATTCGAACCGGTATCCCTGTGTTAGTGTTGTATGTAGGGATGTCTAAACCGGTCGTCGATCATGTGTAATTCGTCATAAGACAGAGAACACATGATGTGACGTAGATATCTTGATACTTGAAGTCATTTTATCTCTGTAGGAGTAGTAAGTAACTTTTCAAGTGTAGAATGGATATAATTCCTGTAGAATGTACTGTAAGTAGGGTACGTGTATTTTTGACCGACAGCATGCTGACTCCTGTAAAATAATTATCCTTATTAATTCATTCCAGTAATAAAAACTGTGTTATTATATACTCAAGTCAAGAATTTTCATGTGCCCGCAAGTCACAAATCAGTCAGCGAGTCTGACTTTCTTGGCCCTTTTTTGTATAAATAATACTCTGTAATACAGAATGGATCACCATCAAACTCATGTGCAAATTTGTAAGGTTTGGAGGAAATGCCCCGCTTGCTGCAATTTTTTTGAATTTGGTTGTTTGGGCCCTACCGTGTTTCGTTTACATAGGCCTCTCCATACTTAAAAATATATGGTACTTTTACCAGTACTAAATTCGTACTTCGTAGTAATTCAAAATAGTTATAAACCCAAGTCCACATTGGGTCATTCCCGAAATACTTTTCTGGGTAATACCCAGATTTCTGCTTTTAGTATTTCGGGAATGAAAATTAGCATACCCAGATTTTTGGCGGGCTAGTGTCTAAAATCTCATTTTGGAATATATGTGGAATCTCATTTTGGAATATATGTGGAATTCTTCGTATGGATAAGTATAAACAAGTAAGAGTTTAGGTATTAATTTCAACACATTTTTAGCAACAGGTTATGAGCTCGTACTTTTGCGTGATGTTTCCTGTGTAATGAAAAAATCAATAATATAGCCACCTGTCACGGCTGGCTTATCTCCATCAATACGCCCAGGTAAATGTTGGCACTACATGAATAGAATCATTAGTATGTGCTCTTTCCAATGGTGTATTTGTAGCTTATTTCATCTAGTGCGTTGGTAGATACGAATACATTTTATGAGGTTGTTTCACTTGTGTGTGTTTGTACCATTTTGTGTGTGTTTGTACGTGGGAATAGATTTTTTGTAGCACCGTACATGAAACCCATAGTGTTAAGAGATTTCCGAACCTCTGGGGTGACAGGTAGGCAAATAGGTGTTAATTTCAGTGGTTGGCGTCACGTAGGAAATGTACCAGCTTCTACGGTGTCATACCAAAATTAGCACCTAAACTCTTAGGCGCAAAACATCCGGAAGTACTATAAACAAGTAGGCACAAAAGAACATGTGGATTCCAAAAAATTCTGGGTATTACCCAGATTTCTTGTCAACGTGAGCTCACGTGGACAATGGGTGATTCCTGAAATACTTTTATGTACTACATAAAACCGGAATTTTTTACTTGACCAGTCTTTTTGTTACAAATAATAGTCGAGGTGAGCTCACATCGACTATGATTTGTAACGTTATACTTTTTTATACTGGAATCCACATGTTTTCGCGCCATACTTATTCATACGAAGAATTCCACATATATTCCAAAATGAGGTAAAATGAGATTCCACATTCAAAATGAGATTTATGAACTAGCCCGCCAAAAAAAGTATGTACAAAATTTTCATTCCCAAAATACTAAAAACAGAAATCTATGTACGTTATAAAAAAGTATTTCGGGAATTACCCAATGATCTGGGTGAGAAATGACTGGTCAAGTAAAACATTGCCGGTCTGGGTAATACCCAGAAGTATCTTGGGAATGACCCATTGAGCAAATATGCGCTTTGAATCTTACCAAGGTTTCTACCGGTACGTTTAACCAGTAGTATCCATACCAATTGTTTTCCAATCCAAACTGAATTTCAACTCAGCATGCCCCTAACAATGAGTGATTCCCAGCAGTTCTAGACTTATTAAAGTTCGCGACCAAACTAATAAATTTATTCACTGAGTGATTTCCACCAATGATAAAGTAATAAAAGTTTGCGACCAAAGGAATAAATCTATTCACATAGTACATAGATTTATTAACTATTGAATACTAATTTGGCAGTCGAGACTGTCTCGACTTTCAAAACTTTATTAACTGCATAAACGCCAAATAAACTCCAATGGAATCTTAAAATCATACTAAAATCAAATATTTCAGTCAACCAACGCATGCTGAATCAGTGCGCACCTCTGTTGTTGTTAAGTGGTAAAATTGATTCTACTTAAAACAGGTTAAACTGATTTGAGCCAAGGCATCATTAAAGACCGGATTGATAAGTAAAAACTTGGAACCCATATGTGCATTCAAAAGAGTACATATAACAGCCCGTGAGCAGATTGGAATGGGCCTCCTCATTTATTCGATATGTCACAATCAAGCAAAAGGCCCATTGAATAAACTAATTAACCTCACTGGCCAGCCTTGTTTGCCAAAAGAGGCAGGTAGGATGGCGTGGGTAGTGATTAAATAGACAGTTACTGTTTCTTAGTGAGAGATTCCTGTATCAACTACCGGTATGTTTTTGAGAATAAAGAATATAAAATTATAAGTAATTATCGAATCGATATGTAAGATGTGAATTGATCTTTTGGAAGAGTCATCATCTCCTCTTCTTCCGGAAGTATGATTTTCTTCCGGTCATTAGAATCTTCCTCTGGTCATCAGGATTCGCTTCAACTTGGAATCCTGACTCGATTGGTCAGTCACGAGGATTATTGTTACACTATCCCCCACAGTGACTGGCCAACCGATCAAACTTAGTTACTGTTGTGGTTGTTGGATGGGTCCCCGATACGGTACCACCTTCCAAATGTTGTAAATTTCTTTGACGGCCTGCGATCGCTGCACTTTGATTGTTCCATTGGTGAATACTTGGATAACCGGGTATGGTCCATGGAATCTCTCCTGCAGTTTGGTGGGGTCATACACCCGAACCATTATCCTGATCTCCTATCTGGTAGTTATGGTTTATTCTGCCCTTGTTTGTCCTTATTAGATTTTGGTCAATGAGTTGTTGCCTCGTATTTCGTATCGCTTCCAGGTTGGCTATCAAGGGGATGTCCATCATCATATCCCTGTTGAACGCCATGGCTCCTGGCGAGGTTTGCATCGTGTGATTGACTGCGCACCAGGTTGCATGCATGCAGCTAGCCAGAGCGCTGTCCATGATCTGTTTCCACTTCTTGTTCATTGTTGGCGTGTGTGGTTTGCATTGTGACTCTCAGTATGTCTCCCATGGTGCGGTGTAATCTCTCGCAGATGGCGTTCGAATTGTGGATTCTTTACTGTTGTTGGCACCTGATTTGATTCCATGCTGAGTCAATAGTGTTTGAAACTGCGCGACCCACGAATTCGCCTCCATTATCATGGATACATCGATTGGGCCTTGGATATCTGGCTAGCCAACCGTTTGCAAACTGGTCAGCTATGTGTCGGCTTGACTTGTCGCTTATTCTGCTTATTTCTGCCAGATTGGTGACCGGATCGATTGTTGTTAGTGCTTTGAATTTGTATTGTATGTCGCCCGCTTGGATTATCCAAGGTCCTATGAGATCAACGCACACTTCATTCCATGGGGCTATTGATGCTTCTCTAGGTGGTAATTGTCTGTATCATCTGCTGGCCTCTTTGTATTGTTGGCAGTTTGCCGGGCACACGTATCTCTTGCATAGTTGTTGTAGGTTGGGTGAATAGAATCGGGCGGATATAGTGTCGTATAGGCGTTGGACTCCACAGTGTCCTAATACAGTATGATATCAATGTATTGTTTGTTGGATGAGAGTAGCTGGCACGACGATCTTCCAATTCGGTTCATTTGCGTCCACTCTTACTATTATCTGCTGTCCGTTGATGACCATGATTGGGAACTTGGCTGGGTCTTCTTGGTGTGCTGTGCGCAGGTGGATATCTTGATTTTGGTGGTTTTGAATATTCGTAATGGTGATTGGATTTGGCATTTCTTGTAATGACTGGTAGATTAAGTAGGCATTCAATCCATTTGGTGTCTTCATCAATGTTGGTAAATGCTTCATCGTTTGTGATGATGTCATCTTTTGGTACCTGGATGGTGTGGAAATTGACTATGGTTCCGGTTCGACGTTTTGTTGCATTGCCTTGCTCACTTCTATCCCCCACAGAGGGTGGCTCCATACGGGGCAGCCGCGAGAAGCAGTCAGCGAGGACATTCTTTTTGCCCTCAATGTGAGTGAGATTGATATCAAATTCTGACATGAAGAGTTTCCATCCTGAGGACTCGCTGAATAGAGAAGTCTTTCAAAGATGAGGTTCTTGTGGTCGGTATAGACATGGAGGATGCCCCCGAGGAGAGTTTTCCTGTATTCGGTGAGCGTGAGGATGATTGCTAGGAGCTCCTTCTCGGTGGTGGTGTAATTCTGCCTTGCAGCTGATAGTTTTCTGCTGTAGTAGGCTACCACTCGGCCCTCTTGAATGATGACTGCGCCTAACTGGTAATCGGAGGAGTCGGTGTAGATGTGGAAGGGCTTGCTGTAATCTGGGTAAACATTCATTGCGTCTGCGGCGAGGATTGCTTTCATTTCTTCGAAGGCTTTTTGCTTGGTTGCATCCCATGTGAACTTCTTTGCTCCTGTCATTTCAGTGAGTGGTGATAGGACATGTGCGCGTCTTGGCCAGAAGGACTTGTAGTAGTTCACGGCGCCTATTAGGGATCGGACCTGTGTGATGTTTTCTGGTCGGCCCATGCGAAGCACCACTATCGATCTTTCTTTTCCAGGGCTTGATTCCTTCTGGTGTCATCCAATGCCCTAAGAAGTCCGTCTCTTTAACAAGCCAGCTGCATTTCAGGGGGTTGCATTTCATTCCATTCTTTGCAAACCCTTCAAGGATTTGATCCAAGAGTTGTAAGTGGTGATCAAATGATTGGTTGGTCCAAATCCCAACATCATCGATGTAGCATTTGCAGTTGAGTCCTTGCAACATCTCTGTCATGATGTGTTGTGAAACATCTCCACTGATTTTGACCCCCATAGGTAGTCTTTTGTACGGGAATAAGCCGTATGGTGTTGTGATGGTGCATAACTTTTGGCTTTCCTTATCCAAGCGAAAGCAATAGTATTGCATTGACAGATTGATTTTTGTGAAATATGTATATTTTCCCCTTCTATTCATGATGTCCTGTATCCTCGGCAATGGAAAGGTTTCCTTTTAATTCTGTTGTTGAGTTCTCTGAAGTCAGATACCCACCTGACTCTATTATCCTTTTTGGGTACGATGAAGATTGGAAATGCCCATTCCGATGGTCCGCATGGTTCAAGTACTCCGTCCGTTATTAGACTGGCTAGCTCTCTTCTGAATATTTTTTCCCTCATGTATGCCACTGGATAAGGTTTCATGTGGACTGGCTTGGCACCATCCTTCAAGTCGATATGTATTTCCTTATGAGGGTAACATCCCAACTCTCCATTGAATACCACATCATGCCATTTCAGCATTGTCTGCAACCTTTTCTTTTCCTCTATTGTCATATGTTCCTGTCTGCTGGCTACTTCCAAGGCTGTGACTTGTTGATAACTCCTTTCCAATATTTCGGCCGTGGTGTTGGTATTGAATAACGCTGCGTCTGCTGCCTCATCCGGGTCCACACGGGTGAATCTTGCTGCTTCTTTCATGGGAATGGTTATGTCTAACCATGTGATTTGGTTGGTATCGAACAATATTCGTATACCTGCCATGGTGAGGAAATCTCTTCCGAGTATGACATCATATTTGCACTCTGGGGAGTCAAAGATGGAAGCCGGTATTCCCTGGATGCGATGACCATTCACAAATTCAGGTAACTGTAGCTCTTCAAGCTGTACCTCATGGGAAGTATTGAAGCCCCCATTAGTTGTTGTTGTTATTCTTGTATGTCCGATGTGCTTCGAGCGTACCCTGAACGGCATCGATTGTTTGTTTATCATTGTTTTTGTGCTCCCTGAGTCTAGCAATGCTGTATAAGGTCTGTCGGCAGACACTCCTTGTATTCTTTTGATCTTAAGCAGCACCATCGGTGTTGCGTTGTTGTTGCTAGTTCTGGCCTTTTGCCGATGTTTGGTGGCCTGTAGCCCCGTAATTTTGTCTTTAATCTCAGGCTGCTGAGCCCTTTCTCTTTCTTTTGTGTTCGCCTGTAGCCGTCCAGCGGTGGCCTGTAGCCCGGCCGTCACTCCCTTGGTGGCCCTGGGCCCCGAGTTCTCATTTGAATGCGTCTCCACTAGTCATTCGTATTGATTCGGATTTTGATTGCTGGTGAAATAGCTACCATCGCTCGCTGTTATATTGGAGAAGGCGCCTCCTTGGCTTTGTTGTTCCTAATTGTGATTACTTTCATGGGTGTTGCTGGTTCCGGAGCCAGTGTTGTTGTTTCTTCCTCCAAATCTGCCTCGGCCTCGGTTGAATCAGCCTCTGTTTCGACCTCCGTTGAATCTGCCTCCTCCTCGGCCTCCACCGTAGTTGTTGCTGTATCCTGAGTGAGAGCTGTTGTCGGATCCCACGTAGTTTGGATAAGGTGAATTTTGGTTCTGCGGATTCATGTAGCACTGTTCCCAAGTGTGATTGCCCTGTGGGTGGTTTCTGCACTTTCTTCCTGCTCCTCTTCCTCTTTGTCCCCGGCCTTGGTTTCCTCAGCCTCTGCCGGATCCGCGTCCGCCTTGTTGTTGTCTTCCCTTTCTGTCTTGCTTGCTTGCTTGAGCGGCACTGCCTTTCTTTCTTGTCATATAATCCCGGATCTGTAGGATTGATACCTCTCTGAAGTTCACTGCAGTGTCCATGTAAGCATCCTGCCACAATCTAGGATGTGTCTTGAAGAACATTCGCTTTCTTTGTTGTTCCGTGAGGTCGCTATCATCATCCCCTGGAAGCATATCGATGTAATCGAGGATGGCCGTCCGAGAACTGTTTCGCGGGGTTCGAATTTACTTCTCGCGCACAAATTTTGTGCGTGATTTTAACACGGCAATATTTCTGGACACCCTGAAATTCGCGCCGATTGTATAAGGGTATATGTAAACTCAGCACTATTTCTGTGCGCGTGATGCACATTACTCTACTCTCAAATAAAAATAATTTATTTCAGTCTCTAGCAGAACCGAATTATTATTCTGTACGAACAACACTTACTTCTATTCACGAATAAAAAAGAAATCTTGAGTCAGTATTAATTCCAAAATATTAATCTACCAAACAACAATTCGATTCTGCTCCCCTAGTTGTGAATTCTATTTCTTGACTACAATATTCCCTTTTTAAAATGTAGATTCTATTATGCTTGATTTATTCCTATTGCAACGTATTACGAATCCTCCATTATTTCTAATATTCTCAAAATTAAGTTCAAGATTAGTAGTAGTTTTGTATTATGTATGTACTGTTATTTTCTACATTAGTTCACCCATAGATAAACTTTCATTCATCAATGCTGTTATTGCCGGATCAATATAGACGTTTCTTTTCTTTTTCTTTTTTGGTCCACTACAATTAGTGGAGCTGCTACTAGTAATATTTGCATCGCCCTGCTTATTGTTGGTGTAATTTGTCGAACTTTCGTTCCTAAATCTGTCCCTCATCATTTCTTCCAATTTCCTTCCTGTTTCTGGGTGTTTTCGCATCTCGCCAATTTTGTCGCACAAGTCACTGAACAACTCGCGACCTTCCTCCATCCATCCATTTCTGCTTCCACTGTCTGAATCGCAGAATTTTTTTTTTTGTCGCGGAATCGTGGCATCACCCTTTCGCCGCTGCTGGTTCACCCATACATGATGCTCATTGTAGATTAGTACCAATGCAAATGCTTCATCTGCTATAGTAAATATATCACTCAGCAAGTGCCTCTCCTTCCGTTGTTTGAAATTGGAATTTGTCGGATTGATTGCCGACATGATTCTTGTAACAAAATAATAAAAATCTTCATCTTCCGCGTCTTTGTATGTTCTGTATTGAGTGTTTAAAATACCTGTGTTTTCATATTCTGTGTCTTGAATAACTGCAACAGTACCAGGGAATGTGATAGGGACTCGACCTTTTCTGTAATCGTCTGTACGGAAGTATCATAAGTATCAACGTGCAGCATGTTAGTGTTGTCGGACCAAAAATAGATTCTCAAAATCCTAATTTCAACAACCAATTCTCCTGTCTGTATTTACCTATCCAGTTTTTTCTCGCTAATGTTTGTGAGTTGTGCCTCAATGCGGTCAGTACTGTCCCTACTCGTTTCCTGTAAAAGGAACAGAATGCCGCAAGTGGAATATTTGGTGGCTTCATAACCGCACTTTCTCCAACAGCTTTATTTATTACAAGCGCCGTTACCTTGTCATTGATAGGGAACTTCATGTTGGGGTACCAATGTTTTTTGACGTAATCCCTTAGCTGCTTCTCCACTCTTTCACTCATATCACTCAAAGCCTTAAGCATATCGTTGTCTATTATAAGTCCATATTCGTCTGTAATTGTACTTACTGCTCGTTCTCTTGTGTCGCCGGCATTGTAACTCCCCTCTCCCTGCATGGTTGCCTCCGTTTGTTTAGGTACCATTACTACCTTTCCCACCCCTATATGTGGTTCCCTCTCTTGTTTCCGTAAGCGTTTTGCCACTTCCTCTGCCAATTTGTCATATTGGATATTTTTCATGACATGTTCGGCAACATCCTCTAATTTGTAGCATTCTCCGTTACATGTTTTCTCTACCACATTGGTTTTTGTTGTTCCTTCTTTCTGTTGGTTCGTTACTGTAGTGGTGGTTGTGTTGGTAATGGTCAGCGCTGGTTCGTTACTCTGGTTGATGGTGTTTTGTTCTTCCGTGTTTGTAGTAGTAGAAATTGTGTTGTCGGAACCATTTTTTTTACTGTTGCCCTTTGATGCGTTCATAGTTGTGGTATTACTGTTACACACTTTGTTAGTAATTGCGGTGTTTGTTTTCACTCTTTTTTTCTTACCGTTGTTGTCCCCTGTATTTTGATGATCACCGGGCCGGATGGTTTTGTTGTTTCGAAGGGTCTTCCCCTCGGATTTTTTGCTTCGTCGTGTCTTTCCGATAGCATTCATATTTTTTTATTTTATTTTCTGAATACGGTGTCGATCAAGAATCATGTGTTTCTTTTTGTGTGGTTTTGTGTGTGTACTAATAATTTGTCGGGTTGTGTACGGTGTTTTGTGTTGTGTGTGTTGTGTGTGTCGTGTGTGTGTGTGTGTGTGTACGGTGTTTCGTGTAGTATGTGTACGATGTTTTGTGTGTAGAATTTTTCCGTGGGTTCTGTACTATGTTGTTTGCCCGAACATCTTCTGTGTGTTGTCTGGTTTTGGGCGCGCTGTTATATTTGTAGCAGTAGAGCACGTACCTGTGCAAGCCACCCCTCCCGCGCCATAATTTTTTCAGAAGGGAAACATTTGATCACACTAAGGTTATGTATTTCAATCCTCTAGTCACATGTAGAATCTCGTAGACTGCTGCACCTAACATACCGTACTGTCTTGTGTGCCATTTGTATCTACAAACCACATCATTGTCTGTACTGTGTGTGTCAAAGTTGTTCCCAATATGCATTTAAAAGTTGTTCCCAACATGCATTTCGTAAGTCATGTGATATGCATTCATGGCCTGGTACAAAAACTTTGGTAGTCATTACCAAATGAGACTGTTTGTGCCCTGGAATTGCACCAAAAATACCCTCATCATGTTTGCCATTTTGAGAGTCAAACCACAACATTTTGGGCATTCTGAGTGGCAAAGTTGTTCCCAATATGCATTGGATGAGTCCTGATGAATGTATTCATGGCTTGGACCAGATACTTTTTGAGTCATTACCGAATAAGTTAGTTTGTGCCCTGGAATTGCACCAAAAATACCCACATGTTTGCCATTTGGAGAGTCAAACCACAACATTTACAGCATTCTGTGTGACAAAGTTGTTCCCAATATGTATTTGATGAGTCATGAGGAATGTATTCATTGCTTGGACCGGATACTTTTTGAGTCATTACCCAATAAGTTAGTTTGTGCCCTGCAATTGCACCAAAAATACCCTCATGTTTGTCAGTTGGAGAGTCAAACCTTAAGATTTTGGGCATTCTATGTGACAAAGTTGTTCGCACTAGTATGCATTTGATGAGTCATGATGAATGTATTCATGGCTTGGACCCGATACTTTTTGAGTCATTACCCAATAAGAAGTTAGTTTGTGCCCTGGAATTGCACCAAAAATACCCACATGTTTGCCATTTGGAGACTCAAACCTTAAGATTTTGGGCATTCTATGTGACAAAGTTGTTTCCAATATGCATTGGAAGAGTCATGATGAATGTATTCATGGCTTGGACCAGATACTTTTTGAGTCAATACCCAATAAGTTAGTTTGTGCCCTGGAATTGCACCAAAAATACCCTTATTTTTGCCATTTGGAGAGTCAAACCACAACATTTTGGGCATTCTGTGTGACAAAGTTGTTCTCAATATGCATTTGATGAGTCATGATGAATGTATTCATGGCTTGGACCAGATACTTTTTGAGTCAATACCCAATAAGTTAGTTTGTGCCCTGGAATTGCACCAAAAATACCCTTATTTTTGCCATTTGGAGAGTCAAACCACAACATTGTGGGCATTCTGTGTGACAAAGTTGTTCCCATTATGCATTTGATGAGTCATGATGAATGTATTCATGGCTTGGACCAGATACTTTTTGAGTCATTACCCAATAACTTAGTTTGTGCCCTGGAATTGCACCAAAAATACCCCCATGATTGCCATTTGTAGAGTCAAACGTTAAGATTTAGGGCATTGTATGTGACAAAGTAGTTCCCAATATGCATTTGATGAGTCATGATGAATGTATTCATTGCTTGGACCAGATACTTTTTGAGTCCTTACCCAATAAGTTAGTTTGTGCCCTGTAATTGCACCAAAAATACCCCCATGTTTGCCATTTGTAGAGTCAAACCACAACATTTTGGGCATTATATGTGACAAAGTTGTTTCCAATATGCATTTGATGAGTCATGATGAATGTATTCATGGCTTGGACCCGATATTTTTTTAGTCATTACCCAATAAGTTAGTTTGTGCCTCGGAATTGCACCAAAAATACCCCCATGATTGCCATTTGTAGAGTCCAACCTTAAGATTTTGGGCATTCTGTGTGACAAAGTTGTTCCCAATATGCATTTGATGAGTCATGATGAATGTATTCATGGCTTGGACCAGATACTTTTTGAGTCATTACCCAATAACTTAGTTTGTGCTGCCCTGGAATTGCACCAAAAATAGCCCCATGTTTTCCATTTGTTGAGTCCAACCAAAACATTTAGGGCATTGTATGTGACAAAGTTGTTCCCAATATGCATTTGATGAGTCATGATGAATGTATTCATGGCTTGGACCAGATACTTTTTGAGTCATTACCCAATAAGTTAGTTTGTGCCCTGGAATTGCACCAAAAATACCCTTATTTTTGCCATTTGGAGAGTCAAACCACAACATTGTGGGCATTCTGTGTGACAAAGTTGTTCCCATTATGCATTTGATGAGTCATGATGAATGTATTCATGGCTTGGACCAGATACTTTTTGAGTCATTACCCAATAAGTTAGTTTGTGCCCTGGAATAGCACCAAAAATACCCCCATGTTTGCCATTTGTAGAGTCAAACCACAACATTGTGGGCATTCTGTGTGACAAAGTTGTTTCCAATATGCATTTGATGAGTCATGATGAATGTATTCATTGCTTGGACCGGATACTTTTGTAGTCATTACTATCCAATAAGTTAGTTTGTGCCCGGTAATTGCACCAAAAATACCCTCATGTTTGCCATTTGGAGAGTCAAACCACATCATTTTGGGCATTCTGTGTGGCAAAGTTTTTCCCAATATGGTTAGGGTTACATCCGGTTCGCAAATTCAGTAATTATTTGTTCTTATATGTGGACTTCTCGCAAGTTCTTTACCCCCATGCAGTCTTTTTCGAACGTACGTACGACACTCTTTTTCGAACGTACATACATACCGTACATACTAGATTCGTACATACGAGATTATTTATTTGTTCTTATATGTGGACTTCTCGCAAGTTCTTTACCCCCATGCAGTCTTTTTCGAACGTACGTACGACACTCTTTTTCGAACGTACATACATACCGTACATACTAGATTCGTACATACGAGATTATTTTTCGAACGTCGTACGTACGAGATTCTTTTTCGAACGTCAAGATTCTTTCGTACGTACGAGATTGATTTTTTTCTTTCGTACGTACGAATTATCTAGTACAAAAAACGTGTAGAATTCTACACAAATCTACACTTGTACCAAATCATGTAGAATTGTACAGGATGTATGATTTTTTTTTACCTCGCGACAAAAAAAAAATCTTTCCCACACAAACACTAATAAACTTTTATTACCTCACGACAAACAAAAAAGATCACTTTTTCTACCTCGCGACAAAAAAAATCACTTTTTCTACCTCGCAACAAAAAAAACAATCTACCTCGCAACAAAAAAAAATCACTTCATAATCTGCCTTCTTACATCCGACTTATTTGACTAGGGTGTTGGTTCTTGTAATCAACACTCCGTCCGAGAACGTTTGATCCAAAACCTCTTTTGAGCCGGAGGATCTGTTGTCAGATATTTTAGTCCGAAATAACAGCCTTGTACTGGAAAAGAAGTAGTTAGCATTTGACGAGAAGGGGATTTGCTGGATAGATATTGTTTGGACTGCAGCCTTACATATACGTCTTGAAATCAATGAACTGGCTTTGTCCCTTGCAATTATATCAACAGGAACAAGGTACTGTTTTTCGTGACATGGAGTAAGAAGTAATCTACGGCAGCAACTACAATTTCATCGGGACGGTTGTCGGAACGACGGTACGAATAAACGGTAAGAATGAGAGAGATAGGCATCGGCAACGGCAACGGCAACGGCAATTGATTGGTCTTCCACTCCACCGGCATTACTGATAATGTATTTCTTCTCTGTTTTTCTTATTTTCATAGGACCGGATCAGAAGCAACGAATCAAAACCGAATCCTCAACCAGCAACCGGAAACCATCAAATAGAGGCAGGGAACAATCGAAACAAGCGGGAACGATCGAAGCAATCAAACAAATAGACCGTATCAACAAATCGAACGTATCAACAAATCGGAAGCATCAACAACGGGAGCAGACAGCAACATCGGTGAAATTGAAGGTGCGGCATCGATCGGACCAACGTCAGCATTCAATCGATCGGCATGTAGATTATATTATTCGTTGTTATTATTTACGCTATGTAGTACATCAATAGATACTCACCCATTTTGTTCAATTATCATGTTCCTTTCTCAGACACAACCGGCAAAACGCTACTCCTCCTTTTTACTGGCGCTTGGCAACGAATCGTCGAAACGCTCCTCCTCCACCGAAGCGGCAACGAATCACCAAAACGCTCCTCCTCCACTTTCAAGCGGCAACGAATCAGCGAAAACGCTCCTCCTCCACCGGCAAGCGGCAACGAATCAGCGAAAACGCTCCTCCTCCACCGGCAAGCGGCAACGAATCAGCGAAAACGCCCCTCGAATCGTCGAAACGCTCCTCCTCCACCGTCAAGCGGCAACGAATCAGCGAAAACGCTCCTCCTCCACCGGCAAGCGGCAACGAATCAGCGAAAACGCTCCTCCTCCTCCACCGGCAAGCGGCAACGAATCAGCGAAAACGCTCCTCCTCCTCCACCGGCAAGCGGCAACGAATCCGCGAAAACGCTCCTCCTCCACCGGCAAGCGGCAACGAATCAGCGAAAACGCTCCTCCTCCTCCACCGGCAAGCGGCAACGAATCAGCGAAAACGCTCCTCCTCCTCCACCGACAAGCGGCAACGAATCAGCGAAAACGCTCCTCCTCCTCCACCGGCAAGCGGCAACGAATTGTTGGTATCGAATCGCTCCTCCTCCTCCACCGGTAATCGCTCCTCCTCCTCCACCGGCGATCGGCGCAACCCCTAGTAGTTGGAGGCCCATTTTTTAGCCACATTTTGCCCATCATCTTTCCCATCCATGTTGAGTCGTTTTTTTCTGATCCGCTGGATCAATCAATTCGAAACTTGGGCGGCGCGTTCTTCTATATGTAATGAAGAGGACCCTCCAATATCATTGCTGTTGGTGCCGTTGGTCCAGAGATATCTGCTGTGACTGTTATTTGGGTTGCTTCCTTGAAATATAGCCAAATTTTGCCCCTCTGATTCACCGGTTCGATTCTTCTGATCCGCTTGATCAATTGCTTTGAAACTTGGGCGGCGTGTTCTTATATATGTAATGAAGAGGACCCTCCAATATCATTGCTGTTGGTGCCGTTGGTCCAGAGATATCTGCTGTGACTGTTATTTGGATTGCTTCCTTGAAATATAGCCAAATTTTGCCCCTCTGCTTCACCGGTTCGATTCTTCTGATCCGCTGTATCAATTGATTCGAAACTTGGGCGGCGTGTTCTTATATATGTAATGAAGAGGACCCTGCAATATCGTTGCTGTTGGTGCCGTTGGTCCAGAGATATCTGCTGTGACTGTTATTTCGGTTTCTTCCTTGAAATATAGCCAAATTTTGCCCAATCTGCTTCACCGGTTCGATTCTTCTGATCCGCTGGATCAATTGATTCGAAACTTGGGCAGCGTGTTCTTATATATGTAATGAAGAGGACCTTGCAATATCATTGCTGTCGGTGCCGTTGATATGGAAATATCTGCTGTGACTGTTATTTGGGGTGTTTCTTTGAAATACAACCAAATTTTCCCAATCTGCTTCACCGGTTCGATTCTTCTATTCCTCTCAATCAATCAATACGAAACTTGGCAGGCGTCTTCTCATAGATGTAATATAGAGGCCCCTGCAATATCGTTGCTGTTGGTGTCGTTGTTATAGAGATATCTGCTGTCGCCGTTATTTGGGTTGCTTCCTTGAAATACAACCAAATTTGTCACTCTGCTATGTTGAGTCTGTTCCTTCTAATCCGCTCAATGGATCACTACGAAACTTGGCAGGCCTCTTCTCATAGATGTAATGAAGAGGCCCCTGCAATATCGTTGCTGTTGGTGTCGTTGTTATAGAGATATCTGCCGTCGCCGTTATTTGGGTTGCTTCCTTGAAATACAACCAAGTTTGTCACTTTTCTATGTTGAGTCTGTTCCTTTTAATCCGCTCAATGGATCACTACGAAACTTGGCAGGCGTCTTCTCATAGATGTAATATAGAGGCCCCTGCAATATCGTTGCTGTTGGTGTCGTTGTTATAGAGATATCTGCCGTCGTCGTTGTTTGGGTTGCTTCCTTGAAATTCAACCAAGTTTGTCACTTTTCTATGTTCATTCTGTTCCTTCTAATCCGCTCAATGGATCACTACGAAACTTGGCAGGCGTCTTCTCATAGATGTAATGAAGAGGCCCCTGCAATATCGTTGCTGTTGGTGTCGTTGTTATAGAGATATCTGCCGTCGCCGTTATTTCGGTTGCTTCCTTGAAATACAACCGAATTTGTCACTCTGCTATGTTGAGTCCGTTGCTTCTAATCCGCTCACTGGATCAATACGAAACTTGCAGGCCTCGTCCTTCTTGATATAATGAAGAGATCCCTGCAATATCATTGCCGCCGGTGACTCCAGTATGGAGATATCTGCTTGTTATTTGGAGTGTGTGTGTGTGTGTTTTCTGTGTGGAAAAAACGGATTTGGAGTTTCTGCTTAGCCCTCCCATCTGAATAGCCATCAGAATAGCGAATAGCCATTGGATAGCCCTTTGATTGCCATTCCTGGTCAGCAAATCAGTAAAGTAACATGCTGGTGCTCAAACCTAGTAGAGTTTGTACATTTCTGCCTCCATTCTCTCCTCTATCCAAGGGGAAAAAGATGGGTTGAATTTTTCTTATCTTTGTCATTCAGATTCATCTTTGCCGTTTGAATACCCTTCCCAACCAAAACGTGTAGGTATTTGAGCTGGTGTCCTTTTGTACTATTTGTATGGTGGTGAACCTTCATGGTCTGTTCTAGTGAAGGAGAAACAGAAGGGTCGTTGCAGGGCCGTCAAAATGGAAGTTAATGACATTGGTGATTTTGATGATCGGAATTCCTATCAAAAATAAATCATGTCTTTGAGGGGTTTTCTGCTGTGTTTGCAGGGTCTTTTCACTTGTTCTTTTTTTGAAGAGATTTCAGTGTACGGAGCACACACATGTTCATTACCTGTAGACTTGTACATGGTTTTTGTACTGTGTATTTATTGTGGTATTTTGTACATAGTGTGTTACTAAGTGCAGTTAACAGCATGTTTCGAAGATGAGAGAAAATCATTTGTGCGTAAGAAGTTTGACACAAAATATTGTTCATCACGGCAACTTATGATATCCCTAACCCTGAAAATGTTATTTAATTGATTATTTTTATTCCACCAAGTCGAGAGTGAGTTTTAGGTGATGATCCAGATAGGGATCGATGAGATATTGTCTGGAAAGGAGAAGCGCGCGACACGCGAGGTATTTTAGTAGACACGCGACCATAAAAGATAGGAAATTTTAAAAATAGGGTCGAGAATTTTAAAAATACCGCGCGAGAGCCCGCGGGGGGTAGAGAAACAGTTCTCGGACGGCGTCGATTCGGCTGGAGTGATCATGTTCGGTGACCTCCATAGGCTTGGCCATGTGTTGGTGTTCAAACGCGGCTATCATGGTTCCTTTTGCATCCGGGTCCGGTGTGATGGCGTTGACATAGGCTCTGACTGTCCTCTTGAATCCTTCTTTGGTGTGTTCTATCTCTCTGCCTGCCAGGGTTTCGTTCCATCTTTTCCGGGGTCCTCAAGACAGACATTGTCCCCATTGAGTATGCCAGCGCGCCACCGGCATCCCCAAATTGTTGCAGGCATCCACAAACAGATCGTATGTATACAAAACCTCTTCTACTTCCAAGTTCTGAACTCTTCGTATATTCTTGTTACCTGCTGATCAATTGGTGGCTCTGGCATAATCCACCACTATCCTGTAGCTGTCATGGTCTTCTGTTACATCGAAGGTTCGTTTGTATTGGATACACGGTTGAAATTGGGTATTATCTTGTAATCGATTATCGTCTTATTCTTGGTAGTCTTAATGTAATTACAGTGTATCAACTACCGGTATGTTTTTGAGAATAAAGAATATAAAATTATAAGTAATTATTGAATCGATATGTAAGATGTGAATTGATCTTTTGGAAGAGTCATCATCTCCTCTTCTTCCGGAAGTATGATTTTCTTCCGGTCATTAGAATCTTCCTCTGGTCATCAGGATTCGCTTCAACTTGGAATCCCGACTCGATTGGTCAGTCACGAGAATTATTGTTACAATTCCAAGTTCCAAATTCGTCAGTTAATAAAAATATTCGTTGGTTGGGTGCACCAAAAAATCTATTCATCTATTCACTCGTGAATATATTTTTATTACTTTAGTCTTTTATTAATTTAGAACTGCTGGGAATCACTCAAATTACACAAATTTCAACTTGCACTCAAATTAAATTCAAATTTAGCTAGTCCAAACTGAAAATGAACTCAATTTCGTTCGTTCAAAGAGTCTCAATTCTTTAGGGACTCGTAGTAATACAAGTATTCCTATTCAATACCCGCAAAGTAATGCGGTATTTATAGCAGTGTGTCATGGAGAGAGAGAGAGAGAGACAGATGAGAGCTCTTGCTCAAAGTTGACCTATCTATTTTGTACTACAGTATTGAGAATGGGAGAAGAGCCGTAGGAACCGTAGTAGCAATGGATTCCGTCGTTCCCCTTTCGAAAGCTTCGTGCTTTTTTAGTTGGAAACGAAGATGTATAGCTTTTTTAATAAGCTTTCTTTCAAGGAAGATAATCCGAACTGCCTTTCCAAAAACGAAAACAAGAAATAAATTAGTCCGTGACACGGTTGCAACCGATTAAATTCTCATAGTGCGTTTGTGATCGAGGGAAAATCATGAGGTTCAATCCTACTTGACACATTTCTCGTCTGCATTTCCCTGCGGTGGTACTCGGATGCATGAAAATGATGCGTGGTATGAAAATTCCGCTTCGGCAGTTAGAATCGGGACGAGGAAATGGCGACGACGACGATGATTTCCTTTCTCCATCCTGCGTTTCTTCTGAATTGCTTCATTCGCTATCGAAACGACAAACTGGCTAAATTGTCAATTCATCCATACGTCCATTCAAATATTTTACTGGACCTACACGTCGCGGAGTTTGAGTGAGCTAAACCCGTTGGGATACTATTCGGGATGAATAAATGGATGGATCGATCGGTGCCAAACCGCATGCGTCTGCCAATGAATGATCGGCGAGGTTTTCGTTCTCTTCGTCAAATCATGCTTGAACTGGAGCCGCCATCGCGCTCTCGGAGTGTTCCTCCCGGCGGCACTCCCGCAGCACCAGGACCGTACCCAGCACGGCAGTGGCGAGTCGCCCCACAAAGAGAGTAACGATGCCCCGGGACCAAATCGAAGCCACCGTGGTCGCCGTCCGGAGCTGCCAGAGGGCCAGGACGGTTGCTGCTCCGGTCCCCGCCGCTAGCAGGCCAAATCGACCACCTCCCGCAGCCAGGGCCTCGGCCACGAGGGTAGGACCGACCAGGAGCTGCTGGAGGGCCACGTGGGGCAACAAGCGGACCAGCTGTGTGCGGACCATCTCGGATCCCTCCCCGGAGACAAAGCACCCGGGCAGAAACGGAGCTGCCAGCAGGAGGACTCCCGTGGCAACCAGGCCCTGGAGGACGGAAAACTTGGCCATGTAGGACACGAGGGATCGTGCCTTGTGGTAGCGACTGCCCGCGATTGGCGATTGGATCGCGACGTTTCCGCTGGGACTGGTTTCGGCGTTTGTCGTTGCGGGTGCCTTGAGGACTCCCGCCAACAACACCTGAGCGGCAACCCCGGCTCCGTCCTGTATGAGCGCTAGGACCAACCAGACGCTGAGTCCTACCTGGTGCGCGGCCACGTGGGCCGGACCAATCCTCGTGGCCCTGGCGGTGGCACAGGCCCAAGCGAGCAACAGGGATCCCTGCTTGCCGACCATGGCTAGATTGGCACCCAGGATGGCTTTGATCACTCCCCTCCGCTGCTCCGACGAAAACGAGGACGGTTCGGCACCATTCACAACCGAATCGGAGGGTGGCTGCGGGAGCATCTTCCTCTTGCGCAACCACACTGCGTACACCCCCAGTGCCCCGAACTGGGCCATCGCCGTGGCCAGGGCCGCCCCCCTGACCCCCATCGAAAACGGGGGGAGCATCAGGAGGGGGTCCAGCACCACGTTCAGCAGGGCCGCCGCTCCGGACGCCAGCAGCGGGATTTTTGTGTCCCCGTATCCCCGAAACGCCCCCTCCGCCACGGTGGCCAACAGCACGGCCGGCGCCGCCGGGCACCTGGCGAACAGGTAGGCCCGGGAGGGATCGAATAGGGGGCTGGTCCGCGGCACCCCCATGCAGGCCAGGCACCAGGGGCCGGCGAATCGCAGCACCGCGGCGACCCCCAGTCCCAGTCCCAGTCCGAGGCGGAGCGAGATGGAAACAATCTCCCTTCGTTCTTCCTCCGAGCTGGATTTGCCGACCAGACTGGTAGTGGCGGCGGTGGTGGCCCGGAAGGCATTGAAGGCCAGGTGGAAGAGTGAGGTGCAGGCGCCGAGTGCGGCCAGGTCCCGGGTTCCGTGCGTGGAGAGGCGGCCGACGCAGACCGTGTCCATGAGGCTGAGCAAGGGATCGGCGAGCATTCCGATCAGTGCCGGCAGGGCGAGTGCCATCGCTCGGGACGTCCATCGGTAGTTTCGGGAATCGGGGTGTTTTGCGGTGTTGCTGCGTTGCACCGTGTTGGTGTCGGGATCGGATTGTCGATCTCCAAGTCCAAGTCGACCGCGAGCCCTTTCAAGTGTTGCCAATCGCACACGTTGGCCCGCTTCCAAACGTTGAATTATTCTTCCTGTTCTTGTTGTTGTACCGGCAGCACGAGGAGGGGGGGGAGGAGGAGGGCGAGTACTAGTAGTACTAGGAGATCCGGATGCTGATCCACCAGCAAAATCTAGAAGGGATGTAGCATTCCGGATTTCTTCCAAACTCCGGCCGGCGGGAAGGGGGAATGCTGCTTCAAATGCTACTGTGTTGGCAGCGGCGGCGCGGGCTGCAGCACGGCGCTCCCTGGCTCTAACAGCTCGGGGATTCGTACTGAGTACTCGGGGCATACCTTCTTCTTTCTTTGTTGCTTGCTAGTCGTACTAGTACGTGTTTTCGGTTACTTTGGATCGAAAATATGAGCTTAGTGAGTTGAAAAAGTGAGTTGAAAAAGTGAGTTGAAAAAGTGAGTGTTCGATCATGCGTTGAATTGCAATCGGCAAAAAGAAATGAGCTAAGAAACCAAAGTGGAGTCTTACCGAGTGTTACCGAGTGTCGCCAAAAAAAAGTGAAATAATGGGCCGTTACTCAAGGGTGTGGGTTGCACAAGTTGCACACCTCGTGTTAAAATACAGCAATAAAAAGCAACTAAAAATGCAACCCTCTTAAGGTTGAATATGCAACCTGTACTGTCCGGTGCCTGTACAAAAAACGTTACCGCACCTCTGTTTTTGGAGGGTGCAGAATGGGGTATCTTAGTCTACAGAACGTGCAGTACAAAGTTGCACGCAGCCAGGAAAATTCAACCCGGGTTGCATTTTATGTGTATCGTACCGGTACAAATCACGGATCCCCACAGGCATTGTACGGTACGGTAGGCATTATGAAGGCGGACTCACTCCCCTACCTACCTGTACAGAACCGTAAACCGTAAACACTTACGTACCTGGACATACGTACCACACTTAATTACGCACGAGTAAATACCGTACCGTACTACTTCTACGAGGAAAAGAACGAAGAACCACGCACACCGCCCATTCTGACGCAATTTTGGCGGGACGATCTTGTGGGACTGGATCCCGACCTCTCCCCCTTTTCATTCGGGTCGTCCTCTTATTGTTTTTGTTCCACTTCAACTCCGACTCACAGGAACAGATGGAGCTATGATGTGTCGTCCACGGGAAGAAGAAGAACAATGATTCTTCGTTGTCTTTTTTGAGAATGAAGGAACCGAGAGAAAGAAAGATTTTTAACACGTTTTTTTATGAAAGGATAACAAGACCCATCGACGACACTGAGAAAGAAAGAGAGAGAGAGGGAGGGAGAAAGAGTAAGAGAGATACAAACTTTGACACAATGAGCACCAGTACCAGAAACGACGACGACGACGACAACAGCAGCAGCGCCCCCGCCGGAAAGTGCCCGGTCGATCACGAGACGCGATCCCTGTGGGGACTCCTCGGCGGAGACAGGGCGCAAGGGAAACCTTCGACGACGACGACGACGACGACGACGACCAACGACACAAACTCCGCTGCGATTTCGACACCGGCATCACTGGAAGAGGCTGCAAGACACGCCCAAACTCCCCTCCCCGGCCAGAGGCTCCCGCTGTCCACGCACCGTGTCGAGTCTTCCATTCCGCGGGGCGGCAGCAGCAACGGCGACAACAACAACAACAACAACAGCAACAGTACCCGTAATATCCCCTCCCACCAGGTGCAGTGGAACCAGGACGGCGAGAGCGCTTCCGGAAGCAATAGCAACAAAAACGATGCGTCGAACTGGGTGTATCCCAGCGAACAGCAGGTCTTCAACGCCATGAAGCGCAAGGGATGGAAGGGCATCGAGGAAGAATCTATTCCGTCCTTTTTGCAGATTCACAATTCCGTCAACGAGCGCAGCTGGAGGCAGGTGCTCCAATGGGAGACCGGTGACCACCAGTCCCACGCCCAGTCTAGTGTGGAACTCTCCCGGTTCGAGGGGCGTCCCAAGGACCTGACGCCCAAGGCGTGGCTCCTCTCGTCGCTGGGCATTTGCGACAAGCCCTTCGATCGGCACGACTGGTACGTGGTGAACACGAACAACAGCACGAACAACAACAACGCTTCTACCACGACCGAAGAGAGGCGCTACGTCCTGGACTTTTACATGCACGAGACGGGGGGACCCCTGCCAAGGGTGGAGATCGACGTCCGGCCGGCCCTGGACACCCCCGGGGCGGTGGTCCAGCGGGGGATCCGACTGCTGCGCGAAGCCTTTCCAGGAATCGCCCGGGAATGGGACGAACGGCTGGAGGTGCCGGCGTCGGGGGCGAGCAGCAACGGTGATGGCAATGCCATCCGGGTCGGGGGTTCGCCGCCCTAGTTAGCAGCCGGTGCCGGGTGGGTAATTTGGTTCGTCGATCATACCCCGTGGGATGCCAGTCGAGGCAGTAGCTTTGGAAGATTTAGTGGCAGAGGTTTTGGAACTATAAACGCACGATATATCGAGACCCACAGCATAGCTCTTGGATTCAAAAGCGACATCGACATCAGAAATTCAACTTTAGTCATAATAGTTTGTCGTTGTAACGAAGGTGCAACTTAGATAACATGCATTCGTCACGCAAAGAGATCCGTTCGTGCGGTTGTATTGCAAGTCGATCGGATTAGCTCATCTCATCGAACCGAATTGTATCGCATTGTATCGCACGGAACAGTTCGAACAAATCAGTGTCAGGAAATTTTGGAAAAGAGGAAGAAGAACAAACTTGCTCTTCTCTACAGTCATTCGCTAAAATCATAGAACGAATAAGTTAGGTAAAAGAAAAGAAGAAAAAAGGGTTTGGACTCGACACTTCTGTTTTATTGCTGTTAGGTATTTTCTTCGGTACCCAACGGTCCCAACATCCGGTCTGGATGGGTTGGAGGCACGGAACCAAAACCATACCTCAAAGTTATAGTTATCGTTATCGTTCTGACAATCGTTCTGTCTTGTCACCATCTCTGCTTTGGCTCTAAACCACGCCTGGCCGACTGGAATACCATTGATGCTGCTTGTTTCCAAATCAGGAGTTCCGTCCTGTTCCTGCCCTTCTTTCGCTATCGACCATCTAACCACTAGGCACTGTCTCGATTCGAAGCAGCGCTGAGAATAGTATCGGTAGTGGATACAAACGGTACGTACTTGGCAACAGAACTGAAAGGTTCAAAATTTCTGCATGGTGAGAGCCTGCTGCAGGCGCATCCCGGCAAACGAAATTCCCGAGTGGATCGCGGCCGCTGCTTCCCGAAAGGCATCGTCCGGGCATTCGGGGTCTACATCGAGAAATATCGAGGTCCGGCTGTGCGTTGCGACAGCGAGACGCTCGCAGCTTTCGACAAAAGACTCCGACTCGGACGACGTCGATGCGCGATTGTTGCCTTGCACTGCCAAGCCCAGAACGAATAGGTCGATGGAGGAGGACAGCGGCGAGGAGGAACTCCCGCTCCTCGAGCGTTCCTCGAGCGTCCGACAGAGGCGTTGGTAGGTGAAAGGATCGTATGCACCACCATCACTCACGTAGAGCAGGTAGACGTCACTGGAGGTGGACGCCTCGACCTCGAGAGCCATGTCGATGGCTCCCTGGAGGGCCGGGACAAACCGGGAGCAGGCCACACCCGTAGTAGCGGCCACTATTTCGTCGCGGTGTTTTGCTTCCGAGTCGGCCCGCTTGGAGGGTGAAAGACGTCGGAGGCTCCCGTTCCTGGGCAGAAAGGTCACCATTCCCAACGAATCGTTGGCCCGGCAATTTTTCTCGTAAAAGGCCAGGCACGCGTTTTGGAGATGGCTTAAGAGGGGTCTCCCGTTCCAATGACCTTCGAGCTCGATGCAAACGACAAAGGATCTCCCCACATCGAGGGCGTTTCGTATTCCTTGTTTTCGCATTCCTTTGAATTCCTGCCGGAGTTTCGTCAGGGATGGTTCGGTCCAACCGAGGTGGGGGTACAAGGTTCTTCGGTCCGTGATATGGTGACTATTTTCCTCCCTGTCGGTAACTTCATTGCCAAGATCTTCATCTCGAAAGTATTGCAAAACACAGTCTGCCGACTTGATGAAGGCCGAATCCAGAAGGAACTCGTCTTCTATCAGCATACGCGTTGCCAAGGGGAGGGCATCGTTTCCCTTTCCGGAATTCAATTCGATACACGTCACAGCACCTTCCAACTGTTGGAGCCGTCCAGCTTTCTTGACGTTTCGGAAGATAGGTGCATCGTCTTGATCCCAAGCTGCTCGGAGCATAGCATCGGATTGGTCCGCCAGCTCGTAAATATCCCAGATGTCCCATACATCTGGATCTATGTCGATCAGGGCTGCCAATCCGTTTAGACGCCGCAGGGAGCGCTCAAATATCACGTCAGAATTCTTGAGGAGCGTCTTTGTATACAACATGTACTCTTTCACCCCCTGGTCGTATTGCCGTGCCAAAAAGAGATCATCCAATGCCATTTCTTTGGCATCTGGTGAAGCGCAGGGATCGTCGGCTGTTAGCAATAAGCCCATTGCACGGTTAAAATGTCTGTCTGCTAGCTGTTGTGCAAACACGCATTTGGATGCATCTCCAGAAGCATTTTCAAAATCGTTCGTTCCAGAAGCGACTGCCTCGTTGTAATATCTGATGACACTAGTCGTGGCGCAACAGGTGCAATGGTCGTCATCGAACATCAAGCAGGATCCGGGTTCACGGTATTCTACCGTCCGGACAAGCAGGGCATTACCAACGTTATTGTTCGCAATGGCAATGGCTTTTGCATCTTTCGAAACAGCTCGAGGGCATCTATGGCAATGTGGTGAGCCAGCTCCAGATCACCACCGAAAAACACGACATTTGACATGCGCACAATTTTGTACAATTTTGCAAATGATGTGTAAACCTGATGCACCTCCCGAGATCCCCCCGTCAATGGTGGCATGTCGTCCTCGATCCCACCCTTGTTGACTTGCTTAACGGTTTGTAGCAACTGAATCATAGACCTCGTGACAGACGAAGAAATCTGAATTAAACAAAAGAAGTGTGAGACAAATAAAAATCATTCACGCACTAGACACAATGCCGCGTCTACTTAACTCACAGTCGCTGCCACGATAACAAAGAGTATCGTCAGAGCAAGAGTAACAATAAAAAAAATATTAGCAGCATTTTCTAGTTCCTGGTCGATCGCTTGGCTTCTCTGTATGAATTCAGCAGAGAGCTCGCTTCTTTCTTGAATCAGAATCATGGAATATAGAAACTCGATAGAAGCCGTGGCTCCCCGTCCGAAATCGTCCGATTTCGCTGGTCTCAATTCTCTATGATATAAAGGCGCGTACACGAAACAAAATTGGCGCAATAACCCATTCTCACTGGTGCGATACAAGTCGCAGCTTGCTCCCTCCCCTTCATTTTCCATGTCTTCAACAATTTTCTTGAAGTTATCCACATTTGTCGAGTTAAGAAAATTATGATGCATAAGCAGGTCGACGATCGGTTGGGGGGTTGACTTATCCATGTATTCTGACCAAGCAACCATATTTTGGCCATCCGTAGAGTTTGGTATTATCACAGCATAAGCCTGAGCCTTGCTTTTTTTCACGATGTTACCAATATGCGGGGTGGAGAAGTCAATCAGAGTGCTTCCTACAAATTCGCCAGTTTTCGGATCGATCAAAGCGGAAACTGCGGTATTCCCAATCTCATCTACTGTTGCAAATTTGTACGGTGGAGCAATATACACAGCATCATCCTGATCGAGTGCTAGTTTCTTAGTATTGTCATACCACGGGCGGCACCTTGGATCGTATCCAAATTTACCGAGAGGACAAAGATCTGGCCTCACTTTAGATGCTTTGTTACTGTCTGATGATTGAAATTGTGAGTATCTGGCGGCATCGTAGTTGCAACCTGAATATCCGTAATAGGCGCCATCTGCATCGAAAGCTATGTATCCAGATATGGCAGAGGCCGGTGGTTCATTGGCACGGGCGTCAGACCCATGGTTATAAATTGGAAATATGACTGTCGACAAGGCCGAGGACACACGGAGTCGTTCGTACATAGTCAAATATCCTTTGGCGCTGTTTCCCTCATTAGAACCTTGCATTTGATCTGGTTCTGTATACCATGATGTTGACTCTGGACTAAAGTCCACGGCTGGGTATACTTCGCTCGCGTTTCGAATCTGATTAACGTACCATAATTTCTGCATGTATCTTGGATCTGAACCTGACGTCCAATTATGGCTACTTTCTATCTCACAAGTTCGATCCCATGGATCGTTCCATTCGCAAGCGCACGGAGATCTCGTATTGTTGCTTTCGAATGGACATTCCTGGGTATTCTCGTAAAACTTGCATTCTTCCACAAAGTTCATTTCTGAATCCGTGAAACTATCGGATCGATTCACGGCACCAAATAAAAGCCAACCCGACATCCGGCTGATAACATGCAAATCTCGAAGAGGTTCCTCAAAGACTTGTTCGACGTGCTTGGCGATCAAGTTTAGCGAAGACTGAAGATGTTCCCGTTCGAGATCGAACGATGCACTCTGGGCTTGGGATATCCATTCGGGAAATACTCCTAGAAGTTGACGGCCAGTAATGATCGATACGACGGAGTTGAATAATAACAAAGGAAGAACGATACAGCAAAATAGATTCCAGAATAGGGGTGATTTTGATAGCTGAGTCGCTTCAGCTGCAGGTGGCAGTTTCCTTTTGTCAACCGAATACGTAATGTTAGATCCTAGATTCGTTCTCGGACAGGATTTCAGGAGGAGTTCTGAATCTTCTTCAGTCCTCTGTTCTTGCTCAGAAATCGCCGCTTCAATTGCCGACGACATTTTCAGAGGTGAACTCTTTTCCATGGAAAATTTGCCGCTCACTTCGACGGATTGAAAACTCGGCCTGTCTTCTTCCTGACAATCCTCAAAGGTTTCGCTGTCGTTCAGAATTTTTGCAAAAGCTGACGTGTCCACTTTTGGGATCGACCGCCTTGCCGAATTTGACATTCTTCGGGAAACGGAACGAGCCATTGCATTCCTCTGTTCATTTATCTCGGATTCTTGATTGGAACTCAAAGTGTAAAACCCCCGAAATTCGTCCTTCCACGTCACGATGTTTTTCGTCTCGGTGTGCCGCGGAACAGCTACCTGAGAGGCACCATCTCCGCTAAAGCCACAGATCATACAGCGGAATACTGACACCAGCTCGCGGACTTCGGTTTGTGGAACAAACGAAAAGAAACTATACTGATTGTTTCCATTATTGTCAGAGGAAACGGTGAAACTATTGTCCGCGCGAGTGTCCGTATGATTGACAATCTCCCATGCCGTGCTCTCGATCCATTTGAGGGGCTGCGTCAGAACATGCGCAACAACCGATACCAACGTCAGCATGCAACACAGAGCGATCGCACCGAGCGCTATCGTGACGGTGATCATTTGAGTCACGTCTCTTTCGATTGATTCGTCGATTTCATCAAGCATTGCGTCCTGCACTTCGGCATTGATCGATCCAAAAATAAGAAAGTCCGGTTTGTAACTTGGGGCGTACTCGTCCGGAGGAATGGGAGAAGGAAACACAGTGTAGTATTTCCCGTTGTTCTTAACGGTAAAGTCGTACGTGCTCATGGCTGTCTCAATGTCCCACACATCTTCCCAGAATGCGAGGTTGTCCGTAAGTTTGTTGTATGTCTTCTGGTCAATAAAGCTGGTTTCCCATAACTTTGGCGTCAAATCCGTTTCGGTTTGATTGCTAACGTCCCCAACCACCACGGTTCCATCGGGTTTGGTCAGGACCATATTGGATGGAATGCCCTCGTTTATTTCTCTGAGAAGTTTCTCGGCCTGGATCAGGCTGACATCGAGGGCGATACACCCAATAAACTCGTTCGTTAATCGGTCGAAGACGGCCTTTCCGAAGGTCAGTCTCCAGCTTGCTCGAGTGGCGTCTGCGTATGGCCCGTAGATCCTAGCCTCACCCGGATGGAGGGCTTGATCGGAGCACCAGGCCCGTTCCAGTCCATTATATTCCCGCGCAGATGCTCGAGTTCCTTCCGGAGTGCACCTATTGATCTCTTCTTCTTTCCCATACGGTTTTCCAGTCAGTGCGTTCGTAGCCCGCATCCATTCGCATCCCGCCGATGTGTATTGGGCATTGAACGAAAACGGTTGCGCTGGATATATCACACTTGCCCCGGCTCCAGAATTGGAAAAAATTATGGCAAGAGTCAGTGCCGTTGGCTCGGCTTCATAGATGGCCTTGAGAAAGACTCCCAAGTCGGCCGCTTTTTGCTCCAGGAGTGCCAACGTCGATGTAGGATTGATCTTTCCCCCGATGCTAGCGTCATTGAATTCCTCGTTGCAGAAGGGATAGTAACCCGTTTGTCGAGAGTCTGTTTGCTTCGGGTCGCAGTTGCCCTGATAGAAAAACATGGCACTCTCGGTGTTGGAGTCTTTCAAAAAGTTGTTAAAGAAAATTTTCCCACAGTCGGCTCGTTCCTGCACGTTCTCCCGAAGTCGTTCGGTATTGTTCCAATCCAGGTTTGATTCGATCATCCAATCCCGTGGTAGAAGATCAGCGTGCAGGGGATAGACATTGCCTCCGGTGTCTCGATCCAGAAACGGAACGTGTATGTCGTTTTCCCAGCCATTGTTGGGATAACCAACGATTCGGTCCCGAACGATTTCCGACAGCAACGATACAGTGCCCCGCAACCCATTCAGCTTTTTGTCGAGTATATCTCCCGTCAGTATGCCCGTTTCTCTGAGGATGCCATCAAGCTGCGTCTGAAAGAGCTCATTCGATTTTTGTTTGACCCCGGAACCGGCCCGTCGTGCAAGAAGCGTTGACATAAGGACGACGGTGAACGTAACATAAAATACCAATATTCCGTATCCCGCAACCAATTGTCGTCTCAATGAATAGTTGGGCTTCAGGCAGAACCGCTGAAGCATCCTTGTAAGCCATGATGACTTTCGTTGGGAGTAACGATCGGGGCAACGCCGATTCCGACCCGAAATGTTCTGCAACGGCATTCGATGTGTGCCAACCCTTCTGTGCCAACCTTTCTCTGGCCTATAGTCTTCTGAGAAATGCCTCCCTATCTTGTTGCATGGAAACGAAGGTACGGTAAGCACCTATTCCGTGCTTTGTGATTAGCGTGAGGGACAGCATCAAATTCGGCTGTCAGTGTTGGAGCACAGCACAGACAGTGGGTGATTCCCGAAATAGTCTGGGTAGGGGCCCAGATTTTTGTATTTCGGGAATGAAAATCACCATACCCAGATTTTGGCGGGCCAGTGTGCAAAGTCTCTTTTTTGGAATAAGGAATCCTTCACTCGGACTATTTTAATGGCCAAATTTGTCCACTTCATACAATTAGAAATTGCAAATTGTTGTCTTGATACGATTCAAAATCTGGGTTGTTCTTTAAATGCGCTGGAAATTTTTAGCGACTTCTTTCAGTGGGTTCAGCTTCTTTCGGGGACTCAACTGATGCACCGATACACAATATTTGTTGATCGGTTGACCATGTCTCTTGAGTTGTTTGTTTGTTTGTATCTTTTAGAAGATGATGACGATGACGATGATGCGTTGGAAGAAAGGCGTCGAAGAGATAAGAGAACACCAAGGATAGCCCTTCGGCGCCATTCCGAGTCCCCCTTTCTTTATCTATTCCAGTCAGGTAGTAACAACCAGGCTCTTCTGAACTGCTGTGGTGTTGACCACAAGGTCTTTCACGATCTCCTGTGCATGTTTCAACCAGTATTTGATGCGTACACCATCGACAAAAACACGGGATGCGTTCGAAAGCGGAAGGTCAATGTGAATGGAGTATGGAGTGGAAGAAAGCGCGAGGCAAACGCAACTTGCTGTCTTGGTCTAGAACTTCATTGGTTTAGAACACAAGGATTGGTTGCAAGATCTGTGTCTATGGCATTTGGACTCACCTCTACTGTTATGTACAAATGGTTGAAGTTCTCCAGAAAGGTTCTCTTGTTTGTATTGCAGAAGCATCCAAAGGCAATGGTTAAAGCCCCAACAGAAGAAGAAGCCGAGGAATACATTGCTGCCATTGGCGCCAAATACCCAAGACTTCAACAACGACGAGTCTGGGCCGCTGCAGATGGACTCAAAGTCAAAATTCAGCATTCGACGGATTGGATGGTTCAGAGTTACTTTTACAACAGTTGGGTCAGTGACACTTACGCCAACAGTGTCTTCGTCTTTGTGCCGGATGGTAGAATCCGCATTTGCAATTTCAACTGCCCTGGTTGCTGGCATGACAGCACAATCGCCGATCATGGTTTTTACAATAAAATAGAAGAACTGTTTGTTAAGTTCCTCGCAATGGTTTGCGTTGACTCCGCATTTAGGGTTGCCACCGGGAGACTTCACTGCCTTGTGCAAAGTTCTCAGAATGACCCCAGAGGCTATTCTATTGAACAGAGAAGCAACATCCCTTTGCCAGTTGTCAGAGTGGGGAATGCGTATGATCCAGGGACAGTTTCCACGATTGAAAGACAAGCTCCTATTGGAGGAATTTGGAGATCGGAAGGTCACAATGAACCTGGTGATTCTTCTGTACAATTACCAAACAAGTACCATTGGTCACAACCAGATCCTAAATGTTTTCATGCACAAGAAGGACGGATACTTCTCTTATGCTGACAATCTACTGGAAGATGCCACTGGCATCTTCAAATAGTGAGGCGTTGAGCCGTTGAGCCGGTGCTCGGTAGCCGTTGGGTTCTTCGTTGTGGTTTGATGTTCGCATTTCGCTTTGAGTGGTCGAGTAGATTGTTGTTGTTGAGTGAGTACAAGCCGAGTAGATTGTTCTTGTTGAGTTGGACCATGGTTGATTCCGTCTGTAGTAGATTGTAGATTGTTCTTGTTGAGTGGGACCATGGTCAATTTCGTCGGTAGTACTAGATAAAGATTAGTAGCTTATATTTGAACATAGCTTTCGTTGTTGCAAAGTTTGTGAATTATGAGCTTAGAGCTTCTTCTTGCTGGAAGGATAGCTTCAAGGATAGCCTAGTAGCTGGAAGGATAGCTGCAAGAATATGAGTAGACACGAGTAGATACGTGTAGTAGTTTTGATCTGGATGGAGTAGTTTCGCTTTTGGTGTTTGGGTTCGTAAAAACCGCACGACTCCTTAAGATTGGTTCAACTCCTTAAGAGGGGTTCAACACAGCGCCAGACGGGTTAATCCCATCAGTTCTTCCATACATGGAAATGGGAATCGAAATGGGAATTGACGTGAAAATTGTTGACTCCTATCGATTTGATTCCGGCTGATTTGAGACTTTCATGTACTCCCACCAACTTTACGATTGCATGAGATATTACTAGTAGTTGCTAGTAATTCATTATTTTTACTAGTAATTCATTATTTCATTTTCTTGGCAAGTTGCAAAGTTCATAATTTGATTTCTTCCAAAGCCAAAAGCAACATCATGGTGGTAGCTTCCAAACAAGAACAACAACAAATCCTTAAGGCTCTTAAAGCCAAAGTTGAACGACAACACGAACAACGACTCACACTACAGATTGTTAAACACGAACAATAGATTGCTACATACCAACAACAGATTGTTAAACACCAGCTACAGATTGATAAAACCCGGCAACAGATTCGCCAGGCTCTTTTTCGCCGGACTCTCGGAGCCCGAACTAATCAAGCAGTCTTTCATACGCCGGATTCCGATTCTGATTCCGATTTATTGCACGAATGCAATCCCTGGGACCTCGTTTTCATTTGCAGTTGCTGCTTGTTTGGAAGGCTGACGTAGTGGTGGTGGTTGGATTGGTTGGGTTGGCTGAGTTAGTTGGGCCGGTTGGGTTGGCTGGGTTGGCTGGGTCGGTTGAGTTGGCTGGGTGGGCTGGGTTGGCTGGGTTGGCTGGGTTGGATCAGTTGGCTGGGTTGGCTGGGTTGGCTGGGCTGGCTGGGTTGGCTGGGTTGATTCCGTTACTTGCGAAGGTTGACATAGTGGGATTGGAGGAAGAAGAATGTCATTGTCAGAGTCCTCATCCTCACTATCACTAGTACTCATGTCGTCGTTGTTATTGATGTATCCTTCTTGAATATCAAACGCCTCTTCTCCATCACCAATTTCTGCCTTATCATAAATCAATTTTCTGATCTTCTTTGCCAACTTCACCTCCTTGGGGCAATTTGGATCACCGGTTGGCATTTGTTTCCGGTAAAGGTTTGTGTATTTCCTACGGAGGTTGTGAACAGTTCTGTCAGTGTCAGGGAAGTTGTCTCTTTGGATTTGGGCAACTTGATCCCATTGCTCGGGACCAATGGGAAGGATGGATCTGATGGTGTGTAGCAATTTGATGAGTTCTGTTTTGCTGTAGTTGGTCACACCCGGCCTGCGTCCAGCCCTTGCTCTATTGGCGTTGGGTGCCATCGCTGATGATGATACGATATAAAAATTATGTACGGAGTTGAATATGTATCTCCTCCATCATCGTTGTCACATAGCAAGAACACCAGCAGATAAAAAGAAGAGCAATATTAAATATATGATTTGATGGAAAATTTTTGTCGTGTATAAACAGCAGCGGCCAAATTTGGCGATCCGTTGGATCCGTTGGATGTGTGACTTGTCTATTGGGTGAGTACAAGGGAATGAAATTTTCTTCAGTCCGGAATTCCATGCCGGATTTCAAGCAAATCTGGGTAGGGACCCAGATCCTGGTCGACGTGAGCTCACGTTGACTGGTATCTGGGTCAAAATGGTACAGAATTAAATCTGGGCCCCTACCCAGACTATTTCGGGAATCACCCAGTGATCGCGCGGGCATTTACCAAATTACTAAAAACGAATACAATTGTAGGAACAGCAGGCGAACCATGTAACGTACGGGGAACCGCACTAGAACAGTGGTACAAATGAGATGGATGCAGAAGGCAATCGAATGCCGGGCCCGATTACATACTGTTTTTATACTTTTGATTTTATCTCACTAATAGGACAAAATCAGATTACACGTTAGATTTGATTTTATTCTTTAAGGTGTTCGCATTATTATGTAGCATCACGTGCTCAACATACACTGTTTTCAACATAATTAAAAGTATCGGTAAGCAGAAATCACCACAGCTATTTCTACCCAACAACAACAAGCGCCTTGTTTAGAATCTTCAAGGCGGGTTGTTATATATTTGAACAGCCTCGTCGAGCATCTCCGAGGTGGATAGTGTCCACTGAACGTTTCCACAGCGGTGCACCCTGAACAACGTGACCTAACACGAATTTTGCTCACAAAGTGAAAAATGGACAACAAACACAGCAACAACAACCACTACAAGGGTGGGCAAGGGAACAACAACCCCAATGACGGAAGCGGGGACAGACCACCACGACACCGCAACCGTGGCGCAAAGGGCACAAACAACAGTGCTTCTACCTCTGCTGGAGGGGGCTCCAACCCCTGTTTCCAAGGGCAAGATCAAACGGACATGAAGGGAATAGTGATCGATCACAGTATCGATCACAGAACTCCAGTGTTGCAACAGTTTGGCACGTTCTATAAGGCCGTGAAGGTTGCGGCCGGTAAATTGAATCCAGACCTCGCCAAACCAATTTGGACACTCATCAGACTGACTACCGCCAATTACTCAGTTTCCAATTACTCAGTTGATTTCCCAGAAGCAAGCCTATGGACCAAAGGAGGGGTGGAGGACACCCACAAAAAAGAAATGTACAGTCAGCTATGGCTGGAAGAGAAGAAGGAAAGAAGTAAAGACAGGAAGAAGTATGAGTCGGATCTCAAGAAGCTCTTTGCAATCATGTATGGCCAGCTCAGCACAGGCATAACAGAGAGGCTGAAGGTGAAGCCAGACTGGAAGCACATCGCCGATGATGCCAATGCCCTCAAACTCATCAAACATCTCAAGGATGTGTGCTATTGAGACAATGAATCCTCTATGAGCCCTCCTGTCGATGTGATTACAAAGATAAAGAAATTCATTGACGCCTATCAGGATGCTTCCAAAGACCCAACGCAGTACGTGGAGGCCGTACAGATGCGATTTGACGTGTTGAAAGCCGCAGAGGTACGGATCAAGTCAGAGGAGCTGACCCTGATACACAATGAAACGAGTGTTTCCCTCGCAGAACTTCTTGTCATATGCCACCATGGATGCAGAGGCAAAGCAATCAGTCCAGGATAGCGTCGAGCAGCTGCTTGTGGCTACCCAAATTGTGGAGGGTTCAAACAAAAAGAACCATAGGAACATTCTGGGAATGTTGCAAGACGAGTAGTGCCTTAAAGAAGGATGCATACCCCACAACACCATCTGAAGCGCTTGAGTTACTAGTCCGGTTCAAAACCAGTAAGAGTGCGACGCGGCCGACACCGCCCACAAATGGGACAAACAACACCAACCGAACACGAGGAGACAACAGCAAGACCACTGGGGAGAAGACCGTCAAGAGTACCGTGTTTGTCACCAATGGAGAAGTGTCCCAGAACAATGTTCAAGAAGAATACCAGTTGCTTATGAATGGTATTGATGATGAAGATACTTTCGGAGATGAGCTATGTTTTGTACAGATTGGCCAGACCAACACGACGCATGCCAGAGCAGAGTCCAGGAGTGAGCACACACAAACCTCCAGGAGTGGACAATCCGAGAACTCCAGGAGTGAGACAATCACACACAGATCAAGTGAGTCATGAGATGGAGTACCTATTGGCACAGAACAACGGACGCCTTGACCCAGACTTGCTTCTACTTGACAGCCAAGCCACCTGCAATGTAATTAGCAATCGCAAACTACTCAAGGATATTCGACCACACCCTCATGTGGATAAAGTGATTATCCACTGCAATGCCGGGAGTGTTGCAACCACAATGGTCGGGGAGCTTCCTGGTTTTGGAACTGCATGGTTCTTAGAGGAGGGGATTGCAAACATCCTCTCCCTCGGACTAGTATCTGACCAATACAGAGTAACACTAGTAGACACAAGTGTGTCACAATCATTTTACGTGCATAAGCCGGATGGTTCCACTCGACAATTTTTACGGGCTGCCAACAATCTATATGTATGCAATCTACGAGAGCAGCATGAGTCATTGTTTGCCATCACCACTGACAAGGGGAAGAAAGTGTTCTATTCCAACCTGGACATCAAACGGGCTGACAAGGCTTGAAGGTTGCAGGAGATCATTGGATTCCCTAGCATCAAGGAGTTCTTGCAAATGATCGACAGCAATCGGATACAGAACTGTGATGTCACTCGTCGCAACATACAGATTGCCAACAATATCTATGGAGTAAAAACCAACATAGTGAAAGGGAAGACCATTTGGCGGCAACCACAGCACGTCCGGGAGGACATTTTACCAGTCCCACCTGACATCCTGAAACATTATCAGAACATCACCCTGGAGATTGATGTCTACACAGTCAATGAAATCAAGTTCTTCCGGACCATCTCTCAACACATTTGTTTTAGAACCAATTGGGCCATCAATGACGCCAAGAAGGGCACCCTTATGGGTTGCGTTGAGCCATCGTTGGGCTCTATGCCCAGCCAGAGGGGGGGCTTTATTGTCACTCAATTAGTGGGTGACAATGAGTTCGCATGCCTACAAGACGTTTTGCTACAGCTACAGCCACCAATCACCCTGGACTACAGCGCCCGGAATGAACACGAGCCTTTCATTGAGAGAGACAACCAGACCAGCAAAGAATGATGCCGATGCACGTTTGCAGCCGTCCCATTCAATCCCATGCCCCCTGTATGGTTATTGAGCTAGTGAATGGAGTGGATTTTTGGCTCAACCATTCCACCAAGACTAGTGGAACATCCGGGGCCCTATCTGCTCGCAAAATCATAACAGGGGACAAGCTACATGCTGACCGCCACTGCAAGTTCCAATTTGGGGACTATGTTCTCGGCCACGAGGAGGCCAATGACAACTCCATGAATCCCCGGGCCATTGATGCTATTTACCTGCGGCCCTCCAACAATAAACAAGAGGGTTTCTTTTTGTTCGATCTCAAAACTGCTCGTCGCGTCTATCGTCGTTCCGCCACACTCGCACGTATGGCAGACACTATCATCCAACGCGTTCACGGTATTGCTGACAAACAAGCTGCACCCTCCGGCCTCACCTTTGGTGACCGTCATGGCAATACAACCATTCTTGATCTCAACACCGACTCTGTGTCTGACCCCGGGACTGGCAGCTCTTTTAGCCCGGACCCCGCTGATGATGCCACAGCTGCCACCATCCTCACAGGAGTGTCCCTTGAAAGCCATTCTGATGGGATTATTGAGGATGTTTCCATCCCTGGCACCATTAACTCACACCCGTTAATGGACCCTGATATCAATGAGATTGAAGATGTAGCCGGTAACAACCATACAGCAGCTACATCAAACGCAACTGCAGCAATAGCTGACAGTGAAATCGACGCAGACACCCTCACTTCCGCACACTCTGAGCATTCAATGGCTAACGCAACCACGGCCAGGGACATTTTGTCCCTCGCTGGCGCGCCAGCAGCATCCAATGACAACACGCCAACTAAAATTACCACACAAGACATCACCAATGCTGTGCCCAAAGCCGAACCTCCCGCGTCAGACGAACCCGCGCCGGGCAACCCAATCCCACATGCGCCACGATACAATTTAAGACCTACCACTCGGCGGACACACAACATGTTTCAGGCCAGTGATGGTTATGAGGGGGCAACACACCACCAATCATTCTTCTCTGCCGGCTTTCGGTCAGCCATCAAATCTCTTGAACGAGACCCCCATGCTATCGTATTGGTCGCGTCCGCACTGGAACCATAGAACAACTTGGAAGCTTCCCTTGTCACCAAGCAATATGGCATCAAGAAGGGGCTGGAAATGTTCGTGGATCTCAGAGTCAAAGCCATCCTCAGCGAGCTAAAACAGATGCATGACATGGAGGTGGTAGCACCTATACATCCAAGAGACATGACAAGAGATCAAGTCAAGAAGTTACGACAGTATTTAATGTTCCTTAAATGCAAATGGTGTGGAAAGGTGAAGGCCTGGGGTTGTGCTGATGGAAGAACACAATGTGCGTTCATTTTGAAGGAAGAAGCCTCATCCCCAACTGTATCTCTGTATGCACTCATGTTATTGTGTTTGATCGACACAATAGAGGAAAGAGAAGTGGCCACTGCAGACATCCCCGGGGCATTTCTCCAAACACCAATGCAAGAAGGAGAGGATGTATTCATCCGTCTAGATGGTACTATGGCAGAGCTACTAGCACAAATCGATCCACAGCTATACAAGAAATTCCTCATCGACAGAGGAGGTCGAAAGACAATGTTTGTCAAGGCTAAGAAGGCTATCTATGGTACTTTACGCGCCACAATCCTATTCTGGGAGAAACTGGTGGCGTATCTGACTGAAGAGGGTTTTGAAGCCAACCCCTATGACATGTGCACCATGAACAAGATGATCAATGGTCATCAGTGTAACAAACTAGGGGTAGAATTTGAGTAGGAGTGATAATTATGAATGGATTAATACTTTATGAAAATGGATGGAAACTTAACAGATAAAATAATGAGCGATCAAGCTGACTGGCTTCGATCGCCCAAGGATATTCATGTAGAGTGGCGGGCTACAAATCCTGCGCCCGCCTGGTATCGGTATACCATTGTATACATATGATGCTTCGCTACTTAATGATTCTTAGAGTAGCTCAAGTCTCATTAGTTTGATCGTACGTATCCTTTGATGGTATCTTCTTGGATAGTACGACTTGTACGGTAGATCGTAGTATGTACCTTGGTACGTACGTAACTTGGTTACGTATGATCGCAGTACGTTACAGAGTCCCCCAATGAGCGCCTTGAGGATTCTCAGAATCGCTTCACTACTAGACTTCTTCCATGTCTAGATCATTGTTGGCCGGTGCATCATCTTGTGCTGAATCATTGTTTGCTGGGTGCTCTTTGTTTGGAGTAAGCTTTTGAATGTTGATGGTTTCGGTGACGTTTGGAGACAGCCTCAATTTCACTGTGCCATTGGTGTGCACTTGAACAATTTGATACGGGCCTTTCTTCTGAGGTTGTAATTTGTCTGGATCTGGTTCTTTCATCCATACTTTGTCGTCCACCTTGAAAACATGCTTAATGCGCTTGGCATTCTGTCGTAGGAGGTTCATGTTGATCCCTTGTTGTCGAATTTGTTGTAGTGCAATGAGATTGGACGTCAGTGGGATATCCAATAGCATGTCTCTGTTGAAAACCAGGGCGCCTGGAGACGAGCCCATAGCTGCATTGATTGCGCATCTGGATGCATGCATACAAGTTGCTAATGCATTGTCCATGAGCTGTGTGGCCTGCGTGTTGTTTTGCGGTGGATTCACATGTACCAATATGCGAAGAGTGTCTGCAATGGTATGATGTACTCTTTCGCAGACGGCATTGCTCTGAGGATTCTTGACTGTGGTAGCCACGCCTTCAATTCCATAGGCTGCCAGTGTATTTTGGAATTCATGGCCTAGAAACTTGCCACCATTGTCGTAGACACACTTGACAGGTCTTGGAAATCTGGATAACCAGCAGTTGGTGAATTGGTTGGAGACATGTTGACTTGACTTATCTCTGATGCGAATGATTTCCAGTAGGTTGGTGACTGGATCAATGCATGTGAGAGCCTTGAAGTTGTAGGCTTTTCCTTAAGCTGTTACCTTCCACGGTCCAATCAGGTCCACATGTACTTCACTGAATGGTGCCAATGGTGCTTGCTTGGGCGCCAGCAATCCATAACTAGCATTTCTGCTCTTGTACTTGATGCAATCATTCGGGCATACATATTCTTGGCACAGCTTGGCAAGTTGTTCCACGTGGAACCTGGCCGCTATTGTTTGATCGAGTCTGGTGGATCCACAGTGCCCTAGTAGTAGATGGTACCACTTGAGTAGTTGAGGAGCAAGGGAGGTTGGAATGTAAATTTTCCATTCCTCTCTGGTTTCTGCTTTGGAGTAGCACGTGATTTCCTGATTACCAAGTTGTTGTTTGAAGAAGGTTGGTAACTGCAGCTTGGCTGGGAGTGTGTCATCGCTTTGTTGATGTTGAGCAATGTTGGTGTAATTCACTGGGCATTCCATTTCCTGGGGTGTTGGCAGGTTGACCAGACACTCATTGTTCAGTAGACATGAATATAACTCAGACTCCGCGTCATGGCATAGGTATGGGAATACCTCTGGGAATTCTTGTAGAAAAAGCTCTTCATCTGCTTGTTTGAGGACGTCTAATTTGAGAAAATCAATTAGAGTGCCTTTACCTTGTTTCTGTTTCTCCCCCACTGTGGGTGGATCCATCCTGGGTAATCTTGAGAATGCATCTGCGAGCACATTCTTGGGGCCTTCCACATAGTTCCAGTTGAGGTTGTATTCTTGTAGAAAGAGATTCCATCTGAGTACTCTTTGCGGAGAGAGGGTTTTGAAGGTGAGATTCTTGTGGTCTGTGTAAATGTTGAGCTCACAGCCTAATAGTAGTTTTCTGTATTCCTTGCAACACAAGACTATTGCAAGTAGTTCCTTTTCCGTTGTTGTATAATTCTTCTGAGCTGCATTCAGCTTTTTGGACCAATAAGCAATGGGCTTGCCATTTTGTAGGATGGCTGCCCCGAGCTGTAGATCTGACACATCTGTGTAGATATCAAATGAGAGATTGAGATCCGGGTATGTGTTCAGCGCATCACTTGCTATCATTGCTTTCATTTCTTCAAAGGCTTTTTCCTGAGCCGGCCCCCATGTGAAGGCTGACTTTGTTGATTTGGACTGTCCATTGGCAGTTTTCTTGGGGGTTCCAGTGAGTTCATATAAAGGAGATAGGACATGTGATTGTCTCGGCCACATATCCCTGTAGTAACCAACAGCACCGAGAAAGGATTTGACTTGAGTGATGGTTTTCGGTCGGTCCATCCGGAGAATAGCTTCAATCTTTTTCTTTCAAGGTTTGACCGCTTCGGGCGTCATCCAAAATCCGAGAAAGCCTGTTTCCTGTACAGCCCAGTCACACTTGAGAGGGTTGTTACACTTGAGTCCATTTTCATTCAGTCGTTGCAGAACTGTATCCACTGTTTGCATGTGATGACTGAATGTTCCATTTGTCCAGATTCCAATATCGTCAACATAGACCGTGCAATCGGTGCCTTGCAAAATATCTTCCATGAGTTGTTGGGCCACATCTGGAGAGATTTTGACACCTAGTATTGGGAGTCTTTGATATTCATAGCAACCATATGGGGTGACAATCGTGCATAGTTTCTTGCTTGGTTCATCCAGTTCAAAACAGTAGCATTACATGGATAAATCAATCTTGGTGAAGTGGGTGTATTTGCCACGCCAATGCATGATGTCCTGTATTCTTGGTATTGGATATGGCCTTCTGATTAGCAGTTCATTGAGTTCTCGAAAATCTGACACCCATCGAACCCTGTTGTCCTTCTTTGGAATGATGAAAGTAGGAAATGCCCATTCAGCCGGTCCCTCACATCGTTTGAGGACTCCATCGTCTACTAGATTCTGGAGCTCCCTTTTGAATAGTTCTTATCTTATTGCTACTGCATATGGCTTCTTGTGAACTGGCTTGGGGTTGGGCTTCAGCTTGAGTGAGATTTTCTTGTGTGGGTATTTGCCTAGTTTGTCATTGAAGACATTTGGATATTTAGACAGGACAGCTTGGAATTGTTGTTTTTCTGATGCTGTCATATGTGCTTGTTGCTCAGCAACTGAGGTTGGGTCAGTTGCTTCGTAAGCTCTGTCAAGGATAACAGGTGATGAAGATACGGCATCATGCACAAATAGCTCCGAGTTGATGGATTCCTCCAGTAATGCTTGAAAATATGCTTCCTGCAAATTTGGAGTAATATCAAAAACTGCTGTTTCGCGCATTGGAATTTGCCGATTGTTCCATTGAATCATGCTTGATTCAAATAACAAGTTGATATTGGTGCTGCAGAGAAAGTCTCGACCAAAGATAATATCATATCTGCATGATTTGGATTCAAATAATCTGGCTTCACAACGCTCGATTGTTGTGTTCCCGAATTCTTGTAGTTTGAGATTCTTCATTACGGCAAACAACGAGGTGTCGAATGATCCATTGGCTGTGGTTGTGATGGTCCTTGTTTTGGATTGGATTGGTAGAACTCCAAGGGGAAGTGCCCTTTTGTTGATAAGGGTTGTTGTGCTGCCACTGTTGAGTAGGGCAAGCATTGTTTTTGTTGTTTTTACTGGAATGCCTTGAATGTATTGGATGGTTGTGAAAACAATCGGAGCCACATCGCTCTTCTTTGTTTTGGTAGATACGGGATATTCTGTGTTTGGTTGTAGGGCAGTGCTTTTTGCTAGGCGCGAGGTCCAGCTTGTGGTCATCGTACCCGGGCCAATCGAATTCTCATTCAATTTGGCTGTTTTATTGGCTTCTGTACCCATATTGCCGATCGGATTGTCATTCGATTTGGCTGTTTTATTTTCGTTGTTTTTATTTTTACCGACGCGTTCGTCCGTTACATCTGTAAACTGGACTCGTTGTGGGCTCTTGTCAACATCAGATATACGTTCTGTAGGCTTCTTCTCCCCTTCTGTGGAGAGAGCTCCTCCTGCGAGCCCAATAGGCAGTGCCAAATTGGCATCCAGATCCTGTGGCGCTGGAGGCAGGGTGACTGACTGCTCTTGGTTGCTGCCGTCAAGGAAGCCAGATTTGCTCACCGCTCTGCATGCTGTGCTCTGCTTTGCCTCCATGTTGTTGGAGGAAAGCTTCCTTTGCACGCTGCATGTGTGCTTGGAATAATTCATTGCTGGCTGTAGTGGTTTTGCCAGCTGAGTCATTTTTCTTGTTGTCCGCGCGCTGTTTTTTCTTCTGTTTGGAGAACCTCTTCTTGGGACACTCGGACCAGTCGTGGTTGTGACCGGGAATCTGACAGGGATTGGAAGATTTTTGGCCTTGGTTCTTGTTGGTTTTGCGTTTGGAATGATTGGCATTGTTTCCAGGACGTCTCCCTTGTTTTTTGCCTCCATTCCTTAGCTTTGATTGTCTTTCTTGACTGGACATGTACTCCACAATCTTTTGGATAGATGTTTCCGCCGTGCCGCTGCCGTGCATTTGGCTGTATTGTTCGACCCACAGATTGGGGAATGTTTGTAGCAGCATTGTTGTCTTGATGATTTTGCTGAGTTTGGCGCCATGGCCTTGTAGCTTGTCTGAGTAGCGAATAAGCCGGTTGATACGCAGTGCATGATCCTTGGAGGTGGTGTCATGCGGTTTCTTGCATTCGTCGCTGTGAATGTAGGTTTGCATGATTTCTCTTGCATCCCCAGCATCGCAATAATGTTCTTGAATGCAGTCCTTGAATGCTTCTTCATAGCCTTCCATGTTGTCCGGATAGTTCAAATCATCATTGTCGTCTCAGGTTGTCTCGTCCCACTTCCTTTGTGCTTCAGGGCACAGTATTTTGGTGAACAATTCAATGTATCGATGTTCTGGTAGTGGTAGTCGCTTTGCGCCAATGATGAATGCTTCTTCACAATATACTAGTAGTTCTTCTTTGAGGCCTCCTTCTTCTGAAAAGATTGGTAGTTTCCATTCCTCCTTGGAATTACTGTTGGCGTCATAAACTTTCAAAGTGGCAAGTTTGTTCTTAGTCCGGTCAAAGCTGGAATCATAGTTGATTGGTGGTTCCCGATGCAATCCGGTTGACATGGTTGATACTTGCCTGATTGATATTCTTTGTCTGATTTCGATGTTTTATTCCGAAGGTTCGGACGATTTCGTGTGATTTTCTGATTAACAATGTCGAATGAGTGATTCCCACCAGATGAAAACGAATAAAATTAATGAAAAAACACATAAAAAGTATGTGTTTTCTACATAGATTTATTCATTTCTGAATAAAATTTGTCAGTCGACATGTGTCCGACTGACAGTTTTTATTCACTTTTTTAACACTGAATAAATTTCAACGGAATCATAAAATCAAAGATTTCAGTCACCCAACGGACGAATCAGTCATGTGCACCTCTGTTGTTGTTAAGTGGTAAACATGATTTCACTTAAGCAAGGGTACAAAAGAAACGGGTTACAAGATTCGAACCAAGGCATCCTTAAAAACCGGATCAATAAGTGTTGTCGGTCAAAAATACACGTACCCTACTTAGAGTAACAACAATAAGTAAACACTTGGAGCCCATATGTGCATTCAAAAGAGTACATATAGCAGCCCGTGAGGAAATTACTTATTGCAATCATGAAAATCAATACTGGATCGGAATGGACCTCATTTATTCCATATATTCTGATCAAGCAAAGGGCCCACCGATACTATTACTTAACCTCGTAAAAGACTGATATCATCGAATGCCATCCTTGAATACTTAACAGGCTTGCTTGCCAAAATAGGCCGGTAGGTGGCGTGGGTAGTGATTAAACAGACAGTTACTGTTTCTTCTTTAGGGATTCCAAATTCCAAATTTGGCAGTTAATAAAAGTATTGGTCCGTTGGGTGTGATAAAAAAGTATCCATTCTATATACTTTTTATTAACTTTCGATTCTATTCACTTTCATCTGGTGGGAATCACTCAATGGGCGTCCGAGACCGCTTTTTGTTTGACCGCTTTTCGTTGTTAGCGAGGAAAAAAAATCGTTGTCGTTCGATAAACTTACGTTTCGAGCGAAAAATTCGTTACAAATTTCGGTAGGTTGTTTGGGCAAGAGCCTGAAAATAAGTTTTAAAAATTTGCGTCGGCCCCTGTCAAAAATTGGTGGAGTTGTTAGTTGAACGTTTAACACTAACCCTAAGAGTTCACAACGTAACCTTCTAGACGGAGTGTATGGGGGGGGGGGGGTTGGGGGGGAAATACGAAGAAATATTTAAAAAATCTGTTTTTAACAAGTAGACTTGGTACAAACGCTACTACTAAAAATCGCTAAAAAGCTTAGCCAAACAATTATTTACGGAAATGAGATGCTTTGTCTAAAAGCAATAGTAATGTTTAGTGGCGCGCGTTCATTTTTATGGTAGCGAACTCTCATTTTTGTGGTTGTACGTAACCATAAGATATAACCTAAATACAGATAAAAATCATAAGATAAACGTCGTCATCATCGGCCCGTTGTCAATGGTGAGAAATACAATCGAACTTTTTGGATTTGGTACAATTTGTACGTGAATGAGTCCAACTTGATGTACTTACGGTGGCAAATTTGATCAAAAAAGACGCGAACGAAAGATACAGATACGAACAATCGTAAAACCGAGGTGTGAAAAAGACACGAACGAAAGATACGAACAATTGGTGGAGTTGTTAGTTGAACGTTTAACACTTACCCTAAGAGTTGACAACGTAACCTTCTAGATGGAGTTTATGGGGGGGTTTGTGTTTGGGGGGGGAAATATGTAGAAATATTTAAAAAATCTGTTTTTAACAAGTAGACTTGGTACAAACGCTACGACTAAAAACTTTCAAAAACAGAATTGAAACAATATTTACGGAAATGAGATGCTTCATCTAAAAGCAATAGTAATATCTAGTGGCGCGCGTTCATTTTCATGGTAGCAAACTCTCATTTTTATGGTTGCAAGTAACCATAAGATTTAACCTGAATACAGATAAAATCATACCATTCCCCTCGTCGTCATACGAGTAGAATTCAATCATAGAATCCAACCAATTGAATTGTAGAATTCAATCATTGAATTCAATCATAGATTGATAGAATTCAATCATAGATTGATAGAATTCAATCGTAGAATTTGATCGAAAAAGACGCGACGTAGAATTCAATCATAGAATCCGACCAATTGAATCGTATAATTCTGCAACCAACTGAATCAAAGAATCATAGAATTCAATCATACAACCCAACCCATTCAATCGTAGAATTCTGTGGAATTCCAACGCTAGCGATTAATATTATTCAACTGAATCGTTTTGGTCAATCATAGAATTCGATCGATGAATCCAACTGAATCCTAGAATTTAATCATAGAAATCAATCATGGCAGGATTTGCACTGTCTTCAAATCTGGCGAGTTTTTGATTTTAGGTTGGGGATGGGCAGGATCTGCGCTGTCTTCAAATCTGGTGAGTTTTTGGATTGATGACTGACTTATACTTTGGTCACGGATTGGCAAGATTTGCACTGTCTTCAAATCTGGTGAGTTTTAGGGTTGATGACTGAGTTATATTTTGGTCAGGGATTGGCAGGATTTGCACTGTCTTCAAGTTTGGTGGGTTTTTTGGTTGATGATTGAATTAATTTTAGGTTGGGGATGGGCAGGATTTGCACTGTCTTCAAATCTGGTGAGTTTTTGGGTTGATGACTGAGATAGTTTGGTCGAGGATTGGCAGAATTTGCACTGTCTTCAAATCTGGTGGGTTTTTGGGTTGATGACTGAGTTATAGTTTGGTCGGGGATTGGCTAGATTTGCACTGTCTTCAAATCTGGTGGGTTTATGGGTTGATGATTGAGTTCATTTTAGGTTGGGGATGGGCAGGATTTGCACTGTCTTCAAGTCTAATGGGTTTATGGGTTGATGACTGAGTTATAGTTTGGTCGGGGATTGGCAGGATTTGAACTGTCTTCAAATCTGGTGGGTTTTTGGGTTGATGATTGAGTTTAGTTTAGGTTGAGGATGGGCAGGATTTGCACTGTCTTCAAATCTGGTGGGTTTTTGGGTTGACGATTGAGTTAATTTTATGTTGGGGATTGGAAAGATTTGCACTGTCTTCAAATCTGGTGGGTTTTTTGGTTGATGACTGAGTTATAGTTTGGTCGGGGATTGGCAATAGTTTAGTCAGGGATTGGCAAGATTTGCACTGTCTTCAAATCTGGTGGGTTTATGGGTTGATGATTGAGTTAATTTTAGGTTGGGAATTGGCAGGATCTGCACTTTCTTCAAATCTGGTGGGTTTTTGGGTTGATGACTGGGTTATAGTTTGGTCGGGGATTGACAGGATTTGCACTGTCTTCAAATCTGGTGGGTTTCTGGGTTGATGACTGAGTTATAGTTTCGTCGGGGATTGGCAAGATTTGCACTGTCTTCAAGTTTGGTGGGTTGTTTGGTTGATGACTGACTTATATTTTGGTCGGGGATTGGCAAGATTTGCACTGTCTTCAAATCTGGTGTATTTTTTGGTTGATGATTGAGTTAATTTTAGGTAGGGGATGGGCAGGATTTGCACTGTCTTCATTTTTGGTGGGTTTTTTGGTTGATGACTGACTTTTATTTTGGTCGGGGATGGGCAGGATTTGCACTGTCTTCAAATCTGGTGGGTTTTTGGGTTGATGAATGAGTTATATTTTGGTCAGGGATTGGCAGGATTTGCACTGTCTCCAAATCTGGTTGGTTTTTGGGTTGATGAATGAGTTATATTTTGGTTGGGTATTGTTAGGATTTTCATTGTCTTCAAATCTGGTGGGGTTTTGGGTTGATGATTGAGTTAATTTTAGGTTGGGGATGGTCAGGATATGCACTGTCTTCAAATCTGGTGGGTTTTTGGGTTGATGACTGACTTATATTTTGGTCGGGGATTGGCAGGAGTTGTACTGTCTCAAAATCTGGTGGGTTTTTGGGTTGACGAATGAGTTATATTTTGGTTGGGGATTGGCAGGATTTTCATTGTTTTCAAATCTGGTGAGGTTTTGGGTTGATGATTGAGTTCATTTTAGGTTGGGGATGGTCAGGATATGCACTGTCTTCAAATCTGGTGGGTTTTTGGGTTGACGATTAAGTTAATTTTAGGTTGGGGATGGGCAAGATTTGCACTGTCTTCAGATCTGGTGGGTTTTTCGGTTGATGACTGAGTTGTATTTTGGTCGGGGATTGGCAATAGTTTGGTCGGGGATTGGCAAGTTTTGCACTGTCTTCAAATCTGGTCGGTTTATGGGTTGACGATTGAGTTAATTTTAGGTTTGGGATGGGAAGGATATGCACTGTCTTCAAACCTAGTGGGTTTTTGGATTGATGACTGACTTATAGTTTGGTCGGGGATGGGCAGGATTTGCACTGTCTTCAAATCTGGTGGGTTTTTTGGTTGATGACTGAGTTATAGTTTGGTCGGGGATTGGCAATAGTTTAGTCAGGGATTGGCAAGATTTGCACTGTCTTCAAATCTGGTGGGGTTTTGGGTTGATGATTGAGTTAATTTTAGGTTGGGGATGGTCAGGATATGCACTGTCTTCAAATCTGGTGGGTTGATTAAGTTAATTTTAGGTTGGGGATTGGCAAGATTTGCACTGTGTTCAAATCTGGTGGGTTTTTGGGTTGATGACTGAGTTGTATTTTGGTCGGGGATTGGCAATAGTTTGGTCGGGGATTGGCAAGTTTTGCACTGTCGTCAAATCTGGTCGGTTTATGGGTTGACGATGGAGTTAATTTTAGGTTGGGGATGGGAAGGATATGCACTGTCTTCAATTCTGGTGGGTTTTTGGATTGATGACTGACTTATAGTTTGGTCGGGGATGGGCAGGATTTGCACTGTCTTCAAATCTGGTGGGTTTTTTGGTTGATGAATGAGTTATAATTTGGTCGCAGATTGCCAGGATTTGCACTGTCTTCAAATCTGGTTGGTTTATGGGTTGATGATTGAGTTAATTTTAGGTTGGGGATGGGCAGGATTTGCACTGTCTTCAAATCTGGTTGAATTTTGGGTTGATGACTGAGTAATAGTTTGGTTGGGGATTTGCAGGATTTGCAATGTCTTCAAATCTGGTTGGTTTTTGGGTTGATGATTGAGTTAATTTAAGGTTTGGGATGGGCAGGATTTGCACTGTCTTCAAGTTTGGTGGGTTTTTGGGTTGATGACTGACTTATAGTTTGGTCAGGGATTGGCAAGATTTGCACTGTCTTCAAATCTGGTGGGTTTTTGGGTTGATGATTGAGTTTAGTTTAGGTTGAGGATGGGCAGGATTTGCACTGTCTTCAAATCTGGTGGGTTTCTGGGTTGATGACTGAGTTATAGTTTGGTCAGGGATGGGCAGGATTTGCACTGTCGTCAAATCTGGTGGGTTTTTTGATTGATGACTAAGTTATATTTTGGTCGGGAATTGGCAGGATTTGCACTGTCTTCAAATCTGGTGGGTTTTTGGGTTGATGATTGAGTTCATTTTAGGTTGGGGATGGTCAGGATTTGCACTGTCTTCAAATCTGGTGGGTTTATGGGTTGATGACTGAGTTATAGTTTGGTCGCAGATTGGCAGGATTTACACTGTCTTCAAATCTGGTGGGTTTTTGGATTGATGACTAAGTTATATTTTGGTCGGGAATTGGCAGGATTTGCACTGTCTTCAAATCTGGTTGGTTTATGGGTTGATGATTGCGTTAATTTTAGGTTGGGGATGGTCAGGATTTGCACTGTCTTCAAATCTGTTGGGTTTTTGGATTGATGACTGAGTTATAGTTTGGTCGGGGATGGGCAGTATTTGCACTGTCTTCAAATCTGGTGGGTTTTTGGGTTGATGACTGAGTTATAGTTTGGTCGGGGATTGGCAAGATTTGCACTGTCTTCAAATCTGGTGGGTTTTTTGGTTGATGATTGAGTTCATTTTAGGTTGGGGATGGGCAGGAGTTGCACTGTCTTCAAATCCGGTGGGTTTTTGGGTTGATGACTGAGTAATAGTTTGGTTGGGAATTGGCAGGATTTGCACTGTCTTCAAATCGGGTGGGTTTTTTGGTTAGTAGGAAGTGTAATCGGGCCTATGGAAATTGCTGTCTGCGGACACGAGCAACAAAGGGACACAAAATATTTGAAGGACCAAACAAACGGACTAAAACGTTGACCGGTCGGAAAACATCCACAACACCTGCCAGAACGCAGTAGGAAGTGTAATCGGGCATACGGAAATAGCCGTCGGCGGACACAAGCAACAAAGGGATGACATCAAGAATACATAATTGCTGACAGAGGATGAGTCTTACCCACAAGACTATAGTCAAGTGTGCACACCATATATTTTTCAGCAAATTGTAATTAATGCCACTTGTAATGCAACAAGCTTCAAGTTCAAGATTGAATTCATCATTGCAAGACAACAGTACCATTTCAGATTATACTTATGGAGAAAGCCTCTGCACCTTAAAGTACACCACTGTGAAACAATCTGCAAAGCAGATTTTCGCACGCACAATGTACAAGTGGGCTTTGTCTCCATAAAGCGACAATTCTATCCCCCCCTTGAAGGTGAAGGATGGAAATGACATCTTACTATGGCTGTTGATTTGTCTGCAAATTTGCATACTCCAAGAACACTACTACTTCCATGCTACAACACAATGCACTTCAAACAATTCGAAAACTATATTGTTTTGCTCGACCAAGGTTTGATAGTATTTCCATTTGGACTTGTGGTGGATAGTAGGATTCATACACAGCGTCGTCGGAACTGAAACGCTTGGTTTTTGGTTGCTCTTTCTTTGGAACTGAAATGCCGATGGTTGCTCTTTGTTTCGCTCGACCGAAGTTCAGTAGTATTTCCAATCCAACTTGTGCAGAATGGTATGATTTGTACACAGCGACGTCGGAACTGAAATACTTTTGACAGTCACCGTTTCTGCCTTGGACACTAGCTTGACCGGAAGTTCAATAGTATTTCCAATCGGGCTTTTGCTGAGTAGTACAGAATGTACAGAAACGAGCTGGAAAAGAAATACTTGTGACAGGTTGGTGAGAAATACAATCGGACTTTTTACAATTGGTACAATTTGTACATGAATGAGTCGGACATTATGTACTTACAGCCATCTACTCTGATGTGCGTCGTCAACAGATTGATCGGCGGCAATTTCCGTATGCCCGATTGACTAGCATAAAAGGACCTGATAATAGGTTCCGATAACCATGTCTGACATAAATGGACCTCGTAATAGGTTCCAAAACCATGACAAACGGAATGGCCTATGCTGGACTACCCTAGTCTGGACTACCCTAGGCCGGTCTAGCCTAGGCTGAACTAGCTTAATCTGGTCTAGTGTAGGCTGGACTAGCCCGGCCGGTCTAGCCTACAACAATTTTTCTAACCACGTCTGACAAAAATGGACCTGATAATAGGTTCCAAAAACCACAACTAGCCTAAATGAGCATTTATAATAGAGGACTAGCTCTTAGTACAGTTTTGCGCAATACATAGGCGCTCATAATATAACATCCTTTGTATTTAGGATTTGAACAGCTATACAATACCAACGGATTAAAAAGCAATGTATCCCCTGATTTCAACGGAACTTTGATATGGTACATTGGGAAGACAAAGTAATAAATGACTTTGTCATCACTTACATGCTCCGGAGCAATCACTGTCAAATGAGTGTAGTAATAGTCCTCATCGACATGGCATTTGGAATGATAATCCTTTCCTATAGAGAATGCAGTAGCGTGATCACCAATTGAAGTGATTATTGTTTGCTGAAGAACCTTTGTCATCACAGTTGTTTCATGGTACAAAAATTTAGCAAAAGGACGTAAACTTTCCTGCATTTCCTCCACAATGTGCACCGCTTCCCTTTCAAGCTCATCTATTGTGTGTTGTTCCACTTTTTTTTGGAAAACATACACACCATTCTGAGCGTTGTTGCGATTGGGTCGAATACCAAGAACAGCATACCCAGCATTTATACTAGTACATTTTGATCCTCTTACAACTTCGGGTTTAGCTTCAACAATTTCTTTCGAAAATCGTCTTGTAGTTTGGATCTTGGAGGATCGAGCCAAGTGTTGTTTTGCTTTTTCTCTGGAAACTTTTGCAAAGATTCACAATGATGGTTCAGATTCATCAAACGCAATAATATGCTTCTCATCCGTACTATCAAATGTCTCAAAACAATCAATAGACACAGCCTCTGTCGATGTATATTCCTTCGATCCGACAATTTGTTCACCCCAACAAGTTTCCATGAATTTACCTTTAAACCAATCCTTGCTTACTGCTTTCAATGATATTTGATCGACATGTTTCAGATTTCTAGATATACTTCAACGCCTCTTTTTCTTTGGTTTGATCGTAGACAAGTGGTTGTAAGTTGCGTGGCTATTCGACTTTGGTGGTGTATTCTTCAGAAAATTTGATGACATTTTCTGTTTCATTCTACATTGCCATTGCCTCCTTTCTCTTTGTTTTCTAGCTCTTCCTTCCATTACTATTGGTATTCTTTTCAATCCCATTGTTGTTGTTGTTGCGGACTAGAAGCGCCGTTGGAGGAGGAGACAAATCGACGTTGGAGTATGTGACGATTTGCGGTTGGAGGAGAAGGAGATGAGCAAGGCTGTAGAAGGAGACGCAGCACCGTCGGAGCAGGAGACGAATTGCTGTTGGAGGAAGACAACAAGGAGCGCCGTTGGAGGAGGAAGGCTGTTTGGTGGTGGAGCGCTGGTCTTGTTGTAGCAGGAGGAGCGCCTTTTTGAGGAGGAGCAATGCCAACAATTCGTTGCCGTTATTTGCCAAGTTCTTGTAAATGCTGCCAGTTGCTGTTGCTGTCTAGGAGTGCCTTGGAGAGTACGTAGACAAATCTCTGTTCAAGTTGGAGGATGAGTGCTGGTGGATGAGGACTACTGGCGTCCTCTGGCAGCTGCTGTTCTTTTTCGCCCCTATTGCTGTTGTTGTTGCTGCTCGTTGCTCTCTGTCACCGCTAGATTTTGTAGTATCCTATAAAAATAGATAACAATTGAACAAAATTAGGTGAGAATCTATCGATGTAGAGAGTAAGTAATAACAACAGAATAATATAATTTACATGCAAACCTACAGGAACAATATTTGTTGTTCCGATCCTTTGTTCTGATTCCTTGTTTGTTGTTCCAATCTGTATTTCCAATCCAGTGTTCCAACAATCGTTGTTGTTGTTCTGACAATTATTGTTCCGGTTGATTCGGTTGTGCTGACAATTCGTTGTTGTTGTTGTTGTTGTTGTTGTTGATGTTGATGCTATTGTCAGTTTGCCTTGTTGTGGTTCCTGAAATAGTAAGAACAAATGCCAAAGTTAGAAAATACATTGTCTGTAATTTGGTTGGCAGAGCATGATCATTGTTTATTTATCTCACGTTGTTGACCGTTACAGTCGCGCTGTTGATGATATGTTGTTCTGATGATCGTTGATGCTGCTGCCGTTGATTTGAAGAAATCTTACTCCTAGTATTGGTTGTGCTAACAATTCGTTGCTGTGGGACCGTTGACTGGTTGTTGTTGTTGTTGTTGATGCTATTGTCAGTTCGCCTCGTTGTGGTTCCTGAAATAGTAAGAACAATGCCAAAGTTAGAAAATACATCGTCTGTAATTTGGTTGGCAGAGCATGATCATTGTTTATTTATCTCACGTTGTTGACCATTACAGTTGCGCTGTTGATGATATGTTGTTCTGATGATCGTTGATGCTGCTGTGCCGTTGATTTGAAGAAATCTTACTCCTATGTAACGAAAAACTGGATCTTGTTCCTGTTGATATAGATATGCAAGGGATGCAGATTTTGTGCTTTCAAGACGTCTATGTTTGGGTGGTGAATCCGAAAAAGAATATCTTTCCAGCGACTAATCAGTTGTCCGATGTACTCTATTGTCCTGCAGTAAAAGGCAGTTACTTTGCACTAAAATATCTCGAGCCTAAATCAGCCGGCCTAATGATATTAAGTCACTTCGGTGGGATTCCGCGTTCTCGGACGGAGTGCCAATCGTACAAGTACGGTAAAGCAACTCTGCTCTTGATAAGCCGGGGTAAGATTATGAAGGGAAAGAGTATTTTTTGCCTGCGACAACAACAAAAAATCACACGGGAGTACACAGTGAAACGCGGCAAGAAAATGTATCGCCATAGTTTGTAGCGACATCATTCGAAACAAAATCAAGATAGAAGTGACATGACAACAGTGACGTTTCTGTTCCGACGTCAACCACTCATATGAATTACAGCAGTCAACTAGCCTAGAAGTAGGCTCGTCCAGCATAGTACACATGTTTAGTAGTAGGCCAGCGTACGTTGTATGCTAGTCCAGCCTAGGCTAGTCCAGCCTAGGCTAGTCCAGCCTAGGCTAGTCCAGCCTAGGCTAGTCCAGCCTGGGCTAGTCCAGCCTGGGCTAGTCCAGCTTAGGCTAGTCCAGCCTAAGGTAGACGAGACTAAGGTAGTCCTGCCTAGGCTTGTCCAGCGTAGTACGCTACTAGTACTACTAGGTCCACCTAGGCTCGCCTAGCCTAGTAGTAGGCTTGGAGTACATCCTACTAGTAGTAGGCTAAATCCAGACTATGCTTGTTCAGTCTAGACTAATCCAGCCTATTTGATCATGGAAAGGCTGTCCATAAACAAACAACAGTGAACAACACCAAGATCTGTGAACAACATCTGTGAACAACACTACTACAAATCTTGTTTTCTTGTTGTAAATGGACAAGAATGACCAAAACTCTTGAACTGAATCAAAGTTTTCAAGCATAAGTAGTACTAGGTGGGACTAGTAGTAATAGTGAGTAGCCTTGAGGCTACTACTACTACTACTACTAGTAGTAGTACTAGTAGACTGGGTTGACTACCAATACTAGTACTAGTAGTAGCCCAGTAGTAGTAGTAGTAGACTGGACTAGTTGCCTACTACTACTACCTAGACTACTAGTAGTAGTAGTCCAGCAGCCTAGTACTAGTAAGCCACAGTCCAGCCTACTACTACTAGGCAATTACTCCAGCATAGTACTAGGCTAGTCCAGCCTAAAATAGTCCAGAATACTATTGTTGACCATGAACAATCAACAGTGAACGGCACCCAGTCTGTGAATATTATCTGTGAACAACAATAAAAATCAGGTTTGGTTATGAAGGGAGAACCTGTATAAGTCTTGAACTGAATCAAAGTTTTCAAGCTGAAGTAAATCTTATGACAAAGCTGCTGTGGGTCTATGATAATGGTATATCCCTGTACTCTTATGTAACACAAATTAAATTGTGTACAAAAAAATAATCCACGCAGCAAGGGCATAATATGCTGGTAAGCTTAAGCTGTGAAACAGAAATATCATTTGAGAACACATTGATTGCCCCCTTCTTCTACCACAGGATTCAAATTACAAGCTGAATTTGCATCAATGATGCAAGGGCCAAGAGCTGACGATAATTTGAATAAGAACTGTATCTCAAGTTTACTGTTCCCAAGTATCACTCAACACTTTTGCTTTTCGAAAAGAACTATTTCCTAGGATGGAAAACATGACTGCAATCTGCACTTGTTGTTCTCCTCGTTAATTCAGATAGGTTGTGTAGAGTGTGACAAACAATAACAACATCACCTGCTTCAATACCAGCACTATGGCCAGATGTAGCAAATGCTTTATTGATCCTTTGTTGCCATGACAAGGTGTGTTTGTTAGATGCAAATATACTATAGACTCCAGGTGTGACAGTACAAGAGCAATGATATTGACGATAGCCTTCCCAAGAGAGGAAAACATTCCCAGTCAACTGAATACAGACCCCAATCTTAGGCAGCAAAAAGTATGTTGTCCCTGGAGCAAGCTCATCTGATGGAAAGAATCATGGTGGTGGTTATGATGGATTCTCACAACACAAGGCTATTCCAGCCTAGACTAGTCAAGTCTAGGCTAGTCCAGCCTACGCCAGTACTGTTGTCATTGTTGCTGCCATTGTTGTTGTTGTCGTCGTCGTTGTCCGTCGTACTCGTCGTTGTTGTCACAAGGCTAGTATTGCCTAGGCCTGACTAGTCTAGGCTGGACTAGTCTAGGCTGGACTAGGCTAGACTGGCATAGGCTAGTCCAGCCTAGACTAGTCAGGCCTACTAGTAGGCTAGTCAAGCCTAGACTAGTAGAGAGGCCTAGGCTAGCCCAGCCTAGACTAGTCAGGCCTAGGCTAGTCCAGCCTAGACTAGTCAGGCCTAGGCTAGTCCAGCCTAGGATCATAGTTGCTGTCGTCGTCGTTGTTGTTGTTGTTGTTGTTGTTGTCGTTGTTGTCGTTGTTGTTGTCTTTGTGGTCGCCGTTGTCGTTATCCTCCCTTCTGTTTCACTCATCATAAATGTGTTTGAAAGCCTAGGTTTACGTAGGGTAGACGGGACAAGCCTAAGCCGGACTAGCCAAAGCCGGCCTAGGCAAGACCGGCCTAGGCTACACCGACGTAGTCTTGTCCGGCCTAGTAGGCTAGACCAGCCTAGGCTACACCGGCCTAGGCTAGTCCGGTTTAGGCTAGTCTCGCCTATGCTAGACAGGTCTAGGCTAGTCAAGCCTAGGCTAGTCCAGCCTAGGTCAGTCCTGTTGTCATTGTTACTGTCATCGTTGTTGGTGTTGCTGCCATTGTTGCCGGCGTTGTTGTTGTCGTTGAAGTCGTTCTTGTTGTTCTTGGCGTTGTTGTTGTTGTTATCATCCCTTCAGTTTCACTAATCATATCTGTGTTTGAAAGCCTAGGTTTACCTATGCCCTTGCTGTGTGGGTTACTTTTTTTGTACATGAATATCATTTGCGCTACATAAGAGTACAGGGCTATACCTTCTTATTATAGACCCACAGCAGCTTTATCATATGTTTACCTGTGTTTGAAAAGTATGAGATTTGATGAAGAAAACATGTGATGATAAATTGATATCTATGGTGTTTGGAAAGCTTAAGTTTACCAGCGTATTATGCCCTTGCTGCGTGGGTTATTTTTTTTGTACACAAATGAAATTTGTGTTACATAAGAGTACAGGGCTATACCATTATCATAGACCCACAGCAGTGTTATCATAGGCTAACCTCTGCTTGAAAACTATAATTGTGGTGGTACAAGTACCCTAGTGCATCTTCTGTGCAAAAGTCGGAGTGAATGACAAAAACAACACCAAGTTGCATTAACTTTCGTAAGAAGGCTATGGTACGCCAAAGTCTGGCCATCATACCGCAGTGCATCTTCTGTGCAAAAGTCGGAGTGAACGACAAAAACAACACCAAGTTGCATGAACTTTTGTAAGCAGGCTATGGTACACCAAAGTCTGGCCATCATGCTGTACAAATAAATTGCTTATCTGTTTTGGTCAGTTGAAGCCTACGGGTAATGGTACACATTTGTGGTATCTAGTTCATGTGAAACATACCAGTAGGCAGTTACATTACTTGTACTACATGTACATGTGTTACCATACTGTTTGTACTTGTATCCTCCTAAAATTCCTAAAATTCTGCACGCTCACTGTACAGTACTACTATGTACCGTACAATATGGTGGTATCTGCAACAGAATACCATTTCCGTCGTTTCTGTTCATGTCGACTGATCGCAAGTTGGCGATGGGATCTGCATATGATATGATGAACTAGTAGTGCCTGCCACGATGGGCTATGTTTCAGTTGACATGTTTTTTGTTTTGTTTTCATTCTCTACAAGGTTGCCACGATGGCTAAGCTGTTGCAATGTCCACGACAGAATACTGTTTCTGTTGACTGTTCCTGTTCAACCCTTTAACATGTCAGGCAAATTCGCTACATGTTGGTATGTTGTGAACTACAAGTGTGTGCCACGATGGGTTGGCTATGTTTCAGTTCACATGCTTTCCTTTCGTCTTCATTCACTACAAGCTTGTGTGCTGCGGTATCATAATCTGGAATTCTCACAATCACGGATTCCAGCAATCTAGAATTCTCATCTAGTGAAAAGCCAGAATGTCATCGTCATCCGTCAGTAACAGTAGATATGATATCTACACACTCGAGGAGTTGCAGCAAATGCTAACTGACCCCAAACTGTCCTCTATAGTGGAAAGTAAAATTGAAACTGAAGTGTTGGCTAGACTCTCAACAAAGAGTCAAAATGGGTCTCCCATACTAGGTACTCTCGTGACACCTTCCAAGCAACAAAACATCTCGGATCAAATTGGAGAAGCGGAAAAGGTTCTGAGCAAATGCACTACTCTCGTAGAACAGTTGAAGCAACAAACGACTGAGGATAAAAGAAGATATCATCAAACCTTTGCAATGCACCATCAGCAGCGCAAAGAAGCAGCCTCCATCATCCAAAACTAATCTTCAGTACTCTCCTACTCCAAAGCAGAAAAAAGAAGAAATTAATGTTGAAAGCGATGAAGAAAGCAATGAAAGCGACAAAGATTTGAATCGGAAGCTCGCGTCTAAGCCAAAGTCTAAGAAGCACAACAACTTTTCCAAACACAAAAGCACTGCCTACATGAAGAATGAGAGTCAAAACTTTACCAAACACCGTTTTGACAATTTGGAGCCGGGAGTGGCAGTCATGAAGTTGTCTATGTTGTCGGCGAAAAATGCAGACTGTGTCGGCATCAAATTCGATAGAGAAAGCCGACGAAACGACGACCGAGGTGCGGAGTACGAGATACGAATATTCCGCTGATATAGCATTAGAACCAAACGCACCTCCACTACTTGGAAATCCCTAAGTGGTAAAAACGATACCACTTAGGACTACAAACAAAAGACAGTAATTGGTTAGAAACAAGACATATCCAAAGACCTGACCAATAAGTGAACACTTGGAATCCATAAGTACATTCAAAAGAATTTACTTGATATCCCGTGAGGAAATTACTTATTGCAATCAAGAAAATCAATACTGATTCCCGATAGGCCTCATATCTAGCATATATACCACGAACAAGCATATGCCCCATCGAACAGATTACTTAACAACATGAATGACCGATACCACCAACAACACGACGTTAATACAGCAACAGCAACAGCAGTATCGGTACGAAGAAGATAACAGATAACCGGGGAAAAGTAAAATAAGAGCGTCTCTCTGAGCTCACATCTCTTTAAATTTAAACAATTCGTTATACCTATCCGGTCGATTTTTAGAGTAACAACAGTCTAATCATTCATGGAAATATGACACAAATTTCCCAGATAACCTGATGAGCAGCAATGAATCTTTTTGGAAAATCCCAAACGCTATCATGTGTATTCACACATTGTACAGATCAATGGTACCAGATGCAAAAGAAGAAGAGCAACCTGTGGAAATGATCACTAAAATTGCGGAAACTCATGCAGATGTTGTAACGGCAGAGACGGGTTTGGACTATTTCATGACCAAGTTTCCAAATATGAAAAAACTAGACATTGATTTGTGTGGACTGATTACATCTCAGCCTGGAGAAGGAACTTTTAAGCACAACCCTTGCAACAATGCCATTGCAGTCTTTCTGTTGAAAGGTCAAGTGAAAAGATATCATTATGTGCTGGTGAACCCAATCCAATCTTTGGTCCTATTCATGTATCATTGGGACGGAAAGTACTTTGGCAGAAATGTTCTTGAAGCAGCTCTGAAGAGAGATTATGATGAGGTTATACGCCTAATGGAACCTTATATTGTTATTCACGAAATGAGGTCGTGTAATCGGCCTTTACTAGTGTTCGTGGGTGCATGGCAGATTGAGACAGAGATGAGGAATGATTTTCCCCTAAAAAAGTTCCAAAAGTATCTGGGCAAGATGGCTTACCTGTTTTCTTCGCCAGGTCAAAAATGTTCCGGTTTCTGGACAAGATTTCTTGTCTATTTTCTATCTTCAATTTGAGTGTGGTACTATCATTAATTAGCAATGGCTATCTGAGGCCAGGCATTTTTCAAAATTTATTACTGTTATATTGGTAAAATAGAATTGTTATTACAACATATCTGACATCAAGCTGCTCCAATCTCAGCATATATTTCTAAATCTAGTTCGTCAACCAAGTCATTGACAAGGACAACATAATAAACGTATCTAACACCAGGCTGATCCGATCTCAGACTACATATCTACTTCTGATTTGATGACCAGATCATCAACAAGGACATCATAAAGGGGATCAACGATTTTAATTTTCAACTGAAATATTACACAGATGGCTTCAGATGCAATATGGAATTTTTTCCGCAGTATGTTGGAATCTGTCACAGAGAATTCTGAACACGTTTGACATCCCATAGAAGCATTCATGGCATTTCAGGGCTTGTGCATGAAATGTTTTGACCACATATCCATCATGTGGATTTGGGGTTCATGCAGTGTAATTGTTCCCATACACGACTATGAAACCATAAAATTAGATACAGTTCTTCTCAGATAATGTCCGAAAGACAGTAGTTATGGGAAATTGAGGTGGAAGGCGATGGGGGAATAATGTGCATGTTGGAGCTGGATACTGCAGCGGGATTATCGTTAGAGGAGGAAGCAGAGGATTGAGGTGTATCATTTGTGGCAATAGTTTCGTTGAGGTAGAGGTAGATAATGGGTGGGTAGAAATCCATTTTGACGGAGGACAGAAGAAAAATTGCGATATTGACCAACAAAATCAGAAAAATATGGTAACCATTTTGATTTACATTGAGGACATGTATCAAAGTCATGGTATTTGTGAGAATGATGAGAAACAGAGTAACAAATGTTACAGATAATCAGACGAGAATGAAGCGTTGATTGTTGACAGTGTACGCAACGTTGCCGCATAAGGACAAGGACAAAGGTTGATAGTGTAATAGTCAAGCGATGACTCATAGGAACTTAAGCAGAGTTTAAGAAGCAGTAGGGATATTGTTTGCAGGCCTGTAGAAAGAGGAATTTGTAGTTCGGCAAGTATAAACAATATGTGTTTACATACTGGATGGATTATCAGGACACGAACAGATAATAGTTTTGCTAGAAGCAACTATGGTGTAGACATTGCTGGAAGAACCGGAGACAAAAAGTGAGAAGGAGGGTGATGCTTTGGAGCAGTGTCGGAGAATATAAAAGGATTCTGAAACTGAATGGCGTAAACGCTTTTTGTCAACAAAGAGCCAAACTGTGCAGAAAAGGAGGTTTAGGAGAAAATGAGGGTATCGTATGTCGGCTGGCAAGATCAGAGAAAGTGTAAATGTAATCAATAATGAACCGCAAATATAATAAGGAAGCACATACTGGAGTCATTGCGTTTCGAAGAAGACATGGCCAAACGGAGAGAAAGGGGAAGGTTGGGGTAAAGACAGAAGCTCTGAAACACAAAGTAGACGTAATGAAAGGGATTGTAAGTGTAAGTGTTTGTTGTCCTGAAGTATCTGGTGTACATTGAGTGCCGGTAAATATTTCGGGGGATATAGGAAAACAAGATAAACGAAAATAAATGGATGAATGACAATCGGAGCGTTATTTTCAAAAAAGATAAATGACCAACAAAGATACGGGGAATATAAAATATTGGCGTACTTATGGAATTGAATATAGATGTAACGATCAATTAAAGACAGTTATGTTTACATAGGAGAGGAACCTATCATGAGGCTCCTCAAACCGACACTGAGGTCCAGCAGAACATAAACAGCAGGTAAAACACCTGCGGTCAGGCCCAGTAGCAATAATAGCCAAATTTTTGACAGGGGCCGAGGCTGACGCAAATTTTTAAAACTTATTTTCAGGCTCTTGCCCAGGTTATTTGTTTAGAGAGAAAACCGTTGTCGTTCGAAAATTCGTTATTCTACAGTAGCTGTAAGAGTAATTACTGTGTAACACACTAGGGGTAGAATTTGAGTAGGAGTGATAATTAGTGCTTTGCAGGGGCCCTGTGGAGTTGTTGAGTACGTAGTTATTGTATGTATTCTAAGTATGTGTTAGTAAAGTTATGGTAAGAAGTACTCGTACAATAACGCGTACAATTTCTACTAGTAGTGTGCATCAAGTCAGATCAGAATTACCAAAGGTGTTCTGATCTGTACCAATTCTTACCAGTACCAATTCTACCTACAATTAGCCAACCAACCAAATTTACGTCTTAGCTATCAGCATGCTATCTACGTTCATAGGGTTGGGGTTAAATTAAACAAGCAAGATGTATGAGCTACCGGTAATTACGAGCTACCAGATCTACAAGCAAGCTGTCTATGTTCTTACCAATCATACCAATTGATTTATATTACTATTGAAGTGACGTCATTCGCACAAGCTGTTTTTTAAATTGGAACAAGCAAGCTGTACAAGCTACCAGTAATTACGAGCTACCGGGTCTACAGGCAAGCTATCTACCTTCATATTGATCATACCAATTGATCTATACTACCAATCAAGTGAGTCATTCGCGCGAGTTTTATTATTTTAAATTGGAGCAAGCAAGCTGTACGAGCTAACGGTAATTACAAGCTACCAGATCTACAAGCAATCTATCTACCTTCATACCGATCATACCAATCGATTTATATTACTATTCAAGTGACGTCATTAGCGCAAGCTCTTTTTAAATTTGGAACAAGTAAGTGGACGAGCTACTGGTAATTATGAGCTACCAGAATTACAAGCAAGCTACCTACTTGCATACCTATTCTACCAATTAATCTATTCCATTATTTAAGTGACGTCATTTGCCCAAGTTGTATTGCAAATTCGAACTAGCCCAAACAAGCAAGCTGTACGAGCTATTGGTAATTATGAGCTACCAGAACTACAAGCAAGCTACCTACTTGCATACCTATCCTACCAATCAATCTATTCTACTCTTCAAGTGACGTCATTTGCAAATTCAACAGAACAAGCAAGTGTACGAGCTACTGGTAATTTCGAGCTATTAGAATTACAAGCAAGCTACCTACTTGCATACATATCCTACCAATCAATCTATACTACTATTCAAGTGACGTTATTTGCACGAGCTCTATTGCAAATTTGAAAGAACAAGCAAGTGTACGGTACGAGCTACTGGTAATTACGAGCTATCCTATTCACAGTTCAACAACAATCACGAAAAATCGTATCAGAGAAGATGGCTGTGATCGTGAGTACATCAAGTCCAGCTCATTCATGTAGAAATTGTACCAATTCGAAAAAGTCTGATTGTATTTCTCAACGGCAACGACTGCAAATAAATAAAGAAGACCAAAGAAACGGATGACGACGTCGACCGGTCAGAATACATCACCCACAACACCTACCAGAACTCAGTAGAAAGTGTAATCGGGCATACAGAATTCGCCGTCGGCCGACACGAGTATAAAGCAACGATGAAATCTTTGAAGGACAAAAACGTTGATCGGTCAGAAAACATCCACAACATCTACCAGAACTCAGTAGGAAGTGTAATCGGGCATACGGAAATTGCCGTTGGCCGACACGACCATAAAGAAACGACGTAATCTTTGAAGGACGAAAACGTCGACCGGTCAGAATTGATGTAGCGAGCCAAATGAAAGTAATGGTAGTGCCACGTGGCACTCCCTACAACCGGTAGAGAGCCAGACCGGGGGAAAACCTAGTAGAAATCTAGTAGATTTCACTATCACTGAAACCAGCTTCTAAGCACACGCTTAGACCCCGATAGCCTCAACAAGCCGGCAAAGGATTCCTCCAGCAAAGCGCAAGCCTACTACAGTGCACGCCCTACCAGAAGGAATACGATCGATACGATCGATTTCCCTGTATCACTAAAACCAGCTTCTAAGCACACGCTCGAACCTCGAGTATCCTTAACAAGCCGGCAAAGGATTCATCCAGCAAAGCGCAAGCCTACACTTCCTACCAGAAAGAATACGACAATTCCCTGTATCACCGGATAAGATGTATCACTGTGTCACTGTATCACGGTAGCTTGTAGGAATGGATCGCTTGCGACCAAAAGACGCGTCTGCAATCAAAATTTACAGGCTAGCACTAGAAAAGCCTGTAAAGGAGCAATCCTCCCGCAAAGGCAAGCAAAGCTCACTCTTTCTGTTCCTAAAACGATTAGTAATAGAATAAGTAAAAAGGCAACGAGTCCTGGTCCAATAGTTATCCTATTGTACCCATACGACAAGCCTATCTGTCCTGGTCCCCTAGCCGCGCCTAGTGTACCCGTACAGCAGTCTACCAGTTGGCCCTCTAGCCTGGCCTAGTGTACCCACACAGCAGTCAGTCTCTTACTAACACACTCACACCTCAACAACTCCCCATTGTCACCTTACAATAGGCCCGGCCTTGATACCGGCGACTCCGACGCCTCCCTGCACCGAGCATCTCCTCGCACACAGCAGCGAGTCGACTTCCCCTCAGCATCCATCCGCGAATCGATTTACCGCACCTCCATCCACAAATCGATTTGGTTACCGGGCTGCACCTCCAGCGAGTCCTTGTGACATCCAAGCGTCCGCGAATCAATCTGGTCACCAGTCAACCTACTCGACTTCTCCGATAGTCTGCACCTCCAAGCGTCACCTTCAGTTGATTGTGATACCAGCGACCAATCAACAACCCTCCAGTTGATTCCTGTGACCCCTCACTTCCGGTGCTCTCTTGTGACCCCTAGATACTGCCGACAATCCGCACCAAAAAGCGGACTGTCTGACACAGCAGCGGGATGTTGACCTACTCAGAGTACTTCCGGGCTACTCCAAGCCCCTTTGGTAGCGCGGGTGAGCGCAACATGGCATATGCTACCATCTTCAGCTACTTCACTCTGGCCTCCCCCCCCCAGGTCCTCCTGGGACACCTACTCAACCTCTTCGAGTCTGAGGCTGTAGGCGCGCTGGGGATCTTTGTAGCTGACTCCAAAGGCCTGCCCTGCCTCCGATTGGTGCATGGCCTTCGAAAGCACCCGGGGCCCTTGGCTCAACACAGCCCCAACAAAAACAAGGCCTTTGGGTACTTGGATGACAACGAAGGGGAAGCTGGGGAACTGGTTCTAGTAGATGCAGCCATGCTGTCCCCCACCCTAGCCACCCGGGTGCTAACCCTGGATCATCATCTGGCAGAGTTGGAGGCGCACCCAGCAAGACTGTCCATTCCAGTGATCCCAGAAGGTACCGCCCACTCCGAGTTGATACAAGCCCACAAGGCCTTCTTCATCCCCTTCGAGTTGGTGCATTTCCTATTGGGAAAAGGGCTCACTCCAAGCCAAGCCATGGGGGTCCTCCACCCTCAGCTCAATAGGGTGGGGTTAATGGAATCCTGCACCCCCTTGTTCAATACCCTCCGGCTAGCTGGGACTACAGCTACAGAACCCAGGGGAAATCCCAAGCTCCTCCAGCCTGGTCCTTCCTTCCGAAGTGAGACAGGCCTCACCAACTACATGATGCACAAGGTGATGTACCGGGACCTGCCTGAATTGGAGCGCCCTTGGGACCCACCAGGAGACCCAAAGCTCACAGCAGCAGTCACCGCCCTTACAGACCACCAACTGAAGCTAAGTGAGAGCATGGACCACAAGAAGTTGCAGTCAGTGAGGACCACGTGGGGCCCCTTGTACACCCAGCGCTTGCTTCTGCTCTGCGGTAGACAGGAGGAGGCGAACCTCCCCCCCATCTACCAAGCCTGGGCTCAAAAGAGCAAGCATGAGAGGACCCACATGATCTTCCAAAGCCAAGTGGCATCCAGGGCCTCTGAGTTGGGTATCCAAGCCCCCTTGATTACCACCGCTGCTCTTAAGAGGTTCCAGGATGGCAATTTCCATGGTACTGATCCCTTAGATGTGGCAGATGGAATACTCCCCATGGCTTTCACACCCCCAGGTGGGTCTGCCGCCACCCTGAAACAGGAGCAGGAGGCAGCCGCCACTGTGGCAGCATATGACACTATGATCTCCACTGAAGGCAACTCCCTCACCTTGAAGGACTCCCTGGAGCTCCAGAAGACAAAGGCCTACATCCCTGTCAACTGGACTGAAGCCACCACCCAGCTGGAGAGCTACCTGGCTGTCCTAGCCACCATCCTAGGACTCAACCATGATGTTGTCACCAGCTACCAACAAGGCCTCCGCAGGCTCAAGATCCAGCAGATGCCCCTCCAAAGAGCAATTGCAGATGAGGTGGGAGAATTCCTCACCCCTGCCATTGTAGTCTACTACTTCCAAATCCGAGTCAGGGGATGGCTGGAGGAGCAGTGGGAAGCAGACTCCACCATTCCCTCCCCGGACTTTGGGGTGGACTTCCACACCTTCAGGATGACCCAAAATCTCAACTGGCTCCCCAACGTCTCCAATGTTGCGGCCCTGAGACTCCTTCAAAGACCAGATCCTCCTCCATCCCCCACCAAGGCAGGCGCCAAGGGGAGTAGCCACAACAACAACAACCCCACTCCCTCCAGCAGCCCGGGAGTCCGCAACCCAACCATAGGGACTCAACAAACACGACTCACCAATCCACACCGGGACTCCCGCCTCCAAGACAGCAATCATCCCATTGTCAAGAAACTGGAGTCAGCAAAAATGAGGGAAGCCATCCAAGCTATGAGAGACAAAGGGAAAGGCCCCCTCTCCAGACCAGATGGCCAAGAGAGATGCCACTCGTGGCACATCAAGGGTGCCTGCTTCAGCAGCTGCAAGCACATATATGACCACGTGGCCATCACTCCCACCGAGCAAGATCAACTCTGGCAATGGTGCCAGGAGGCATATGCCTGACCAGTCGGCAAGCGCCATCCGACTCATGGCGTCGCGCCCTCCACACCAACCGGGGGGGGGGGGGGGCATACTAAGTAACAATCCATCATCTAATCACAAATCTAATCCTCACTTACGAATCACACATGAATTAGGTAAGCACAAACAGCACGCGCGCGCATGTACCCCTCTCAACTTGTATGTGCCTTCCCAAATTTCTACAAGTTCTACAGATTCCATCCTCCCTACAAGGAACCCTTCCTCGCCTCCAACAACCCTTCAGCTACTCGCGGCAGCAGGGCATCCCACCACCCCATGCTCAACAGCAGCGGGGCTCCCCCAAGCAGTGCCTCGGTCCACTCCCCCAGTCACTGGCTCCACCATGCCTCGGTCCAATCCCCAAGTCACCCCCCTCCGTCCTAGGTCCAAACCCCTAGTCCCGGCGCCCAACGTGCCTTGGTCCGAGCCCCAAGTCACTGCAAAACCAAACCCCAACCCTATGCCCCTAGTTACTACAAGCGACACGCCCCTAGTCACTACATCCCCCTACCCCATCGACAGGCTGGACTTGCATATCAACCGGGCTATCACTGTCTACAACAACAGCACTAGCTGGGAGGACTTCATCCGGACCATTCATGGACAAGGTGATATCCACCCACATGTGGGTACTCTTCCCCATCCAGCCCGTGGCATCCTAGACCAATTTGGGAAGGAAGGCACCCCAGCAGCCATGCCGGGACCCCCTTGGGACCCAGCCAGGATTGCAACAGCCATCAGCAGAGGGCCACACCAATCCTCCCACCTGGGCATTGACTTCCTTCGCGAGGAGTATGCCGACATGATGGACAAGCAGCAATGGACTGTCCTCCCAGCCAGCCTCATCCAAGACCTTCCAAACCTCCGGCTGAGTCCACTGGGGCTAGTCCCCCAGCGAGGCCGGCGCCCCCGAATGATCTCAGATTACACCTACTCTGAAGTTAACCAAGACACCATCCTTCTAGCCCCGGCAGAAGCCATGCAATTTGGCCACACCCTTCCCCGGCTCCTCTCCAAGCTTCACCGCGCCAACAACAGGTTCGGTCCAGTGTACATGTCCAAGATAGACCTAGCTGATGGCTTCTACCGGGTCCAGTTGAAACCAGAAGACACCATGAAACTTGGAGTGCTGTTCCCTTCCAGGAAGGGCGAGCCACCCCTCATTGGAATCCCCCTCACCAACCCAATGGGGTGGACATCCAGCCCACCGGACTTCTGTGCCTGTACAGAAACCATTGTAGACTTGGCCAATGCCACCCTCTCCACAGGGCTGGCAGAGGCCAGGCTCACCCCCCATCAACTGGATCTCCCCTCTGAAGCCACGCCCGCCGCGCCTCCAGCTCCCCCAGATATGCCTCCTGCCCCAACAGCGCACACGCCTCCCGCTACTGCCCCAACAGCGCACACGCCTCCCGCTACTGCCCCTATGGTGCCTCACCTGCCCACTCCTCATAGTACCACTCCCAGCAAGAAGCCGGTTCGATACTGGGATGTCTATGTGGATGACTTCTGTGGCCTTGCTCAGGGCAACCAGTGGACCTGACGCGCCATCAAGAGGGTGCTCTTCCAATCTCTGGACAAAGTCTTCCGGCCCCTGGATGCCTCGGACACTCCCTTCAGACAGGAACCAGCATCCCTCAAGAAAATGCGCCAAGGGGACGCCAGGTGGACCACCAAGAAAGTCATCCTGGGCTGGCTCATTGATTCCATCAACAAAACCATCAGCCTTCCTCCCCACCGAGTGGCCCGGCTACAGGAGATTCTTCATTCAATTTCCCCCAACCAGCGCCATGTCCCTATCCAACAATGGCACCAAGTCCTTGGGGAACTCCGATCGATGGCCCTTGCCATCCCTGGCGCCATTGGCCTCTTCTCCATCCTCCAAGAAGCCTTCCGACACCGGGAACCAGGAAGGCAGCGCCTCCGCCTCACCAAGCGCATCCATCGCTTCCTTCGGGACTTCCAATGGCTGGCCAATGATTTATCCAACCGGCCTACTTCCATTGCAGAACTGGTGCCAGATCCTTTCCCTGCCACCATGGGCGCTTGTGATGCCTCTGGTCTGGGCATGGGAGGCATTCATTTTGTCCCCCTTCCCACCGGCGCAGTGCAGCCCATCATGTGGAGGCATGCATTCCCCAAGTGGGTCTCCTCCCAATTAGTCACCTTTGACAACCCCAATGGCACCATCAACAACAGTGACCTTGAGCTCGCTGGTTCCATTGCCCACAATGACATCCTTGCCCAAGCTGCTAGTGTCCAATCCAGAACCACCCACAACTGCTACGACAACACAGCGGCTGTCTATTGGCAAAGGAAAGGCGCCACCACCACCACCGGCCCTGCCGCTTACCTCCTGCGGATTCAGTCCATGCACCAGCGTCTCCACCAATATGTCCCCCTCAGGGATTACATCCCTGGCCCTGTGAATCACCTGGCGGATTTGCTCTCTCGCTCTGACCTCTCTGACACTGCCCTTCTCAATCATTTCAACACCACCTACCCCCAGGACTTGCCCTGGATCTTATGTCCCCTGCAGCCTCCCATGCATTCTGCTCTGACCTTGGCTCTATCCAGGAGACCATGCGTGCTTCAGTCACTGAGCTCTATGCCAAGCGCAAGGATGCCCATTGGAATCAATTGGTTCAATTCTGTTTGTCTCAAGGCTTTGACCCAACCCTCCACTCTGTTACAGATCCAATCCCCATCCTCCAAGTCTTTACCCAGCGCCTCCATGATGGCCGACTCTCATATAGCCGCAAGCCCATCAGATCTCGCACAGTATCGGACACCCTCAGGTCAGTGGGCCAGACGCTGGCCCGCTTGGGGTCCAAAGACCCCCGCACCAACTCTACCGGCAGTCTTGACTTCAGGCTAACTGCCCAGTTCAAGGCGTATGCCAAGCTAGACCCAGCCCCTTGCCGGGTCAAACCAGTCCCCATCACCCTTGTCATGCATGCCCTTTGCTTTGCATACTATGACTCCTCTTCCCATACCAGACAGGCCGTTGCAAACATGATCTGAATAGCCTTCTTTTTCTGTCTGCGCCCTGGTGAGTACACTGGTACTACCAGGGATGACCAAGCCTTCCACCTAAAGGAAGTCTCCTTCTACCTTGGCTCCAAATTTGTACACCATGATGGCCCTGAACATGAGCTCCTTGCTGCTACCTCTGTCACCCTGACATTCACCACACAGAAGAATGGGGACAAAGGTGAGGTAGTTGCTCATGCCAGGAGTGGTGACTACCTCTGCTGCCCTGTAGCAGCATGCACGCGCCAAGTGCTCCACCTCAGGGGCTGCTGCACTAGCAACCACCCCTTCAGCCCAGACCTAAAGCTTGCCAGTTACTTTGACAATGGGGTTCTCACCCTGGTTTGTGCAGCAACGGTCACCTCCTCCATGAGAGTCTATGCCCAGACCCTCTACCATACTACAGGCATCTCCCCTGCAGCAATCTCTGCCCGATCCCTTCGAGCGGGAGGGGCTATGGCTCTGCTCCAGGGCAAATGTGATTCTAATGTCATCAAGCTTCTTGCAAGATGGCACAGTGACTGCATGATGAGGTATTTGCACCAGCAGTCCCTCCCCATCTTCCAGAAACTTGCCTCTGTAATGTTCAACAATGGAACATACTCCTTCCTGCCAGAGGAATGGGTGCCGGCTGCCGCCCCCACTCCCCCTGGCAGCTCTCTCTGATTCCTCTTGGGGAATCTCCCACCCTCGCAGTCTGGCCTTCCTGTCTCCTCCAGGTCCAGTCTCCATTCACCCTGTGACTTGTGGCCCAATGGCAGAAAAGGCTTAACAGCCAAAGGCTTAACTGCCCAAGCTGTTAAGCCAGGCTGTGCGCCGGTGTGTGTGGGCACAGCAAACTAAGGGACCGGACTACAGCCTGCAAAACAACCAACAGGCTGGAGTTCCTGGCTCCCCCTCTAGCATTTGCTTAACCCACCAACACACCCATGAACTACAAGCATTGCACATACAGTACTACAAGTAGGCTGGCTACTGAGGCTATCACGAATGTAGTGAGTGATAGTGCATCCAGAACACCTACCAGAACTCAGTAGGAAGTGTAATCGGGCATACAGAAATTGCCGCCGGCCGACACGAGCATAAAGAAACATTGAACCGGCGTTTTCAAGCGGCATTTCCATTCAACCGGCGTATCCATTCAACCAGCGTATCCATTCAATCAGCGTTTCCATTCAACCGGCGTTTTTCAATCGGCGTTTCAACCGGCGTTTTTCAACCAGTTTATCCATTCAACCGGCGTTTCCATTCAACCGGCGTTTTAACCGGCGTTTTAACCGGCGTTTCCATTCAACCGGCGTTTTTCAAGTGGCGTTTCCATTCAACCGGCGATTCCATTCAACCGGCGTTAACGTCGACCGGTCTAGAAAAGCGCCGGTAGCAAACGTACAGACGTACGGACATTCGGAGATACACACGAATGAGATAACACACGTATGACTAACAGGCAAATAAGCGAGCCGACTCGCTGAATCGCTAACAGTAAGGGTGCGCTAATAATGCACCGATAGAGGTTCGATCCGAGAAGTCATCTTACATGAAAACACTCACAAATCTAAATACTAATACTTGAAATCACTGAATACTACTAGAAATACCTAGCGGACTGCACGTGTAAACCTGTTAGTGAAGTAGTAAGCTCACGAGAGCAAAAATAGAGTTTATCAGACCCAAATGGACTCATAGAGTCTGGGTAACAAAATGAAAGCTGATTGTCGACTGATCACCGGTTAATCGCCGTCTGAAGCCAAAAGCTGGACGTTAAAGACCCTCCTCAACAGAAGAGACTCAGGCGCTTAGAAGATTAACAACACTAGCGCAGCAGAGCACACCAGGCTAATATCCGTGGCTTCTACTGAGGTTTGTAGGGGAGAAAAGAACACCAAAAGCTTGTTGTTCGCCTAAACAGACACTTGCAAGAGGTCCCCAACGATGGGGACAGCAAAAAGATGTGTCGAAACATACAACGGCAAATTAACGGCCAGAATAATGTGATGTACGCGTGTTCAGTACTAGGAATCGCATAACGGCTGCAAAAAGAACCGTTAACAAAGAGAGGCACGCGACCTCGGGAACGTGACCTCGAAAACAAATCAAATGGGAATCAAATTTAATTCCTACAAGAAAATAGCCCAAGTATACTCACTTGTATACAAATGATATGATAACAAAACCAGTCGAGGTAATATACATACCCAGTATTGGATAAACACATACACAAAAAATAGAAACGACGAAAAAATGCTGAACCAAATATTTAATAAGAGACGAACGAATATTTGATACCGTTTCAAAAAAGGGAAACAACTGTTGAGCTTAAGTATAGAGGAACTGAAAAATTGGGGTTCAGATAGGAATCAATCCTCATACCGTGGATATGAACCTGTTTACTAGCAAAAGCGTGTGGAAAGGAAAAATACTCCACAAGTTGCTTCAGAACTCAGAAAATCACAATCACAGCTTCCTCATGAAAGCAAAAGCTAACAACCTCCTTATTACAAGCCTAATTCCTACAGCATACTCCGAAACAACACACCATGGCGCCACCAACCAGAGCTCAACTAGCCGCAACCGTGGCAGCAGCAGTAACAGAAGCAGAAGCAGCGGACGCGGCGGCAACAGAGGCGGCGGGCAACTTGATGGGCCTACTACCTCCATCGGTAACAACAAGGTTGGACCCGGAACAGCTTGAGCAACTCACAGTGTCTTTGGTTGCAAGGCTATCAAGCAGGAACATATCTCTATCGACCACAGCAAGAGAAGCCAAAGAAAGGGCAGAGGCCAATCTTGGCATCCCTGGCTACGAAGGAGAAAGGGCGCTGACATCAACCGAAGTTTGTTTCAGGAAGATCCTCGAGTCCTTTGGAGTCAACAGGCCTACAGCCAATGAAATCTTCAGACATGGGTATTCTAACATGAAGGCCGTTGCAGATCTCAATTCAGAAGGGATCAAGTCCACTCTAGGGTCGCTAACCAAGGCGAAACACCACCTATGCCCGGATCCACAAGAAGTCTTTATTGGAAGGGCATTCGGCAACCGACTGAAGCTGTTCGTGGCTTGGATTAGGTTCCAGCCTATAATAGGCGCAACGGCCACCAAAGTGGACTGGATAAAGGACCCAACGGCCAAAATAGATACAAGGGAACGCTTGAGATCTACAAAGGAGGATGATGAAAATACAGCAGTAAAGGATCTAACACTACCCGACAAACTGACTACGATGTCAAAGTTCAGGGAATCTGATGAGAACTTACACGAATACCTACGCCATAAGAGGGGTGTAACCAAGACATCCCTACTCTACACGATAAGACAACAATCTGCAGTTGGAGAAACCGACAGGTGCGGAACAGTCGGCTCGGGACCAGACAACGCGTATCCTGACTGGACTGAGTATGCAATAAGATGCACGATTCACGCCAACTCTCATTGGTCTAAAGACAACAATACTCTCTGGGGGATATTGTTTAAGTTGGTAGGGTCTGGACCTGGTTGGTCCTATATACAAAGCTTTGGGACCAAAAACGGGGTAGGGGGTGACGGCCGAAAGGCATACTTCGCCCTCTACTCTCAGGCATATGAAGCAACCAACGTAAAGCTGATTGTCAAAGCCAAAAGGCAGTTTATCCAGGAATCAGTATACACAGGGGATTCCAAACACTACAATTTTGACAGGCACAAGAGGCTATGGCATGATGCAAAGCAAACATTGATAAGATACAACGCATTCCCACCTGAGGATCAGTTTGTGTATGACTTCGTACGATCCCTACAGGATGTACGACTCGAACAATCCATCCCAAACGTAATAACAGAAGAGTCGGACTATTACGCATATTTTGAGAAGGCTTCGGCGTATCTCACTCGGATGCTCGGAGTAAAGAAACTCCAGAACCAACCAAATAAGAGGGGTCGGAACGTGTCATCCTTCACTCACAACAAAAAGAGGAAAGGCGACAACAAACGCGGCAACTCCTCTCCCAGCAAGCCGCAAAACAACAACAACAATAGTGGTGGCTCAAAAGCACAACCAGGGACCTATAAAGGGCCCGTTGAATGCAAGTTCTATCCACGAAAAATATGGTTAAGCATGTCCAAAGAGCAGCAACAAAGAGTCCAAGCGCTAAAACAAGCAAAGAATGCAGGCAATAGCGGGGGCAACCAACAATCGAAAGTGGCAGCAGCCACCGCTGCAAACCCCCCCCAATAGCTCCAGTTCAGCAGGAAACCAGTTTGACTGTCACAGCCATATTGGAAACGGGAATGGAAATTGATTCGCCGGCCGGGGCCTTAAGATAGAACCTCGGGTAGGCCGGCCAATAGTCCATCTCAAAGAGATGACCCAGTCATCCAGTGCTAAGCCAGGCCGTTGCGAGCTGGATAGCCACGCAGACACGACTGCAGCTGGATCTAACATGGTATTACTCGATCCACTGGATTCTATAATGACATTTGCTGATGTTGCCCCATTTTCAGATGTGTACTCACCAATGAAAGATGTTCCTATTGCCCGTTGTGCTACTGCTTGGACAGACCCAACGGGCGGTATCACATACATATTGGTATTCAAACAGGCCCTCTATTTCGAAGAATCGCTGCAGCACAGTCTGATATGCCCGAACCAAATCCGAGAATGCAATTTGAATGTGGTTGAAGACATACCAAGAAGATACTGCAGTTCTTCGAGTCACAGTCTTATCTTTCGGGCCGACGGTTTCGAATTGGCAATACCATTGTTAGTTGATGGCATTCTGTCATACTTTGACACACGAAAGCCGACACGCCGAGAACTTGATACATGTGACCACGTCCTTGCAACTGACACACATACCTGGGACCCATACGCCCCCCACTTCGAAGATCGAAGAAGATGAAGAAGCAGCCAACGCGTCTTTCCCACAAGTGGTTGCAGCCCTCTCAGGAGGAGGACCGACTGGGACAACTGAGTCTTGGATACGATCCACAGACAACCCTATACACATCAATGTAAAACACAAGGATTATCGTCTCAGATACCTACAGAAAATCTGTACAACCCGTACTCAACGGCCGGGGTATACTCAACAAGAGATTGGCGACCGGTTACACTCAGCTTTTGTTAAGAGTACCGGGGACGGAGAAAGCTTGGAGATACTCCAAATTTCAGCTACTTCAACCAAAACTTCGATTTCACTAACAGAGGAAGAGCTTGCCATCCAAAAGGAAGCAAAAGCTCGGACAAAAGAAAGAAAATTACTCTGACGCCAGCAAGATGTGATAGATAAGGAAACTTCCCTGGAGAAGAGGTCATTTATCCGACGCGGACAATGGGGACCTCCGATAAGGATTCCGGAGAAAGTGGACAGATATGATTCAGAAGCCATTGCAAAGATGTGGAACATCAGTGTTAAGAGGGCCGAAGAAACAATTAAGGTCACTACCCAGGAAGGCATAAGAAACCTTACGCAACCAATCACCCGAAGGTTAAAGACCCAAAAGTGGAGAAACAGGAAAGTACTTAAGGGTCGGTGGTTCGCTGATACTATGAAGTTCAAAGTACTGAGTATCATTTGGAACAATACTGACGCACAGATCTTTACCAATGGGAAAGGATATGTGGCGTTCTATCCAGTAAGAGGGGAGAAACGATGCCACGACGGACTATCTTGCTTCATAAATGAGGTAGGAATACCGGAACATCTTGTCACTGATGGGGCAAAGGCCCAAGGAAATCATGAGACACACAGCACTGGATGGACTAGGCTTCAATCGGAGTATCGCATTCGCCAAACCTACATACAGCCCCATTGTTGGCGGCAGAATACAGCTGAACACAGTGCAGGGGACCTGAGGAGATCAATCCGATTGATGACCTCTAAGAAAGGAAGTCCGAGGAGGTGCTGGGCCTTCTGCGGAATGTTAGCGGCCGGAAGGTTAAGTAACACCGCATCTGGGGACCCATCTTCTATGGGAAGGACCGGATTTGAGTTAGTCCACGGATATACTCCAGGTATAACCCCGTACATGATACACGATTGGTATGATTTCATCCGGTGGTACGACCTACAGGATAAGTTGGAGAAATACGGACGATGGCTGGGCCCATGTGGAGATACTTATGGAGGTGGCGATTGTCACTATGTATTATATAAGACCGGAAAAGTACACATAACAAACGGCACACGGCCTATATCCAAAGTGGAATGGAAGCACCCAGACACTATCCTGTAGTTGGAGGAACACAACAAGCTACTTAATGAAAGGATCGGCAATGAGGCGAAGCCCTCGGATACCTACCTGAAAAACGAGTTAGGGGAACCACCCTTGGGCCTATTTGATGGCAAATATGAGGGTGAGGACGAGGTACTTATGGCTGAGCCAGAGGCATCATCCCCGGACATTGATGATTTAACCGATAATCTTGACGAATACCTTGAAAGCCAAGTGTTACTGCAGATAGGGGACCAACGGATTCGCGGTACGGTTAAAAACCGATACAGGGACGCAAGTGGGATCCTAGTCGGAGAAAAGAATAACAATCCACTCCTAGACACAAGATCCTACAAGGTTTCTATGCCCAACGGATCCATTGAGATCTACACAGCAAATGTGCTCGCGGAGAATCTCTATTCCTCCGTGGACGACGAGGGGCGCATGTACTGTCTTCTGAACGAGCTACTTGACTATAAAAAGGATAAAGAGGCTCTGACAGTACAGCAGGCAACTATCACTACTAAGTCCGGACAAACACGAACTAAGCCGACAACCAAAGGGTGGAGAATCCTGGTCAGATGGAAAGATGGAACTTCTTCTTGGGCAAAGTTAAGTGACATGAAGGAAAATTTCCCCGTCGAAACGGCTCTGTTTGCCAAGGATCAAGGCATAATAGATGAGCCAGCTTTCAAGTGGTGGGCCTATCGGGTAATTCGGAAGAAAGACCGGATTATCTCCAGCGCCAAGATCAAATATTGGACCAAATCCCATAAGTATGGGGTTAGACTACCGAAAACAATTGCTGAAGCAAGAAGGATAGATGAGGAATCCGGCAGTGACTATTGGGCCAGGGCTATTGCGAAAGAAATGAAGAACAATTTCATAGCTTTTGAGTTCAACAACAAGGACAAAGTACCGGTGGCACATACAAAAATCACTATGCACATGGTATTTGACGTGAAGATAGATCTAACTCGGAAGGCCCGACTTGTTGGCGACGGGCATAAAGTTCCCGAAATATCACGGGAGTATACATACTCAAGCGTGCCTAGCAGGGATTCGGTTCGGATGTTCTTCTTAGTCTCTGCACTTAATGACCTTGAGGTCTTAAGTGCTGACATCCAAAATGCATACTTAACCGCACCAATTAAGGAAAAGTACTACACAGTGGCTACACTGGAACAAGGATTTGCACTGGAGTTATGAGGAAGGCCCTGCAAAATTGTAAGAGCTCTGTATGGATTACCAGTAGCGGGCGCATCATTTCGATCTCATCTGTCTGAGCACTTAAGGGGACTTGGATACAAGTCTTGCAAGGCAGATCCAGATGTATATATGCGGCCGGCTGTAAAGAAAGGAGGCTCGGCATATTACGAATACTGTGTGGCATATGTGGATGACATCCTTGTATGCGGGATGGATCCAAAGTTCCAAATGGATGCGATCGAAAGACAATTCAAACTGAAGGATGGGACCGTTGAACCACCCACTTTCTATCTAGGGGCAGATATTGGTAACACGTCCGTTGATGGGGCTGAGTACTGGTCCATGTCTTCAACGAAGTATACCTCCAAAGCCGTTAAGTCTGTTGAAGAGGAATTGAGTAGAGGGCAATATGCCTTCAAGGTACTCCCAAAATCCGCAAAATCACCATTGGTAACTGGATATAGGCCCAAAATCGATGCCTCACCGGAACTTGATTCGGAGAAACAAAACTATTACCAGGGTTTAATAGGTATACTCTGTTGGATATGCGAACTCGGAAGGCTAGATATTGTCATGCCTGTCTCACTTATGTCCCGGTATCTTGCACAGGCACGAGAAGGACATCTAAACCAATTGTTCCATTTGTTTGCATACTTAAAGAATTACAGCAAATCAAAGTTGGTGTTTGACTGTTCCATCCCAGAACTTGATGAATCAGTATTCCATGAATGTGACTGGGCCAAATTCTATCCAGAAGCGGGGGAACTAATTCCTCCGGATATGCCCGAGCCACGAGGAAAAGCAGTAACTACCACATGTTTCGTGGACGCCGACCACGCCGGTTGCAAGGCTACTAGGAGGTCTCATACGGGGATCATCATCTTTGTTAACAGGGCACCAATCCTATGGTTCTCTAAGAGACAAACGACCGTTGAAACATCCACATTTGGCTCAGAAATTGTGGCACTCAAGATCGCAATCGAAATGGTAGAAGGCCTACGGTATAAGCTCAGAATGATGGGCATACCTATAGAAGGACCGACCAACATGTATTGTGACAATGACTCAGTTGTTAAGAACGTAACACACCCGGAAAGCCCTTGTAAGAAGAAGCACAACAGTATTGCTTACCACAAGGCACGAGAATGCATTGCAGGAAAGATTATCCGGATTGGACAAGAACCCGGTGAAACTAATATTGCAGATCCACTCACTAAGCTTATGGGTGGAGTAAAGCTATTTTCCCTATGTAGGAGGTGCATGTGGCGGTGCAAATAAGAAGACCGGCCCTTAAGGTATCTTCTACAAGTATTTAACACTACGAGTACAAAGACACGGGGACTCTAGAAAAGCGCCGGTAGCAAACGTACAGACGTACGGACATTCGGAGATACACACGAATGAGATAACACACGTATGACTAACAGGCAAATAAGCGAGCCGACTCGCTGAATCGCTAACAGTAAGGGTGCGCTAATAATGCACCGATAGAGGTTCGATCCGAGAAGTCATCTTACATGAAAACACTCACAAATCTAAATACTAATACTTGAAATCACTGAATACTACTAGAAATACCTAGCGGACTACACGTGTAAACGTGTTAGTGAAGTAGTAAGCTCACGAGAGCAAAAATAGACCGGTCGGAAAACATCGACAACACCTGTACAACACATACCAGAACTCAGTAGGAAGTGTAATCGGGCATACGGAAATTGCCGTCGAACAATTTGTTGACGACGCACATCAGAGTAGATGGCTGTAAGTACATCATGTCCGACTCATTCATGTACAAATTGTACCAATTGTAACAAGTCCGATTGTATTTCTCACCAACCTGTCACAAGTATTTCTTTTCCGACTCGTTTCTGTACATTCTGTACTACTCAGCAAAAGCCCGATTGGAAATACTATCGACGTTCGGGTCGAGATAGTTTCAAAGGCAGAAACAAGCAAGTGGATCGGACCGACTGTCACAAGCATTTCAGTTCCGACGGCGCTGTGTACAAATCATACCATTCTGCACAAGTTGGATTGGAAATACTACTAAACTTTGGTCGAGAGCGAAACAGAAAACATCCACAACACCTACCAGCCAGAACTCAGTAGTGAAGCGGCGTTTCAACCGGCGTTTCAACCGGCGTTTTCAACCGGTGTTTTTTAATTGGCATTTCAAGCGGCGTATCCATTCAAGCAGCGTTTTAATCGGCGTTTCTATTGAACCGGCGTTTTTCAAGGGGCGTTTCAAGTGGCGTTTCCATTCAACCGGCCTTTTCAGCGGCGTTTCAACCGGCGTTTCAACCATCCGTTTCCAGTGGCGTTTTCAACCGGCGTTTACAACCGCGTTTTTCAACCGGCGTTTTCAAGGGCAATCAGCGTTTTCAATCGGTCGTTTCGAGCGGCGTTTTTAAGCGGCTTTTGTATTAGCAACAGCAGCAGCAGCTCAAGCGATAGCATCTGGAGTAACGATAGCAGCTGGAGTGACGACATCAGCAAGGATAGCAGCAACGATACAAATTCTGATACCAGGTATAGTTTTTGAATTGTGTGAAGTGCATTGTGTTGTAGCATGGAAGTAGTAGTGTTCTTGGAGTATGCAAATTTGCAGACAAATCAACAGCCATAGTAAGATGTCATTTCCATCCTTCACCTTCAAGGGGGGGATAGAATTGTTGCTTTATGGAGACAAAGCCCACTTGTACATTGTGCGTGCAAAAATCTGCTTTGCAGATTGTTTCACAGTGGTGTACTTTAAGGTGCAGAGGCTTTTACCATAAGTATAATCTGAAATGGTACTGTTGTCTTGCAATGATGAATTCAATCTTGAACTTGAAGCTTGTTGCATTACAAGTGGCATTAATTACAATTTGCTGAAAAATACATGGTGTGCACACTTGACTATAGTCTTGTGGGTAAGACTCATCCTCTGTCAGCAATTATGTATTCTTGATGTCATTGCAATAATACGAGCTTACTCTCAAGCATTGTTTTCATCCAGCCAGCTCTGTGGAATCTGAATGTTGAAAATAATCATGAAGTTTGTTCAGTGTCTCTAATTTTGGTTTGTTTGTTTAAATCTCATATTGGCAACCAACGTTTCAACCAACAACACATCGATGCGACACAGCAATCCAACACAACAATCCTCCACATCGACTCAACACACTGATCCAACACAATAATCCTCCACATCGACTCAACACATTGATTTGACACATCAATCCAACACAGCAATTTCCCCATTGGTCCAGCACATAGATTCAACACAGCAATCCAACACAGCAATCCTCCACATTGATCTGGCACATCAATTTTCGTTTCAACCGGCGTTTTTTGAACTGGCGCTTTGGAGCGGCGTTTAGAACTGGCGTCTACATATCAAACGGTATCTTCATCATGAGTGAGAAAGCAAAAAAGTTAGAAATTGAGAGAGTGCTGGGTGTTGAAGAGATTATTGTTCCTTTGTTGTACATGAATGAAAGAATAACCAAGGAGAAGTCATTTGAAATGTTGAACACAGCTAAACCAAGTGCTGCAAAAGGAAATCAACATGTTTCAGGACTGGTGTACTCTACACATCAAATGCCAACACCAAACACAAACAATGGATGGACTTATGTTGTCAGACGTCCGACAAAAAAGGAACGATTGAATAGGATGGCAAAATACTCCCATGTTATCACAACACCAGTACAAAAACAAGAGTACAAGTTTGCTAATGGAAAAATCTATGTTGAATACCTAACGACTAATCCATCAGATGACATTAAGAACAACCTTTCAAAAATTCTCAACTCACACACAGAAGGTAGAACAAAATTGGGTGAGACAGGAAAAATGGTAGCTTTTGGTTCAAAATTTGATTGTGTCTCAGCTTCAACAACTTATTATGGGGCTAAACATGAATATTCGGCAAGCGTTCAAAGCACTGTGAGAAATTTTTGTGATCCTTTCCATGATGTGTTGGAAAAAAGTATGTGCAATGAATTGCTTCAGCCTGTGATGAAGCACTTAAAAAGGAAAGAAAATACTCGTTGTTTCCAAAAGAAATCATATTTGCCAACATTTGCTTGTTCTAGGAATTTGACCAATGCTATTCACACTGATAAGCAAGACACTACACGTTCATTTGCTTTGTTCCATTCAAGCAATCCTAAACAACCCTTGCCAACAACATGGTTTCTTTTTCCTTTTTTTGGTCTGTCAATTGAGTTAAAGGGTACAGTGCTAATAACTTGGGAAGCATTTTCTATGCCTCATGCGTCCTGTACAGTTTTGGCTACATCTGAGAACTGTTTCTCTAGCCAGCATGAAGCTTCTGTTGTTTCGGCTGTTGGTTTTGGCAATAGGCGGGTTCAAGGTGCAATTTTAATGAAGATGAGTTTAGAAAAAAAGGGTGCAACAAAAACATTAAAGTTGGGGACAAAGTTAATGTGAGCTTGTCATTTCAAAAACTATCAGAAATGAAGAGTTCAACAATGAGTTCTAGTTATCAATGGTGTTCCAGCAAAGATTGCAGTGCCAATGTTAGGCCTAAAAAGAGGAGCCGTAGAATTGCTATTGTGCAGTCCCTGTGTGGTGAAGAACAATCAGTTAGAATGGAGTTCTGTGGAAAATTGCACAGCACATTGGGAATTCAAGAGGTTCCAATGTATGATGTTAGTTTACGAATGAAATGTAATAAAATTAATTAGTATAGATTTCTTTTTTATTCGTGAATAGAAGTAAGTGTTGTTGGTACGGAATAATAATTGGGTTCTGCTAGAGACTGAAATAAATTATTTTTATTTGAGAGTAGAGTAATGTGCATCACGTGCACAGAAATACTGCTGAGTTTACGTATACCCTTATACGATCGTCGCAAATTTCAGGGTGTACAGAAAAATTGCCGTGTTAAATTCATGCACAAAATTTGTGCGCGAGAAGTAAATTTGAACCCCGCGAAACAGTTCTCGGACGCAATGCATGTACGGAAATAATCAGCGAGTAATCTCATCACTACGCAACAGCAGTTGCAACGTGTTTCACCTCAATAAAAGAGATATCTTGCGTTTCGGCAAGATTTCACTTTATCTCATACTTTTAACATTCAACTGATTATATCTCCAAAATTCACACTAGTTGCTACCAACTACCTGTAATCTACATTACTAAGGTCTGTCTCGCTGTATCTGAACAAGTTCACAGTAAGAAGAGATCCGGAATTTCCATAGTCTTGCCTGTAGTCCAATTATCCATTGCTGAAAGTATCCAACCACAATTGTCACGTGTAGAGTACAATTGTTTGTCTACTAACACACTAACACAGCAGTGCTGTTCTTCAGAAGCCTTTGAATCAGACTCTTAGCAAATCGGATTCAGAAGGAAAATAATAGATTAACAGTCGCAAGCTCTAAGGTGGCTTGCATAAGAAGAACAGGAAAGAAGGTAACCACAATACCTCTGCTGGCATATGCCAATTGCAGATCGTCTACAACGTCGTTCCCTTTCACCATTCGATTCCTCTGACGAATCAGAATCATCTCGATCAAACATGCCTGCCAATCTCTCCAGTGGTGGGAACAATGCTGGAGATGGCGGCACCGCAAACAAAATCAGCCTTCCTAGTTTTGATGACCAACCTGTCGACCTTGTCAGGGATCCTTATTGGAGGTCCCCATTGTCCCTGACGGATGAAAGACTTCTTGTCAAGGGATATTTCTTGGTCTAGGACATCTTGTTGCCGCCGTAAAAGCTTCCTTTCCTTGGTTCTAGCCTTGGCTTCCTGTTGAATGGCAAGCTCGGCTTCAGATAATGAAGACAGACCGGCGGATGAAGGCTTGGTGGAAACATCAGAAATCATGTAATTTGCTGGTTCCAGCAAGGGCTGAAATCAATCATGTGGAGACGTCCGTTGGGGCATATCCCATACATTGGAAAGGAACTCTGGCAGTACAGACTGAAGCAAGATGAAGCAATCGGTACTTGTCATACCCAATACCAAGGGGTTCAGGGTGAATTGTGGAAGAATAAGTGATTGGGGTCCCACAAGCCGGCAAGCACCCCAAAAAGGCAGCAACGACTCGCGGGAAAGAAGCATTGGTGGCTTCTTCTTCAGCAAAGTGTGAAGCGTAGGGATCCCACGTGTGTGTATCAGTAGCCAGAACGTGCTCACAGTTGGCCAGTTCTTTCTTGGTAGGCTTGCGGGAATCAAAATAGGATATGACTCTATTGACTTGAAGAGGAAGATAGAGCTCTGTATTGTCAGATTGGAATGTAATCCCATGTGTAGAAGTAGAATCATACCTTCTGGGAGTATCCTCAACCGTGTTGAAGTTGCAGTCACGGACCTGATTTGGGCAGATAAGGCTATGGTGGAGCCTGTCCCCGAAATAAAGGGCCTGTCCAAATACCAAGATATAGGTGACCCCGTCCATTGGATCTGTCCAAGCTGTGGCACAACAGGCAATGGGGACATTTTTAAGGGGTGAGTAAGTGTCCGAAAATGGTGCAACATCCACATAGATAAAAATGGAGTCCAACGAATCAAGTAATACCATATTTGATCCTGTGGCCGTGGTGTCAGCATGGCTGTCCAACTCGCACCGGCCAGTATTGGAGGATGGGGAGCCCAAGCTCTTGATATGGACTACTTGCCAGCCTACCCGGGATACAATCGACAGGCCCCGGCCAGCAAATCAATCTGATTCTTCTTCTTGTGGGTATGGCTTCCAAATTGGTCACCGGCTGATCCCTTTGCTGTAGTGTCCCCACCCTTAGCCTCAACGAGAGAAACCTGCGCAGATTTTCCATGGGAGTTGAGTGCAGGTCAAAGCGCCTGGACTTGGTTCTTCTGAGCCTCTGACATAGTGACCCAGATTTCCTTTGGGTATACCTTGCCCTCGAGAGGCCCATTGTAGGTAGAGCCCCCTCCCAAAGTTTCCAGTTTCTTATTGCCAGATTTCTTGTTGAAAGAGGAGTTGCCTTCATTGTTGCGTTTGTTGCCCCTTTTTCCTTTGAAGGAAGAGATATTCCTTCGGCTGCTCTTCCAACTGGCCTGGATCTTCTTAATACCAAGCGCTTGAGTGAAGTGAGCGGCTGCTTTGTCAAAGTTGTTATACATATTCCCTTCTTCATTTAGAACCAGTTGGACTGCTGTTTCAAACCTTGGGTCCAATATGGAGTGACAGAAGTTGGTAACAAACTGATCTTCAGGTGGGAAAGCCTTGTGTTGCAACATGAACTCCTTTACATCATACCTCCTCCTTCTGTGCTTATCAAAACTGTAGCTCTTGGTATCCCCGGAGTAGGTAGAGCTCTGTAGGAAAGCCCTCTTCTCTTCTACTAGAAGTCAAATGTTTGTTGATTCATATGTCTGGGCATATAATGTGAAATATGCCTTCCTTCCATCTCCTTCTGAGCCGAGTCCTTAAATATAAGACCAACCGGGACCCGCCCCTACCAACTTGAACAGGATCCCCCAGAGTGTATTGTTGTCTTTGGTCCAGTGAGACCCTGCGTGAATTGTGCAACGGATAGAATATTTAGTCCAATCAGCATACGTGTCTGTCGAGTTGGCCCCAACTGTCCTAGCCCTCTCAGCGTTGGTTACTGTAGAGTCCTTCCGGATCGTGTAGAGTAAGGACGTCTTAGTGACACCCCTTTTATGTCGAAGATACTCCCGGAATCTCTCATGGAACTCCTTGAATTTTGACATTGCTGTGAGTGGCTCCAGAAGAGTCAGGTCCCCAGCGGCAGTATTGCTGTCATCTTCTGTCAGGGCCTTGAGGCGTGCCCGAGTCTTGGCCTCTGCCTCTGGATCAGACATCCGGTCAACTGGGGTAGCAGTGGCCCCAATAAGAGGTTGGAATTCAATCCAAGCCACAAATAACTTGAGCTGGTTGCCGAAGACCCTTCTGATGTATACCTGCTTTGGATCCGGGCAATAGTTGTGTTTGGTCTTGTTGACCCCGTTCACGAGAGACTTGATAGCTGAATCATCCATGTCTTGGAGGGAGTCGGTGCTGCTGTAACCGGTCCAAAATAGTTCATCGGCAGTAAAGCAATTCAGTCCAAAAGACTCCAGAATCTCCCTGAACACGACCTCAGTTGGGGTTAGGGACCTTTCCCTTGAATATCCAGGAATTCCCTCTAGCCGCTCGGCCCTCTCGATCACATCTTGAGCTTCCTGTGTGATTGCCAGGGTTCAATTGGTGTCCATCATGGTCCTAATGAATTCCATTTGCGCCGCGGTGAAGCCAAGATTGGCGGGGACTTTGGGTCCATTGTTGGCTGGAGCCCCTCCGGGTCCGCCATTGTTGGCTGGTTCAGCTGCTGGGGCGGCTACGTTGTTGTTGCGTTGGTTCTGTTGGCTTGATCTTCCTCTCGCGATGGTTAGTATTTTGCTCTTGGAGTATTTGTTTGTTTGTTTGTTTGTTTTGAAAGTGATATATGAATGATTTTCTGAGGAGGAATTAGTATTTCTGAATAATCCCTGTCCACAAGATATCACTAGTAGTGGATATTTTCTAGCAACTTCTCCATGCGGAATTCTGCAAGCGTCTCTATTCCAAACGCAGATCTCTCTGTTACTCTATACTTAAGCAAACTGTTCGGGTTCTGATCTGAGTTGGGGCCATTGATTTGGTTTATGACTTCTTTTTCTAGACGTTGAATTTATTCGTGTGGGATTTGGTGGCCGTTTTGAATCGGCTTGTTGCTCCTTGTCCACTCAGGGATCTGGGCCGTTGGTTTGTTTTCCCATTATTTTACGGTTACGCGTTCAATGGATCCGAACAATGAGTGGGAGTTGAAACTGTTCTAGAATAATTCAACTGCCCTCTCCGAGTACATACCGGCTAGGCCCAGTTTATTGCACACGTCTGTGCGCCGTCCTGCCGTATAATGATGATTTCTTTATCCCGTACGGAGGACATACGTCCCTTTTTTTGGGTAGCTGTTTGGCTCATACTCAGTCCTTGACTGTACTGATACCGCGGGCTGCTGGGGCCAGAAGCTTGTTGTCGTTTTCATGCACACTTAGGTGTGTTGCCAGTTCTCATCGTGTTGTTTGAGGTGCCATGTGGACCTCTCCATGTTTGAATTGGAACACGTTTATGTTTGAACGTAGTAAAGGCTGCAGCTATTTTGGTCCCTCAGATGCGATGCCTTGCATCGATGGCATTTGCTTTTCCCCCCTAGGCCGTTATGTCGTTTGAAAGAAATGAGAGGTAATAGCTCAAGCCCGGCAGGCTGCGCTAGGCAGTGCCATAACCCATCTAAGTACTCAAACATGGACATAGCCTTCCAGAGGGTCTCTAATTAACTGGTGATCAGTCGGTAGTAATCAGTCCCGTCCCTTCCTTTGTCATGTGAATCGCTAAATCACCCATCATCCATTAGAAGCGGTAGCCGATTGTTGACTAGACCCCAGCTCGGGTGAGTCTCTGGGTCTAATAAACTCTGATTTCTACTTCGTATCATTCACCTCACTGTACATGTATTAGATAGGTTGGTTATATTTCGATTAGATTCTAAAATTGTGGGCAGTAAGAATAGGAGTGGAGTTCAAATTGCACCTCTATTCCTCCTCTCTTTATTAGTTGTATTTGGCATGTATGTTGATTCTTAAATGAATCGTATAAACTGTTATTGTCGCTGACCGGCTATACGAGTGATTCATTTAAGTCCGTCAGTCGTATGTTACAGTCTGTCTGTACTCGTGACCGCGTGATTTCTAGAATATTGATGTCACTGCGTCTGGTGGATCAAGTACTCCATAGAACCGTGCAGACGGTAGTAGTCTCCGCATTCTTTTTTGTTCCTACTAGTATTTCTTGATTTTTGTATGAAGTGACCAAATAGTGTTTCCTAGTCAGTTTTTGAGTGGAAATGTGTGTCATTGGCTGCAATTTTAGGATGAATATTGCTCATACTATGAATGGGGTAGACTATGAAACAATATTGACAAGAAACAGGCTGATACTTTAGTCAGTATGAATTTTAGAATAATGTTTGTCCCTGGACATGTATGTACAAAAATAGTGAGTCCTAGTCAGCTTTTTGAGTGGAAATGTGTGGCATTGGCTGCAATTTCAGGATGAATATTGCTCATTATATGGATGGAGTATACTATGAAACAATATTGACAAGAAACAGGCTGGTACTTTAGTCAGTATGTACCAAAATAGTGAGTCCTAGTCAGTTTTTGAGTGGAAATGTGTGGCATTGGCTGCAATTTCAGGATGAATATTGCTCATTATATGGATGGGGTATACTATGAAACACTATTGACAAGAAACAGGCTGATTCTTTAGTCAGTATGAGTTTTATAATAATGTTTGTCCCTGGACATGTATGTACCAAAATAATGAGTCCTAGTCAGCTTTTGAGTGGAAATGTGTGGCATTGGCTGCAATTTCAGGATGAATATTTTCATATTATGGATGGGGTATACTATGAAACAATATTGACAAGAATCAGGCTGATTCTTTAGTCAGCATGAAATTTATAATAATGTTTGTCCCCGGACATGCATGTACAAAAATAGTGAGTCCTAGTCAGTTTTTGAGTGCAAATGTGTGGCATTGGCTGCAATTTCAGGATGAATATTGATCATACTATGGATGGGGTATACTAAAAAAACAATATTGACAAGAATCAGGCTGATACTTTAGTCAGTATGAATTTTAGAATGATGTTTGTCCCTGGACATGCATGTACAAAAATAGTGAGTCCTAGTCAGTTTTTGAGTGGAAATGTGTGGCATCGGCTGCAATTTCAGGATGAATATTTTCATACTATGGATGGTGTATACTATGAAACAATATTGACAAGAATCAGGCTGATACTTTAGTCAGTATGAATTTTATAATAATGATTGTCCCTGGACATGCATGTACCAAAATAGTGAGTCCTAGTCAGTTTTTGAGTGGAAATGTGTGGCATTGGCTGCAATTTCAGGATGAATATTGCTCATTATATGGATGGGGTATACTATGAAACACTATTGACAAGAAACAGGCTGATTCTTTAGTCAGTATGAATTTTAGAATAACTTTTGTCCCTGGACATAAACAGAAGTGGGATATCTGTGATACTTTGCTGTGGGTAACCCAAAGATGATTTCATTTGGGTTCTGTATTTGGACACAAAAGACACACTATTAATGTTCAATTACAACTTTCACTTCTTGACATTTCTTGTGATTTGTCAATGAATATTGTTCCTGGGAACACTATTGAAAAGCACAATACAGAAAAGGTTGTGTACTATTTTGGTTTTCTGTTCCTATATCTATTGAATGTGATATCGTCATAAATGTTATGAATACTAGACAACTACTACATCTTAACCATCTTCTTCACTGGAGCTTGGACAAAATGATGAAGAGTCATTTTCATCTCCTCCATCAGATGAGGAGGTCGTGGAAATATACTCTGATACCGGCTTTTTTGTATCAGAATATGACTTGGATTCATTACTTCCCTGCAGCTCAGCACAATTCCCACGTTCCTTGCTGTAACATTGTACTAAATCAGATACTCTTTTAATGGTAGGATTGGTTTCATTCAGATGTGAAACCTGAAAGTACGGGCACCAGAGGCAAACCTGATCCACCTTACCTTTTTGGAAAACAAGATCCTAACCCAGGCATGCATCATATTTCTCGTATTTTTTGAAAAAGTATCTACTAACCTTTCCAATTCGAACTGGGAATTGTCCACCAGCAGCGTAACAAACTTGTTCATTGATTTTGTAAATGGGATACAATATCTCTGGATCCGGTTCTTTCAACACCACATTCATTGAACGACAGATGAAGGCGTATGAATACGGGGTACCTGCAGTTCTCAAAGAATATTTGGGAACGTTTATTAGGCACCTTATTTGGGGGATTGCCCAATGTGGAACCTCTTCTTCACTTTCATTCGTGTCATCTTTTTCATCCATTTCACTACTTTTGGAGGTTGACGGTTCCTTTGCAACCTCAATATTGTCACGTTTAGAGACGTTGTAGATTTGTTGGCTTTTTGTTTCGAACTATTGCCGGTATCCGTTGATCCACATTTGTTATTTTTCTCCCGCTTGCGCAACTTTGTCTGGGTAACCTTGTTACCGTCATCAGTACCAGCATCCTTTGAATTACCCTTAGTTGTGTCAATTCTAGATTGTTTAGATTGGCAGGCCTTTTTTTGAACTCTCGCCGGTATCTGGTGATCCACATTTGTTATTTTTTCCCTTGTGGAGATGGTTCCTCTTATTTTGCGAGTGATCTTGAACCACCCATGGTGGGATGAATTCACGCTTGGAACAATTTGTAGTATTGAAAGTGAACATAACCCATCCTACCAGATAACGGTCTTGTGATTCGTTGAATTTTTTTAATATCACCCTTTGAGTTTTGAAGCAATCCCAAGTTTCAAAGTCCAACAGTTTGTGAAATACAAAGTCACAACCCTGGAGGTGTTTGAACGCAGGATGCAACTCTCCCATTCCCTTTTCATAATTGTTGACCACGTTATCGTCCAGGAATTTAACTAGAAGGTTTGCCGACGATAGATCATCTGACTTTTCCAACAAATATCTGGCAAATTTTTCTGTCAACAGTGTAAATATGGTACCCATTTCTGGAAGGTAGCTGTAGAGAATCATTTCTTCAACCCAATTATAATGTTTGACAACATCCGGGTCAATGACGAATATCTCACGGAACACGTATGGAATGTGTTCCATAAAATTTTGTTGGTGCACCTCTTGTTGTGAGTTAACATTGTATTGAAGGAACCTTGTAACACAAGTTTGATTATTATGTTTGTCTTCCAAACCCGACAGTTCCAAAATGCCAGTTACAAGTTGTTCTGGTGTATCTTCAAATTTGACATGGGCAAACTGCGTCTTACTCAAATCCACGGCTGGAGGGTAAATTTACAATTGATCATTTCTTTGACAATATGCAAGATCTTCATCGCTCAATTTGGGAAGTATTGCTCCTCCTACAATCGATCCATTCTTTGAAAATAGGCAACATTTTTGTCACTCAATTCGGGTAGCATCGCTCCTGCAAGAAATTTCCTTTCGGTCAATACCAAATCTTCCATTGTTTCCATCACATGTTCGAAACCGAAACACGCATTGTAATTGACTTTTAAGACTTTAGGCGAAAATTGCCTTACAAACATTGTCAATCGAACAATCAAAGGAGCACTTAACGCTGTCAACTACAATCATTGATGCACATAATACTTGAGAAATGAACAGATTACATACCATTTCCAAAGAAAGGACCATGTTCGCCCCCAGAATTTTGCCGGGATAGACAAATTTCCTAATCAACCATTCTTTCACCAAATATATGATTCCTTCAGGTAACGATAAAAGGTGTTAGATCTATGTTTCCGGTGCCAAGTTTGCATGGTAATAGGGTTTCGTGGTCATCATCAAATTCAAAATGTATGTTATAATAGTTGGAAACCGTGTCCTTGTAGTTGAGAACGTAGTGGAATACCAATGGAGAATGGAGTGGTAATAGCACTTGACCAGTTTTTGGAATGTTTGTGTCCCCTTGTTGATGAAATCCTACTGGTACCAACTTCTCCCCCAAAAGTATCGTGGTTCCCAAGAAGAAGGAATTCTGAAATAATTCTGGCAAGAAATATCGATAGAAATCTTTGCGTGTCAAAAGTTTTATGTCGAGGTGACAAAGAGATATGGTTGTAAAAATTCGTTTCGACTGCCCTTGAAAGTGAACCCAAAGATTATGAAGGGCCTCATGAAATGCTGTTCTTTGTTCCATTATATTCATCATCGTTCTGTTGCACACGTAATGATCAGATTCGATTTCACCTACCAACTGTAGCCTGTGTGTGGGTAAGGATTTTAAGCATTCAATACGCTGCAACTTGAAATGTTTGTCTAAGTCCACCTGATTGTAGCTATGACTCAATGAAACACGGAGTGAGGACTTTGCCATAAGGCAGTCCAAGAAGTTCTTCATGGTATTGACGTATTGTTTTGAGCCATGTGGAGAACCCTTCTGGAATTTGGTATGAAACCACAAACTGTCAGACGTATTGTCTGGCCCTGGTGGATATTGTACATTCTTCATGTACCAAACCAAGATCTCATGGTACATTATCATGTACTTCTTAATTGTTACGTAGTTCACCACGTTACACCCATACAGAGAAGATGTAGTATCACCCCCACCTATTTCATCATGAACATCCCGTAAAAGAGACTCAAACTTTACCCACTTTTTGTTCGTGTCGTAGTCCTTCAATCACTTGCTTATTTGCTTCCTGGTCAATACTCCCAACACTCCAGTCACGCCGTTGTCAACTTTGTACAAAAAGAAATTCACCATCACATCTATTTGTCAAGGAATAGGGCCCAAGTCACTGAACGTGGTGTCGAATTTTTCCTTCTTTCCCCTCCCCTTCTTCTCTGCCGGAGACGTAGTAGACGTGATCTTCCTGAAATCGAGCATAGGTTTGGATTCAATAATTCTGGATACAAGGTAAACCTTGGTCGTCAATGCAGTGAAACATGTTCTAACCTCTAAACTGAGGGCCCTCACAAACTCATCAGTTGCATAGGACTGATTCATCAGTGTCGATTTAAGATTATTTTCCACAGACATGCGATGTTTTTGTTGATTGTTATCATCTTTTGGAGGAGTATTTGGTGGCGGATCTTTCAATCTACCCTTTTTCAAATTGTTTCTTTTGCCACTAGAATGAGGATTGGCTCCACGCTTACCAGCACTATTAGTGGTAGGTGTCATTGCTAATGTTGAATCTGATCAGAATTTGCTACAATCTGATATGAAAAAGATGGACCAAATCGAAAATTCTTTTACTGTTTGAAAACAATCAGAATCACGTTTGTGGGAATAAAGTTATTCTTCATTGCGACCAAACATTGAATGTATAAAGGATTTGATAACTGAAACAGCTTTCACCCGAGAACACCACTCACATAACAAGACAAGAGTGGGAACCATTTCTCAAAATCAATTTCTCAAAAAAAAGACAATGTGTAACGTGACTGTTAGCGTGTCATTGATCTTGTAAACAAAATGTGCAGCAATGCTGACGGTTAGTACAACATACCTATACTGCATCCTGCATTGAAAAACTGACGACAAATACAACATTGTTGCACTAAACAGAGAAAGGGGTAAATAAAAGGCTTGACATGGATTTGAAAAAGAAAACCTGCAACGCTAACCTCAAAAAAGTGATGTGAATTGTCTCCAAAACCATGAAAAGGGCATTCCTGCAACGCCATTGCAAAAAACAGAGAAATGGTAAATTGGTGAGTCATAATGCCTCCTGCATTGCTGATGATGTTGCATTCCCTCACTTCTGTTTTTCTTCTTATTTTCATAGGTCTGGAACAAGGATCATCGGAACAGCAACAGGAACAACACCAGCACAAATTGACGGCAACACAAATCAACGGCAACACAAATTGATCGGCGGTAACAGCGTGAGATACATAGACAATGATGCCTGCCTGTTGCATTACTGATGACGTATTTGCTCACTTTGGTTTTTCTTCTCTATATTGGCAACAGGAATTGACAGCAACACGAATCTTTGGCAACACCGAATCGAAGGCAACACTAGTAGTCGTCAGCAGCAGCCAGCAACAACAACAACAAAAACAACAACAAAACAACAACACTGGCAACAACACAGCAACAACAGGAATCAAAGGCAACAGCAAAAGGACAGTAACTGTGCAGGTTAGCATGTAAATACTATTATTCTTTTTATATCGTGTACTCTACATCAATAGATGCTCACCCATTTTGTTCAATTATTATATATTGTTATAGATCGACAATCGAACCACAAACGGCAACAGCAACAGCAGCAATCGGCAACAACGTCGGCCACAGCAACAGCAGCAACAACGTTGGCAACAGCAACAGCAGCAATCGGCAACAATGCCGGTCACAGAAACAGCAGCAACAACGTTGGCAACAGCAACAGCAGCGATCGGCAACAACGTTGGCCATAGCAACAGTAGCAACAACGTCAGCCACAGCAACAGCAATTGGCAACAACGTTGGCCACAGCAACAGCATCAATCGGAGACAACGTTGGCAACAACGGCCACAGCAGCAATAGCAACAGCATTGAACGGCAACAATGGTGATTCGTCTCCTCCTCCTCATCCGCAACAGCAACATGGCAACAAGAGCAACAGCGAGAGCAGCAGCGAGAGCAACAGCATGAGCAACAGCGTGAGCAACAGCGTGAGCAACAGCGTGAGCAACAATTCGTCTCCTCCTCCAACAGCGCTCTCATCATTGTCCACGGCAATTCAATTTGTCTTGGCACGGCAATCCTTTGCAATGCAACAGCCTGTTGAACGATTGGGTGAGCAACATTTTCAGAGTCAACACAAATCGAAGGCAACACCAGATCAAATCAGTCTCCTCCTCCTCTTCCTCCAACAACAACAACATCAATTTGTCTCTTCCTCCTCCTTCAATGGCAATTCGTCTTCTCCTCCAAATGGCGCTCCTTCTCGTCATACAACAACAGCAACCACTGCAATGGGATTCAAAACAACGCTAACAAATCAGTTGTCAGAACGAGCTATGAAGCAAAAAGCAAATAGGAAACATGAGAAAAGAAGTAAACAGAGAATGTTTTTGAACTTTCTGAGGATTGCAGCACCGGTGTCAACGAGCCATGAAACTTATACAAACTTGTCTCAGATAAAACTGATGAAGAAGAAAAGGAATAGGCGTTCAACTTGCAAAGATGGTGTCAGTACAATAGCGTTGAAAAACAAATACCTGAAACAACTGTGGTGGAAGGTAAATACACGGAAACAAGTTGGGGTGGCAAAATAGGAGGATAGAAGAACTATCAACCGGAACAGGCTTTGTCGATCGACAATTTTGATACGTTGGATAGTACAAAAGAAGAGCATATTCTTGCGTTTGACAATTCTAATCCGCCGTTGTGCATTTTTGCAAAAGTTTCACTTGATGCAGGGCTAGTATGGACACTGTGTGGAAAACATGGTGAAACTCAAAGGGCAGCGCTTGGTGCAGCGCTTGGGATGGCACCTGGTGCAGCACCCTGTGAAACACTAGGAGCCACACTTGATGCTGCACTTGGGGAAACACTTGGAACAGGACTGTGTACAGTGCTAGTAGGGACACTATGGGAAGCACTTAATGAAACACTAAGAGCCACACTTGGTACACTGCTAGGAGTGGCACTGAGTGCAGCACTGGGTGAAACACTGGGAGCCACACTTGGGGCTGTACTGGGTGAAACACTTGGAGCAGGACTGGGTGCAGGGCTAAGAGTGACACTGGGGGCGACACTGGATGAAACCGGAGCCGCGCTGGGAGTGGCACTGTGTGCAGCACTTGGTGGAACACTAGGAACCACACCTGGTGCAGCACTTGGTGAAGGACAAGGCAAAGCACTTGGTGCAGTGCTAGGAGAAGCACTGGGTGCAACACTTCGGGGACACACTAGGAAGCACACTTGGTGCAGTGCGGGGTGAAACACTTGGAGCAGCACTTGGTGCAGTGCTAGGAGTGACACTGTGTGTAACATTTGGTGAAACACAAGGAGCAGCACTAGGTGCAGTGCTAGGAGAAGTACTAGGTGCAATACTTGGGGAAACCGTAGGAACCACACTGAGCGCGGCGCCTGGTGAAACATGTGGAGGAGGACTGGGTGCAGTGCTAGGAAGGGACACTATGGGAAACACGTGGTGAAACGCTAAGAGCCACACTTGGAACAGCACCAATAGTGGCATTGAGAGCAGCACTGGGTGAAACACTAGGAACCACACTGAATGCAGCGCTTGGTCAAACACTTGGAGCAGCACTTGGTGCAGTCCTAGGAGTGACACTGTTCGCAACACCAGCACTTGGAGCAGCACTAGAATAGGCCCAGGGCGCAGCACTTGGTGAAACACTGAGTGAAACCCTAAGAGGTACTTGGGGCAGCGCTAGGAGTGGCAATGTGGGCTGCACTGGGGGATCCACTGGGAAAAGCACTGGAGACAGCGCTGGGTGAAATGTTTGGCCCAGTCCCTTAGGATGCATGCAGCCAAGCCCTCATCAAGGTAGCCTACTGGCGATACCGCTGCTGGGACTGGGGAGGGACTGCATAGTGTCTCCTGGCAAGCTGGATGGTCGCAAACCATTGACGCTTGGCAGTAAGAGTGTAACCACGGAGCACTTGGAGGGGAATCTGGAGGAGGGAGTGAGATTGAGGCAGAGCACCATCTAAGCCCATGGCCAATTCAGATGAAATGGAAGCATTGAGAGATTGATGCTGTTCAGCCTCAAGCACCCCCCCAGTGCCATGGAGCCGTTGGTTCCGATACGTCCAGAGATCTGTAGTGGCCCAACGACGAGGAGAACGCTTGCTACCAATCAAAGAATAGTAATCAGCTTGAATCTGATGCCAGAGGGGGGACCACCTCCCAAGAAACCAGTTGTGCCAGCCAATGTGACGCTGAGCCCTTACAGCAGAGGCAATAGCAGGAGAGTATGAGGAAGGGTGGATATGCCTACCTTGACAAACCCTAGTGGTAACATTCACAATGGCGAGAGCCAGAGAAGGTTCTGTAAGCTCAGAGGTAAGGCGCTGCTGCAAAGGGCCCCGAAAGGAAGACAAGCTGTGCTGGACAGCCCCGGGGTCTTCACAGGAAAGCACATGGGAAACCTTCTCCTCTTCCTGGGCACACAGAGGGCATCTGGAGTGATCCTGGTGGTGGTAATGGAGTAACTGAGTGCCAACACCAATGCAACCCAAAGCAAACTTGACAAACCACCGTTGCAGACCAGGAGGGAGGCGCTTGAAAGCAGTCCAATGAGCCACACCAAAGGATGGAATTGGAGACTTGTGGTTGGAATGGAGATGTCATGGTGAGTGTGCCAATAGTGAAGAAGGGGAGGACCAGAAATCAGAATGTGCAAGGCATCTCGGTCAATGCTGAGAGCATTTGAGACCATTCTGTGAGAGAGCCCAGGGCTCAAACACAAGCCGGGGAAAGTGGTAGGGAGATGAACAATTCAAGGATAGAAATGCCTTGGCCATGCCATCAACCTGATGATTGCAAAGGGCCCACCAGTCAAGAGAAAGACCCTCTTGATGACCCCTAACCCACCTGAATGTGACAGTGATTGGAAGAGCAGAGAGCATATTGTGAATGACATAGACATAGTCAAAAGATTTCTGAGAAATAGCCAAGGGCCAGGTACCCTTAGTCCTGTTGAAGAGCCGTATCCCCATCAAGGGCGATAGTGAGTGAACCGGAGCAACATCATAGAGGTTCACCAGAGCCATACAGCAGGTGAGGACACCAATGATGCCAGCCAATTCGCTCCGGTAGGAAGACTGATCGTCGGGTGAGCCACTGACAAGGTGGCTCTCGGTCTGTCTCCTTTTTTCCTTCTGTTGGCGCTGCTTTGGTCATCTCATCTTCTGTTGGTCACTTTCTTCAAAGGCGAGGGATTTGCTCCAGTGATTCGAGGGCTCCAGTTGATATCACTGAAGGTACCAAGTGCTCCTACAGCTCCTACTTCACTCTGTCTCTTCCCCGGCCGATGTCACCTCGCCCTAGTGACTTGTACGATGAGATGTTGGAGTCCCTGACTGATGCACTCAGCCTGCTCTGGTCTGTAGACCAGGAAGCTGGTCCTTTATGTCTTTCCTTCTCTGCGCCAGCATCAACCCCAAGGCCAAGCCCGTTCCCAAGCTCTGGTCTACCCTGCCTGACCGGCAAACTCTTGAACTTTGCGTTGCTTCCCTCTGGCTCAGGGTTAGAGCTGCCCCTCACCTCAGGTTCTTTATGGGCCACAGTGTTCCCATGGATACTCTGCTGTCTGCCACTCTCCTTCAGCGCCTCCAGGACCGTGAAATGGACTTCAAGTACGATTCACATTCAAGCCTCCACTACTGTCACCTGTGGCTTTCTGCTTGGGTCCTATATGCAGAGTTTTGATCTTGATCATTACAATGCACTGCTCCAGACTCATCCTCGATTTCAAGCCTTCCCTATTGCTGTCATCCGGAAGAACATTCGGCTAGACAATTCAAGGACTCCCAGTCCCTCCCCTGTTCCAGCTGCACATATTTTGTGTGATTCTACCAAGCGTTCTCAGACTGTCAAACTCTTGAAGGCCCAGTTCAATTGCTGCTCTGCTTCTGATATAGCCTCCCTTCCTGATGCTAAACTCTACAAGTTTATTGAGACTGCTACCAATCCCTCTGATAGATGCCTTCCCCCTTCCAAGCTGAAGACACTTTGTCAAGCCAAGCACCGTCAAGCCAAGTTCATCAAGACCCATGACACTGCTTCTGTTCTCGGTGTTGTGGACTTGGATATTCCTGTAGATTTGGGCCAAGGCCTGGGTGCCACCACATTGGGCCGTGTTCTTCTGGGCATCTGTACTAGGGACAACTGGTCTTGGCCACTGTTTCTCTCTATTGACACCAGCTCCTATCGTGGTGAAATCTTGGCCCTGTACAACACCACTACCTTGGCTGAAGCTCAAACCATGCTTTCATTTCTCCCCATCTTCCTGGAGGCTTGGTATGGCTCTTGTGTTTGCCAATGGTTTTCTACTGAGTGTCTCCCTGAGATGGAGGACTTTCATTGGGATCCCACTGAAGGACGGGTTGTTGAAAATGCCCCTGCGCCGGACCAGGAGCCAGAGGCTGCTCTTCCCTTCTTTGGTAGTGGTGATACCTGTGATTGGGAACTTGTTGATGATGATCTGTCTATTGACTCCCTTTCCAATGCTGTTACCTTTGACCTTGATATGCACTTCTCTTTTCAAGGTTCGTGAGGACAGTGGTGGGTGTGGTTTTGATGATGGCCAGTCCATGTCTACTCTTGCTACAGGTACTTCCAACATCACTTCTGTTCTGGGTGCCACTCCGACTGCTGCCTCCCCCGGTGGCACTGCCATGGCTGAAATTTTGCCTCATGCTGCTGGGTGCCCTACATCCCTCCATTCTCCTCTGCTGCTCTGGCCTCACCTCCATTGCTTTCTCCCCCGGCAACGATGCTAGTGTCAGCGAACTGAGTCATGCCAATGCCTCCACTAGCTCTGCTCCAGCTTCCCTCCTCTCCATGTGACAGACACGGTATGCATCTGATCATGGTTAGGATCCCTTGCATCAGGCCTGGTGGAATGCCTTCCTCTCCAAATTCCACCTTTGTATACCTCAGTTTCCCTTCCTCTTCCTCAGCTCCTTCTGTTTCCCGACATGTCACCTCCACAGTGCTTCTCCTAGCACTGCACCAGGCCTCACTCCAAGTGCTTTCCCCAGCAATGCATTTGGCGTGATTCCCAGTGCTTCGCCTAGGTTTGCATCCAGTGTCACACCATGTGCTGCACCAACTGTGGCTCCCAGTGTTTCACCTTGATCTGCAAACAGTGTTTCTCCTAGCACTCCACCAGGCGTCCCTCCCTGTGCTCCCCCCAGCAATGCTTATGGCGTGCCTCTTGTTGCTTCATCCAGGGTTGCATCCAGTGTCACCACCAGCGCGGCTCCAACTGGGGATCCCAGTGTTTCACCATGATCTGCACACAGTGTTTCTCCTAGCACTGCACCAGGCCTCACTCCCTGTGCTTCCTCCAGCAATGCTTTTGGCGTGCCTCCCAGTTCTTCTATTAAATTCCTTTCGTGTCCAGAAGTACCAAAGCTACACGAACGCCAGTTATTCTATTCTTACGAATCAATGAGTCCTGTATCAACCAAAGTAATCGATTCCCACAGGCATATCAATTCCCATGGCGTATCAATTCCCATTGCTCATTAACGGTGAGCAATCTCTGTTTTCCAGTATTGCCCTTGTTCTTTGGTGAGCAAACTTTGATTTTGGAAAGTATCACACGAGCTACAGGAGCAATTCCTGATCATAATGATAAACATATCATAGGATCTTCCTAACGGAACAAGAGAAGAAAACCGTTGGCCTGTGCTTCTCACACAATATATGTATATACATACGGATATATACGGTCAACGACCAATGCATGTACGGAAATAATCAGCGAGTAACCTCATCACTACGCAAGCAGCAGTTGCAACGTATTTCACCTCAATAAAAGAGATATCTTGTGTTTCGGCAAGATTTCACTTTATCTTTAACATTCAACTGATTTATATCCCAAAATTCACACTAGTTGGTACCAACTACCTGTAATCTACATTACTAAGGTCTGTCTTCGCTGTATCTGAACAAGGTTCACAGTAAGAAGAGGAGATCCGGCGTTTCCATAGTCTCGCCTGTAGTCCGATTATCCGTTGTCAAAAGTATCCAACCATGATTGTCCGCATAGAGTACAATTGTTTCGTCTACTAACACACTAACACAGCGTTGCTGTTCTTCAGAAGCCTTTGAATCAGACTCTCAGCAGACCGGATTCAGAAGGAAAATAATAGATTTACAGTCGCAAGCTCTAAGGTGGCTTGCATAAGAAGAACAGGAAAGAACGTGAACACAGTACCTCCGCTGGCATATGCCAATTGCACATCGCCTACGAAGTCGTTCCCTTTCACCATCTGACTCCTCCGGCAGGATCTGACTCATCTCAATCGAACATGCTTGCGAATACCTCCAGGTGGTGGTAACAATGCTGGAGATGGCGGCACCGCAAACGAAATCAGTCTTCCTAGTTTTGATGACCATATGAAGTTGATACTCGTATCCATATTCCGCGTCACAAAGGAAGCAAATAGCTATATGTGTGAGGCTCTCCAAGAAGGAGGATTATGCAAATGGACAATTTTCCTCGATGCACTCCTCGAACATGGTTTTGCCCGCGAGCTTACCTACATGGATACTAGTAGCGGACTGCCAACCCAACTTCACCGATCCATCCAACTAACCATTGAAGCACTCGCGGACTTCACAAAGGAATTACGCAAGAGCGAAAAGGATTGGAGGGATGTAGAAACATATTCGTACAACAGTTTCAGTGCCTTCCATATGGACACATGCACTGCGTCTTCAGTAACGAATCTATCTTGAATCCTCCAGCTCCTCCTCCTGGAGCAAATAAGAACAAGTCCCCTCAACAAGTGAAGTACAAATCTTGGTGCCAAAAATCACGTGATGAAAAGTCGTTCACACCCCTCACGAATGACTCAAGATTCAAACATTGGCTCGTAGGTTTCAAGGCTAAACTTGAGGCATACGACATTGACACCGAAACATTCCTTGATGAAACTTGGCCCCCTGCTGCACTACAAGGCTACACACGTGACCTTTTTGTCAAACAATGTGCTTTCTTCTGGGTTCTTATGTTGGAAGTCTTCAAAAGCGACCTATCTGCGTCATGCGTTCACAGCCATTCCCTTACACGTAATGGACGCCAAGCATATTTTGATTTTGTGAACTTACATAGTGAATCAAAAGCCAAGGTATATGACAACTGGACTCAATTGCAAGCTGCTACTTAAGTTGAATCTCGAACAATTGGAAAGAATCCAAGGTGAAGTTTATCACGCACTGGTTTCGAAGAGTTGAACCACCTCAATAAGCTTCATCCTCCCAACAAGCCCCTTGAGTACCATACTGCAAAATCAGCATTATGTCAAGCCTGCTATTCCAGCTTTCAACTAAGTGAACAGGTTGCCAAGGTCAAAGATCCCGGTGGCCCGAATAGTACCGTCACAGATGTAAGTCGCTGAAGCCGCTGCTATCCATACACTCAAGATCACGCTCCTACTCAAAGCGACTTGCCTAGACTCTCAGTCCGCAATGTCTGCTCCAAAGTCCACAGTACGTGCACATGTACACGACTTCTCCTCAGGACAAGGGCACAACTCTAGCGACTATGCTCTCCCTATCGAATTCGAAGGTGACTATCAAGACTATGTGGTATTCAAGGCTGGACGTTCACCTGACCCTACCACACGCTTACCTACTGGGATATGGAAGGCTCTATCACTGTCAAGACATGAAGAATTGGCTGAACTTTTCCCCCGAAGGCAAGAAAATAGTGGTCGCATCATTGCGATCCAAATTGCTCCCAGATGGTCAGCTGGACCCCAATGCCGTTAAACCCATCACCCGGAAAGCATATACACATGAACATTCCATCACATTCCTTGAAGATGACACCTCAAACGGTGATAACCATACCAATGCTTCAGAGGACCTCCATCTGGCTGTGGAAAATGACCAGTAGAGGCGTCTTCCTATGCATCACTTGGTGTCTATAAGTCTCAGACGTCTTCCTCCAAGGATCAACGACCCCTCAAGTCTTCCGTGTCCGCCTGCTCACCCCGCCAGATTCCTTTCTGAGAATCCTGACATTTCGATATAAAAGGGACGGTGACACTCTGGTATCCGTGGGAAAATCCTCCTATTCATGTCAATTTTCATCAATGGTATAACCCCGAAGATGACTTAACCTTCCAACATGATAACCAAGTACCTTCATACACCTATTGTGCTCATAAAGCTACTGTTTCCAACCCCTATGGTTGACCGCGGTGCCAATGGGTGTATCATCGGTAATGATGCATGTCTCATCTCCAAGGATATCCTGCCCCAGTATGTCAATGTCACGGGCATCAACAATCACCAGGTACAGAATATTCCCATTGCAACATGTGGAGCGTATTCCGTCTCCAATAGAGGTCCTATTATCCTCATTTTCAACAAATGTGCGTACACGGGAAGCCACCCCTCTATCCTGTCTTCCGGACAGATGGAAGCATACTTCTCTACTGTGGATGACACATCCATCAAAGCAGGCGGTGGACAAGTAATCACCACCTCCGATGGATACGCACTGCCCCTCAGCATTCGCCATGGCTTGCCATACCTTGCCATGCAAAAATATACCACTGATGAATTGGACACACTCCCACATGTTATCATGACATCAGATAAACACTGGGACCCCTCCGTTCTCGATACCATCATCAGTGCTAAGGACGAAACCTTCCTTCAGAAATATCCACCTCAGTCGCAGCAGCTTCCCTATCCAGAATACGACAAATACCGAAACCCACGTTGTCTTGAAGGCTTGGATATCTCTGTATCCCCTGGTTCGTCCACGGTTACCTCCCTCAGTTTGTACTCCAGTCATTGCACTTGATCACCCTTTCTCCCTATCAATGATAATGGAATCAACGACCGCTCCTTATGGCTTACACCTACCAATTATGTTCATCAGGAACGCCTTGCACGATGTATTCCACCTTCAATTTCTGATACGGTCCTTGCCTTTCCCACGGCCTGTACTGTTGATGATACACCCCGAGTCACAACTACACCTCGTAAACGTTATCCCAACGAACATGATTACTTATCTCTGAAGCCCTTCTTTTGTTGGGTTTCCACAGATTGCATCAAAGCTACTTTTGAGAATTCAACGCAATATGGATCCTTAGCGGTTAGCCCCAATGGTAACCTCTTCAAGCGTTTTCATTCCCCTCAGCTGGCAATGAATGTTTGACCATACAATGACAACATTTTGTCTGATGTCGTTTACTCCAACGTCCCAGCAATTGATGGCGGTTCCAAACTTGCACAGATTTTCTTTGGTCAAAAATGTCATATCATACATGTTGAAGAGATGCGCACCACTGGTGATTTCCTATCATATTTCCAGAATTCCGTCCGAAAATGGGGCAGACCTCTTTGCCTCTTATGTGATCATGGTAACTACCAATCTAGCAAAAGGGTCATCGATTATCTCAAGATGTTATGGATTGGACTTTGGCAGAGTGAACCCTATGACCAACACCAGAACCAATTTGAACGGTGTTATCAAACATTTAAGCGTATTGTCAATCGCGTCATGGACCGCACAGGTACACCACCACATCTATGGTTGTTGTGCATGACATACATTGCCGGACTCCTCAATGTTATTTCTGATCCTACTCTATTGGACAAACAACCGGTCTTCATTGCCACCGGTACCCTTGGTGATATAAGCATGTATACCAGTTTCTTTTGGTTTGAACCCGTTTATTTTAAGACCAATGACTCCCCTTTTGGTACCCAGTCTACCAAACGCCTCGGCCATTTCGTAGGCATTGCCAAACATGTTGGCAATGGACTATGTTTTCGAATCTGGGACCCAGTCACTAACAAGTTGCTTGACCGTTCTGGTGTACGCTCTGCTCTTAAACCTGAGTCACGCAACAAACGAGCTGGCCTCTTTACTAAAGCAAAGGATTCGGTACCTCGATTGTACGCCACCGGTGACGCCCCTACACTCACGAAACATGGGGAGCATACCACTACAGATGCTCCGATTGAAAAGCACAAACCAAAGGATGTTCCACCTACTCCTCATACAGCCGAATCCACTACGGACTCCGACATCAAGCAGATTGTGGCACATGAAGGCAACACGCCTGCAGCCCCTACCGAGCAACAGGCTGCGTCACCTCCTATTCAGATACCTGACAATAGCCCAACCTTCCGCATCTGGTAATCAGATTATTATCAAACCACCTGCCCACCCCTCAGTTACCGAGCTTTCTATATAAGAAGGTCGATGACAGCCCAAGATGGTCCCCTTCTCCACTTCCCTAACAACTATGGGGAGAGTTTTGATGGTCCTCCTACGACACACATCTTCAGCAAGACATCCGATGGCGTTCTCCTTACTGAAGATGATTTTGATCCACCGGAGCTAGCATACTTTGATGTTAGTGACGTCACAACTCCACACACCAACCCTGCTACTCCTACAGTAGACCCATCACAGGTAGTTGTTACCAATGAAGAAGGGAATGCACAATTTGACAATAATGATAAACCTCTTACCATCCAAACAATCCCAATTGCCGACCTACAAGGAAGATCTTTCCTTGTACCCAATCCCGATGGTACTCGGAAGGACCTTACCATCGTCGATGTAGAAGACAGTCTTGAACGTAATAAGGATTTCATCAAATTCAAGTGCAAGCACTCTGATGACGAACTTGACGATATCATTGCATACAATGATGTCATGAATTACATCCACCGTGATTCGACCCAAGAAGATGGAACACTTTGGTCGTTTCGCCGAATCCTAGGACACCAAGGCATATTGGATAACAAGCACCCCCAGTACAAAGGCTCCAAGTATGACCTTTGGATTGAATGGGAAAATATGGAACGGACATATGAACCATTTGCCAACATTGCGGCTGATGATCCTGTTACCGTTGCCAAATATGGGAAAGACAACAACCTGCTTGACCTCCCAGGTTGGAAACGTCTCAAACGAATCACCAACCTAGCACGACGAACCAAGAAGCTTGATCAACTCGTGCATCAAGCCAAACTTTGGTCTTTCCGTACCACCCCGCAGTATCAATATGGATTCAAGGTACCTCGTAACCACGAAGAAGCCCTCGAATTTGATCAAGCCAACGGAAACCACAAATGGGAAGACACCATCACTCTGGAAATGAAACAGCTCAATGAATACAATACATTCATTGATAAAGGCGTGTACAAGGCAAGCTCCATCCCAAACGGGCTTCAACAGATCAAGGTACACATGATATATGCTGTCAAACATGATGGTAGACACCACAAGGCTCGTCTTGTTGCAAACGGCAATCTTACTGAAGCCCCCGTCCAAAGTGTGTACGCCGGTGTCGTATCACTACGCAGCCTACGCATGTGCCTGTTCCTAGCTGAACTGAACAGCCTGGAAGCATGGGGTACCGATATAGGAAATGCTTATCTTGAAGCAGTGACCTGCAAGAAAGTCTGTATCAAGGCAGGTCCAGAATTCGGATCACTAGAGGGTCACCTATTGATCATCTACAAGGCTCTATATGAACTCAGATCATCGGGCAAGTGCTTTGGTGATTTACTAGCAGCTTGCCTCATTGAACTTGGCTTCGAAAGATCCCGTGCCGAACCGGAAATCTTTCTCAAGCCTGGAATGAACAAGCATGGGGAACGTGTATATGAACTCATATGCACATATGTTGATGATCTATGTCTTTGCATGGCAGATCCCAATTCGTTTCTGGAAATCCTACAGTCAGAGCCATACAACTTCAAACTGAAGGGATCCAGGACCTATGAATTTTCATCTGGGCTGCGGATTTGAGCGAAGATGCACATGGTGTTCTTTGTATGAATCCCATCAAGTTCATCGAAAAGATGGAAGTATCTTATGAACAAATGTTTGGATGCAAACCTAACACTAGGTTCCAATCGTCCATTCGCCGAAAAACGATCATCCTGAATTGGACTCCTCGGCATTTCTTGAGGAAACTGGTATCCAGAGATACCAAAGCATGATCGGCTTCACTCCAATGGATCATTCGCCATTGGACAATTTGATGTTCAAACAGCCGTGATGACACTCTCAAGTTTCAGAGCTCAACCACGAGAATGGACATCCTTGATTGTGCCAAACGTATCTACGGATATATCTCCAAGTTTAGACATTTTAAGATCAGGTTCCGCGTGGAATTCCCAGATTTTATATTGACTAAACCAGACACCATTGATTGGTCCAACACTGTCTATGGGGAGCATTCTAAAGAGCTACCCGATGACGCTCCTGCACCACTTGGGAAGACAGTAGTGTTGACACACTTCTATGATGCAAATCTCATGCATGACATTCTCAGTGGGAAGGCTGTTACCAGGATACTTCACATTACGAGAGAAAAAAAAAAAAAAAAAAAGAAAAAAACTCCTATGATGTGGTTCTCAAAGAAACAAGCCACTACGGAAACGGCCACATTCGGGGCTGTATTCATTGCAGGAAGAACTTGCATTGAGCAAATCGTTGACTTACGTCACTTGTTCCGATACCTCGGAACACAAGTTCGCAATATTTCCTATTCATGGGGAGACAACAAGAAGATGATTCAGACGTCGACCTTCCCTTACGCAAGGTTACATAAGCGTCACCATATCCTATCGTTTCACTACGTACGAAGCATGATAGCAAAAGGCTTCATTCTAATGCTGCAAATTCCTGGCAAAGATAATTGTGCAGATATCCTTACCAAGCATTGGGGACACTCAGTTGTGTATCCACTGCTCAAGCCCATCTTCCATGTCTGTGGAAATACTGGCGACCTCCTCCAAGACGATGGAAGCATCATGTAAACATGATGATCTTTTGCAAGGAAACATGGGGAGTATTAAATTCCTTTCGTGTCCAGCAGTACCAAAGCTACACAACGCCAGTTATTCTATTCTTACGAAATCAATGAGTCCCGTATCAACCAAAGTAATTGATTCCCACAGGCATATCAATTCCCATGGCGTATCAATTCCCATCGCTCATTAACTGGTGAGCAATCTCTGTTTTCCAGTATTGCCCTTGTTCTTCGGTGAGCAAACTTTGATTTTGGAAAGTATCACACGAGCTACAGGGAGCAATTCCTCATCATAATGATAAACATATCATAGGATCTTCCTAACGGAACAAGAGAAGAAAACCGTTGGCCTGTGCTTCTCACACAATATATGTATATACATACGGATATATACGGTCAACGACCAATGCATGTACGGAAATAATCAGCGAGTAACCTCATCACTACGCAACAGCAGTTGCAATGTATTTCACCTCAATAAAAGAGATATCTTGTGTTTCAGGCAAGATTTCACTTTATCTTTAACATTCAACTGATTTATATCCCAAAATTCACACTAGTTGGTACCAACTACCTGTAATCTACATTACTAAGGTCTGTCTCGCTGTATCTGAACAGGTTCACAGTAAGAAGAGGAGATCCGGCGTTTCCATAGTCTCGCCTGTAGTCCGATTATCCGTTGTCAAAAGTATCCAACCATGATTGTCCGCATAGAGTACAATTTGTTTGTCTACTAACACACTAACACAGCGTTGCTGTTCTTTCAGAAGCCTTTGAATCAGACTCTCAGCAGACCGGATTCAGAAGGAAAATAATAGCTTCATCCAGGGTTGCATCCAGTGTCACCACCAGCGCGGCTCCAACTGGGGATCCCAGTGTTTCACCCTGATCTGCAAACAGTGTTTCTTCTAGCACTGAACCAGGCCTCACTCCCTGTGCTTCCCCCAGCAATGATTTTGGCATGCCTCCCAGTGCTTCATCCAGGGTTGCATCTAGTGTCACCACCAGCGCGGCTCCAACTGGGGATCCCAGTGTTTCACCATGATCTGCACATAGTGTTTCTTCTAGCACTGAACCAGGCCTCACTCCCTGTGCCTCCCCCAGCAATGCTTTTGGCGTGCCTCCCAGTGCTTCATCCAGGGTTGCATCCAGTGTCACCACCAGCGCGGCTCCAACTGGGGATCCCAGTGTTTCACCATGATCTGCCAACAGTGTTTTCCCTAGCACTGCACCAGGCCTCACTCCCTGTGCCTCCCCCAGCAATGCTTTTGGCGTGCCTCCCAGTGCTTCATCCAGGGTTGCATCCAGTGTCACCACCAGCGCGGCTCCAACTGGTGATCGTAGGGTTTAACCATGATCTGCACACCGTGTTTCTCCTAGCACTCCACCAGGCGTCCCTCCCTGTGCTTTCCCCAGCAATGCTTTTGGCCTGCCTCCCAGTTCTTCATCCCGGGTTGCATTCAGTGTCACCACCAACGCGGCTCCAACTGGGGATCCCAGTGTTTCACCATGATCTGCAAACAGTGTTTCTCCTAGCACTGCACCAGGCCTCACTCCCTGTGCTTCCCCCAGCAATGCTTTTGGCGTGCCTCCCAGTGCTTCATCCAGGGTTGCATCCAGTGTCACCACCAGCGCGGCTCCAACTGGGGCTATCAGTGTTTAACCATGTACTGTACCCAGTGCTTCTCTTAGCACTGCCCCAGGCGCTACGCCAGGCGCTCCTCCCAGTACTGCCATCTTCCTCCTCCGTGCAACAGACACGGTTTGCCTCTGATCATGGTTAGGATCTCTCCATCGCGGCCTGGTGGGAGGCTCCCCAACTCCATTTCTCCCCTGGATTCATCCAGTCCTTCTTCTTCCTCCTCAGTCTCCTCCGGTTTCCTGCCTTGTTCAATCATATCTTTATGGGGACGTCCGTGTTGCTAAGGATTCTGATGCTTTTGGACATCTTTTTTCCCCATGCTCCTTCCTCCAACTCTACCCTCATTACCTTTCAACATATTGGTCCCCAGCGAAAGTCAGCCTTCATGTCTCGCTCTAGTCACAACTCTTGGCAATTTGCTAAAAGCAAGGCTGGGGTTGCTCTCTACGCCGAGCACTGTCTGAATGAACCCAAGCTTCTCCTCTGTGACCTGTCTTCAGAGCTGCTTACTGTGCATTGTTGATGGTGAGCACGGCATGGCCTCTGACCATCGATTGCTTTGGATAGAAGTTTGTAATGGAAGCATCATGAGCAAACACCTTCCACCTCCTGTGCGATCATCTCTCCCTCGCCTGAAATCTTCCCACCCTCATCTTTGGCAGCGCTATCTCAAGCGGGTGAACCATGCTTTTGCTACTGCTGGGGTGTTCGCCCTTTGGATCAAGCTTGAGCATCTGGTGGCTCAGTATGTATCTGGTGATACATCTGTGCGAAGACACTCTCATCACTACCTATGATGTCCTCCATGCCACCACTGCTTCCATCCGGCTGTCTGTTGAACACCATCTTTGCCAGCTTCGCACAGGCATGATCCCTTAGTCTCCCAAGCTCCAAGTCTATCGTGACACCATTGATTTCTGGAGGTGGATCGTGCAGCTTCGGCAAGGTGTCTCCACCAGTCACACCATTGTGAAGCGCTTGGCCTGTAAGCCTTCCTTATACAAGGGTGAACACTGTGATCTTGCCACTGCTGTCTCCCATTTGAAGCAAGCCTACAAGCAATACCGCGCCATCAAACTTCTGGCTCCCTCTTGGCGTGACTCCTTCAACCAAGGCTTGGTGGATGCCCTTCTTGCTGAAGGCAAGCCCCACAACCAGAGTGCCTCCGAGATTTGGGCACGCATGCGCCGTGAGCGGCTCCAAAGGGATCTCGGGCTTGCTGCTCGCTCTATCCGCGGTCGTCTTCATAAGACTGCTGTTCTGAAGGCTGTTGCAGTTGGACCTGATGGCACTGAACAAGTCTTGGAGTCTCAGTCCACTATGGTGCCAGCCATGGCTGCATCCAATGTTTGCTGTCAGCAACAGTGCCTAGACACTCCCTCCATGTCCCCCTCTTTCATCCAGTCCTTCGGCTACTTGGGAACTGGCCCTGCCTCAGCTGAGGATCCTTGCTGGCACCTACATTCCTCATCCCAGAACTGACCCGTACCTGACTGAATTCCTTACTCGCCTTCAAGTGCCTGCTTCTATTCAATCTTTTGGCCCCCTTGACTATTCTGTCAGCCCTGCTGACAATGCTGCTGCCTGGAAATATCAGAAGGAACACACTGCTGGCTGAGCCTTCTTGCCTCAGTTTTGCCCACCATAAATCCTTTGCTTTGGACCCCCAGCTGAATTCCTTTGATACCTTGATGAGAACTGCTCCTCTGCTTGCTGGGTTCTCGCCCTCTGCTTGGCAGGTTATCACCGATGTTGAAATCTTCAAGAAACCTGATGAATACTGTGTTGACAAGATGAGACTCATCCAACTGATGTCTCCTGAGTTTCAGATCAACAACAAGAAGATGATCGGTAAATGCATTCTAGCTCATGCCGAACACGCCAATGCAGTGGCAGTTGACCAGCACTTGCAGCTGGAAGCATCACAAAGCCATCAACACCTGTCTCAACAAGAAGCTCATCTGTGATGTCCTCCATCAGAAGCGCCGCTCGGGGGCGGTTGCAATGAATGATGCCAAGGGCTGCTATGATCGAATCTCACATCCCATTGTCCAGTCTTACCCTTCAAAGCTTTGGGCTTCCAGCTCATGTTTGTGAGGTTCTGCTATCTACCCTCCAGCGTGCCACCCATCACATTAAAACTGGCTTTGGCCGGTCGGGTCCTGTGTATGGTGATGAATCCGTTCCTCTCAGTGGGATTGGACAAGGCAACAGTCTTGGCCCTACTCTGTGGGCTCTGGTTTCTACCATCCTTTTCAGGATGATGCAGAATGCAGGACATGTGGTCCATCTCCTCACCTCCCTATCCCTTCAGCTTGTTTCTTTGGTTGGTTTTGCCTTTGTGGATGACACCGATCTCTTCTGTGCTGGTGCCTCCTCTACTACTTCTGGTGAGGCTCTGGCTGCTGATTTCCGAGTTGCCTGGAGAATGTAGAGGACTTGGATGATGAGGATGACGCCGTCTCACTTGACTGATCCGATAGAGGAGGAGAAGAGTGTCAATTGTGTGGAGAAAGGGAACTGCTTCATAAACGATGTGCGATTGGCATATGCCAGCGTAGGGCGTGTGTTCACTTTCTCGCTTGTTCTTCATATGCAAGGTGCCTTGGAGCTTGCGACTGTTAATCTATTATTTTCCTTCTGAATCCGGTCCGTTGAGAGTCTGATTCAAAGGCTTCTGAAGAACAGCAACGCTGCATTAGTGTGTTAGTAGACAAACAATTGTACTCTAGTAAGAGTGACAATGGTGGTTGGACACTTTCAGCAACGGATAATCGGACTACAGGCGAGACTATGGAAACGCCGGATCTCTTCTTACTGTGAACTTGTTCAGATACAGCGAGACAGACCTTAGTAATGTAGATTACAGGTAGTTGGTAGCAACTAGTGTGAATTTTGGAGATATAATCAGTTGAATGTTAAAAGTATGAGATAAAGTGAAAACTTGCCGAAACGCAAGATATCTCTTTTATTGAGGTGAAATACAGTTGCAACTGCTGTTGCGTAGTGATGAGATTACTCGCTGATTATTTCCATACATGCATTGATGGTTGACCGTATATATCCTGTATGTATATATATGGTGTGAGAAGCTTCTGACAACGGTTTTCTTCTCTTGTTCTCTTAGGAAGATTCCATGATATGTTTATCAATAAAATCAGGAATTGCTCCTGTAGGACGTGTGGCATTTCTTGAAATCAAAGTTTGCTCACCAAAGAACAAGGGCAATATTAGAAAAAAGGGATTGCTTACCGATAATATGCGATGGGAATTGATGGGCCGTGGGAATCGATATGTCGTGGGAACCAATTACTTGATTGATACTGGGACTCATTGATTTGTAAGAATAGAATAACTGCCGTTGTATAGCTTTGTTACTGCTGGACACGAAAGGAATTTAATACTCCCCATGTTTCCTTGTGAAAGGTCATCACGTTTAAATGATGCTTCCATCATATTGTAGGAGGTCGCCAGTATTTCCACAGAAGTGGAAGATGGGCTTGAGCAGTGGATACACAACTGAGTGTCCCCAATGCTTAGTGAGGATATCTGCACAATTATCCTTACCAGGAAGGAATGTGCAGCATTCGGATGAAAGGAGCTTTTGTCTAATAGATAAAAAATCAAGTGAGCTTGAACAAAAGCACATGCAAATCTGTGTGTGTATTTGCTTGTGTAATCGATCAGTTTGCTTGTGTATCGATTGGTCTGATAAGCCAAAATTAGCGAGTCACTCACTATCCGTGAGTTGCATAAGTTGCGCACCTCATGGG